>CP139504.1:416797711-417457458 GCA_021014915.2 Artemisia tridentata subsp. tridentata
ATCCTGATTCTGAAGAAAATATAAGTACCAATGACCAACTCTTTCTTATTATTAACTGATGACAATTACATGAAACAATTGAGTTGAGTGATAAACATGGAACCAAGCAGTAGCTTATATACAGAGATGAAAAGAAAACATAACGGCTTCTTCCACAGACTTTTCATAGAAAGATGCAACCCATGCTTCTTGATAACAGCAAGGCATGAGACTATATCCCTCGATTCCAGCAAAGCATGGGTCAATACATATCCCAACAAGAGAAGAAGCAACACCAGCCCTTGCACTTCTTGAACCTTTCAAGCTAAGCACAACTTCAGGACAAGTCTACAAAATAGAATAAGGAAATAACATAATTAGCCCCTGTACTTATAAGGATAAAAATGAAAGGAATATGATATAATTTAACACCCCCCCCTCAGTTTTATCCTGGTAAGCATCATAAAGGTTGATCTTATTACACAGAAAATTATGTTGAGCAGTAGGTAGCCCTTTTGTTAGAATGTCTGCAAGTTGGTGTTGTGAATCTACCCAAATAGATTCAATCACACCAGCTGCAATTTTTTCTCTCACCAAATGCAAGTCTATCTCAAGATGCTTAGTCCTTTCATGAAAGACAGGGTTGGCTGCAATTTTGATTGCAGCCCTGTTGTCACAAAAAAAATTTGCAGGTAAAGGATTTTTAATACCCAATTCTTTTAAGATTTTTAAGATGCATACAACTTCACAAGTTACTGAAGCCATAGCCCTATATTCTGCCTCAGCAGAAGAAGTGGCTAAAGTTTTTTGCTTCTTGCTTTTCCAAGATACTAATGAGTTTCCAAAAAACAACAAGAATCCAGTAACAGATTTTCTAGTGGAGGGGCATTTAGCCCAATCTGAATCAACATAAGCTTTAAGGCTTAGGTCATCAGTTTTATTAAAAATAATTCCTTTACCTGGTGATCCTTTTAAGTATCTAAGGACTCTCATAGCTAATTTAATGTGAGACTGCAATGGTTTATGCATAAATTGGCTCAAAGAATGCACAATATAGGAAATATCAGGCCTAGTTAAAGTAAGGTAGATTAACTTCCCTAGCAGCCTTTGATAGCCAGTAAGATCAGTGAGAGGAAGATCTTCTTTTTCCACAGCTTTCCTTTTTCTGCCTTTCCTTTTAACAATATCTGAAATCACAACATTAGTCTCAATGGGAGTTGCTGCAGGTTTGCTTGCAAGCAAGCCATACTCTGCAAGCAGCTCCAAACAATACTTCCTCTGGTTTAGATATAAGCCAGAGTCAGTATCAATAACCTCAATGCCCAGAAAGTACTTCAGTTTTCCCAAGTCTTTGATTAAAAATTTTGTTTTTAGAAAACTTTTAAATTTCTCAATTTCTACTAAGTCATTCCCAGTCAAGACAATATCATCAACATACACAAGGAGAGCCATAAACAGATCTCCTTGAGACTTGATGAACAAGGAGTAATCACTTTTAGACTGTTCAAAGCCATTTTCTTTTAACGCAGAAGTGAGTTTTTCATTCCACTTCCTAGGGGCTTGTTTAAGCCCATACAAAGACTTGTTAAGTTTGCAAACTCTTTTATCATCTTTATTAAAGTAACCCTCAGGAAGGGTCATATACACATCTTCATCAAGATCACCATACAAAAAAAGTGTTGTTAATATCAAGTTGGTATAAAGTCCAACCCTTGTTAACAGCAAGAGAAATGAGAAATCTTACAGTGGCCATTTTCACAACAGGAGAGAAAGTCTCATCATAATCAACTCCTTCTTTCTGACCAAAACCTTTTGCAACAAGTCTAGCTTTGTATCTTTCAATTTCACTAGTGGATTTGAGTTTAAGTTTCCAAACCCATTTGTTACCAATAGGTTTTCTTCCTACTGGTAACTCAGTAATAGTAAAGGTTTTGTTTTTATACAAAGCTTTCATTTCATTATTCATAGCAGTTTTCCAATTAGGATCTTTGAAAGCCTCATGAAAATTTTTTGGTTCAGAAACTTGATTAAGTTTAGAAACAAAACAAAAATTTTCATAAGAAAGTTTAGAGTAGTTAACTACCTTTTCAATCCCATATTTGACTCTTCCTTCTACCACATAATCTTGAAATTTTTGTGGCATCACAGAATTTCTTTTTTACTTTCTATTATCCTCAGGAATTCCATTTGAATCAGTAGGCACTACAAAAAAATAGGCTTTCAGAGACTGAAAAATTAGTCTCCGATACACCATGATCAGTTACGAATGGTCTATCAAGGACTGATTTTGCTAGTCACTAATCAGTTACAACAGCTTAGTTACGGAAAGTGACGTTATCAACTGAAATTCAGTCTTTGTTGTATCGAACCAACGAGGACCAGAGATCAGTCTCCAAAATAAAAAAGTCAGTCCTTATTTCTATGGGTTGGTATCATGTTATTTCAGTCCCCAATGCATATTATCGGCGACTGAAAAGTCAGTCGCCAATACTATGTTAGATCAATTACTAACACATGGATTTAGGGACTGAAAATTAGTCCATAAACATTGTTTATAGTCCCTAATACGTTTCGTTGTTTTGTATATTACCGTACCAAATCAGTCTCTAATAATAGGATTTAAAAACTGATTAGTCTCCGATGAAAGGCTTTAAAGACTGAATGTTAGTCACAAAAAACAGATGAATTAGTCCTTAATTTGTTTTTCTAGTGACTGAAAATTAGTTTCAAAATATATGTTAATCGATACAAAATAACATTCAAATCAATCTCCAATATGATGGTGCCTTTCCATTATATTTCTATTATAAGCTAAAAGTTAGTGGCAAATACAATTTAATTGAGTCCCCATTCACAACGCATACATAACCCCTTACAATAGTATATAAAACTCCAAACCATAAACAATAATAATAACAATATTTCTTTAAAGCATAATAATCACCAATCCAAATAACAAGAGTTTACAATTCAATATGTTTAAAAATAAAACCAAATTCAATAGAAATAAATTTGAACGTCCTATATATCACTATCGGTGAATGGATCATCATTACCATCACCGTTACCATCACCTTCAGTAGTATTTGGTGAGTCTATTGTGCTCTCGAAGTCTGGAAATTTTTGGTTCAAGAATTTTGCCAATTTCTCATAATTACGTTTATACGGTTCAAGTTCACTAACCTTTGCTCTCAATTCATTAATCTCAGTCGAGTTTTGTTTAGGTGTTGAGTCAGCTTGTTGAGATGATTCAGCTGCTTCTTTCATCCAATAATCTTTTTTCCTCATCACTAGCCCAACACCCACCTCCCATGCTGATTGTATTGTCTTCTTTCGGCCACAAACACTTTTTATGGCTTGTCTCTCAACCTCGTGCTCCATAACAATAGTAATCTGAGTCGTTCCTTCATCTTTTAATTTATCAAGAGCCATCTGTTTATGCCAAAGTTTGATTGTTGACAATCCCCTAAAAAAAAATTGTTTAAGAGTACACATAACATGCATATATATATATATATATATATATATATATATATATATATATATATATATATATATATATATATATATATATATATATATATATATATATATATATATATATATATATATGATATGTATTTACAACATTACATCTAAAAGTTTAAGAATGCATGCATTACAGTTAAGATAGCCGACATGCCAACGTATTTACATGTTTTAGGAGAGAAGATAGCATCAAAGTTTCAAAAACTTGATTCAGGGTAAGCAACTTTAAAATTTGTTTATACAGTAACTTGTCAAAGTGATGACGTGGAATCATACATGTTGATGATATTCAACCCTGTTGACTTATTTTAAAACAAAAGCTAACCTTAGACATAGCATCACCAAGGCAAAGTCTTTTTGCAGCCTGGCCAGACATTTGTTCATCCCTTGGGAACATAAGAAACTCGAGGTTTGAAACTTCAGAATACTTTGGATGAGATTTGTCATCAGGATCCACAAAATGCTCTATCTCTGCAAGTGTGAATTCACGAACTCTTAAGAGACCTTGTCGAGGAGATATCTGAAAATGTCAAAAAATAAAGAATGTCAATTCTAGAAGACAAACACTTGTCAACTCATTATAAATGAATTGATTAAAGTTGTGTATTTTCAAAAGAGCACATGACCTCGTTTCTAAAAGCTTGACCAATTTGTGCGGCAGCAAATGGGAGTTTGTTACCATTGTAATAGTATAAATCTTTAAAGTTAACGAATATGCCCTGTGCCGTTTCAGGACGCATGTACCTGGATTATAACAAATTAGACGAGTTCCAAAAAACAAGTTAAAAGCATATGCAAGAATAAAAAACATATAATTTGAACATATAAATGTGAGTGTGCGTCAAGGACCATATAGTGCACCTCACCATATTATGTTTCCTTTGTAAGACAAACAATAAAGAGTGACAATTTCAACACTTAAACTTAAAAATGGGTCGATTTGAATCCTGTCTTAGTGTCTTACCTATGAAGGATTAAATCAGTAAATTTTAGTAAAGAGTTTAGAAGAAAATAGGTCAGCAAGGTATAAAGGGTGGAAAGTCAGCTTTAGTGTACTTTTTATGAAATTAATATATAACTTCTTAGTCATATCATCCTAATCTCTTTTCATTGTTAACAACATAGATGCATGTAATAATATCTGACAAACTAACAATTTACCAATACATATTTGAGATTAAAAAGTGTTTAGTGTATTCCAAATATAGCATGTTACAATCCATGTAACACTCACATGTTTTTACTTGTTACTCAGCATGCCCATACAATAGGAGATAATAATAAGAAACATCACTAACCCGGGGCTCATGCCAGATGGACCGATTGAAGTAGCAAACATAAGATTGAACGGATAAGGATCCGACAGAGGATTCTTGGTATCTGGTGCCACTATACCATATTCCTTGATTTTAGCACCAAGTTGTTCAGAAGAAAGATCATCAAGAACATCAAGAATGTGCTTCAATTCAGCAGCCTTTTCAGAACTGATAGCAAGGTCCTTCTCAAGCTTATCCTTACAATAATCTTTAAGCAAGTGATCAGCTCTGTAACAACTAGCTGTCTTCTCATCTTTAACCATAAGGTCGGTAAATTTATCAACGTGGCCAGAAGCTTTCAAGACCACTTCAGGAGTGACACAAGGGCAGTCAACTTCTAGCATATTTTCTTCGAGTACAAAGTGCTGAGGAAAGATTAAGCATATAAATATTAAGCTCAAAAACTACAAACACCAAGAATAATATACACCTTAATACTAAAATCGTATCATCTTTTAATTTATCAAGAGCCATCTGTTTATTTAGCCATCTTTTAATTTACCAAATCAGTCTCTAATAATAGCAACTTTACAATTAAAGGTGACATGTGTTAACGTTAACCAACCCCACCTTGCTTATTTAGCTTCCCTTGATACTTCCGGTTGTACCCACCCGCTAAACCCACCAATGGAACCCATAAACTGAACCAACTGGCTGTACAAACACAATAAACCCACCCACTGAACCTACTCCTTGTATCCCCTGAACCCATCAACTGAACAAACCCACTAAACAAACCCATTGAACCAACCACACTGACACAACCCACTGAAGCAACCTCATGAAACAACTAACTGACTGAAGCCTCTTAGAACACATGAAAATATAGAGAGAAAACTGGTTCAAGAGAAGGGCTTACAAAAGCTTTAAACGTTGGCGGTGAGCATGGTTGCTGTATGTATCACATGGCTGCTCGCTTTCTCCCTAATGTGTTAATGTTCTGTACTCTTATTGAGAAACAACATAAGAAAATAGCTACATTTCACTTACTAAATACGAGTCTATCATTTTGCCTAAAATCGATGCTATTCATTTCTCCTATTTTAGATAGAAAATCTGAAATGCAATAGGTAAAGCAGTCTATCTGCAAGGCTATCATATAGCGATAGATGTAATAAAGTTCATGAACTCACATAAAATAATCTGAAAAATACTGAGAATAATATCTTACCACAACTGCAGACGAACAGTACGATCTTCAAGATACATCGTCTTCGACAAGAAATCAATTCCAATAGTTGTCTGATCAATACAGAACACAATTTAGTCTAAGGTATATGTAATTGTGGTCACTCTTAAGCAAACTACTCACCTTTTAACATTTAGGCAGAACAGAAACATTGTTATAACTTTGTTATGATCTTGTAACAAATATCTATCTATAACACAGCTAACGACATAATTCACTCCTTTAGACAGCATAACACACTAGCTCATATGTCAGACAAACACAATGAAATCCTATAGATGCTAACACACTATTGTATCATGGTTTGTAAAATGAAAAAAAAAAAAAAAAAAAAAAAGCTGACACTCACAACGATTATCTTTGATCTAGACCCGTTCCCAACACATGGACTACAATGACTGAATTACCACATACTTTAATCCAAGGTAACTGCAACTGTGGGAGCAGGAGGGTACTGGGCAAATGACATGCTCAACCTTAGTCCAAACACAGATATCAACATTCTAAATGAGATATCCTTAACCACACATGTATAGCATTGTCACGAAAAACCTATAGTACAGAATATGATCATGTGAATGACAACTGCCGACATTTTCTAACGTTAATAGCCCAAGTGAAATGTGCAGCAAGGAAATTCAGTATGCAATACTAAATTATAATGACAACATCAGCATATGATGACAAACCATGACACATTGCATGTCTGCATTAAAGAATGCTCATATTTATTATCCCAGACTGTTAATACAAATATCGTACTAAAAACGTTATTTATATTTTACGATCTTTGCTTAATGTTTTGTTCATGACAAACACAAAGTATATTCCTTAAGCAAATTATAAATACTAGTTAAAGACTTTTTCAAAACACATCTTTTATTTAACATGATCACTAACATTATGTTACATATACATGTGTATTTCCTTTAATGGAAACTTTAGTTTAAAAGTTACAAAGTGACATCATGGTATACATCACAAATACAATCTTGGTAAGATTGTGTGATATCTTGATTAGATACTCAAGTTATATAGTTGACTTTGGTAGATATTGATTTGACAACACAAGGATATGGAAAGATCTCTTGTGCAACATTAGCTGTCATCCCACGGATCCAAATCTATACAAAGACGGATCCCTTCTGAGGGATCCGCCGGATCCGTAGGAGCCTTTCTTTGTTTGCCTATAAATAGCAGGCTTGGCATTTGATCTAATCATCCACTTAGAAAAGAAAACACATATATTCACTTTAGTTACTAACCACAGTAGTTGTATATATATCATTGATGTTTCTTTTGTAGCAAAGAAGATCAAGTTAACAAGCTTCAAACAAGCAGACTGTTGTGAAGTTGTAGTATAGGTTCTGTGTAAACACTTTAAGTGTTTCTTATCATTTGTATCAGTTAGATCAGTAAGTGTGGTTAGTGCTTTAGTCCTCAAAGCACAAAGAGAGTAGGGAGTGGTTGTACCCGAGTAAAGAACTCGACATCTAGCTTAGTGTCGGTAAAGTAAGTAGGCGACGTTAGGTTGGTTCTACCTTGTGAAAGAACCCGGTGTTTAGCTTAGTACCGGAAAAGGAAGTAAGCGACGTGTAAAGGTTTTCTCCACCTTGAAGGGAGTTTGTTTCTTAGTGAAAGATATCTCTCGAGTAAGCAACTCGAGGAAGTGGAGTAGGGCAAGGATAAGGATCTCTT
Source organism: Artemisia tridentata subsp. tridentata (assembly GCA_021014915.2). NCBI lineage: Eukaryota > Viridiplantae > Streptophyta > Magnoliopsida > Asterales > Asteraceae > Artemisia > Artemisia tridentata. The sequence goes on from CP139504.1 coordinate 416,805,422, forward strand.
GCAAACCGAACCACTATAAACACTTGTGTTATGTGGTTTGATCTTTCATCTCTTTATCTCTAGTTTATATTGTGTGATAACTTAATTTGTGATTGTTTCCCTAGAACTAACAAATTAAACAAAAAGAAACGGTAAAAACTATTCAACCCCCCTTCTAGTTTTCCACAATTGGCATCAGAGCTACGTTACTCAAGATTTTTAAAATAAACTGTATTTTAAAACTTGAAACGATCAAATCGATTTTGAAAACTTTAAAGAAGGGAAATCCTTGTTGAGAGCATCAGACCTCAAAAACAGTTTTTATAGTTCGGAAAAACCATTTTTAAAATGTCAAAAGACTCAAATCTAGCTAGACACAATATTTCACCTAATGCTCCTGATGAATCCATTTCTAGTAAGTATTTTGACAGGAAAGATCTTGACCCATAATGGAAAGTTAAAACAACAAAAATTGAAGATTCTAGGGATCATTCAAGGATGACATTGGACGAGCTCATAGGATACCTCAAAGCTCTTCTAGCAATAATTGATAAAGATTCGGAGATACCTATAGGCATAAAGGAGTGGATAGTTTCTAGCACTATAGCCAGATCCAGTTTCAACAGTGGAGATGCGCTAAAAGACAACAAGGTGGATAGTACGGCTAACATAACAAGAAAGGTATCCTCTGACTCTTCATATATATTTAATGACTACGACACATTAGATATAGAACACAATAGATTAAGTAAGCTCATTATAAAGGTCATAAGTAAAAATAAGATCTTGAAAACCAAAGAAGAATACTTGATGAATAAAATACATAAGTTGAAAGAAAAAGTTAAAAGCTTGGAAGAAAATATGGTAACTGAATGTTGTTCATCATGTCAAGAAATAAAACTTGAATTAGAGTCACATAAACTCACACTAAACAAATACATAAAACAAAATCTCAAGTTTCAAAGATTCAATAGACACATAAACTGTGTAGATGACACTATGAGAATTATTAAAACATCTCATGGTAACTTCAAGCCTGATTTTATGGAAAATAGTCATTTAAGTGATTTTGAAAGTCAAACGATAAATGAAAATCAAATCACACCAACTGAGTGGGTAAACCACGGATCCCACGGATCCAAAACTTTGGATCCGCGTAGTACTAACAAAGGATCCGTATGTACAGTAAAAACATTGAAAAATCAAGATTCAAGAATAACTAATTCAAAAACGATCAAAGAAAGAGATATAGTTAAAACAACAGTAAAATCATGTTCATACATAGGAAATGAGCTTAGTAGACAACTAACATTTGACTATCTCGGAGATATTAGTGAACCATGGTAATATATTGCTTAACCGAAAAAAGGACCCATGAGATATTGGGGACCAAACACTCAAGTTTTCTTTAGGTATGTTTAAAAGGATTTGGTCCTTATGATCTTACTCAAGATACATCGATACAAAGGTATCTTCTCTAATCACTAAAGTGCTCATCTTGATCAATAGCACTTTTGGTAATAATCATCAAAAAGGTATGAACTCTCATAACTCTACTCATAATGATTATTCTCATAGATAATTCATAACTATTTGTGGTATGATAAATTATTACTACATATGTAATAATAGAGATTCTATGTGTATAAGATAGTATAATTACTAGGAAAAGGTTCTTAAAATCTTTTGCTAAAACCGGATATAACACCTCAAGATAAATGTTGTCTCATATTCTTATGTTATATTTCAAAACACTTAGGAAATACCCATACATGGATAAGCTCTTAGAACTTGTAAGAACTCTAACCAAGATAAGATTTAACCAACACATTTGTGATTATCACATCCATAAATATTCCCAAGTAAGTTCTAACTTAATTTTTCATAACCTTAAAAAGTACTTAGAAGAAAATTAATTTTAGGATAATCTCACCATATTATAAAAACTTATCTCTCCATAACTCATAATGATAATACATTGGTCTGATTAGAAAACATTGAAATTTAAATAATTTAGTTTTTCTCTAGAATCTAAGTTAGATTGATAACTATAGAAATAAGAACATTAATCAAAGAACATATAGGAAAAACATACTATCCTATTTTCATACACACTAGCCTTAATTATGAAAACACAAACGAACTTAGTAGAATCTTATCTTCTTATCAAGATGTGCTATGACCAAAAATCATGTATGATAAGTGTTTTTGACTCATCTCAATCATGAAAATTATCATTCGCATTAAGGATCATAATCACTTGATAACCTTAAAAAAAATAGTAACACATTAAGTAGAACACCAAACCTTATGTATAACTATCATTCTTAGATCATAAATAAATTAGGTAGATCTCTAAACATATTGTGTACCAATGTGAGACATTGTACAACAAGTCACTAAGAAACTAACGTTCCTTGATACTTAAGTAGTTAAGGAGAAGTGTGGAGAAAATACCCGTAGTTTGTGTCTTTAGTCTCTATTACCAATCTTCTCCTGTTTCGTCAAACTTGCAATCATTCGTTACTTAGCTCGAACTGGTTTCTCAAAAAGACTACAGTGGTAAATCCTCTTACAAACATCTCAAGAAAGAAATCTTCGTTCCTTACTAAACATACTAACATTTAGAAGTAATTAAAACATTCGTCCAAATCTTAATTTAACCAAAAACAAATACCACAACCTTGTTCTGATCCTGCGGATCCAATTGACAACAAGGGCGGAACCCTTTTTAAGGATCCGCCGAATCCGTGAGTTGTCAAATTCAACTATGAATTACCAAACACTCCTTACTGCACTACACACTTAATTAAACCCTCAAAATCAACTCATAATCGACTCTCATCATTCCTAACTCAAAAATTAGATCTTTCATCTCATATCAATTCGTGCTTGATCACTCACTGTAAGTTCACTAATTCATCTCAAATTCAAAATTAGGGTTCATGCTATTTCAATAATACATTTTAGATTACTATTCTTAATTAGACATTACAGATAAGTCTTTTGTCAAAAATTAATAGAAGTTCCATTTTGTTTAAACTCTTTAACAAAACAAAAACCCCATAAGAAGTCTTAGATAAAATGAAACATTGCTAATACAAAATCAAAGAAAACGTCAAACAGAAATGTTTGGGGTATAAAGTGTTTTGTCACAAAACATATTTTTCAAACATCATAGATCAAAATCTTTTTTAGACTTCACTTGCATAATGTCTCTTGAATGCTAAAGGGAATACATAATTAATATGTATTTTCGGGTACATTCAACAGTAGCTACATTGAAATAGGAATGTTTGGGTTATCTCTCGTTTGTAAACAAAACTTGCATAAACTAATTTTTCTTGCATCAAAAGGAGTCAAGATAACCGCACCTCCACATTGTCCCCATATAGGCACACACTAGGAATTTTACACTTTCTTAGATCAAAACTAACCACACTTCTATATTTGTCCACAGTTCATGTATTTTAGATTAGTGTAACTAAAACTATTAAATTGTTTATGACTAGGAAAATCATGCCTCCTGCCACTAACTACGATCACAAGAAAACAAAGAAGTACCTACCCAAACATCATCAAACAAAAGGACTCACAGAAGCGCAAGTCCAACTTTTCAAATCTTTAGAAAGTCGGTATGTTCATGAGGGTAGAACCATAGACTCTTCATTTTTAGAAGAAACAAACATTCGTGAACAAATGGCCACCATTCAATTTGATTCACTTCTCGACATAGATGAACCTATCATTCCTCGATTCATTCTCGAATTTTATGCCTCAGTAAAACTTATTTCTGATGACAATGGATCATTTAGCATCAACTTCAATGTAAACCAAAATTCCTACAATTTTCCTTTAGACTATTTTGGGGAAGTGTTACACGTCCCAAGTGAAGGAACATGCTTCTATTCTGACAAATGGTCCTTAACCATTCTAAATTCACATCTAGGAAGGGAACATCCTTACGACACTCCCCTAACTCCTAAAGAAATTATCCGAGATCATCTTTTTAACACTAGAACCAATCCAATTAAGAAACTTCGGGGCAAAGATGTCAATCGAGATCCATTTGCCATGGAACTCAATGAACTCAAACCTGAGTTTAAAAGACTCGAAGAAATTTTAAGATCAAATGTCATTAGTACTATTGGTAACAAAGATCACGTGAATGCTGGACTATGCTATATGCTCTATTGTATTTCAACTCATCAAAAATTCAATCTTGCTTACTATATCGCCAAAAGGATGGTTGATATACGTGTCCTAGGGAAAACCACTTTGCCATATGGAATGCTACTCACTCGTTTGTTCAAAGCTTCCATTCCTATCCTTCCAAATTCTGTTGGTTTTGTCCTAGATTACCCCGAAATCAAACACACCTTTGTCCCTCTTAGTGACCATAGAGTGAAAGTAGGAAAAGGGAAACGAGCTTGTCTCTCATCTTCATCTTCATCATCTTCATGAGCTAGTGACGAAGATGGATTACCCAACTCAAAACTTCCACTATTAGATTACTTAAGTCAACTTCCATCTCTTAATAATGAATCTGCGGAAAGCCGACAAACAAAGGGAGTTCTAAAGTGTGCTGGACGATGGATGATGAAACTCCGAAAGGATCAAAAGAAAATACTTTAAATATTAAAAGAAAAGCAAGAATAAATGAACGTTTGGAACAATTGTTCTTTAGATCTTATATGATCATATTTCTATGTTTGTTAAGACATGTTTTTAGTACTTTATGCTTATGTGTTCTTGCTCAACTTTAACTGATGATAATGCACATGATTATCAATGTTCAAACTTATGCCACTGTTTGGGTTAAAACATTGTTCATGATGAAGTTTAAATGATAAGGTCTATTTTTATACTTGATTGTGTTTTATTTTTTTATATGAGAACTAACTGATCATTGCAGATTGATAACACTCAGGGTTATCAATTTACCATATCTAACCCTATGTTTGGCTTAACTGCTACTACAGTAAGTTTCTAAGAACGAATGATCAATCGTGTGTTTATATTATCACACTTAGTTGTTTTGCTATACATATTAGATGTTAAGTAAGGTTTAGATGAATTTTCAGGTTTTCGTCGAATAACGCATAATATAACATGTCTTCTGTTTAGTTTTAGAAAATTAGGGTACGGATCCGACGGATCCTTAAAATTGGATCCGCCAAGGCATATCGTTGGTTCCGCCATCCTCAAACTGCGGATTTGGCGGACTCCTAATTTTGGTTCCGCACTTGATAACACTTGGATCCGCAGCTTTCTCAGTAAGTCTAAAACTTTTTTGACTCATCTCAATTCTTAAATCTTAGTGTTTAGTATTATTTAGGATTCATTCTCTGATCATAATTCATCTTAGAATCATTTAGGAATTCTTAGAAACTTAGGAACAAAATTTCCCACCAAAATTTAATTTTTTGAATTTTAGGTGTGAGTTACCAAACAGACACAAAGAAGGAACCCTTTTTAGGGATCCGTCAAATCCGTGGAAATATCAAATCATCAGACTTTCCACTATCTTCTTGTATTAACTGCAAATCCACAACATATTACTCAACCAAAGCTCAATGGATTGACTTCCTTGATATGACCTGCACAAATTTTTGTTCCAAATCATTAGAAACCAACAATCTCTATTGGATTCACATCAAATCCAAACACACAGACTCACACAACTTCTGTCTATAAATTAGCACTTTAGGATCATCACTTCACACAACAACTATTTCCTCTCCTGTACATCTTAGCTATCATACTTCACCATGACCAAGTCAAACAACTCAATACCATATCACATCAATTATCAACACAACAATTGCCACACCAATTGTCACTTCACCAAGTGTTTCCACAACAATTGACTCATCACCACAATCATCACCACTCAAAGATAAAATCTCATCACCATCTTCAAGCTTAATAATAGACCCATCACATGACATAATTACCACTCTTCAACACTTGGATGAATCAATGTGGATCAATAAAACAAACACTCAAGATGACAACAATATTGTCTCTAACCTCTACGACATTAGTAATTTAGAAACTAAATGGCTTGCCTCTATCATGTCATCATCAAAACAAGAAAAATAGAAGTTTGTAGTATCATCGCAATAATTATTTTTAAGATTTTATCATCTCTAGGAACATTCATGTGTAATCATATGTTTGAGACTTTCGTCACAAACAAATTTTCAATGTATAATTGTGCTCTTAAATATGATATCTTGTTATGACACATAAAGTGATTTAGGCATACAAGATGAACACCCTTTAAAGATTAGTCAATACTATCATCTTAACACCTTATTAGCTCAACATTATAGCTCTGCACCAAAACCTCATGAAAACACAATCGTTTGTTTAACAAACCTCTTAAATAAGATACATTATGTCTCCTTAGAATTTGACTAGGATTAGTGAAACCAAATTAGTAGTGAATAGACCCTAGCATGAACCTTCGTTTGATCAAACATGACCAAATCAAAGTTGGTCCCGCGGAACCCTTTGATAAGAATGACGGAACCAAAATTTTGGTTCCGCCCAATCCGCGGGGATCTGATCAGCTTTTAACCATTCAGAAACCAAACAACCTTCTCGTAACCAACGAATCTAGAATTTTCATCTTAATCTCACAACTTAATTGTCTTGAACATCTTCAGTGTCTAGAACACCATCAAATGTTGTTATACAAACACCACCACCAACCATTACTCCAATAGCCTCTACTCCACCACCGGCTCCATCACAGCCTGTTAGATCACCATCACCACCAAACTCACCCAAACTCCAACCCTTGGAATTATTTAGGACTCCTCCTACATCACCACATCTTGATGACTTAGAAGAACTTTCACCAAAATTACCCAATCTTCCACCCATGACCTTTGAAGGTCAACAACCCATGCTTTTTCACCCGGTTTACCCGGATATCCATGGTCCTCACTCTAGTTGCCATTGACGAGGCAATGTTGACGAATGTGCCTCAAACCCAAGAAGAGATTAGTGAAGAGCTCAACCGTCTCTACACTCTCTCGGGTATGGTTGACCATCGCCTTCATGAAGCAATGGACATTCAAAACATCCTTATGAACTCCCTCCAAACACCACAACAACCATCAAACAACAACAACAACCAACCACCACCACCACCACCACCGCAAAACTTGGAGCCTAATCTTCCTCCCGGCTTCTCAAGTCATGATTGCGCACATTGTGAGAGAACGGCTCACTTGGCCCAAAGGACCAACATCTTGGTCCATGAGCTTCAAAATGAGATGAGGTTCATCTTGAACCATGTTCTTGAACGTTTAAACGCAATCTCTCATCCGCCTTAATAAAAGTGTTGTTAGGAACCTTCTAGGATGATGTTGTAGTTGTCTTTATTTAGGATTTATTTTGTAATGTACCATCATATCATATTTGTGACTTTTGTCACATAATTTTCAATTAATGAATGTGATGTTTTTATGCTTATGAGTGATCAACATATTGCATATTATCATTATCATTGTGAACTAACATTCTTATATAGCATATATTATACCTTGATTATGATTACCCTAGGTACAAATAATGATCAGACACTTACTTTGACTTTTAAAAGTCAAAACTTATTGAAAGGCTTGTTTGGGAGAATACTTCACAAGCATTCTACTTCTTAATTGAAGTCATTCATTACTAACACTTCATTTGCAGCATATCATACCTTTCATAGTATACGTTGGTACTCAAGTAGTGAGGAGTATATATCAAGGGGGAGCATTTCATTAATTTTTCATATTCTAACCATTTGTTTTGTAGGTTTATGCATCATTTACTTGTTACTCCATTTAGGGGGAGTACAAAACAAGGGGGAGCTATTAAAGTTCTCAAAATCGCATTCCGCTACGCACTTCTTCTTTTTGTTTCGACAAAAAGGGGGAGAAAGGAAAAAGGATTAAGTTTGCATAATTAGTTCATACTATTCATACTAAGTTATTTCATAATAATAATCAAAATTTGAATAACTAAAAACTTAATCTATATTTTTAAAAGGATTTAAACTATATTTACTTGTTTGCTTAAAAATATAATTTATGTTTTGTCATCAACAAAAAGGGGGAGATTGTTAATACAAATATCGTACTAAAAACGTTATTTATATTTTACGATCTTTGCTTAATGTTTTGTTCATGACAAACACAAAGTATATTCCTTAAGCAAATTATAAATACTAGTTAAAGACTTTTTCAAAACACATCTTTTATTTAACATGATCACTAACATTATGTTACATATACATGTGTATTTCCTTTAATGGAAACTTTAGTTTAAAAGTTACAAAGTGACATCATGGTATACATCACAAATACAATCTTGGTAAAATTGTGTGATATCTTGATTAGATACTCAAGTTATATAGTTGACTTTGGTAGATATTGATTTGACAACACAAGGATATGGAAAGATCTCTTGTGCAACATTAGCTGTCATCCCACGGATCCAAATCTATACAAAGACGGATCCCTTCTGAGGGATCCGCCGGATCCGTAGGAGCCTTTCTTTGTTTGCCTATAAATAGCAGGCTTGGCATTTGATCTAATCATCCACTTAGAAAAGAAAACACATATATTCACTTTAGTTACTAACCACAGTAGTTGTATATATATCATTGATGTTTCTTTTGTAGCAAAGAAGATCAAGTTAACAAGCTTCAAACAAGCAGACTGTTGTGAAGTTGTAGTATAGGTTCTGTGTAAACACTTTAAGTGTTTCTTATCATTTGTATCAGTTAGATCAGTAAGTGTGGTTAGTGCTTTAGTCCTCAAAGCACAAAGAGAGTAGGGAGTGGTTGTACCCGAGTAAAGAACTCGACATCTAGCTTAGTGTCGGTAAAGTAAGTAGGCGACGTTAGGTTGGTTCTACCTTGTGAAAGAACCCGGTGTTTAGCTTAGTACCGGAAAAGGAAGTAAGCGACGTGTAAAGGTTTTCTCCACCTTGAAGGGAGTTTGTTTCTTAGTGAAAGATATCTCTCGAGTAAGCAACTCGAGAAAGTGGAGTAGGGCAAGGATAAGGATCTCTTGCAAACCGAACCACTATAAACACTTGTGTTATGTGGTTTGATCTTTCATCTCTTTATCTCTAGTTTATATTGTGTGATAACTTAATTTGTGATTGTTTCCCTAGAACTAACAAATTAAACAAAAACAAACGGTAAAAACTATTCAACCCCCCTTCTAGTTTTCCACACAGACATATACTGTTACCAACCTGGCCTTGACGGTACAGAGCTTTCACATTATCATCAATTTCACGAAGTGCAAAGTCCGCATCCAACAATGCTCCTTTCAAGTCTCCCAGTTTCAACTTGCAGGCCTGAGATACAGATATTTATTAACATTTTGAAGTTATTAAAAACATCCGGGGCATAATTCTACACAAATACAAATACACATTCATAAAAGATGTGCTTCTGCCTAAAAGTGCTTCCGCCTAAAAGTCAACAGTTCAAGCACTTTTGCATGAGAGAAACTTATACAAGAAAAGACATGTTTTTTCACTGGACTTTCTAACACAAGATGATAAATAACCAACAGATGCATGATACGGTCATTAACCTATACAAAACTAGCGCAGATACGTGCCTTCTAATATTAGTACTACCATCCGTTTAAAAAATAATATTACATCTCACCTAAAGACAGTATGATGGTGATGAACTCAAATAAGTACATTTTATTACCATCATTTATCCTATTTATTTGACTTGTTTTATTATATTATCTGTGAGAATTGATACGTTAATGTTTACTTTTGTAATTCTCAGGTAAAAACAAGTATTATGTGAAACTTGGCGATTTTGGACTAATTATGGAGTAAAACAAGCAAGAAGTTAAGAGTCTATTGAAATGTACAAGATCAAGATCAATCTGCTCCAGATACGCCGCAACACACTTCGTACATACGGCGCATCACTATCAAGATTTCACAAGTTACAATCCAAGACGGCAAAGGACATGCGCCGCATAGAGAAATGGAGTTACGCCGCATCTTAAGGCGGTATACGAATATTCCTGAATATATTAATCTTGGACCCCACGCGAAGTTAAGTCAATGCGCCGCATCTACTTATTCAATGCGCCGCATCTAACCCTCAGACAGAAACTATAAATACCCCAAAGTCAGACGAATTTTGTGTGCAATATACCGAGTACGAGACTTAGCAAAAGACAAAAGAAACCCTAAGCCGAATTCAGACGCATTAGCAGCACAAGACACACCCTAAACGAAGATACAAGAGCTGTAAGAAGGTCCTGCATGTATTCAATTCATTAAGTAGTTTTGTTTTATTGTATTAGTACACTTTAATTCATCAGGATTGATGGGCCGATTCCATGTGACTACGGAAAACCATGGGCACCCCTTAAAATTGCTTTCCCATTAATTAAAGTTTATATGTTGATGTCTTTGGTGACTTTTATTAGTGCATTGATAACCTCTGTGTCTAGCTGAGCATTGCTTAGGTCGCCATGCCCCTTCCTCGCCTATTTATTATAATGTTTCTAGGATAGTGGGATAGACATAAGTGATCATTAAGGGTTTACTCGCCGATAAGATTAGAGCCAACGAGAAAGGTTTAACTCTCGATGCGTCGCATCGAACTATACACTTCATATAAAACTAGCAATAAAACAAGTGACAAGCTACTTAATTATCAGGACAGGTCTTCTTATTGTCTCGAGTATCTATCTGTGTACGTGTGTGCTAATCGCTGATTCGTGCTCATTAGTTTAGTTTATTATTTAATCATAACCAAACCGTGCCAGTCTCTCAGGCTGACCCCCTTGCGTTAGATTATGTTGTATAGCTAACTCTAGGATATTAAAATACTGATTAGAATAACTAGATAATACGTTCCACTCTTAGTGATCGACACTCTACTTACCATTATATTCATACTGACTGGGTACACTGCTCGTTAAAGTGTGTGTTTTATTGATAAGTCGGCTAAATATAAATTTAAAACTTGAATACTGCTAAAACCACAACGACATCACGCGCGCACCAAGCCTTTGGAGCCGCTGCCGTGGATATAAAAGAATTAGAGCAATACACACGCACACATCAAGTTTTTGGCGCCGCTGCCGGGGAGTGAATTGTTATTATCTGTTAATTTGATTAGTATTTTAATTAGGTTTTAATTTTTAATTTCTAACCGCTAACCCCGTTGTATATTAGTTAAATTGCATTCATTGTATTATTTGCATATTTTCTGTTTTTGTGTGTTTTTATTTTCTTTAATTTTTGTTTCTTTTCGTTTGTTTTTATTTTTGTTTTTCTTTTTATTTTTCTGTATTCTGCTATCGTTGTATTGTGCTGATACAGACGATACGGCACATCTGTTTTTACAGATACGGCGTATTGCGTTTAATTTTTATAAAATACAACGCGTTTAATAAATTCGATACGACGCATCTTTTCCCCAAGATACGGCGTATTCTGTTTTTAATAAGAAATTTTTCTAAACCCTAACGCCATACGACGCATCTGTTTTAACAGATACGGCGTATTTATTATTTTAATTAAAAACAGTTTTCGAATTATTAAACAGATACGACGCATCGATTTTTATCGATACGGCGCATCTTCTAAATCAAAAATCGGTTATATTTGCTAAAATTAGATACGTTGATTTTTGATAACTTAAAACTGATACGGCGCATTCTAAATTATAAGCGGCGTATCTATTTTCTGAATAAAAGTCTGATTAAATTTTAACGATTATAAGATACGGCGTATCCAACTTTCTGGATACGGCGCATCATCTGCAGATATCAGTTATTTTTATATCCGTTTCTAAATTCATTAATTTCTCTTCTAGCGAACAAATCCTACTGACGATTTTACCTATGATGACAGGTTTTGCTATGGAAGACATGTCAGTGAACGGATATCTTGCTAAGGAACTCTTGCTTTTGAATTCATTCGAAGTGGAAGTTTTTGATGATGTCAACTTCAATGTGCTCATGATTGATGCCGATTTATTCTCTTGGGAGACCCCTCTTGAAGCTACTTATAAGGAATTCAAACGCTTATGCAATATTGAAGATGAGATATTCTCTTATGATTTACTAATGAGCTACACTGAAGATGAATTGTTACTCTTATGGCCCATCATTGAATCTAAAGGATTAACTTGGACTACTATCGAAGAAAAAGATGGGAAATTCCATATTGAATATATGAACTCAGCAAATGCAGTCAACAAATCGAGCAACAAAAGCTATGAAGTCCAACCTATACAAACTTCTTATATGCCTTATTCCGAACAGTATTGGGGATTAGATAAAAGCTATATGGATAACGAAAGAATGTATGCTGAATCGGAGATACTATTTCATGGAAAGTTGGTTAGGTTGATGGATATCTCTTTTGAAGAGTGGCTTGAACTTAAATATGGCAATTCCAAATTTGCTCCTATGAATGAAGTCAAACGGATTGTGACCTCATGGTTGACACGAAGTTTTAAAGGACAATTTAATGAGTTCATGGAGATAAGAAGGAACATGATTGGTAACACTAGCTTTGACGTTAACCACGATCCTAACAATGTTGATTTTTCAAATTGGTTAGCTAGTAAGTTCAGTAACCATAAGAGCATTGACCGAGCTACTAAAGATGTGTTATGGGTATATTGGATGAGAGGGGAAGATGAGGAAGTAGAGAGCAACAATGGAACGTCAGATGACAATTCAACAATCGAGGAAGGCATTGAAGAATTATTCAGCATAGACATTGATGTGTTCAATTATGAGACACCTTTGTGCAAACAATTCAAAGAATTTAATTACCTTCTTCAAGTCGACGCTGATGTGCTAACTGGAGATCTACCAGGATTCAAAACTTATGATGATTTCAAAAACACCTGGTACTACGAATGGAATAACCAGATACCATGGGTTTGGGATAAACCATGGGAATTTGAGCATATTAATCACACTTGTAACACTTTCCATTTCAAGGATGGAAGTAGTGAATGGCCAACCTGTGATTATAAGAATGATGGAACCTGTAATGGGGGAAGTATAATTGGAATGAAACGGGTTGGAAACGATGTATACTTTGAAGACGACGATTGGTATTAAAGGTTGAAGACTGCCCACGTAAAGCAGAGGCTTTGCAAGAAAAAGGTAGAATCAACTACTTAAAAGAACTTAAGGGAGCATCGGACACTACTTTCTGGGAATGGGTGCATGGACAATTTGATGATTACACAAAGCTTAGTCAACGCTTACAATGGGAATTGAAAAATGAGTGGGATGAGATTCAAGATTATTATCAATCCTTTAACGTGGTTAATTATGATCCCTATGATAATAACGATGAGTCGTGAGAAGAATTGATTGATGAACTTGATGACTATTTGAATAAGGATCCTTATTTCAAGTTTGTTGATAAGGACGAAGAAGAATTCATCAAAAGAAAGTGTCGACTACTTGGGATCCCTTATAATAAGCCACCCATGATTATTTCTGAAAAGATTAAAGTCATCAAATACTCTTTGGGACCTGATGAGGAATATGTTGCGACGAAGACCAAAGCATATATTAGATTAAGTCGTACGGAAGAAAATGTTGCGGAGCTATACGGGAACATCTTTCGGATGAAAGAAGAAGGATGGCACGTAACAAGAACAAAATAAAGAGTTGAACGTGAGTCTAACTTGAAGACTCTGGAATAAAGACAAGTGCTGACCGGGAGACAACCCGGAGAATTTTTTACATTCTGTTATGTGTCGAGTCTGTCAGACCCGCAGAAGATACGGCGCATCTCCATCCTAAGATGCGACGCATCGCCTGCACTGGTCATATCTTACTTTATTTTCTGCATTTTTATTTTCGACTTTAAAACTTTCTATCAGTATTTTAATGCGGCGCATCCCTGGTTAAGGATGCGACGCATCTTTTATTCTGATTCGTATTTATTCCAGGCTCGATACGGCGTATCTTCTTCCATAAGATACGGCGTATCGACTGACCTGATGATTTTCATTTTAATTTTTCAGTTTTATTTTTACTAACTACTAATGTATTATGCAAGTTTGAACTTTCTTAACTCAGGTGTGTTAAAGTCTTAATGGTATTATAGATTCCTGCATTTCCTGTGGATACATCAAATATTAAGCTTAAACGTTCTCATCCACAAGAAAGTTGATTTTTGCTCTTATACAAATAATGGAGGATCATACCGAGCAAATCTCAGGGGAGTTTTTTCTGTTCTAATTCTTTTATTTTCCAGTTTTTAACCTTTGACACAAACAACGAGGACGTTGTTTAACTTAAGTGGGGGGATTGGAGAATTAGAACACTTACTTGTCCTAAACTTTTTCAAAATATGCTTAAAATGCGCTTAATATATTAAAATTTAAAAATTTTAGCATGTTTTTGTTTAAAGTCTAAATTACATAGCTGCACACATAACATTATTTTCAAAAATTGTGAACTTTTCAAAATTCACAAATCTATGAGTGTGCCGGTGACTTGTAAACTTTAGAACTTGGCTTGTATACTATTCGAGACCACCATAATAAGTATTATCTACATAATTGAAATGACTTGTCTAAATTGGTAAATTTCTAGGATTACACCCAAATAGCCTTTATATGTTATGTGATATTAACTAACTACATTGGTTAGTTAACCTACGTATAAACCCTTTTGTTACTCTCACTTTTAGAGTAAGATACCCCTAGAAAAACACTCAGAGCCATTCCTTTCGTTTCTTACACCTTTGTTATAATGTTTCGTTACACCCTTACACCTTAGCCTACCCTGTAGATTAAAATCCGTGGTTAATTGCTTTAGGCAAAGTGTGTTTCCTTACATTACCTGTGTTCGCGTGCGTAATTCATTATCTTTGGTTGAGTCAGGAAATTGCACAATGCAATTGGTATGAAAGTAAATATTGTATATCTTTGAGTTTATTTTTCGTGTGTTTACTACTTTCGCTATTACAGTTATTTCTGAAAGTATGAAGAGTATGGAAAAATTATCCGAAAAAATGGTGATAGAAAAGTTGTAAAATTTTACACATATGTTGATGTAGTAATAAATAAATAAAAAATAAAAATAAAAAATCGAAAAAATAGAAAAGAAAAAGAAAAAGAAAAAGTTGGATGTTTGTTTTAACCAACTTATGTAAAGTTTTGTATTAAGTGGGCGATATCACCACTATTTGTTGTATATTATATTTATGGATTGAATGGGAGTTGGCCGTTATGGGAACGCCAACTAAGGTTTATTCTTTGATTGAGATCTTGTTGAGTATAATTCGTGTCTACCTAAAGCGTGTGTTTCAAGTGTTAAAAGCGTGAGTTATTCAATGATATGAGTCTTATTCATGGGATGGTTGGGAAAGCAATTTACCACACTTAGGATTTTAATTTATCTGTTTTGTTTATTTTTCATTTCACACCAATTTGTATCCCAAATATTATCCATACCCTATATTATTCTTTATCCAAACCTTTGATTTATTGAGATTAGGGATTTGAGCAATCTTAAGTATCGTAGTCGTGGATTCGGCTATGTATTTATGATTTTGTCGCCCTTTTTGATATAATATTATTGGTAAAGATTACTTGGTCCTATCTTTAGCCTATTCGAGTTAAGGATTTGAGCAATTGCAAGTATCGTGTTCGTGGATTCGATCATGTATTTGTGATTTTGTCGCCTTTTCTGGAATATGAGATCGATAGAGATTAAGAAGAATGATTAACCCTTAACCAACAAACCCTTTTTACCGCTTTAGACTTGTTATTCCTTGGCTTTAGTGGGGGAGATGCGTATACTTGCCAAGCTTATGATAGAATATTCGTCACGACTGGACAGTTAAACGATTAGATTTTCTTTTATCAAAATATTTTATTTTATTTCTAATTCGTTAAGTGTTTGGTTGTGTGATTATGACAAAACGAATACATGCTTAAATATAAAAATAAATCCTAATATCTTTTAGGATACATTTTCATAAGACTTATTCTAAGGTTTACTTGGGGACAAGTAAAATTCAAGTGGGGGGATATTTGATGAACTCAAATAAGTACATTTTATTACCATCATTTATCCTATTTATTTGACTTGTTTTATTATATTATCTGTGAGAATTGATACGTTAATGTTTACTTTTGTAATTCTCAGGTAAAAACAAGTATTATGTGAAACTTGGCGATTTTGGACTAATTATGGAGCAAAACAAGCAAGAAGTTAAGAGTCTATTGAAATGTACAAGATCAAGATCAATCTGCTCCAGATACGCTGCAACACACTTCGTACATACGGCGCATCACTATCAAGATTTCACAAGTTACAATCCAAGACGGCAAAGGACATGCGCCGCATAGAGAAATGGAGTTACGCCGCATCTTAAGGCGGTATACGAATATTCCTGAATATATTAATCTTGGACCCCACGCGAAGTTAAGTCAATGCGCCGCATCTACTTATTCAATGCGCCGCATCTAACCCTCAGACAGAAACTATAAATACCCCAAAGTCAGACGAATTTTGTGTGCAATATACCGAGTACGAGACTTAGCAAAAGACAGAAGAAACCCTAAGCCGAATTCAGACGCATTAGCAGCACAAGACACACCCTAAACGAAGATACAAGAGCTGTAAGAAGGTCCTGCATGTATTCAATTCATTAAGTAGTTTTGTTTTATTGTATTAGTACACTTTAATTCATCAGGATTGATGGGCCGATTCCATGTGACTACGGAAAACCATGGGCACCCCTTAAAATTGCTTTCCCATTAATTAAAGTTTATATGTTGATGTCTTTGGTGACTTTTATTAGTGCATTGATAACCTCTGTGTCTAGCTGAGCATTGCTTGGGTCGCCATGCCCCTTCCTCGCCTATTTATTCTATTGTTTCTAGGATAGTGGGATAGACATAAGTGATCATTAAGGGTTTACTCGCCGATAAGATTAGAGCCAACGAGAAAGGTTTAACTCTCGATGCGTCGCATCGAACTATACACTTCATATAAAACTAGCAATAAAACAAGTGACAAGCTACTTAATTATCAGGACAGGTCTTCTTATTGTCTCGAGTATCTATCTGTGTACGTGTGTGCTAATCGCTGATTCGTGCTCATTAGTTTAGTTTATTATTTAATCATAACCAAACCGTGCCAGTCTCTCAGGCTGACCCCCTTGCGTTAGATTAGGTTGTATAGCTAACTCTAGGATATTAAAATACTGATTAGAATAACTAGATAATACGTTCCACTCTTAGTGATCGACACTCTACTTACCATTATATTCATACTGACCGGGTACACTGCTCGTTAAAGTGTGTGTTTTATTGATAAGTCGGCTAAATATAAATTTAAAACTTGAATACTGCTAAAACCACAACGACATCACGCGCGCACCAAGCCTTTGGAGCCGCTGCCGTGGATATATAAGAATTAGAGCAATACACACGCACACATCATCTAAAGACAGTATGATGGCAACTAGAGGAGAAACATACCAAACCATGGCACTCAAAGACAGTCACCATGGTAATTCAACTATGATTAAATTGGTTTTTCCATACTAACCATGTACTCTCTCATTTATTTCATCGTTTAAAATCGACTTTTTAGCAAATGAAGTGATCAAACATTCTTAGGATTGAAGAGGAAAACTTATTACCATTACCCCTCCCATCCCCCATCATCTCCACCAACTCCTCAAACTCAGCTTTCGCCCTAACCGATATCACCTTCTTCAAATAACTCACATAAACCTGCAACCCCTCCTCTTCCAAACCTAACGGCGAAAACAGCTTAATAAACCTCACAACACTCTCGTGATCTCGTTGATCCACCGCATTCGCCAACTTCCTTCTAACTATCGCTTCCAGCTTTCTCTTACTCTCAAACAACGTCTCTCGTTGCTCATTATCCTTACCACTATCCTTATACTTGACATCTATATTCAAAAAAGTCCTAACATAATTGGCACCACTTTCGTAATCCTCTACATCTAACGCTTTCGTAACACCGTCAATACAAGAACTCTTCTCAACAATAGCATCAATCCTAAGCAAAGTATCATTAACACGTGATTGAGCTAAATCAAGCTCACGCACTTTACCTGACACCTGATCAGCCAGAACACGCGTGGATTCGACATTGCGTAAAATGGTATCGGATTCGAGCTTTACGAGGTCTAAGAGGTGTGTTTGGGATTGGAGATTGGTGAGATGTTTGTCGAGATTGGGATGGTGGGAGAGGATTGTTTCGAGATTGAGATCAATGTGGCGTTGGAAGGAGATGCATTCGTGGAGGTGACGTGTTGTAATAACCCGAAACTTTCGAGTTATTAACTTTCTGTAAACCCGAAGCAATCGATTATGAATTTTAATCAAGTTATTTTATTCACCTTTGCATTCGAAATATTACTATATATGTATTTTTACTGAGAAATAACTAGTGAGATTTCAAATCGAACCCTGTGACAAAACTCACGTTCCATTTTCACTAGAACCGCACGCGTACCGACACCGTGATAGTATGGCATAAGTTTAATAGATCAAAACGAAGAATGTACAAAACAGATCATAAAAATAAATACGAACTCGGAAATAAAAACAAATAATTTATGACGACTCTAAAACTCTCGAGCTAGAGATATTTAAACGAAGCCAGATCCGACACAGTCTAGCGAGACCCGGGTATTTAAAAGCACAATATACACTCTACTAAACTTGTAACAATACTACTTTTCTCTTATCCCTGGTCAACGCCCCATTTCCCTATCATAACTTTATTGCTGCTGCTACTACTTCTTTCTTGTTCTTGTCGACACCCCAATCCAACCAAAGACACCATCACCTTTCTACTCCCACCTTTCCACCTTATCATATTCTCAGCAAAACACCATCCTCAAAAGCACCATTCACACTTTTGCTGCTATTCTCGAAAAACCAAAAACCGAACCATCTCTATCACATCATCGATTCTAGTCAACCATCAACCTTTGTCCTCTTCGAATTCACGGGTCTCCTTAAGATTTAAAATCACTAGTATAGAGATAAGACACCATTTAGGAATGTTAGCTTTTCCCCAAATCAAAAGTAATATGGAGCCTAACTTGTAACACCCCCAAAATTTGGTTAAAGCAGCGAAATAGTAATTTGGGTGTTACGTTGAGGATCGAGTCATAATCATAGAAAACGGCTCGTAAGAGACGTTTTAAAAGTTATTTGTCATTCAATTAAATACTTTTGATACAAAGATGAAACATTTGATTTAAAAATCCCATAAAAGATATAACGGCTTGAAAGAATGACATATTTGATTTTTACACCATTTTAATTTATCAGAGTAATAAATGCCCACTACGTGTCTTGTCCTGCTCCGTTAATTACCTGAGATACACATGCTTAAAAGTGTCAACACAAAGGTTGGTGAGTTCATAGAGTTTAATGGAAAACCATTTATTTCAATGAATTTAGAAGTATATAGTAATGTTTGAGATAAATTCGAGTATGATTAAACAATCAGTTTTAATAATTTCATAGATAATTATGATTATCCAAAATAAGTTCCGAGTAATGATAAACAGTTCCTTTCAATGATTTTAAGAACGATGTAATAATTGTAGTAAATATTAACAGTGATGAAACAAGTAACGAATGGTGTTTGAGTATAAACACAGATAGATCATATAAATACACAGTCAAGTTCAAGTACTAGATCATAATCCATAACACGAGATGGAACTAATGATGTTAATGTAGTGAGATGAAATACCTATACAGCTGTATCTATATATATGTTGAAGACATATATTTTCTTATCGATTATTGCCCCAAGCCTCATGACACGCAAACGTTAACAACAGTACCGTAAAACGGAGATGGTCATCAAGTCAATGATGGAAATATGCCCTCAAGTAATAGGAATATGCCAATTCCTATTTTTCTCAAATATAGTGTATCGCGACTAATACGACTAGCCACCAAAGGCATTCCGTCAAGTATTAGTGGGATAGGTCGTCAGCCTCTAACAGGTTTCGAAGCTGTCCACTATATTCGCGTTCACTTACTAGTGATTAATGGCTCATGATAAAGGGACTTTTTGGCAGTAACCGTGCTTAGGCAATATCAAGGTAATGATGAACTTTAATTACTTATGCTCTTCCTAGCAAATATTTCCGTTGAAACATGGAAATAACATATAAAGATATGGGGAACATTCAAGATGTTATAATGAAACAATTATCAAGTTATATCAATCAATTCAGAAATATCATCATCTGAGTTCAATAGTTAAGCTAAGCAATTAGCATGTGAGATATATATCATATTTTAAGAATAAACCATATCAAGTAATTAATAATTAGGAAATTGATTTGAATCATGTAAGTTATTATTAGACTTATTCATAAAAGTAATAAAATATATTTGAGCATGTATCTCCCCCAAAAGTATAAAACGTGTATTAAAAGAGTAGGGCCATGACTCACCTTAAGTGATATTGAGAATGATGAAAAGTAGGTTCGGATGAGATTATGGTAACGGCTTTGAAACAAGACCTGATAAATAAATATGTCTGAGAATCTGACCAAATACTATTTGGTGATTGTGAAACGAGTAACGTGTAACGATAAATAGATAACGAATAACGATTAATGAATAATATATTAATCGTTATGAAAAGATGATATGTAAATGAAGTTATTGAGATTATAATTATTATCACATGATATGATAATTAAATTATTTCCAAAGTTTTTATGATGAAATATTACGTAAAGAAAACTAGTTGAAATATCGTTAAATATATTATTAACGTAACGTTAAATAATATATAAATGAAATAAAATAAATATGCATGTGACGTGAATTGAAATGACAAAAATAGAAAATAAACTAAGAATGTAAAATAGAATATGTTGGTCCTTGTCCTTTTCCAATTTTACACTTTTTACCCTAACGGCGTTAGCGTTGCACCGTTAGTCCTTATTATATATAATTTACAATTATAGTCCACTATTTGTCCAATAAAGCGTTCTGAGCTTGGAATTAAATAATATGTCATTTTATACCCTAAAGATACTGTTTTTACATTTTCAGTCCATAGTTTAACCATTTGGCAGTTTTGGTCCCTCTAGGTGTTGTCGCGTTACATTTTTAGTCCAATTTTACAAAAATGATGGGAAAAATTATGTTAACTTTTCCGCAGCTTTATTAAGTCATAAAAAGCTTATTTTAACTGCTTATAAAGTTTATAGCTTATTATTTTACTAAATGGGCTTTAACGATTAAATTAGTGGCCCGATAACGTTTAAAAATCCGTAAATCGTGAGACGAGTTGGGCTCGTCAAAAACATCATTTTTCATGTTCTTGTTTCATATCAAAAAGGTTTGAAAAGCCAGCTTATCTAGTTAGCTTAATTTCGGCTTAATGGGCTTGAAAGCCCACCTCGCTAATTTTTATATATTTAGAAACTTTGTTTCATGCGACTGCTTTGGCAGTTTTTGAGCATCGAAACATGTTTATTTTTACTAGTCATCTTAACGAAAATGATTGTTAGCTAGGTGGTCTATTAGTTGGTGTAAAGATATAGTATGATCGTTAAGTAAAATTTTGAGATACACGTCCATGTAGTGAGCGACTTGGCCATATGTTTCATATAGTAAATTATGTTAAAATAAACTAAGTCTTTTTGGGCAGTTTTTATATACGATCGAACATGTTTAAAAATAAATTATACGATGCATGATACTTGAAAATAAATGTGAAGGATGTGTGCATGACATGGTTATTTAGCTTTCCGCGAGAGAGGCAACCATGTCGTTGTGTTCTATACAAAATATGTTACGTAAACAAAATAAATAAAAGTATATACGTGCGAGTATGATAAAGAAAAAGATGCATGTGACATGAAATATTAACGAGATGAATTGGAAGGATTTACGAAATACTTACAACACTTCAAGTGAAATATAGGATCGAAGGAATGAGTTGGAACACGAGTAAATGGATTACGTTCAATTAAAATCAAGTATACTAATATACTTTTGACACCACCTTTTCGATGGCTTCCAAATGCTCGAATGAAATATGCTGAAGTTGTAAGGATTATTTTGGTGGTGAAATGTGAATTATATTTGGAGTTGTTGAAGTAAAAAAATAGATAGAAAGTGAAAAGTATATATAGCGAAGTTATTGTTTACGTAGAGATTTTTGCTTCAATAATTCTTGCATGCTACTACTAGGTATTGTCAGTGAATTGAATTCATATTAGCTCATTCTAGTATTATAATATAGCTCAGTGAGTGCATGAAATAAGGAAGATGTTTCTTTGAGTCAACCAAATATGTCAACCATATTTAATATGTAATCGATTTACACAAAATTGTGAAATACTTAGGACATGAAACTGAAACTCGATTTTATTTATGCAACAATGTTTTAAATATTTTTAGAATCTCGTAGGAACAAACGGGAGTCAAAACGGATAAGTTTTGATTAATTATATTTTTGTCGAATTGATTTATTTAAACCGAATGGTTTTGATTTTAAAACCAAAGTAAACCGCGACGTGAGCTGATGAGATTTGGTACGTTAAGAGTTGAATAGGTGAGTAACGAGATGAGGTAAAAATATATAGTCGTCGTTTTTACTATTCAAGAGAACGACGTTCGTTTTGAAGCATGGTTAATTCGAATATTAACTAAAATCACAAATGGGTTAACAAGATGGATTGGCCGAATTTAAATATGGCTAAAAAGAATTAAGTCCGGTTGGTGTAGTTAGGATTTAATTAAGATTGGTGAGTTTGTTTAAGTTTCGTTAATTGTGTCGAAAGCTTGTCCCATCATTTGGTGAGTTATATTATTTAGTAAACATGACTAAATAATATAATAAGAAAAATTTCAAATTTTTCTGTAATAACGGGGATCAGTAACAGTAACTGAGGTTTATTTATTTATTAACAATTATAATTACAATGGATTTTTACAGGGTTCTACATAACTCCATTATACTCTTTAAATCCTCACCTCCTGGACACCATTCGAATCACACCAAAACTTCAAACACACCAACATCTGAGAAGTGCTCAAGATCAAGGGTGGAGTAGTGATTCGAATTGGAGGAGGAAGTGGATATTGGAGCTTTTGGATTCGGGTTTGATTTGTGTTCGAAACGTCCCACAAAACTCAGGTTTAATTATTAATCCTTGGTTGTTATTGTTTCGTTTATTTTTAATCGATCCATATAAGTTGTAAGAATCGGTCGAACATAAACATAAGAATTAGAATTTTTGTAGTTATATAGATTAATGATAAAAATATAAATCGACATTGTTAGGAGATTGAGAATAAGTTGCGGATGTGGTTTTGGATTTAAAATGGGTCGAATGGGGAGGTTTGATTTTTAAGGTCATGGGTTGGATGGTTGGGGAATGGTTAAAATTTGTTCGAACCATAGTAGCAAAGTAGAAGATTAGTCGAATCATATGGCTAGTGGCAGCATATCGAATGGCATTTTGAGTTAGGACTAGGCTAGCGAGACTTGTAAATAAATATTGAACCCGTAGGATTGTATAGTCGAGTGCTTTAACGGGGAAAACATGTTTTAAATCGAGTCTTGATTTTGGTATAAAAATCGAGTCGTATAGATAGGTTAAAAGGTTGATTTTGTGGTATGATTTGAGTAAGCCATTTGGCTGTCTTGTCGAAACCAAACTTTAGACATCACACAAGTCCAACCAAGGTCGCGGTTGAGTCACGTTGCAAAGTCAAGATGTCCGAGTACTAGTCTAGTTCGAACCCCAGTAGTCTCGCTGCAATTTACTCTTTTACACAACAAAAGAAATATATATAAACCTGCATGTTTGTTTTAGAAGTGAAAGTGGACCTAAATACACTACTTGGCCGAAGCCCAGTAAACACTAAAAAGGGTAGGAATTGTTGAATCACGTACCGGGCCAAAGACAATAGAAACCTAGAATCCATATGCATTTGGGCCGCAACCCATATCGATTTAAAGAAAGACCAGAGGGTGCGTTTGATTGTAGAAATAAAAAGGGAATGTCTCACTTTTAAAAATGTGTCAACGATTAATAAAACCCGAACTGACAACATGTCGAATGTTAGTTATTAGAATTGTGACAAAAACGAATAACCGAAACACTAAAAACTATTATACGTCAATAATAATTACGCCGTAAAGTAAATAGTTAACACGTGCAACAATAACATGATCGTTTTGAAAATATATATAAACTATTTTACGTTCATCGAATCTTAAATCAAAAATGCAAACTAAATTATGCCATACTAATCTAGGTCACGCGTTGGAGTTACAACACACCATTTGACTCTATTGCATCACAGATTTCTACTACTACCAAGGTGAGTTCATAGTCCCACATTTTACTATGTTTTCAAATCCCGTGGGGAGATACATGCTATAAATCTGAACACAAGTATTTTTCTGTATGCTTCCCTGATTGATATTGCTAAGTTAATATTGCCTAAGTTACCACCCTGCCAATAAAAGTCCCTTATATCATGAACCATTAATCACTTGCGAGTGAACGCGAATTTTGTGAATAGATCTATTGGGAATTGACAACCCATTTGTACTAGCCGGATAGATAGCCATTGTGTTAGCCGGATTGATAGACAAATGCACTTTATTCGAATTATGAGTATGGCAAAACTCCTACGACAAGGGCATTTATTATTATTACCCCTACAAGTTAAGGTTTGCGTGTCATGAGGCTTAGGGCAATATTTGTTTATATATTACCCCGCATTATCATTGTTTTTCCACTACTATTTAACTTGTGTTCAAACTATTACAACTTAAACACTATGGATTCACTCAACCTTTGTGTTGACCGTTTTAAGCATGTTTTATCTCAGGTATCTAAAGAAGCTAGTGGCACGGAGTGGAACAGGGCCCCCTTTGGACGATGTCCAAAAACAAATGTTTTCATTCATCTTAAACATTTTCATTTTGTACTTTTAAATATTATGATTCTGTTGTTGACAACTCTGATTTTAAATTGATGAATGATAACAAATTTTCACAAAACGTCTCTTTCGAGTCATTTTCTATAATTATGACTACGATCTAAGATGTAATACCCCAAATTAGACTTCCGCTGCTTCATTACGATTTTCGGGGTGTTACAGATTGGTATCAGAGCCATGGTTATAGAGAACCAAATGCTTTTTTTTTCAAAAACATTGGACTATAACCGTGATTTCTAAAAGGACCATTTTAAACCTTACCACCCTATGCCCTCCGTGCCAACACTTTGCTACACTTTTGCATTGAGATTTGCTTGGCAGATTATGCATGACAAACGAATTTTATCACTATAGAAAATAGCATCGAGATTTGCTTGGCAGATTATGCATGACAAATCAGTTTTATCACCTACGAATGTTATTATGATTAAGTGCATGTTACTATTATTAATGACTTATATTATTATTATTGGGATATTGCAGTATTATGTCACCTCCCATCATCATACTTTCTGACAGTGATGACGCACTACCAGCATCACCCTCTGTCCCCACTATCATTTTATCTGACTATGACACTGATAGCACCTTACCTGTTTTACCCACTGTTCCATCTGTTGTCCCATCTGGGGTTGTATCTGGAGAGACGGAGCCCTTTGAGGAGGATGAAGTCGCTTCAACACCAGTTATCACACCTACTATCCCACTTTCATCTTCACTTGCTTATGGTCCTTTGACTCTTGATCAGTACTATGAGTCACAACAGTTTCTAGCTGCTGATGATTGTCCATCACACACCCCCACCCCGAGCTTTGACACCTCACCACCCCTCTGGATCAGAGGCCGATGACGAGTCATCTGACTCGGACTCATCTGATTCGACTGCATCTGTTCCACCACCACCCCCGCCTGCACCGGTCCGCCGGCGCAAGCGAGTTAGAGTCCTCCAGCCTTATGAGCCAGCTCCTTTTAGGAAGAGGTTCAAGTACGGCCCTAACAGTTTCACCTATGTTTACACTGCTCGGAAACGAGTACGTACCCCACCAGCTCTAGTACCACCACCACCAGCTCTCATAGCTACACCACCACCCAGTTTTCCTGAGCCATCTCCATCAGTGCCACAGCCCCACTCTTATATGCTCCCGACTCCACCACCCTCGCCAGAGGATGCACCATCACCCATACCACCCCCTACTGTGTTTTACACCCAGACCACCACTGTTCCCTTGTCATCTCCTATCTCATCTCCTACTGTCTCACCCATTCGGGCTCAGAGTGTTCCCCTACCCTCTCCTGAGAGAGCACATCACGGGAGCCCTTCATCATCCGACCATTGTGTTCACAGGAGAGTCGATGCCCGTAGATGGTCATTTCTGTTGGAGTGTATTCGTCATTGGAGACTTCAGGAGGGAGCCCCTAGAGCTTCGGAGCTAGGGGAGTGTTCATCAGCTGTCCTCCCAGTCACAGGGGAGCCTATCCACCACACCATCCCGCTACTAGCCGCCCGACTGGCCCGACATGAGGATCGTCTTGATGAGTTGCTGAGTTTGATCGACGATATATCTCTCGAGCGAGTCGAGAACATTCAGGAGGAGGTCGAGAACCTCGTGGTGGGCAGGATAGCTATGGATGAGGTATTTGACCTGTTTGGTACCCAGTTAGAGGAGGTTAGAGAGACCGTTGCTGAGTTTGGATATCAGATGGATACGCAGAGTCATGAGATACAGCAGCTGAGAGATATGGTAACGATACAGCAGCAGATGATGGAGCATCAGACTGAGGCACTGGCCGTAGCCCGCAGTACCATTCACACTCTCAGAGGTACGATTGGAGAGATACAGACTAGAGAGAGAGTCAGAGACCAGAGGATGGATGAGTTGACTGAGATAGTTAGAGGTTTACAGCACGGACCTGGAGATGCACCCGGCACTTCGTAGATTAGCCACGTATTGTTGTAGTAGTGGCATCTTAACTTGCCCTGCGTGGCATTAATAATCTTGTATTGTATTGTTCTTTTGGAAACAATGTATCAAATTATTAAAACTCATGGTTAGTTATGATTACTATGTACCAATATTGATCTATGTTATGGTTGCTTTCTTCATTTATGTGTTGTGATTTTCTTTTATACGTCACCATATTATTCCATGTGTGTTGTGATTGTATTCAGACATGTCGTGATGATTAATTATGATGATTTTGTTTATGAGGATGTTGTATGCTACTATTATGAGGACAATTATGACACCTCACTTGATTATATTAACCGTAAAACCTAAATATATGTTCTTGTGTCATTGTTAGAACATGGCTACCCGCAACAGAACTACAGAAGCAGTCGCCGGATCGATCATGACTCCGGAAGAGATCCGCCGATTGATCACAGAAAGCGTGACTGCTGCATTAATAGCTCAAGCTGCAGCCACGACTCCTACTAGCAGTGCAACAAGGTCTACTGCCGAGAGCGAGCCAGTTGCAACCCGCAAGTGCACGTACAAGGAATTCATGAGTTGCAAACCGTCAACCTTTAAAGGTACTGAAGGAGTGACAGAGTTAGCTCGATGGTTTGAGCGTTCAGAGACTGTCTTTACAAGAAGTGGTTGTGCCGAAAACGACAAAGTCGCCTTTGCTACTGGCACTCTAGCAGATGATGCACTGTCGTGGTGGAACGCCACTGCTCATAAAATGGGTAATTGATGCGTGGTTTTGTAACCTTACAACAGGTTTTACCTCTCGAGGGATCTCAAGAGGCTTACAACCCCACCAGGCAGTGTACCTGACCGATGTAGTATAGTGTAGTGGTAAGTACGGGGGATTGATCGTTCTCCACAGGGAATAGTGTTCGTTAGGTGTGAAAGGCTACTCTAATTAGGTCTAAGGGTCGAGGAAGATTCTTTTTTTATGTTTTTATATTTTTATGAAAGCAAGTAAAATCTCGGTTTTGAAGGAGTGGGCGGAATTAGTTGCTAGTCAACTAACCCAAATTACTACAAATGCAATAAAATAAAATAACAAAAATGAAAAGTGGTGAGAAACTTATGTGTAGAGAAATGTGTTTACTTAGATTTCCTTACTCCCTAACTATCTTTTACCGGTTAATTAGTGTGTATTAGTTGCGTGGATGACGGGTGTATTCCTTAATACCATTCGTGGGGTGGCGTACTTACTTCCCCAAACTCTACAAGCTCCTACTTCACTCCTATGTCGAGCCGGCTAGGAAGCTCCTAACATGGGATCACTAGAATTCGCTTGTGCATTAAATACAACCATAAAAACCTTTAGTACGCGTTTGGTTCATGTTTCTTAAGACGTTCAAGCAAGTTACCGAATAGGAAGTTAGCCAGTTTTCTTAAGCCTAACATAGATAAACAATCATCCAATACAACTAACAACACACTAACAACCAATAATCAATAGCTAGGTTTCATTAGATCTAAGCAAACACAAGATAAAATTAGCCTAACATGTTAAACAAAAGACAAGCATAAGATAGAATCAAACAACACATAGACATATTGAATGATTAATTGATAACTTATCTTTCAATGAAACATGGAAGATCTCAAGGCTAAAAGCCCTGAAAAAGTAGCTAAAATCGTCTTAGGGTTTTATCCCAAAATTCCACACACTAAGCTCTCTCCTAATGACAAAAAATTAGAAAACTATATATAGACTTTTGCATCTGACGGCGTCACCTTATGGATTGTGACGCCGTCACCTCGCCGCTTTTAGGGTTCCCGGGTGACCATCTTGACGCCGTCCCTCTTTAATTCTCCAAAATCCGTTCTGGCCTATCAAGGCTTGACGCCCTCACCTCTTGAACGTGACGCCGTCCCATTATGATTTAAGCCGTGACGCCCTTGATTTAGTTAAAGCGTGACGCCGTCAGAATTCACATGCTAACTCACTGGCCCGTCATGAGTAAATTTCACATCCCACTTTTCTTGCCAAGGCATGACGCCGTCCAGAGTTGATTCTGACGCCGTCAAAGGTAAAAATCAGCCGATTTTGAGACTTTGTCGTATTCTTCACTTTAATGCTCCAAAAACGTCCAAAATGCCTCCTTTTCCAGATTTCTCCTCAAAAGTACCTAAAATGACAAAAGGAACGATTTAGGGCGATATTTGATCAAATAAATACGATTTCGGGCTTAAATGACCCCTTAAAAGCGGTACACTTTTCGCCTCATCAAATACCCTTACACTTGAGATTTGCTTGTCCTCAAGCAAATGCGCTTTTATTCTAATCAAAATACAAGATAGGGGTCATTTAATGCTAACATAAAAGTAATTACAACAAATAATCGTTCTACTTCAATCATAATAAGCACGGAGATTACATACTAGCACCTCACAAGTAGTGTTTAGATACTCACATCTCTCAAGTGTCATCAAAATAAATCTCATAAATGAAAACGGATAATATCTCTCACTACCTGTCATAGCAAATAGATTACCATAGGCTTGGGAAAGGATCGAAAACCTCCTCCACTAGGCGTAAGCACCTAAGATAAACTATCAAAGAGGGCTTTTAAATGGGTTATAACGTTAGGTGTAGGGAAAAGGAAAACACGGTTTTGTTGGATACGGGATATTTTACTGGTGGCTAGTTAAAGATCTTGGTCAATTACATGTACTATACAATGTTGCTAAGCCAAGACTAGACTCGATCTTAAGCTAGAAACGAAATAACAAAATAACAAAAACATAAAACAAACATAAAATAAAACGGGATGGTAGTCCGTATGTTTTTTCTATTTTTCATTTTCTCATTTTTTTGTGTTTTTCATGATTTTTTTTTTTTTTTTTTTTTTTTTTTTTTTTTTTTTTTTTTGCATACACTTTTGCCCTACCATCCAAAATAATACATCAAAGGGGCGTTGCATTCCCCTTACACTTGAATTTTTACATAACTTTACAATTACTAATCTAATGACTCGAATTAAGATAATTGAAAAACTTGGAGTACTTTTAAAATATTTAGCACATATGGGGGTAATAAATGATGTTCTTCCCCATTACTCCATTACACTAGTACTTTACCCATGAGTCCCAATCGTCCCAAAACAATATGTACAAGGATATGACTCGACTTAGCAACCATGTAATCAACTAGATAATTAACTTGGGTTTAAACAAATGTTGTAACAATAATGCACTAAAGATGAGTGCATACAAGGTAGGCTAAGGCGATTTGGGTGTACATTTTAGTGGGGTGTAACAAATTCTTCCTTTAAGTAAAATGCTTAAAGGTCGAAACGAAAAGATAGGCTCTGAGGGGTGTACTAGGGGTATCGTGTACTAAAAATGAGTACAACGCAAAGGGTGTGGGAGAATTACTTGACCAATGTAGCCAAAATAATTATAACAAAAACACAGGTGTAAAACAATGGGTTAATCCTAATGCCTCTTATCATGTAGTAAATCTAACTACACGAATGTAGTCTCACTTGTGGCCTTGGAATGGTCCTAACGCAAGTTCTAGAATCTAAGTGCTACCGGTACACACATCATAGCATAAATGCTTTTCCTACCAATTCTAGGGGCGAACCTCACATATTTGGGGTGGAAAATTTTTTAGTGGTACGGTTTTTGTGCTATTCATATAACTCCTATCCATGAGACGCTCATTAAGATCAAAGTTTCACTCCTATATGTTGTAAAAAATTTTAAATTTGGCACTAAAATTGCCTTAACAAGTATTTCTCTCAGTTTTATTACACATCTACTATTAAACAAACAAAAATCAAGCGCAATTGTATTCTCTAAAATCGTACTTTTACCCTCCCCTTACACTTAAGATGAACATTGTCCCCAATGTTCAAAATAAAAAGATGTAAAAGAAAAAAGTAAAAGAATGAAATCAAATACTCCCCTGATTCGCTCGGTGGATAGTGAAATTACACGGTTAAATCTTCTTCCAAGGTAATGTAGAAGCTCCATGACTAATGCATCGCCATAAGCTTGATTCCATAAACATCTCCTTGTCCAAAATAACCTGTTAAACCTGAGAAAGCAAACACGAAAACCTGCATAACATCGGCGGGATAAAATCTATATATAAGGATATAATGCTTGTGGAATGATAATTTTGCAGATTCCTGGAGATTATAAGTTGGAGATTTAAATAAAAACTTTTCTAAAAACAAAACTTTCAAAAATTTCTGGAAATTAAATCTGACGCCGTCAGGTTATAACCCCTGACGCCGTCAGAAATGACCTGACAAAAATTTTCATTTTAAGTTTCCGGAAAATTTCTGGAAAAACCTTTACCTTACTTCCTGGAAATCCTGCAAAACATCATTATGACTCGATACAAGCATTTGACTCAAACAAACACAAATATGTATGTTAATTTATTATTATTATGATTCATGTTAATTTGTGTTCTAATAAACCGATTTAGATTTCCCTTACACTTATCTTTTGCAAAATACCTTTATATGTAGTTAAGACGAAGTTAAAAACAACATAAAGCATTTTCACAATTTTCTTTTTAACATGAATCAATAATGATAAAAATTAAACACACATACGGAAACAAATAAAATCAAACAAACAAATAAATAAACACTCAAAGCAAATGAAACAATTAAAGCTTGGGTTGCCTCCCAAGAAGCGCTTTTCTTTATTAACGAGTCTTGTAGCTAGACTCAAAGTCACGTACATTACGTGATTCCATCATCGGTCACGGTTCCTAGGCCATCCTCCTTCCCGGTTTTATATTCCGGTCCTAATTTCAAACAATCCTTGTAGAAACCGAATATCCTTTTCATAACATAGTCTACTCCTTTACTTCTATCCTCATCATTCCTATAGTAGACCGCTTGCTTGAGCTCCTTCTCAACATTTGACAAGTGTTGGAATTGTTCTATCTTATATGGCATTTGGTAGCTTACTTCATCGGTCTCATCCTTAAATCTAACTATCCCTAAGGAAGGTTCATAAGTCATTCCAGAGACCTCAACAAATGGTTTTCCAAAAACCACTTGAGTTAAGGATGCATCGACTATTGGGCGGATATCTTCAACAATTACAAAGTCGGTGACATAGGTGAAGTTTCCTACATAAACCGGTAATCCCTTAACTCTTCCCGTGAAGTTACTCATCCAACCCTTGTCAGGGAACATCCTATACCCAAGTTGATTCTTCATTATCAAGTTGTAGTGGGCTCTAGTCATGATGTTTATGGGTGATTTAAGGTCGATGTAAGCTTTCCACACATGTAGATGTCCGATGTTGCATGGTATGTTGAGATTAGAAGGGTCGCCTATTTCAATGATTGGTCTACCTAGGAAGTACGGTGTCTCGAGGTCATCGAATAAGTTTGTATGATATGCGCGCTCTTCCTTAGTGGGTAGCCTATTGAAGTAGTCCTCATCATCATCTACTTCTTCAATCTCACTTGTCCCAACTTCCTTATCAACCTCGACTTTCTTATCCTCATCCTTAGGTTCACTATTATCCTCATTCCTATCAATTGGTTTAATAGTGACAATGTTGACAAAGTGGACGTGTTTGGATGAAGAGGGGTCTTTTACTTGGGGTCCGCTATTTGTGTTCCTAGCGTCCTTATGTGGAGGTGATAGCACGTGGTTATTGAGGGCTTTCAACAAATTGTCGATTTTGTTGGTCATCTCTGTTTGTTGTTGATTGAATTCGGATTCGAATCTAGCTATCCGAGCTTCTTGAGATGCCATAAATTGAGACATCAATCCTTCAAAGTTATTGGTACTACCATTGCCGGAAGGATTGTTGTTGAAAGTACGGTTCGAGTTGGAACCGCTTGATTGGAAACGATTAGGTGGGTTGGAAGAATTGGTTTGTTGTGAGTTTTGGTTTTGTTTCCACCTAAGGTTCGGGTGATTTTTCCATGAGGGGTTGTATGAATCACCGTAATGGTTTGGCTCGGGTTTGAAAGTGTACCACTTGTCTCCCGCTCCGTCGGTACGCGAGGATGCGCAGTCCACAAAAGCTTGTTCGGGGAGTTCCATGCAATCACGAGTGTCGTGGGGACCACTACATAATTCACATGAAGAAGTGATTTTGTTCACTTGGCTTGAAAGTTTAGGAGCCTCGTAGGATTTCATTAGAAACTTGACTTGGTCTTCAAGTTCTATGATCCTACGGTCAGAAGTGCTTGAATTGTTCGAAGGCAAAGATATTGCCTTGACCGTTTTATTCAAATCACGGGGATCACTCCAACTTTCGTTGTCATAAAGAGCAAGATCCTCTAGGAGAGCCCATGATTGTTCCGCACTTAGATCACGTAGCTTGCCACCGGCCGATTGGTCAATGGTTTGCCTCGTGGAGAGATTGATATGGTCATAGAAGATTTGGACTTGGAGCCAAAGTTCTATGCCATGGTGAGGGACTTTTTGGAGTAAGTCCTTGAATCGAGTCCATGCCTCGTAGAGAGTTTCGCCTTGACGTTGTTGGAACATCAAGATATCATTCCTTAGCTTGGTAGTTCTTCCCGGTGGGAAAAACTGAGCAAGGAAACGAGTAGTGAGATCATCCCAAGAGGTGATGGATCCTGCGGGTTGACGTTCTAGCCACTGACTAGCTTGGTCCCGCAGAGAGAATTGGAAGAGACGCAATCGGGTCGTCTCTCGAGTGGCAACATCAAGGTCTATAGAATCAACGATTTTAAGAAAGTCCTTGAGATGTTGATTAGGATCTTCAGAACGAAGTCCATGGAATGCGCATCCGCTTTGCACCAACCGGATGGTGTCGGATCGCAAGGGTGTGATATTGGCTCCTTGAGTGAGCTCAATGGTGTTTCGATAGCCATGGTGGCTAGGACGGGAATACTCTCCTAAAGTACGGGCTCTAGGAGGTGGTTGTGGTTGTTGTGGTGGTGGGTTGTGTGGGTTAAGGATATTACCATCTTCCATGATGTCGGATGGTATGGTTACGAACAAAGACACGAAGAAAATAGATAGACTAAAGAAAACCTAGAAAAATAAAACAAAAATCTCACTAGAAAGGAATCTAGTGAGTAGACCTAATAGAAATAAAAATTCAACCTAAACAATAACTATTCCCCGGCAGCGGCGCCAAAAACTTGATGCGTGGTTTTGTAACCTTACAACAGGTTTTACCTCTCGAGGGATCTCAAGAGGCTTACAACCCCACCAGGCAGTGTACCTGACCGATGTAGTATAGTGTAGTGGTAAGTACGGGGGATTGATCGTTCTCCACAGGGAATAGTGTTCGTTAGGTGTGAAAGGCTACTCTAATTAGGTCTAAGGGTCGAGGAAGATTCTTTTTTTATGTTTTTATATTTTTATGAAAGCAAGTAAAATCTCGGTTTTGAAGGAGTGGGCGGAATTAGTTGCTAGTCAACTAACCCAAATTACTACAAATGCAATAAAATAAAATAACAAAAATGAAAAGTGGTGAGAAACTTATGTGTAGAGAAATGTGTTTACTTAGATTTCCTTACTCCCTAACTATCTTTTACCGGTTAATTAGTGTGTATTAGTTGCGTGGATGACGGGTGTATTCCTTAATACCATTCGTGGGGTGGCGTACTTACTTCCCCAAACTCTACAAGCTCCTACTTCACTCCTATGTCGAGCCGGCTAGGAAGCTCCTAACATGGGATCACTAGAATTCGCTTGTGCATTAAATACAACCATAAAAACCTTTAGTACGCGTTTGGTTCATGTTTCTTAAGACGTTCAAGCAAGTTACCGAATAGGAAGTTAGCCAGTTTTCTTAAGCCTAACATAGATAAACAATCATCCAATACAACTAACAACACACTAACAACCAATAATCAATAGCTAGGTTTCATTAGATCTAAGCAAACACAAGATAAAATTAGCCTAACATGTTAAACAAAAGACAAGCATAAGATAGAATCAAACAACACATAGACATATTGAATGATTAATTGATAACTTATCTTTCAATGAAACATGGAAGATCTCAAGGCTAAAAGCCCTGAAAAAGTAGCTAAAATCGTCTTAGGGTTTTATCCCAAAATTCCACACACTAAGCTCTCTCCTAATGACAAAAAATTAGAAAACTATATATAGACTTTTGCATCTGACGGCGTCACCTTATGGATTGTGACGCCGTCACCTCGCCGCTTTTAGGGTTCCCGGGTGACCATCTTGACGCCGTCCCTCTTTAATTCTCCAAAATCCGTTCTGGCCTATCAAGGCTTGACGCCCTCACCTCTTGAACGTGACGCCGTCCCATTATGATTTAAGCCGTGACGCCCTTGATTTAGTTAAAGCGTGACGCCGTCAGAATTCACATGCTAACTCACTGGCCCGTCATGAGTAAATTTCACATCCCACTTTTCTTGCCAAGGCATGACGCCGTCCAGAGTTGATTCTGACGCCGTCAAAGGTAAAAATCAGCCGATTTTGAGACTTTGTCGTATTCTTCACTTTAATGCTCCAAAAACGTCCAAAATGCCTCCTTTTCCAGATTTCTCCTCAAAAGTACCTAAAATGACAAAAGGAACGATTTAGGGCGATATTTGATCAAATAAATACGATTTCGGGCTTAAATGACCCCTTAAAAGCGTACACTTTTCGCCTCATCAGTAATGATAGAGCTTACCAACTTCCTTGGGCTGAGTTTAAACAGAAGATGTTGAAGAAGTATTGTCCTCGCACCGAAATTCGAAAGATGGAAGATGAGTTTGACCGCTTGGTGGTAAAAGGATATGATCTTAGGGCTTATGATAGGAGATTCCAAGAGCTCTCCATACTATGCCCAACCAAGGTGCCGGATTTCGAGAAGACACTGGAAAGGTATGTTGAAGGATTACCCAGAAGCATAGAAGGAGATGTCACGGTGTCCAAACCACAAACACTGGAGGAAGCCATGGAGACTGCTCAGAAATTACTGGAAAGGGAAATCAGGCGTAATCAGGCTCAGGGAAGCAACGATCACAAAAGAAAATTTGATGATCGTAGAAACAATCACAGCAACAACAACTCTCACCATAACCAAAGCCACAACCGCAACAACACACAAGGCTATCAGCAAAACCGGAACCACCATCACAACCAACAGAATCGCCGGCAGGAAACTGCCAGGGCTTACATTGCCACACCTACTGGAACTGGGGGCTATGCTGGACCCGCTCCCATGTGCAACCGATGTAAGTTGCACCATCATGGACCCTGTTTCGCTAAATGTGGAAAGTGTCAGAAAACCGGCCACAAGACCCAAGACTGCAAGGCCACAGGAGCCAACCTGCAACCAGTGGCCGTAGTATGCCATGGATGTGGTAAGAAGGGGCACTACAAGAACCAGTGTCCGAATCAGGTTGCCAACCCCGTCAACAATGCTCGCGGGAGAGCATATGTGCTAGGAGATGGAAATGTCGAACAAGATCCCGATGTCGTGACGGGTACGTTTCCCCTTAATAACCACCCTGCTAAAGTTTTATTTGATTCTGGAGCCGACAAAAGTTTTGTATCTTCTTCATTTGCATCTCTACTTGATATTACCCCGACTAAATTGAACACCAC
Source organism: Artemisia tridentata subsp. tridentata (assembly GCA_021014915.2). Lineage (NCBI taxonomy): Eukaryota > Viridiplantae > Streptophyta > Magnoliopsida > Asterales > Asteraceae > Artemisia > Artemisia tridentata. The sequence continues at coordinate 416,841,943 of CP139504.1, forward strand.
CTACGAAATAGAACTAGCTGACGGCAAACTAGTAAAAACTAACATCGTAATCCGAAACTGCACCCTGCTTCTACTAAACCAACCGTTTGACATAGACCTCATGCCCATCTAGCTTGGTAGTTTTGACGTAGTCATTGGCATGGATTGGTTATCCAAGAACCACGCTAGAATAATATGCGACGAGAAAGTTGTTCACATCCCATGTGAAGGAGAAACTTTAGTCGTCCGCGGCAAACGGAGTAAGACTCGACTGAGTATCATATCATGCTTCAAAACAATGAAGTATATCGAACGAGGATGTCTTGCATTTCTAGCACAAGTGACCAAGACGAAGTCGGAGGAGAAGCGACTAGAAGATGTACCGATAGTTAGAGATTTTCCTGAAGTATTTCCCGAAGACTTGCCTGGCCTCCCGCCAATCCGACAAGTAGAATTTCAGATCGAGCTAGTGCCAGGAGCAGCACCGGTGGCACGAGCACCTTATAGGTTGACACCATCCGAGATGAAAGAACTGTCAGAGCAATTGCAAGAATTGTCAGATAAAGGATTCATACGCCCGAGTTCTTCGCCATGGGGAGCTCCGGTGCTGTTTGTCAAAAAGAAGGATGGATCCTTCCGAATGTGCATCGATTATCGCGAGTTGAACAAGCTCACCGTGAAGAACCGATACCCACTGCCTAGAATCGACGACCTGTTTGACCAACTGCAAGGATCGAGTGTATACTCGAAGATTGATTTAAGGTCAGGGTACCATCAGCTGAGAGTTAAGGAGGAAGACATACCGAAGACCGCGTTTCGTACACGATACGGGCACTACGAGTTCCAAGTGATGCCATTTGGACTGACGAACGCACCAGCCGTGTTCATGGACCTAATGAACCGAGTGTGCAAGCCATATTTGGACAAGTTCGTAATTGTGTTCATAGATGACATCCTCATCTACTCCCGTAGCTAGGAAGAACATGCGGAGCATTTGAGAACTATCCTAGGACTGCTCAAAGGAGAGAAACTGTATGCCAAATTTTCCAAGTGTGATTTTTGGATTGAGAAAGTGCAATTTCTGGGGCATGTCATCGACAGCAAAGGTATTCACGTGGACCCCGCAAAAATCAAAGCTGTTAAGAATTGGGCATCTCCTACAAACCCCACGGAGATACGTCAATTTTTAGGTCTTGCTGGGTACTACCGGAGATTCATCAAGGGTTTCTCTAAGATCGCCAAACCTTTGACAGAATTGACACAAAAGAAGAAGAAGTTTGACTGGGGAGAGGAGCAAGAGACGTCATTCCAACTGTTGAAACAAAAGCTTTGCGAAGCTCCGATCTTAGCACTACCCGAAGGAAGTGAAGACTTCGAGGCGTATTGCGATGCATCGTGCCAAGGCTTGGGAGCCGTATTAATGCAAAGGAGTAAGGTTATCGCATATGCTTCCTGACAGCTCAAAACCCACGAAAAGAACTACACGACCCACGATCTTGAGTTAGGGGCAGTAGTGTTCGCTCTTAAGATGTGGAGACACTATTTGTATGGCACCAAGTGCAAGGTGTTTACAGATCATAAGAGCCTTCAACACATACTAGATCAGAAGGAGCTGAACATGCGACAACGCCGATGGTTGGAGTTACTCAGTGATTATGATTGTGAGATTCGTTATCATCCCGGAAAGGCAAACGTAGTGGCTGATGCCTTAAGTCGAAAGGAACGAATCAAACCTCTTAGAGTTCGATCTTTGGGAATCACAGTTAGGTCACCACTCCCAGCCAAAATTTTAGAAGCTCAGGCCGGAGCCCTGAAGGAAGAAAATCGACCGAATCAGAAGATTCATAGGATGCCGGAAATTGAGAATGGTTTTGTGAGAAAACAAGATGGGACGTTGTGTTTCGGTGACAGAGCGTGGATTCCACTTCACGGAGGACTGCGCGATCTCATCATGCACGAATCCCATAAGTCGAAATATTCCATTCATCCGGGGGCTGATAAGATGTATCAGGATCTCAAGAACTTGTATTGGTGGCCAAACATGAAAGCTGACATCGCTGTGTATGTCGGAAAATGTTTGACCTGTGCTAGAGTAAAAGCCGAACACCAAAGGCCGTCTGGAATGTTGACACAGCCCGAAATTCCAACATGGAAGTGGGAAAGGATCACAATGGACTTTATCACCAAGCTACCTAAGACGTCAGGCGGGCTTGACACCATTTGGGTTATTGTTGATCGCCTCACTAAATCCGCACACTTCTTGGCAATAAAAGAAACCGATGACATGAATAGCCTTGCACGGTTATATTTAAAGGAAATAGTCTCACGGCATGGAGTGCCGGTTTTCATCATCTCCGACCGAGATAGTCGTTTTACGTCAAACTTCTGGCGGTCGTTGCAGAAGGCTTTGAATACACAGTTAGATATGAGTATCGCCTACCACCCGCAGACTGATGGTCAGAGTGAGAGAACTATCCAAACCTTGGAAGACATGCTGCGAGCATGTGTGATCGACTTTGGAAAGGGATGGGATAAACACTTACCGTTAGTAGAGTTTTCATACAACAATAGTTATCACGCTAGCATTAAAGCTGCTCCATTCGAAGCACTTTATGGTAGGAAATGTCGTTCACCCATCTGTTGGACCGAAGTTGGGGATGCACAAATCACCGGGCCCGAACTCATTCACGAGACCACCGAAAAGATTGTCCAAATCAAACAACGCTTACAAGCCGCCCGGGACAGACAGAAAAGTTATGCCGATGTGAGAAGAAAACCTATGGAGTTTCAAGTTGGGGACAGAGTCATGTTGAAGGTATCTCCTTGGAAAGGAATGATTAGATTTGGGAAGCGTGGCAAGTTGAATCCCAGATACGTCGGACCATTCAAGATCCTAGAAAGGGTTGGTCCAGTGGCATATAAACTTGAACTTCCGGTGGAACTCAGTAGAGTACACAATACCTTTCACGTATCAAACCTGAAGAAGTGTCTATCTGACGAAACCCTTATTATACCATACAAAGAACTTCGAATCGACGAGAAACTCAACTTTATAGAAGAACCGGTAGAAATCATAGACCGGGATGTGAAGCAATTGAAACAAAGCCGCATTCCCATCGTCAAGGTTCGATGGAACTCAAATAGAGGACCAGAGTTCACGTGGGAACGTGAAGACCGAATTCGTGCCAAATATCCACACCTTTTTCCCGAGCCAACGCCAACCACTACCACGGACTAAGAATTCCGGGACGGAATTCAGAATTAGGAGTAGGTACTGTAATAACCCGAAACTTTCGAGTTATTAACTTTCTGTAAACCCGAAGCAATCGATTATGAATTTTAATCAAGTTATTTTATTCACCTTTGCATTCGAAATATTACTATATATGTATTTTTACTGAGAAATAACTAGTGAGATTTCAAATCGAACCCTGTGACAAAACTCACGTTCCATTTTCACTGGAACCGCACGCGTACCGACACCGTGATAGTATGGCATAAGTTTAATAGATCAAAACGAAGAATGTACAAAACAGATCATAAAAATAAATACGAACTCGGAAATAAAAACAAATAATTTATGACGACTCTAAAACTCTCGAGCTAGAGATATTTAAACGAAGCCAGATCCGACACAGTCTAGCGAGACCCGGGTATTTAAAAGCACAATATACACTCTACTAAACTTTTAACAATACTACTTTTCTCTTATCCCTGGTCAACGCCCCATTTCCCTATCATAACTTTATTGCTGCTGCTACTACTTTTCTCTTACTCCCACCTTTCCACCTTATCATATTCTCGGCAAAACACCATCCTCAAAAGCACCATTCTCACTTTTGCTGCTACCCTCGAAAAACCCAAAACCGAACCATCTCTATCACATCATCGATTCTAGTCAACCATCAACCTTTGTCCTCTTCGAATTCACGGGTCTCCTTAAGATTTAAAATCACTAGTATAGAGATGAGACACCATTTAGGAATGTTAGCTTTTCCCCAAATCAAAAGTAATATGGAGCCTAACTCCATTATACTCTTTAAATCCTCACCTCCTGGACACCATTCGAATCACACCAAAACTTCAAACACACCAACATCTGAGAAGTGCTCAAGATCAAGGGTGGAGTAGTGATTCGAATTGGAGGAGGAAGTGGATATTGGAGCTTTTGGATTCGGGTTTGATTTGTGTTCGAAACGTCCCACAAAACTCAGGTTTAATTATTAATCCTTGGTTGTTATTGTTTCATTTATTTTTAATCGATCCATATAAGTTGTAAGAATCGGTCGAACATAAACATAAGAATTAGAATTTTTGTAGTTATATAGATTAATGATAAAAATATAAATCGACATTGTTAGGAGATTGAGAATAAGTTGCGGATGTGGTTTTGGATTTAAAATGGGTCGAATGGGGAGGTTTGATTTTTAAGGTCATGGGTTGGATGGTTGGGGAATGGTTAAAAGTTGTTCGAACCATAGTAGCAAAGTAGAAGATTAGTCGAATCATATGGCTAGTGGCAGCATATCGAATGGCATTTTGAGTTAGGACTAGGCTAGCGAGACTTGTAAAGAAATATTGAACCCGTAGGATTGTATAGTCGAGTGCTCTAACGGGGAAAACATGTTTTAAATCGTGTCTTGATTTTGGTATAAAAATCGAGTCGTATAGATAGGTTAAAAGGTTGATTTTGTGGTATGATTTGAGTAAGCCATTTGGCTGTCTTGTCGAAACCAAACTTTAGACATCACACAAGTCCAACCAAGGTCGCGGTTGAGTTACGTTGCAAAGTCGAGATGTCCGAGTACTAGTCTAGTTCGAACCCCAGTAGTCTCGCTGCAATTTACTCTTTAACACAACAAAAGAAATATGTATAAACCTGCACGTTTGTTTTAGAAGTGAAAGTGGACCTAAATACACTACTGGGCCGAAGCCCAGTAAACACTAAAAAGGGTAGGAATTGTTGTATCACGTACCGGGCCAAAGACAATAGAAACCTAGAATCCATATGCATTTGGGCCGCAGCCCATATCGATTTAAAGAAAGACCAGAGGGTGCGTTTGATTGTAGAAATAAAAAGGGAATGTCTCACTTTTAAAAATGTGTCAACGATTAATAAAACCCGAACTGACAACATGTCGAATGTTAGTTATTAGAATTGTGACAAAAACGAATAACCGAAACACTAAAAACTATTATACGTCAATAATAATTACGCCGTAAAGTAAATAGTTAACACGTGCAAGAATAACATGATCGTTTTGAAAATATATATAAACTATTTTACGTTCATCGAATCTTAAATCGAAAATGCAAACTAAATTATGCCATACTAATCTAGGTCACGCGTTGGAGTTACAACACACCATTTGACTCTATTGCATCACAGATTTCTACTACTACCAAGGTGAGTTCATAGTCCCACATTTTACTATGTTTTCAAATCCCGTGGGGAGATACATGCTATAAATCTGAACACAAGTATTTTTCGGTATGCTTCCCTGATTGATATTGCTAAGTTAATATTGCCTAAGTTACCACCCTGCCAATAAAAGTCCCTTATATCATGAACCATTAATCACTTGCGAGTGAACGCGAATTTTGTGAATAGATCTATTGGGAATTGACAACCCATTTGTACTAGCCAGATAGATAGCCATTGTGCTAGCCGGATTGATAGACAAATGCACTTTATTCGAATTATGATTATGGCAAAACTCCTACGACAAGGGCATTTATTATTATTACCCCTACAAGTTAAGGTTTGTGTGTCATGAGGCTTAGGGCAATATTTGTTTATATATGTTACCCCGCATTATCATTGTTTTTCCACTACTATTTAACTTGTGTTCAAACTATTACAACTTAAACACTATGGATTCACTCAACCTTTGTGTTGACCGTTTTAAGCATGTTTTATCTCAGGTATCTAAAGAAGCTAGTGGCACAGAGTGGAACAGGGCCCCCTTTGGACGATGTCCAAAAACAAATGTTTTCATTCATCTTAAACATTTTCATTTTGTACTTTTAAATATTATGATTCTGTTGTTGACAACTCTGATTTTAAATTGATGAATGATAACAAATTTTCACAAAACGTCTCTTTCGAGTCGTTTTCTATAATTATGACTACGATCTAAGATGTAATACCCCAAATTAGACTTCCGCTGCTTCATTACGATTTTCGGGGTGTTATACGTGTCATGGTGGTTATGTCGGTTAGGGTTTTGATTTGGGATAGGGATTCTGGTGTGCCGAATTTGATGGAGGAGGGTGAGGTGGGGTGGGATTCGGGTGATTAGGATGGAGGTGGTGACAGTGACGTCATTCGTGGTGGTGGATCCGAGATCTGCAGATCGGAATGTGTAAGAGTGAAGAAGAAGAAGATTGTTGTTTGTGGTGGTCCGTGTAAGAGTGAAAGGCGAGAGGATAAGTTTGTGGATGTGAGATGTGAGGTTACTAATAGTCGATAATTGGATGGAGGGATAATTTGAGTTTTGGGGAAAATTTAGAGCGGGACAACTGAATTCTATTTTGTTTGGAGGTATTTAATTTATACTCCCTCCGTCCCTAAATAAATGTCCACTATTGACTTTTAAAGTATTCCCTTCTTAACTTTGACCTTAAATTATTTTAATTTTGTTATGTAATACTTGATGCAAAATGTATGAATGGATTGCGTTTTAAATGTATTTTCATTGGTATAATTTTCATTAAGTATTACATAACACAAATAAAATAATTTAATGTCAAAGTTGAAAAAAAAAAGACTTTAAAAATCAACACTAGACATTTATTTAGGGACGGAGGGATTATAAAATCTAATTTGTATATTTTATAAACCAACTAGTTTTAGAACTCATAAACGCACGGGGTTTAGCCAGATATTATAACAGGTAATAATTTTTTAATAATTTTATTTTGAAGTTAAATATTGTGACAATTCATAAGTAACTTATTTTAAGATTAAATATAATACAATTATAACTCGTACGTCTATTAGTAGCCGATTTGAACAGGGTGATTAAGCTAATCATTGAGATTCATTTGCGATACAAACTAATCCTAGTTGTCATCTAGCTATTTATTAATTTAGTGTTTACAACTAGCTACTTTAACCTAATAGTCTAACAAGCGTTTATCCAATTAGTGACATTTGTGTATCCCTAATCACTCATACGTGAGGCGTCTAAAAATATGAATATCAATGTAAAATTACTTAACATCCAAAGCTCATCCTATGGATAAAATCAAGTCATACACATAGATGAAAGTAAATATGGATAAACTCAACAATTACGTATGGTTTGGGTTGGTTGACCGTTCGGTTTCCCACGTTCAGTAAAGACCCCAAAATGTGACAAGAGTCACGAGTTGGGGTAACGCTCACGAGTCGACTCAGTTGGTTTGTGTCAATTACCCTAGAGGATAATAGACTCAGTTGGTTATGTCGCGTTCGATGAAGCAACTGATTGATGTCATTATCCCGATTACACGTCTTAAATTGTCAACACTCAAAATGAAAGCCATCGGTGAATACTAAAGATGTTATGAACGTCTGAAACTTGAATTCTGCTCGAGTTCCCACGTCACGGGGGTATAAACCGAGGTTTCGTGCGTGAACCCCTAAGTGTTACACATAAATAGCAATCCGTAAATAGGTTTATATACAAACTTACAATTACTAACAACGATACAAATATATGTAGGTCTTAAAAACAAGTGTAGTACATTACAATATATAGAACCGTATATTCTGTCGGTTATCCATTTTCGTCCGTTTTTGTCAGTTTTTATCTGTTTTTGTCCGTTTTTATACGTTTTCGTCCGTTTTTTACATTTTCGTCCGTTTTTATACATTTTCGTCCCTTTTTTATGTTTTTATACGTTTTTGTCCGTTTTTTACGTTTTCGTCCGTTTTTTTACGTTTTCATCCATTTTAGTCCGTTTTTATATGTTTTCATCCGTTTGTATACGATTTCATCCGTATTTTTATGTTTTTGTCTGTTATATTTTAACGTTTTTATACGTTTTCATCCGTTTTAGTCCATTTTTTTACGTTTACGTCCATTTTTATACGTTTTCGTCTGTTTTTTACGTTTTCATCCGTTTTGATACGTTTTCGTCTGATTTTAAACGTTTTCGTCCGTTTTTATAAGTTTTCGTCCGTTTTTAAATGTTTTAGTCCGTTTTAATCTATTTTTATACATTTTAGTCTTAGCTATGATGTCCATGTATTAGGGACTGAGTTGTGATTCAAATGCAGTCACTAACAAATTTCCCTCCAAACTTTTTTTATTGCGCAAACATATTTGTAACTGAATTTTAGTCTTAGGTATGATGTCCATGTAATAGGGACGCAGCTATGACTGAAATTCAGTCACTAAAAAATTTCCCTTCAAACCTTTTTATTGTGTAGACATATTTGTAACTGAAACTTAGTCTTAGCTATGATCTTCATGTATTAGGGACCGAACTGTGACTATAATTCAGTCACTAACAAATTTTCCGCCAAAATTTTTTATTGCGCAAATATATTTGTAACTGAAATTTAGTCTTAGATATGATGTACATGTACTAGGGACTGAGTTGTCACCCTTATTCAGTCACTAACAAATTTGCCTCCAAATTTTTTTCCCGTACAGGCATATTAGTAACTGAAATTTAGTCTCAGATATGGGGTCACTGAATCGAGGACTGATTTTTAGTCGCCGCAATCAGTCAATAAAAGGTCAATCCTTAAAAGTATCAGTAACTGATGTTTCAGTTACCGATGCTATGTATCAGCGACTGATATATCAGTCCCTAGAAATTCAGTCTCTGAAAGCCTGTTTTTTTGTAGTGAGGAACCTCTGAGGTTTTAAGTAAAGTTGCAGACTTAGAGTGACTACCCTCATTATTAGATTCAAACAAGGTTGCAGACTGTAATTGACTGCCATCATTGTTTGGATCAAGTAAAGTAGCAGATTAGTGAAGTCTACCCTCATTACTTGAAACCTCATGTCTGGCAGATGCATATGAATCAGATTCATCATCAGAGGAGCGATGAGTAGAATCTGATTCAGAAGTACCACCAAGAATATGAGGATCATCATTGTTAGGAGGATGGAAATGATCATCATTGGATAGATTATGGGAAGTATAAGGAGAATCAAAAAAGTTTAAATGATCAGTACCCCCATAATCAGTTTGCAAGTTTTTTCTTAGTTTTATTCATTTTGTAAGGAAATATATTTTCATAGAACCTCACTTCTCTGGAATAAAACACATGTTTATCTTCCAAAGATAGAAGTTTATAAGCCTTTTTTTCTGAAGCATAACCAATGAGAATACTTTTAGTAGCCCTGCTACTAAGTTTATCTGAGTTGTTCAGGATAGTTGCAAAACAAAGACAACCAAAACACCTCAGACTATTTAAGGAAGGTTTAAAACCAAATAGGACTTCAAAAGGAGATTTACCTTTTAGAACAGATGAAGGAAGCCTATTGATTAAATGAGCAGCAGTAAGGATACAATCAATCCAAAGGTATAGAGGAATCCCCCCCTGAAAAAGAAGAGACCGAGCAACATTCAATAGGTGTCTGTGCTTCCTTTCCGCTACACCATTTTGCTGTGGTGTATAAGAACAGGAGGTTTGATGCAAGAAACCTTTTGAATCAAAAAAACTTTGAAGATTATGATTAACAAATTCAGTCCCATTATCACTCCGAAATATTTTAACATTAACACTAAACTGTGTTTGAAACATGTTATAAAAAGATATGATATATTTACCAACTTCAGATTTGTTTTTTAACAAATAGACCCACACAGCTCTAGACACATCATCAACAATAGTGAGAAAGAACCTAAAGCCATCCCTGCTGGTAATCCTATAAGGACCCCATACATCAAGGTGTACAACATCCCCAATATTAGTGGTCTTGTGATCACTAATAGGAAATGGCTCTCTAGTTTGTTTAGCCTTGTGACAAGTTTCACAAGGAGGAAGAGTCTCATTACTATTAATATTCAAGTCTTTTACTAAGTAAATTCAAGACTTGGTCAGCAGGGTGACCAAGTCTATGATGCCAAGTGTATCTAGATAATGAACAGGTAAAAGAAGCATGGCCAGATTTATTACCATAGGAGGTTCCATCAAAAAAATATAAACCATCAGATTGACTACCAGTCCCCATGCTTGTCATGTTGGCTAAGTCCTGAAAATAGCACTTGTTTTCATCAAATCCAATAAACAGTTTACTATCTCTAGCAAGCTTATAGACAGAAATTAGATTAATAGAGTATTCAGGAACAACTAAAACATCATATAAAGTAATATGCTCATTAAGTCTAAGGTTTCAATCTTTTTAATTTTTGCAAGACTTCCATTTGGATGTTCAACAGTGAGATTTAACTCACTAATATCAACAACAGAACCAAGAAGATCCTCAGAAAGAACCATGTGTTGATTGGCTCCAGAATCTATAATCCACTTTTTAAACTCTTCAAAAGTTTTAAATCTACTTAAAAGGGAAGTTATACCTGACATATTAGCCTTAGCATGAGCACTGCCAGATCCAGATCCTGATTTATCACTGATAAGATTCATAATTTTCATGATCTGCTCAGGTGTAAAGATACAATTAGTTTGAGAACTGGCATGATTACCATTATCATTAATAATAGCATTGTTACTAAATGACTTTTTGTTGGCATATTTTTTCTTATTATAGTTGTTAGGAAAACCAATTATCTTATAACATCTGTCAATTGTGTGTCCTGTGTAACCACAGTTCTCACAAGTAACAGGTGGTGGATTAATAACTCTGGACCTGTTATCAACAGCCTTAGAAGCAAAAGAAGATATTTGACTTTTGGAAGTGTTTGTTAAAACTGAGTTTTTATGTGACTCTTCTCTAACAATAAGTAAAAAAGCAGTTTTAACATCTGGTAATGGCTCAGTAGTCAGAATATTACTTCTAAGTGTCATATAGGCATCATCAAGACCCATTAAGAATTGCATTAATCTGATTAATTGATTATGACCTTTTAAAACCTTTGCATCATCACAAGTACAATTAGGAAGTTTAACCAGAGCGTCATATTGTTTCCACAAGGAACTAAGTTTTTGATAATAATCAGAAACACCAGAACCATTTTGTCTGAGAGAATTAATTTGGTGATATAAATTGAATATGACACTACCATTTACTTTATCATAAATTTCCTTGAGTTCATCCCACACATCCTTTGGATTTTTTGAAAAAATTTGCCCCATGTAAAGTTCTTGTGAGATAGACCCAAGGATCCAGGAAAGAACAACAAAGTTGCACATATCCCATTGGTTAGCTAATGAAACATCAGTTGGTCTAGTACACTTTCCGTTAATAAAGCCAAGTTTGTTTTTATTCTGTAAAGCAATAGTCATGGAGATACTCCAGACATTATAGTTTTCAGTCCCACTTAGTTTTAAAGGAATAATAGGTGTGCCATTAGTATCATTAGAATGAAGAAATATTTCATCACCAAAAATTAGTTTACTAGCTGCACTAGTAACAATACCTCCCCCAGAGGGGGGAGCATCACCACCACCATCCATAAGAAAAATAATTAGACTGACAAGAAGGTGAACAGACTAAAAAAAATAACTAATCACACAAAGATGTCCTGATTCTACCAAAATCAGGTAGGAAAGAGAACAATACAGTGATATAGCAGCAGCGGAAGACGAAGGACAGAAAATCCCCAAAAATTAGGGTTTGTGAAAAAACCCTAATTTAAGACCAAAATCGGATTCGTCAAATTCAGCACGATCCAACCACGGATCAACAAGATTTGATCAATAACCACAATGAATCGAAACCCTAACCGTTTCAGAACCACCAGGTGATCAATTAAAAAACCGATGAAACCCTAACTGATGAAACCCTTAGCTCAACCGAGAAAGAACCACCGTAGGACCACCAAATTAGTAGTAAATAGAGCAAACCTTCTCTGATACCATGAAGAAAATATAAGTACCAATGACCAACTCTTTCTTATTATTAACTGATGACAATTACATGAAACGATTGAGTTGAGTGATAAACATGGAACCAAGCAGTAGCTTATATACAGAGATGAAAAGAAAACATAACGGCTTCTTCCAGACTTTTCATAGAAAGATGCAACCCATGCTTCTTGATAACAGCAAAGCATGGGACTATATCCCTCGATTCCAGCAAAGCATGGGTCAATACATATCCCAACAAGAGAAGAAGCAACACCAGCCCTTACACTTCTTGAACCTTTCAAACTAAGCACAACTTCAGGACAAGTCTACAAAATAGAATTAGGAAATAACATAATTAGTCCCTGAACTTATAAGGATAAAAATGAAAGGAATATGATATAATTTAACAGATCCCGGTCTTGCAGTGATGAAAACAATCATATGTAGGATCCCGTTCATGACAACCTTGCATATAACCTGCAATATTTTAAAGGAACGTTAATTATAGAATACTCCGTATATTGAACAATTACAAGGGCAATCATCTTTTAGAAAAAATATCCACTGCTTTTCCAATAGTAAGAAAAAAAAAAACAAATAATTTTGAATAATTGATACTGGTTTCTCGTTAGTGTGAAATGCCTGTCTTGTGAAATCCCGCTAGTTAGTATGATGTCTAGCAAGTTTATCATTCAATGAAATAGTAAAGAAAGAACTTGGAATGATTAGAAGAGACTCTTCCATTTGAAATTTTGAACATATAAAACCTCTCCTTGTAATTTGTAACTCCTTCATAAACACCTTTACACACTTTTGTGTTTCCGAAATGAAGTTGTACCGTAGGCCTTACTGGTTGTGAACTTGTGATTCATATTTGGGCTTGATCGGTTAGATAAATGACGTATCTTGTGTTTTTTATTTGAGAAATGCTATGATCACTTAAACTTTATAAAAAAGTTTCCACAAAATTAAGTTATTTATATGTGATTGGGTTCACTAAAAAGAAGAGAGAGTATATGAGAGTGAAACAACCAATGACAAACATTTATGTCATTGTAATTTTCTTTTTGTAAAATTTGAGTGAGCATATTATTACTATCTTTATTTATGGATCAAATAAAAAATAAAATTAAAATTAGAAGGATGAGAATTAATTTCAACCATATATTTCAGATGCACTTACAAAAATATATGCATATTTCTTCAAAGTTTCCATTATTATTTAAAATATGTGGCTAAAATTACTTCCCACATTTCTCATTTTAATTATCATTCTCACTAGATATCTTCCCACTAAGGAATTATATAAGAGAGATGATGACAGATTGATAGGAGGTACCGAGGTATACTAAAAAAAGTACTGAGTGATGATTGTTTTTACTTTTAACCTCACGTTCCATTGGTTGTTAAAATCTTTACTTATATATGAGACAAGTTTTGACTTGTACATGATGCTTTGTCAGCTGTACTATGAGGTAAAAACTATGACTAGGCACTCGAAATGCCACTTGGCATTTAAGGGCTCGTTTGGTTTGTAGATGGGTTTAGGATTAGGATTAGGATTTGGATTTGGATTAGGATTTGAATTTGGATTTGATGTAAGAGAGAGAAAAGGTAAAAATTGTTTGTTTTATGTATTAAAATTTATACTACCTCCGTCCCAAAATAAGTGTCAATTTTGATATTTCAGAGTCAAACTGGTTCAACTTTGACCTTATATATATATTTTTTTGTTATATAATACTTGATGAAAAATTATACCAACGAAAAATACATTTAAAACCCAATCCATTCATATATTTTCAAAACTTTTAACCATATCAACACAGTATTTGCCAATCGAGTCCCAATAATGCTTAATGAATTTCAAAGTGAAACCATCCGGACGAGGCTCTTTATCACCACCATAATTCCAAACCGCTTATTTAATTTCCTCGTTTGAGAATAGTGAATCAAGTAAAAAAAATTCAAAATCGGATAGGGTTTTAAATAGATTACTGGTGAAGGTGGGACCGTCATGGGATGTGTTTGAGATTTTGTTTTCATGGAATTGAAAGATATGGATGATGATTAATGGGTGGACTCGAAATTCACAACTCATTTATATACATACCATGGATTTCAGATTTAGAGAATTTGTTGTTAAGCATCTTATGAAAGAATTTTGAGTTCTCGTTACCATCCAAAGCCTATTTGACTTTAGCCTTTTGAATGAGCTCAAGTCGATTAGCATGGACCAAGTCATTGAGTTGGAAAATATGCAGTTAGTGATACAACTTTTCTAATTTAAACAGTTTTGTCGAAATATAAACTCTTATATAATAAGGGAACATACAAATGAAAAATCAAATCTTTGAGCATTTTCTAATTGGGCCAATGAGAGAGAGCTTGATTTTGCCACGTAAGAAATATGAAGCCATCCCATTAAACAATGGAAAGTCAAAACAAAAAAAAATTGGTCAAACATATCTAAATTTTATCGAGCAAAAAATATGAATAAAAACACATGTTGTAATTTTGAAAAAAAATATATATATATATACAAAATGAAAAGGAAATTAATAAAACTTTAGTTGTTAAATTTTTAATAAATTATTAAAATTAAGTAAACTTACCGGTTTCCAATTTCTTAGTTACTTTATAAATTTTAATAAAGAACCCCTAAACTTTATAAACCTTAGACTTTATATCTTAAAAAAAACAACATATGTATTATTGTTATTTTAATAAAAAGCCCCTAAATTTTATAAACCTTAGACTTTATATTATTGCGAACTGTGGAGTATCGCGTCTGTGGGCAGTTTCGCTACTGTGGTTTATATACGCTACTGTGGGCAGTTTCATTACAGGTTCGGTTCTGTGGCTCCTCCCTTGTTGGTGGTTCCTGTACGGTGCATTGTGGTTTGGTTGTGGTGTTTCATAAGAGTTATGCCTGCTGTTAGATTTCACTGTCCCTTCGTGGGTCTTAGTGGATGTCGGGATGGTGGTGGAAATGGGCTCATTAAAACCTCTTTGATCACACATCTTCGCGATCGGCAGTTTAGTGGTGAGGCTCAAGTTATCACTAGGCATTCTCTTTTGTCGGATTTGGTTATTTTCGAAAGGGCTGAGATTACTCTTAAGCGTATGGGTTTGTGGTTGTGTGGTGGTTGTTTCAAAACGCATACCTTCCGGACTAAGTGTCGTCATGGTACGGGGTCTGATTTTGTGTCTCCTCCTGATGGTGGTGATGGTGTTGTTCGGTTCGTGTTATATGATCTTACCAAACCACAGGTTCCCTCCCATGTTGCCCTTGTTGAAGATTTGGTTTTGGACGAGCTTGGTGGTTTCGATTTACCTCTTCTTGATACTTTATTCTCTAAGGGGTTGCGAACTGTCAAATCCATCCCTCCCAAATGTCGTTTGGGTTTCTCTCGTGTTTTGAAAGGAGCTCTTGATAAGGTGATCTGCGCGCCTGATGACATTTCTTGTTGGGTTGGTTTGTTAGTCTTGCCTCTTTGTCTCCTTAAAACCTTTTGTCCGAGGAGTAATCAAGAGTGTAGGTCGGCCACTAAGCGTCAACGCCAGGAAGAGTATATTGTTAATGCTATTCGTGCATGAGGCACCCCTGGTGGTAGTTTGCAGATTGCGCGTGAGGTTTTAGCCGAACCCTCCCCATTATGGTCTAATATTGATGATGGTAGCTTGGAATTGGGTGACCACAATGTCAAGCAATGTAAGAGGAAGATTTGTGACGGTCATTATACTGCTGCGGTCAGAGTTCTTTTGTCTTCTGGTATTGCACCTTATGATGTTTCTACTCTTGAGGACTTAAAAGCTAAGCACCCTTTCCAGTCTGCTCCTCCCTTGCCTGATATACCTATTGATCATCACCACCTTACTGCATCTCCTGCTACGGTTCTTGACATGATTAAGAGTTTCCCTCGTGGTACTTCTTGTGGGCGGGATGGTTTGCGCGCCCAACACCTTTTGGATTGTTTAAATGGTGCAGCTGTGGCTATTTCTGATGAGTTGATCGCTTCTATCACTCAAGTGGTGAACCTTTTTCTTGCTGGTAAATGCCCGAGGGCGTTGGGTGAGTACATTGCTAGTGCTCCTCTCACACCCTTAGTCAAACCAGGAGGGGGTATCCGTCCTATTGCTGTTGGGACTGTTTGGAGGCGGTTAGTTTCCAAGGTTTGTGCGTCCATGATTGGCCATTCTTCGGATGGTTATTTAGATGATTTACAATTTGGTGTTGGGGTATCGGGTGGAGGGGAGGCTATTCTTCATGCTGTGAATCGGTTGATTGAGGATCGTGGGGGTGATGTTGGTCTTTCTATGTTGTTGATTGATTTTAAAAATGCTTTCAATATGGTGGATCGGGCTGTTATGTTGCGTGAGGTTCGGCTTCATTTCCCGGCTATTTCACAGTGGGTGGAATTTTGTTACTCCAGTCCTGCCAGATTATATTATGGTGAGCATACTCTTTGGTCTCATCAAGGTGTGCAACAAGGTGATCCACTTGGGCCTCTTCTTTTTGCTTTAGTGTTACATCCCCTGGCATGTAAGATTAGAGACTCTTTTAACCTTTCTTTTCAAGCATGGTATCTAGATGATGGCACTATTATTGGAGATACTTTGGTTGTGGGTAAGGTTTTAGACTTGATTATGATAGATGGACCTAGTCGTGGCTTACACCTCAATGTTGATAAAACTGAGGTTTTTTGGCCAAAGGAAGACCCCAGAAGCAGATATGTGGGTGTTTTTCCCCCTAATATTTCTCGTCCCTTACATGGTGTTAAATTATTGGGTGGGCCTGTTAGTGTGGATTTTGAGTTTGGTAGTAAGCTTGTTCTGAAAAGGGTGGCTAAAACCATTGAACTTATGGATGCTGTTGCTAAACTTAATGACCCTCAATGTGAGTTGTTGCTACTCCGTGCATGTGCTGGTATTTCCAAGTTGTATTTTTCTATGCACACATCTTCCCCCCGGGTCTTTGAGTGTGCTCAGGTTTCTTTTGATGCGGCACTTCGTTCTTCGTTGGAGCGTATTGTCACTGCTTCTGGGCCTGGTTTTGGTGATTGGCAATGGAGACTTGCCACCCTTCCCTTTGCTTTTAGGGGGCTTGGTGTATATTCTGCAGGTGATGTCTTGAAATATTCTTTCCTTGCTTCTAGACTTCAATCTGCTAGCTTACAGACTAAGCTTCTCCATAGTTCTGGTATTGCTACTGCTGGTCCCTCCTTTGATGATGCTTTATGTACTTTTAATATGAATATGGATATTGACCTTTTGAGTAACCCAAGCGAGGTCGCTGCCCCCAAACTCATGAAAAAATTGGCAGATATATATTTCGATTGGGTTACCCAAACTGTTGAATCTACATTCCATCTATCTCCTCGATAGATGGCGTTATGGAACTCACTAAAGGAGGATCATACTTCAGATTGGCTTAGGGTGGCTCCAATATCTAGATTGGGACAAACTATGAATGCCCGGACATACCGTTGTGTGTTGTGCTATCGGCTGGGTGTTCCTCTTTTCACTGTTCAGGTACCTTGTTCAGCCTGTTCTAGGGTTTTTACTGGAGATATTTATGGGGATCATGCTGTTTCATGTGCGGGTATTGTTGGCATTAAACATCGGCATAACATTGTGCGTGATGTTCTTGTTGATATATGTTCTCGGTCCGGAATTTCAGCTCGTAAGGAGGTGGATATTGGGCTTTATGGAGATAGGGACAGATCTTTACGCCCAGCTGATATATTACTTTACTCTTGGGATGGTGGGCTTGATGTATGTGTTGATCTTACGGGATTGTCACCCTTGACGCAATCTGGTATGATTGATTTTATGCCAGGTCGTGCGGTTATTGAAGCCGCACAACGTAAACGTGTCAAGTACGAGGCTAAATGCGTGGAAATCGGATATGGGTTCCTCCCCTTTTCATTCTCCTCTTTTGGAGAACTTGAGAAAGATGCAGTAAACCTTCTAAAGCGTATTCGACGATTCTCTATGACTCAAGACATTGGAGCACGGGCTGCGGTTCATATTTTTAATAGGATTAGTTTTGCTATTGCTAGAGGTGTGGGGGCCCAGTTGGTTTCTCGGCTCCCCACTAATTTCTTGTAAAATCCTATAAATTTTTAATAAAAGTGTTGGTTATAATATAAAAAAAAAAAAAAAAAAAAAAAAAAAAAAAAAAAAAAAAAAAAATAATAATAATAATAATAATAATAAATTGTTATTATTATTATTATTATTATTATTATTATTATTATTATTATTGTTGTTGTTGTTGTTGTTGTTGTTGTTGTTGTTGTTGTTGTTGTTGTTGTTATTAGAAAATATCAGTTTATTGGTTTTCTACTCTTTTCATTCTCTTCTTCTTTAGAACTTGAAAAGAATGCGGTGATCTTATTGAAGCGGATTCGAAAGATCTTCGTAGATCAAGACATTGAGGCATGTGCTGATGTTTATATCTTTAGTAGTATTAGCTTTTCTATAGCTAGAGGAGTGGGAGCTCAGTTAATATCTAGACTTCCCACTAACTTTTTGTAAATCTTGTGAGTTTTCCCACTAATTTCTTGTAAAATCTTATGAGTTTCTAATAAAGTGATGTATAATAATAATAATAATAATAATAATAATAATAATAATAATAATAATAATAATGTCGTGCGCGATACGCTTGTTGACATCTGTTATCTGTCGGGATTTCAGCTTGTAAGAAAGATGATATTAGGCGGTGTGGTGGGTG
This sequence comes from Artemisia tridentata subsp. tridentata, assembly GCA_021014915.2. Lineage (NCBI taxonomy): Eukaryota > Viridiplantae > Streptophyta > Magnoliopsida > Asterales > Asteraceae > Artemisia > Artemisia tridentata. The sequence goes on from CP139504.1 coordinate 416,860,638, forward strand.
TGTCAAACCTTTATGTCTAACGGACATGTTACTTTACTCATGAGATGGAGGGCTTGACGTGTGTGTGGATTTGACTAGGTCTTTGCTTTTAATGCAAACTATATTGCTGATTCCGTGCCAGGTCGTGCCATAAGTTTGTTTATGGGACCATAATTAAAGAACATGGGTCCAGGGAGACAACAAGACATGCATAACAAGTCTTCGCTGACATTTAATTATTCCTTGTGAGTTGTGAACTGTTAGGGGAGACCCGAACATAGCAAGTCTTCGGTTAAATTTCCTAGCGGTCGAATAAATTTACAATGAAGGGTGTTTATTTTTTCATTACTTACATCTTTATGCAATCCGAATAAATTTTTGTATAAATTATGCTCGTATTTTAATTAAAAAAGTTAAGTTTTTTTCTTTTCTTTTTTTTTTTTTTCTTTTAAAAAAGTAGTTATAATAAGGTCTTAATTTTCCATGCATTGAGATGGGAGCATATTTCATTTTTGCGTATCTAATTATTTGTATGTTTTATTTTTGTTCAGAAAAATCTTATTAACTTTTATTATTTGGTTGATCATGAAACATGAATGTTCACATTCTCGTTTTTCATAAAGTTATTTAGGTGTTTGTAATACTTGAAAGTAATGCCATTTCCCTTGATGAATTATGTGTCCAGTGTCCAGGAATCCACTAGATCAAGAGTAACCATAATATATACGGGCTTAGACCAATACACAAATAATATGGGCCTAAGACTAATGATATCTACTAACAGTCCCTTTGTTGGAGCGTAAGGAGGATGGACACTCAAGCTAGAGCAAAAATCATCAAAAAGAACATATGGAAAGCCTTTGCTAAACATATGTGTATACTGATAACGAGATCGAACGTGAAACACGCGAACTTGATCAGCCATCACAGGATCCCAAACAACATATATATCCAACTCAATTTGTGCATGTGTTTTACTATTAAGTACCATAAATTATGTATTAGCAGGGGCAGATCTAGCTTGAACACTGGGTAACAACAAGTTACACTATAGATTTTAAAAGTGCATACCCTCTAAAACAGTTGAAAATTATGAGTATATATCTTAATCTAACTTATCATTGTTCTGAAAAAAAAAAAAAAAAAAAAAAAGCATTCCAGGTAGTTTTGACAGCAGTTATTATTATTATTATTATTTTATTTAACAGTGAACTTAAAAAAAAAAAAAAAAAAAAAAAATCTAGCAAAGAACTAGACTAATACAAATATAGGGGGCTTTGAAGCCACTCAACCCAATTAATACAAAATTTTGGGTTTCGATACTTTAACCAATTAAAAGAATACAAAATAATGTTATCAACTAAGTCTCTTTTTCGCATCTTCCCCGAATAAAAAACGACTGAATTTCGATATCTCCATAGGAACCAACACGTCAAAACACCTATAACCTCGAGATTGACTTTACAATTTCGGACATTAGCATTCTGATCACACCAATCTAGCCATTCGGATAAATCATTCATATCCCTCGTAGAAACTTGGCACCAATTATATACCCTCGACCAAACCTCCCTTGCTAATGTACACGTGAATAGAACATGAGATATCGATTCCATTGAAACCCCGCATACAGGACACATAATAGATGCGATTTCGATCCCTTTGCGGGATAGATTATAACGCGTTGGCAACTTGTCTAATCTAGCTCGCCACATAAATATGTTTACTTTCCTGGGCAACGAAGAGCACTATCTAGTGGCTATATTTGAACCTAACAAAGTCTGGTTATCAATATATTTTCTTGTAATAATGCAAGTAAAAGTAAGTAGCAAAGTAGGTCAAATAGTTTTGACAGCCAGTTGAAGGAGACAAATAATGCAAGGAGAGGTAAGTAGCAAAGTAGGTCAAAGTCAAATAGTCTACAGATTTTATAATCTGGTCGAATTGTTATGTCAAGACTAGACATCAGCCCAAATGTTTTTTTCTGGCCCAAGGGTAGTTTAATATTCAATTCTTATTCGTCTACACTTGGTTGTCACCAGTAAGGTACTAACTTCAATTATCAATTACAGTAAGAACGAGGAAGAAACGTTCCCGCCGCGATGCGGCGGGGACTTAAATTTTTTTTATTTTTTACTGAATACAACATAAATTGATACTCCAAAATGACCTATTTCAGCTCCCACTTTTGGCCCAAAACACGTCCAAGGCAGCCCTGCTTCAAATCCATACCTCGAACACCTTCACTGCCACTCACGTTTCCTTTTGCCCTTTCCGTAGCTGCGCAAATATCAGACTAATCGTAAGTTGTTATGATGATCCAAATCCTCCAAATGATGGTTTTGCTGCTGCTGTCTTCGAAGTATCAGCACTTTATTGACCTAGTAAAAAGCATAGGTTTAGATGGAGTTTACCTGTAAAACATGTTTCATTGGGTATGGGTCATATTCAAATCTGCAACAGTGCATCAGAACAGAGGGTGAACATATGTAGCAAATATTTGGACTCGCACATGGAAAGAAACAGACCTGGTATTCTTTGATGTTATAGGTCACCAACATGAATGCAACGACCATTCCAGTTGCCCCGCCAATGAATGCAATTAGAAAAAACATAAGTGTAGAAACCTAACAGCATCACCTTAGTAACATTTTTCCAAATCATACAGGGTTTCTGAAACATGAAATTCAAGAGCCGTTTGCTCCGGATTCAGCGGTTTCTAAGGATATGCAGTAATAGTCTGATTCAGAAAAAAGTTAGGCTCAGCGCTGCAAACGGGGATGGACCGAAAGAACAAAGTCAAGGTCATCGTGGCGGCAAAAAATAACCGGTTGCTTAGTTACCATGTAGACTATGCCGTCCGGTTATTGCCGCGCCACTATCTTAACATTTCAAAAAGTACATTTCGGTTCCCCACAAATCTCAGCAATCATCACAGCCCATTATGTTCAGTAATGACTATATACCCATCAGGCCGTCAAAACCTACGCACAACCTCTCATATTTCTTCTTTCATAACTATGACTGAGGTACGCGTTTACAAATGTCGTGCAAGCGCCAATTCTTTATTCAGATGATACAAACCACACCTTTAGATCGAATGCACATGCAACACACGCTTCATTTTGTAAGCAAACCTGATTTCTCCCTTCCAGCAACAAAAAATAAATAAAAAAATGTTTTACTATATTGAATCTAAATGTCAGGCTACATAATATCCAACGTCTACAAAACGGAAAATAAGCTGACCGGCTATACCACCTGTTGTCCATTAAATAATTTGTTGCTTACTTGTATCCTCTACGTCGGCCTGGATAGAAAATAATCTTATACTTGTTAATATCCAACGTCTACAAAACGGAAAACAAATAAAGGTAATGACCAAAATTAGCAAACATAACCTGTATTTCGTCGGGGTCCAGTAGGCGTTGGTTCACAGAAGCTGAAAGCATGATACTGAGACGTATTTGAGCTACCGGCTACGTAAATGATTTCATTACTAAGAGGAGAAGGAGTGGCCAGCGGTTTGCCCAGCGGTTTTGCCATACCGCCGGTTTTACCACTCCTTTGCCAAGCGGTTTGGCCCAGCGGGTTGGTGGCCGGGTATTTAAGCCGTTGTTCAAGCCGTTGGAAGGGGTAGAATTGCAATAAAAATTTGACCGTTGAATGTTGAAATTGTACCGTTGCATGTTGGAAGGGGTAGAATCAAAACAAATAAATGCCCCTTCTTTCTTGTTGTATGAACCGTAGCAAACAAAAAAAAAAAGCATCTTCTACATTCAAACAATGTCTTCATCTTCATCTTCCAGTTTTAAATTCGAACCAATTTTGCTTGCGGATATTTCGACGGGTAGTTCTTTTGCATTTTTTGAAAGAGCGTTGGAGGATCTTGAAGACTCGGCAAACTCTGTCGATACCCGGACGTATATTGAACGAAACCGGATAGACGCGCTCGAAAGACTTATGCGAGACTATTTCGTCGAAGAACCAAGGTGGGGCGAGAATATTTTTCGTCATCGATTTCGCATGAGTCGCCGTTTGTTTCTAAAAATTGTTGGTGATATTGAAGCAAATTTTCAGTACTTTCAAGAGGGGATCGATGCTAGTGGGCATAAAAGTTTCACGGCGATACAAAAATGCACATCAGCAATCAAACAGCTCTCAACAGGTGAACCTCCTGATAACTTTGATGATAATTTACACATAGCTGCAAGAACTTCACGTGAGTCACTTGATTTTTTTTGTGACGCGATCATTGCGTTATATAAGCGTGAGTTCTTACGGGCGCCGACAGCTCACGACGTTGCATTAGTGCAACAGGCGCACGAAGAAAGACATCACATTCCAGGAATGCTTGGTAGCCTGGATTGTACACATGTCGAGTGAAGGAATTGTCCTAAACGGTTGAAAGGACAATACACGAGGGGTGATCATAAAGTTCCAACTATTATGATTGAGTGTGTTGCTTCACAAGATTTGTGGATTTGGCATGCGTTTTTTTTGGACCTCCTGGTTCGAACAACGATATAAATGTGTTGAACCAGTCGCCGTTGTATCTGACCGAGCGAAATGGAACGGCGCCAAACACTTCATTTACTGTAAATGGGCGGTTCTACAAACGTGGATACTTTCTCACCGATGGCATCTATCCTAACTGGTCCACCTTTGTTAAAGCATCTCGGCATCCAGTCGATACGAAGGATAAAAAATTCAAGAGACTGCAAGAGGCGTCAAGAAAGGATGTAGAACGAGCTTTTGGTGTCCTTAAAGGGAAATGGAGGATTTTGGACCGTCCTCTCCGGCCACAGACAACAGAGAAAATTTCCAAATACGTCTACGCGTGTTGTATATTGCACAACATGATCATAAAAGACGACGGGAGGGCAATATCACCGGTTCATATAATGGACCAACCGGCACCCGTAGTTTATGACCCTAGTGTACTACCGGAGTTACATGACGAAAACATCCATCATCGTCTCCGGTTTGATCTTACTGAGCACGTATCGAGGCTAGACTTGGCTTTCCTGGATGACCCAGCAAACCAACCACCAGCGATTGAAGAATTAATTTAGTTTGTTTTTATTTTTAAAAAAATGTTGCATTGTTCCTTTTAAACATTTATGTACTTTTCTTTCTTAATAAAATGTTATGTGTTTTAGTTATAAATTGTGTAATTTATTTGTTTAGGGGGAAAAAATAAAAAATTTAGGAGGGCTGAAAAATCATGGGCGCAAGTGAAATTTGTTGGGAGGGCTGGTTGGGAGAGCTGGTTTGTTGAGCTGAGTTGCCAGAATTTGATTGGTCAAATTGAGAGGATTGGATATTTGTGAGGGTTCCACTCCTTGTCCCCTAACAAATTAACAATAAGGCACCTGATTATGTTAATCTCGAAACCACGCAAGTCTACTTTAATGGTGTATGTAAGATAAAATAAAAAAAAAAAAAAAAAAAAAAAAAAAAAAAAAAAAAAAAAAAACCACTTGATCACCTTGTGTGAATGCACGTGTTGAAGCAGACTACAGGACACGTGGGTTGACACCATACTGGACCGACATGTTTGAGGGTACTACTGAACAACCAATGAGATAATTAACAATAAAATTACATAATAAAAGAATCATTTACAGTTTAACATATTTAAAAAAAAATAAAAAAATATCTTTACCTCCTGTAAAGGGCGACGATGCAGCTGTCGATGGATCTAAAACATACGTACTAACGTACGACTCTACACGTGAAACAACATATTCAGTCATATGATCAACGTTATTTGGACTCAACAACCAACAACTTCTTTTCATAAAAGTAACCTCGAAAGCAACAAATTCCAAACAAAAGTGTTTAAGTATTTTTCTGCATGTGAGGCGATTCTTCAAAATACCCTTCGGCCTTGAGCCCGTCAAGCCCTTCGGATAGCTGCTAAGAAAGTAGACGCGTTAGTCTCGCCCCGGGTGTGACCCCAGGACCAAACTCCGGCGTGAGAATAAGTATATGAAGGTAAGATAATAAATGTGTTTTATGGATTAAGTACTGTGTGTAAAAATGAGTTACCATTACTGTAGAAACTGCCCCTTTATATAGTAGTCCCTTTTTTGTCTCCATTGGATGCGTCCAAACATACTGACAACCGCTTCGGGCGGCACCTGGAACTACCCTGTTTGGGTCTTTTTCCTGACCTGACATGGTTACTGTAATCCTGTCACATACTACTAATATCAAAGTTGACTTCCTGATCTGGAGATGACCGTTGGTCCGAACGGCGCAGATGGGTCGTTCGGACATGGGAATCCGTTCGGACAGGACCTTTCGGATTCATATGTTCTAAGTTTTGACCTGTTCTAGAATTATTCATTTATCCGAACGACCTGTATGGTCGTTCGACTAGGGCCAGTCGGCCATATACGCAAACATGTCCCCCCCAGTATCATAGTATCGTGTAGCGATAGTGTGATACTTTAATTTTTCGCCTTCCGGCTTGCCGACATGTTCAGCCGGACGGGGCTTCTTTACTGCTGCTCATGTACAAAACGCCAAAAACCATTATTGTGTTCGTTTATTTGAGCGCCGTCGTTTTTACCGCGCTTTTGAGATCATGACACGTGGAACATGCGTCATCGTGTGGATGAGATGGTGCCACGTCAGCGTCTGACACGACGCGATGTTTCGCGCCCTCTCTTTGCTGCCTATAAATAGCCGCCTTTATTTTATTTCAACCACCGTAATTTATTTCTCACCTCTGACACATTACTCATTCGTCTTTTCCCAACGTTTTTCATTTGCTCGTTTCGCCGTTCGTCCGAATCAAAGGTACGTTTCCCGCTATTCTTGTCTTATTATCATTTGTTGTTCGGCTATACTCTACATATCCTTCGGTTAAGCGATGTCCCGCCGGTCCGTTTCCTCCCGGGAAGATGACTTTCCGGAAGCTGAGAGTTTCATTCCGAAGTTTGATATGCGAAAGTATACTAGCAAAATGGATGAGACGGACATGACCATGTTGTTAATGGAATATCATATTCCGGAGGATCTTAATCCGAGACTTCCACCAGCTGACATGACGATAGACCAATTACCTTCCGACGCCATAGGATTGTATTTAGAGGATTTCGCCGAAGGTGGTATCACCGTGCCTTTCTCGTCATTTTTGCTGGACGTCATCAAGCATTGGCAAGTCCATATTTCCCAGATGGTTCCGCTGGGCTTACACCGGGCCACTTTATTTGAAGTATACTGTAGGAGTTTCATATTGTCCCAACGACTCCCCTTTTCCGAGCGTTTTACAAGCTGAGTAAACAGGGTGAGTGGTTCTCGTTCGAGAAGAGGGGAGGGAAGGAAAAAAGAGTTTGCATCAATGAGATTTTAACCGGATTAAAAGGATGGAAGAAAAAGTTCTTTTTGATAGACAGAAGAGCTATTCCCTTCGCCATGCCATGGCGACATCATCATTCGGATATTTCAGACCCCTTTCCGGAGGGGGAGTTTTCAGTTAAGGATGCCGACAGGCTTGCTGAGCATGTGATTGATCTCATCCAAATTCCTAGGGGTTTTCATTACGCACTTGGATTATCATCTCATTGGGAGTATCCCGGTTTCCGGGCGGCGCTTAAGGATGCCGAAGGAGAGGGTATAGCCCCCCCTTTTCCCTCTTTTTTTTTTTTTTTTTTATATATTATTGTCTTTTTTTTTCCGAGTGATATATATATATATATTCTTGACTTGTTTACTTGCAGCTTTAACAATGTTCGAGTACCTACGCAAGCCGGAGCGTTGAAAGGGGGCTGGTATGGTTAAAGGGGATCCGCTCCACGAGGGACAGGTTCTACCATTGCATGTGACTGAGCCTGCTCGGTCCAATGCGGAGATTCCGGAGAAAACCCCTGTGATGAAGGCCGTAGAGGTACCCAATGAGAAGGTTTTAGAAGCAAAGAGAAAGAAAGAGGAAGCTGCCGCCCGCTTGGCGGAGAAGACGAAAGGCAAAGGAGCCGGAGGAAGTAAAGGGGCTCAAGGTACTGGTAAACGTCCTTCCGGTGAAGGCCTTTCCTCTCGCCCAGTTAAGAAGAACAAACCTGCTGCTGATACATCTTTCATTGACTTAGATTCTTCCGGTCATATTCCGGCACCCCACCCACTCCGCTCCTTCCATCCGGACTCGTCTGCTAAAGAGCCAGAGAGGGAGGAAGGGGCGAGTAGCCAATTTGTGTCCGGCCAAGATGGTGAGTTGTGAACCCTTCTCCCTACTCTCTTGTTTTTTATTATTATTATTATATATATATATATATATATATATATATATATATATATATATATATATATATATATATATATATATATATATATATATATATATATATATATATATATATATATATATTTTACGTGTTTTTGGTCTCTGTTTCTTTTTGCAGGGAGTCCCTTTGTTTCTCATGGACGGGGAAAAAGGATAGAGAACTTGGAAGGTCTGGATGAGATGGGTGAGATGGGTGACGATGAGTTTACTTCCGGGGATATTTCCGTGCCCAAGTGGTCTGTAAGGACAGATGCTCGTCTGACTGGGTCCTCCACCTGCCGGGAGATGATGCCGCATCTGTCGACACCCCGTAAGGAACAATATTTGGAGAATTTGAGTGATGATGATGCTTGCAGTCGCGCATGGATGCTGCTCGGGAAAGGCGCCGTTGCGCAAGCAGATATCCTTCTTCGGTTTGAGACTCTACTCGATCAGTTTAACAATCTTACTGCTGTCCACCAAAAGTGTGCCGAACAGGATCCGGCGGAGTTAGGAAAGTTGAAGGCCGAGAATGCAGACTGTCAGGTTACCATCCAGAGTCTAACCGGACGGGTTTCTGAGCTGGTAAAAGAGAAAGAGGGGCAGGGAGAAATGCTTAAGTCTTTGGAAGCTTAGTTAAATAGAACCAAGGAATTGTTGGCCGAAGAGCGGAGAGATAACGAGGAACTGAGAAAAGAGAGAGAGGACTTGGCGGTCCGGGTCGGTACCACTGATATGGAACGCATCCGAGTGGTTAAAGAATTTCTGCCGGAAATGGTCCGCCGTCTTCTTGGTAGTCATGATTACAAACAATCCTTGGCTATTCCGTTCAACCTTTCGTCTGATGCTGGGTTTATAGGTGGGATCTCTGTTGACCGCACTCCAGAACAAGCCGCCGAGATTCTAGCTGACTTTGAGGATCTGGATTTGGATGTTGAGACAAAATATAAGGCTTTGTTTGACCAGCTCTTCGTCACTGAGTATCCGTATATCCGAAAGGTTAGTGGTGCTTTCTACAAGCCGATGGCTGAGATCCTGAAGCTCTATCCGGATCTTGCTCCTACCGAATCAACCGAACCTTCAACTACCGATGAATCTGCCGATAAGAACGTTACATCCGAAAATGAAAATGTTGGTGTTGGTGGTGAGAGTGGTGTAGCCGAAGGGTCTGTGTTAGTTCAGGGTCACTTGGTTAACGTTGCTGAACATGCTGAAGAGAATGCTGATGGAAATGCTGATGGAAGTGTTGAAGGAAATGTTGCATCTTGAGTTTGTTCTTTATGGGTCCGGAATGCCTCCATTTTGACCATGGATATAGGCTGTTCCGGACGCCTTGTGAAGCTTTGATCTAATCTTGTACCGCTTGGAAACAATGTTTGTTGACGCGCCGCCTGTGGCTGCTTTTTATATTACTTTGTAACGAACATCCTTTATTAAGACTTTCTAGTTGTGGTTCGCCTTGGCTGGAAGGCTACAATTCCGGCCTTTTTGCTAATGATGATTTACTCACTTTTGCTATGTCTGGTTTACCGTTTATGTATGCTTCTTTGTATATATATTTTTTTATGTATGCATCATGCGAAATGTGTTGTATGATTCCTGTTGCTTGCCGTATTGTTTACTGAATATATTCAATTCCTCTTTATCATTTCTAAGTTCTAACGTTACCGTTAGGAGCGCATACGCCTCGGTATACTCCTTCTTATCTTAAGGATCAAGCATCGCCGTTAGGAGTGAATATTCCCCGGCACGTTCCTTTTCGATTAAAGGTCCAATATTGCCGTTAGGGGCGAATACGCCTCGGCATGTGCCTTTTTTATTTTGACTTTATATTGCCGTTAGGGGCGATACGCCTCGGCATGTGCCTTTTTACTTTAAGGACTTTATATTGCCGTTAGGGGCGGATACGCCTCGGCATGTGCCTTTTTATGTTAAGGACTTTATATTGCCATTAGGGGCGGATACGCCTCGGCATGTGCCTTTTTATGTTAAGGACTTTATATTGCCGTTAGGGGCGGATACGCCTCGGCTAAGTTTTGGCTGCGCGGGCCGAATGAGGGTAGCTAATCCTCGCCAGAGCCGCGCGATTGCCTTGTCTTTGCTTGCAACAATATGTGGAAAATTTTCTCCTCTTCAACCCGGAGGAGAATATATAGTATTTCATAATGAATTCGTTTACAATGGCTCATAGCCTTACATATTTGTTCCTAAAGAAAGCATTTCCTTAGATTGATTGCGTGCCATTTCCTGGGCACTTCTTCCTCCTCCATAGTTTCCAACTTGTAGGAACCACACTGATATGCTTCGGTTATCCGGTAGGGTCCTTCCCACTTTGGGCCTAGCTTGCCTTGGTCTTTTGCTCGGCTTGCTTCATTTTTTCGGTAGACGAAATCTCCTGGTCTGAAAGATACCGGACGGACTTTCTTATTGTAGTACTGCTCCATCTTTGTTTTGTATCGTGCTTCCCTTATTGCTGCTTCTTCTCTCCTTTCTTGCAGTAGGTCTAAATTTAAACGCATCTCCCTTTCGTTCAGTTCTTCAATCTGGCGCGTATCATCCTCGTCTACTCCCTCTCGTATGACCATCGTTCGTTGAGTTAGCATGCCGATCTCAGCCGGTATCACTGCCTCGCTACCGTACGTCAAGCTGAAGGGCGTTTCTCCATTACTTTGTTTTAGTGATGTTCGGCAAGCCCACAAAACGTTTGGCAGCTCATCTACCCATCCTGCTTTCGTTCGACCCAACCTAGTCTTAATTCCCTCCAGTAAACTTTTGTTTGCTCTTTCCACAAGACCGTTCGCTTGTGGATGTGCCACAGCGGTGTTTATTTGCCGGATGTTTAACTTCTCACACCATTGTTTGAAAGGGTTATCGACCAGCTGCTTTCCATTATCCGTTATGATTACGCTTGGTAGGCCGAAACGACAAACTACATTGTCCCATACAAATTTTATCACGTCCTTTCCCGTCACCCTTGCCAGCGGTTTGGCTTCTATCCACTTGGTGAAGTAGTCGATAGCCACTATGATGAACTTTATCCTTCCGGCTGACTCTGGTAATGGACCTAGGATGTCCATACCCCATTGATAGAACGGCCAAGGAGCCATAATTGGTGTGAGTGTTGTCTTTGGGAGTTTTGGAATCGGGGCATGTATTTGGCATGAGTCACACTTCTGAATTTCATTACGAGCATCCCGGTGCATAGTTGGCCAGTAGTACCCTTGCCGCATGGCCTTTGCCACTACTGATCTTGGCTTCAGATGCATGCCGCACGCCCCCATGTGTATCTCCCGGATCACATAATTTGCCTGTAACGGACCAACACATCGCAACATGGGAACCAAGTAGCCCTTCTTGTATAGCACTCCATCTTCTATTACATATTGGCTGATCTTCATTCTCAACGCTCGAGCGTCGTTTTGATCTTCCGGCCATATTCCCTCTTCCAGGCATCGAATGATGGGAGTCATCCAGTTGTCTCCCTCCTCGGCCACTATGTCGTTGACTTCTTTCCCTTCGATGGATCTTTCTCTTAACACTTCTACTAATACTTCCTTCGTCAGGTGATCAAATGCTACTGTAGCCAGCTTGCTTAGTATGTCGGCCTTTTGATTCTGCCCTCTGGGAATGTTCCGGATGGAGAAGTGCTGGAACATTGCTATACATTCTTTTTCCTTGGCCAAATATTTGATCATGCTTTCGTTGCTTGCTACGTAATCCCCACTTATCTGATTCGACACCAGCTTGGAGTTGGTATGTGCTTATTCACATACCTTTATTTAACCAAAACCGGACCCAAATAGACCAAAAACTAACCAAAATGCCAAAAGATATTGTGTTTTTGTGTTTATATTTGTGCAGGCAACGGATAAACGGAAAAATGACAAAAGATCAAGAAAAACCAGGAAAACGAGCACGAGATTTGGAAAAGATTTAAAGCCGAAGCCGGAAAAGATATTTATGCTCAAAAGTCAAAGTCAACCCTCAAAGCTTCACCAAATGACCAAAACAAGCCCTTGGATCAACTTTTGAAAAATTGGCAAAATCAGTCCCTGAAATTTCTGAAAATACAAAATTGGTCCTTATTATTTCACTTTACATAAATCCTAATCCTTAAACCTTAAACATAAAACTAAACAAATCCAAATAATCAACCCAAGCCCAAATACACCACCCAGCCAAGTCCACTATCCTAAACCCAAGATCCGACCCACTCAACTATACCCAGTCAAACCTTATAACTACAACCCGGTCAAAACAATAAATAAATACCAGTCAAACCCAACTTTACCCGCCCCCCAATTTTTACCAGCGAAGAACCCTAAAAACCCAATCCTTAAATTACTGAGATTAAGGGTACGATTGGAACTTCACCTGACACCTCTGACATGGCAGAGGAATGACGCAAAAGAATGACATATTAGCGAATTGGAGCATTCTCATTGGTGGGTGATTCGTGGCCATTTAATCCAAGGGCTAGAAATGAAAGATTGTTGATCAAGAGATGATCAGAGGGTTGATATTGATTCAAAGAAGCACAAACTCACACGGATTGGTGACATGGCAGGCCTAGAAGGTTCAATCTCGCCTATAAATAGCCCATCCTCACCCTCATTTGAGAGAGTTAGATAGTTAGGCTTTAGGAGTAGGAGTAGTATAGTGTAGTTTTAGCTTATTGTAATCTTCAAACATTCTGTAGTTTCAAATTAATGTAATCCAATTTTTAAGTTCAATGAAATTTCAATTTCCCTTTTAAATTTCTTTGTCAAAGCTTTCATTAAATGTTATCAAACTATTTTGAGCTTCATTTCTGATTTCATAAGCTCATATAAGCTTATCTTGGTTTTTGTACAAGTTTCCTTGATACAATTCAGTTTTAATCTCAAATTTCCTAAAAAGTGAACTCATGGTCAAATAAGCTGTGGATGATAAGCTGATCAGAAGGAGTTTATTTGGGTGGTTTTTGGCTTGTTGAATAAGCCTGGTTGTAGTTTGTGGTTTATCAGATTTGATTTCTTCATTAGAGTTACTTGTAAGTTTCTTCCTTATTTTTTAGATCTAGTAGCTTATCTACTTATAGCTAGTCTATAGTGCTTATTTCCTATTGAATTTTGCTTTTTAGTTAATAAGTAGCATAAGTAATCTTAGTAAAATCAGTAGCATAGCTTAATTTGCAGTTTCTAGTTTAAAAGTTCTATTTCAAGTTTTATAAGGGGTGTTTGGGTAGGTGACTGTTAGAGGCATATCAGCTAGTCCACTATTCATTTACCTATTTTGATGTTTTGATCTTGCCAAAATTAGTTTGTTTAAGCTTGTTATTGGATCTCTTAAGCTGATTTAACTGATTTTGAGGTTTTGAGATAGTAAGTGGAAAATTAGAATCAAAACTGCCATTAAAAGCCCCCCATAAGCTGAATCTTATTTTGTGCAAACTTTTGGTGAATTTAGTTGCTCTTCAGTTAGTATAGTGTAGATTCAGAAGTTGGCTCAGTTTAACTAAGTATGGAATGAGTTGAGTTCAAATAAGCCCTACTGCTGCAACAGCCTTATATGTGCAGATCTGCACATATTAAGCTCTTCTCAGCTCTTTCATAGGAGTGTATCTGCTTATTCTCTGGTTACTTTTGCTTGAGTTTTGGGTTTGCTTATAGTCAGTAGTTTCAGCTTATAGGATCTGGTCTTTATTTTCACTTGGTAGCTTATTAAGAGCTGAAACTAGGTCTGCATAATAGCCCCATAGAATTGTTCTTAGCCTGCACAGACTTTTGTTCCCTAGGTCATCTGTGTTTGTGCTTAATTGGATAAGCAATTGGTGAAAGAATTTGGGCCTTTTTGGAATATAAGTAGACTGTGGTATGAACTTTCAGTTTCTGCTTTTGGATTTGCAAAATTAACTGTTGCCTAGCTTATAAATCAGCTGCTAAGTGGCTTTTTGTTCATTAGATTTGCCTTAACATTGCAACTGTCCAATTGCTTTTCTGCTTATTTCATAGTGCTTATTTGTGCTCTTTCAGTTGTTTTAAGCTTTATCTAGTGTGCTTGTCTGATTTTGAACATTAGATTATTTTTGGGACTGTTTTAGCTTATCTTTGGCTTTTTCCAAAACTGCTTATTTAGCCATACTGCTTATTTAGGTGTAGATAAGCTCTGATTTTATTTTTCCTAGCTTTTATATAATATTTTAGATTTATCTGCAAATTTTCACATTTTTCCAAAACAGTTTACTATTTTTAATTGATTTAATTAGTTTCTTTAGTTTTTAATTCATAATAAATAAAATAAAAATCAAAAAAATATATTTCTTTTTTTATAAAATTTTCTTTTAATATTTAGGATTTAGGAAAAATCATTTTACATTTTTAGGACTTAAAATTAAGAAATTCACTTTTTAGTTACGTTTTTAAAGTACGTTTTAAAATTCCAAATTGCGTTTTTAGAATAGTGAGCTTAGAATAATTGTACCCTTAGCTTAAGTAGTTGTTTCCATTTATAATTTCATTGTTCTTAGTGTAAAATCACCAATCATCACTCTTTTTACACCATTCACTTCACATATTCGACACCGTTACGAAAACTCGAATTCAACCTTCGTTGGGACTACGACCCGGGGAAATACATCCGTTGTGTTTCCTTTGGAAAATAATATACTTAAAACGACGAATCAAAAATGGCGCCGCTGCCGGGGAAGGCTTGAGAAGAGTTTGAATTTCGTTCGTTGAATCGTGTTTTGAAGACCCTTCCTCGGAAGTTATTTGTTTTTATAAAAAGAAAATACAAAAAGAAAATAAATAAAACACTTTTCCTAAAGTGTTTTCAAAAAAATACAATAATAATACATCCTCACTTTCTTGAAAGTGTTGTAAACCATTCCGAAATAACAACAAAACAATCGTGAAATCATTTGATTTTCGGACTATCTTTCGATTACAACCTATACAAGTGGTTTAAGGATGGTCTTGGCATTAAATTGTCGAACCGAAAGAGGCGGGTTTTTAATTAGCTTCGGCAGACCTTTGCTTCTCCGCCACTCTGCGCGTAGTCGTGAGAGAAACGATATCGATTGAGGGATCAGTACCAAAAATATTGTGATCTTCTTTAATATAAAAAATCCAAAAAATTTTCTTTTCAAATTTATTTTCCATTTTTCTCTTGAGATTTTCCAAGCTTCTAAATTATAAAATCCAAAAAACATTCTTCGTATCCTCTTATATGTTTAATTCTTATCTCTTTACCCTCTCATACCGTTTAATTCTTTATCTCCCATTCCTCTTTAACGTTTAATTCTATCTTCTTAATCCTCTATATATGGAATCGTTTATCCCTTGCGTCGGTTGTGGAGAGCCGCTTTTCGGTTTACCATGTCATTGGTGTACGTGCGAACGGTGTGGTAATGATATTCGGGACGGAAGTTGTTTATTTTGTGGTTCGAGGAATTCATTCGCTTATGATCCAAATCCAAATTCGTTCAACGACTCTTCAAATTTTACCGACTCCCCACCACAGCCCGATTTATCTTCGTTCGATCAACGTTATTGCGATGGGTGTGGAAATCCTTTAGATCCGATATCGACTTATTGTCAATGGTGTACTTGCGAGAGGTGTGGAAGCAATATTATCAATGGATTTTGTTCGTTTTGTGCTTCGGAAGCTGAAAATTCATACACTTATGATTTTAATCCGAACATTTCCGATTATCCTCAAAACAATTTCAATCACCCTCCTCAAAACTATTATGAGCAAGAACTGTATTTCAATAATACATCGTTCCAAACTACATCAAATTTTGAAAATTGTGGGGGATCATTTGAAAATTCTCATTATGAGCCGAATTTGTGTTACAATTTTCATGGTTTTGACCAACCCCCACAAAATCCCGTCAATTATCAAAATCATGATGGAATGCTCAAAATTGCAAAACTTTTTGGATCCGTTGTCGAAGCGGTTCATAATCAAGAGCAAGCGGTTAATCAATTTTTGGCTAATCTTAATACTTGTACTCCCGATCCTCATGAGAAGTCTATGGAAGAATTACTTGTCAAGGAAAGAGCGGCTAAATTTCGAAAAGCCTTAATTTACTATGATGATGATTCCGCTGATGACAAGGAGAGACTTGTTCCATTAAACGTTTTCCCTCAAATAGCACCCGTCTTTCCTCCCGTAGAACTCGATGACTCTCTAAAAATGGGGGACGAGCATCTAAATGCTATTCTGGCAACGGAATCGGACGAATTCAAAAAGTCTAGTGTTGAAAACCTCGTCCCAATCCTAAGTGAGTCTGAGGAAATATCCGACAATGAAAGTGATTTGCAATTTTGTGGTGATTCTCTTGATTTTTCTGAGGTTACTTCAGGGATTTTCTCCAACCCTCTTTTTGAATTTAATGATGAGTATACTTCTTGCAAAGTTAATCCTTTTTTCGATGGAGGGTTAGAGAACGTTGAGGACGAGGACTCTACATTTGATGAGCCGATTTTACCAATACCTCGCCCCGACGATTCCCATGATTCAGAAGGGGATGTACTTTTTCTTGAAAAATTGCTCAACAATGATCCCCTTTCACTTTCTGAAACTGAGTCATTTCACGTTGATCCATCATCCCCTCGCCCTCCTGCTAAACCACCTGATGATGGAATTCTTTCTAATATTGCGTCCGATAAGGGTGTTGTGATTTCTAAAGTGGTGGATGAGATCTCTGAAGAGTATGTTCGTATACCTGATAATTTACCCACCCAACCCACCCTTTTTATCTCTCCCGGGTGTGAGGATGACGATTTCTTCACAATTGTTATCAAAATCTTTCTCCCCTTCTTCACCTATCCGGTGACTTCTCTTCTCCTTCACTCCTTCGGGAGTGAAGATACCATCTTCGACCCCGGCATCTCTCATTCTTTTCAGCCGTGGGTATCTCATCGGAGTGGAACTTTCATATGCTTCAATGTTTATTCAAACATCTTGAATGAAAGTCCGATTGAGATTATCTCTTCCACTTGCTCCCCCAAGGACAATTAAATTCGGGGCGAGTCTAAGCTTTCCGACTCGATACTAAACAAGCGCTTCGTGGGAGGCACCCCATGCTTATCCATCTATCTTCTTATCTCTTTTCTAATAAGTGACGTGAGGAGGGCTACCTCTTCCATTTCTTGTGTTTCGTGGTTTTCTGTGATGTGTCCAGGATTTGCCCGAATAATGAAGACTCTCGTGCTCGTGGTTTGCTTCTCTCCACTCGAGTTTCATCATTCGTTGCTCATCCGATATCCTTAATCTTATCGTTTTACATTTATCTTTGGCATAATTAATAAACGGCCTTAGGTTTATGTAGGAGAACCCTTACCTTTAAAACATTGAGGACAATGTCTCGTTTTAGTTTGGGGGGGGGGTGATCTTTCCATCGGATTTTTGCCTTGCATTTTTTGCCGTTTACTCACGCAACCCCGTTTTTTCTCAAAAATTGAAAAAAAAAATCCAAAAAAATGAGAAAAATTTAAAAAAAATTTATGCAAAAATATAATAAATTTTGACATTTTTGTTGATTTTTCGCTGGTGAGAGTAGGAATAAAATTCTGACTTGATCGGGCGTGTTGAGCCCTAGCTTGTTCCCTAAACCATTTATGATCTATAAGCTCGTGCTAGTCTTTTACACAAGGAGCTATAAAATGCGAATTCTTTTTAAGAATTTGCAAGTTCCCGTATCGACTTTATATATGCATGGCTTGATTATTTGGCTAAGCATTCGCGGATCTTATTATTTAAGATTTTAAATTTGCGAAGAACGAGAAATGATAGAGTTGTTTATAAGTTAGATTGATAAACGTGGAGTAGTTGGATCTCTTTAGAGCTCATCAAAGTTACTTGTGGCTTTTTGTTCCCATAAGCTTGTTTCACCAAAAAAAAAAAAAAAAAAAAAAAAAAAAAATCTAGGAATAATTAAAGGATTTTGGTTTTGGCGATAATTAGTTTTATTTTTTCCTTAGAGAATCCTTGCTTATGAAAGTTGGGTACACATCAAGGTACTGCCAGTGTTACGGTGTAATAGGCAACTGATTCCTGATAGTACGTGCTATTGTCTCTATTGCTATAAAAGCCGTAGGACTCGGGATTTGGCAAAATATATAATGAATAATGAATAATAATAATAATAATAATCCAAAGCCGATAAAAGTTTTATGTTTCCTGACGGTTCGCTCCCGTTGACTCAGACTTCAAAAAGGCAGAGGAAAAATATCCAAGGTCAAAATAAGACTCCCGATTCTTGACGGTTCGCTGCCGTTGTCTAGGTTGTTTAAAAGGCCAAGGATCAATAAATGTGCTTAAATAATAAAATTGCCAAATTTCGACTCCGGGGGTGTCCTAATAAAAGCTTCTGTCTCTGGACTCGTAGATGAGTTGTTTCGGTCGTATATAAAAGGGATATCCTCAAAATCGTGTTAAATCAGAGACCTTGATGTGGACCTCATTTTTGTATGCAACGGTTTTCGAGGGAAGGTTTGGAAACTACTTAGCGTCTAAACTAGGTATCTTTATCGGACTAAAAATTATCAAAATGAGAATTTGAAGAAATTCATTTCTCACCAAAAATAAAATAAATAGAGGAAAATAGGAATTTGGGAACGAGAAGTAATACACAATTAACTTTCATGGGTAGTGATAGCAATCTAACTTGTAAATGACAATGATTTCGTTTTTGAGCTTAGTTTGGGGACTCGTGAAAAATCAGGAACGACGAATTTTATTCGTATGGTCACTTCTTTATGAGTCGTGTTTCCTACTCGTTGACCCTAAAAGTTATCGTGAAATAATGATTGTCAACAAAACCGTCACATGAATAATGAGAAAAATACAAAAATAGAATAAAAAGGAAAATCGGGGAGTTTTTAGAACTTAAGATTTCTTAATATCTTTTAAAAATTTTGCTACTTTTCAAAGTTAGTAAAAAGAGGTTAGAAATCCTTAGTTTCAAAAACGTGTTTTCATAACATTGCGTGAGGACACAGCAATATCTTAGTCTGGGGGAATTTTGGTATGTGTTTATTCACATACCTTTATTTGACCAAAACCGGACCCAAATAGACCAAAAACTAACCAAAATGCCAAAAGATATTGTGTTTTTGTGTTTATATTTGTGCAGGCAACGGATAAACGGAAAAATGACAAAAGATCAAGAAAAATCGGGAAAACGAGCACGAGATTTGGAAAAGATTTAAAGCCGAAGCCGGAAAAGATATTTATGCTCAAAAGTCAAAGTCAACCCTCAAAGCTTCACCAAATGACAAAACAAGCCCTTGGATCAACTTTTGAAAAATTGGCAAAATCAGTCCCTGAAATTTCTGAAAATACAAAATTGGTCCTTATTATTTCACTTTACATAAATCCTAATCCTTAAACCTTAAACATAAAACTAAACAAATCCAAATAATCAACCCAAGCCCAAATACACCACCCAGCCAAGTCCACTATCCTAAACCCAAGATCCGACCCACCCAACTATACCCAGTCAAACCTTATAACTACAACCCGGTCAAAACAATAAATAAATACCAGTCAAACCCAACTTTAACCGCCCCCCAATTTTTACCAGCGAAGAACCCTAAAAACCCAATCCTTAAGTTACTGAGATTAAGGGTACGATTGGAACTTCACCTGACACCTCTGACATGGCAGAGGAATGACACAAAAGAATGACATGTCAGCGAATTGGAGCATTCTCATTGGTGGGTGATTCGTGGCCATTTAATCCAAGGGCTAGAAATGATATATTGTTGATCAAGAGATGATCAGAGGGTTGATATTGATTCAAAGAAGCACAAACTCACACGGATTGGTGACATGGCAGGCCTAGAAGGTTCAAGCTCGGCTATAAATAGCCCCTCCTCACCCTCATTTGAGAGAGTTAGATAGTTAGGCTTTAGGAGTAGGAGTAGTATAGTGTAGTTTTAGCTTATTGTAATCTTCAAACATTCAGTAGTTTCAAATTAATGTAATCCAGTTTTTAAGTTCAATGAAATTTCAATTTCCCTTTTAAATTTCTTTGTCAAAGCTTTCATTAAATGTTATCAAACTATTTTGAGCTTCATTTCTGATTTCATAAGCTCATATAAGCTTATCTTGGTTTTTGTACAAGTTTCCTTGATACAATTCAGTTTTAATCTCAAATTTCCTAAAAAGTGAACTCATGGTCAAATAAGCTGTGGATGATAAGCTGATCAGAAGGAGTTTATTTGGGTAGTTTTTGGCTTGTTGAATAAGCCTGGTTGTAGTTTGTGGTTTATCAGATTTGATTTCTTCATTAGAGTTACTTGTAAGTTTCTTCCTTATTTTTTAGATCTAGTAGCTTATCTACTTATAGCTAGTCTATAGTGCTTATTTCCTATTGAATTTTGCTTTTAAATTAATAAGTAGCATAAGTAATCTTAGTAAAATCAGTAGCATAGCTTAATTTGCAGTTTCTAGTTTAAAAGTTCTATTTCAAGTTTTATAAGGGGTGTTTGGGTAGGTGACTGTTAGAGGCATATCAGCTAGTCCACTATTCATTTACCTATTTTGATGTTTTGATCTTGCCAAAATTAGTTTGTTTAAGCTTGTTTTTGGATCTCTTAAGCTGATTTAACTGATTTTGAGGTTTTGAGATAGTAAGTGGAAAATTAGAATCAAAACTGCAATTAAAAGCCCCCCATAAGCTGAATCTTATTTTGTGCAAACTTTTGGTGAATTTAGTTGCTCTTCAATTAGTATAGTGTAGATTCAGAAGTTGGCTCAGTTTAACTAAGTATGGAATGAGTTGAGTTCAAATAAGCCCTACTGCTGCAACAGCCTTATATGTGCAGATCTGCACATATTAAGCTCTTCTCAGCTCTTTCATAGGAGTGTATCTGCTTATTCTCCGGTTACTTTTGCTTGAGTTTTGGGTTTGCTTATAGTCAGTAGTTTCAGCTTATAGGATCTGGTCTTTATTTTCACTTGGTAGCTTATTCAGAGCTGAAATTAGGTCTGCATAATAGCCCCATAGAATTGTTCTTAGCCTGCACAGACTTTTGTTCCCTAGGTCATCTGTGTTTGTGCTTAATTGGATAAGCAATTGGTGAAAGAATTTGGGCCTTATTGGAATATAGGTAGACTGTGGTATGAACTTTCAGTTTCTGCTTTTGCATTTGCAAAATTAACTGTTGCCTAGCTTATAAATTAGCTGCTAAGTGGCTTTTTGTTCATTAGATTTGCCTTAAAATTGCAACTGTCCAATTGCTTTTCTGCTTATTTCATAGTGCTTATTTGTGCTCTTTCAGTTGTTTTAATCTTTATCTAGTGTGCTTGTTTGATTTTGAACATTAGATTATTTTTGGGACTGTTTTAGCTTATCTTTGACTTTTTCCAAAACTGCTTATTTAGCCATACTGCTTATTTAGGCGTAGATAAGCTCTGATTTTATTTTTCCTAGCTTATAAATAATATTTTAGATTTATCTGCAAATTTTCACATTTTTCCAAAACAGTTTACTATTTTTAATTGATTTAATTAGTTTCTTTAGTTTTTAATTCATAATAAATAAAATAAAAATCAAAAAAATATATTTCTTTTTTATAAAATTTTCTTTTAATATTTAGGATTTAGGAAAAATCATTTTACATTTTTAGGACTTAAAATTAAGAAATTCACTTTTTAGTTACGTTTTTAAAGTACGTTTTAAAATTCCAAATTGCGTTTTTAGAATAGTGAGCTTAGAATAATTGTACCCTTAGCTTAAGTAGTTGTTTCCATTTATAATTTCATTGTTCGTAGTGTAAACTCACCAATCATCACTCTTTTTACACCATTCACTTCACATATTCGACACCGTTACGAAAACTCGAATTCAACCTTCGTTGGGACTACGACCCGGGGAAATACATCCGTTGCGTTTCCCTTGGAAAATAATATACTTAAAACGACGAATCAGGAGTCCACCCGTACGTCAATATTCTTTACGCGCATCCCTTCGGCTATCCGAAGCCCTGCCAGCAATGCTTCGTACTCTACCTCATTGTTCGTGCTTTCAAAATCTAGCCGAAGGGCGTAAGTATATTCTACGCCGTCCGGACTTACCAAAACAAGTCCTGCACTGGAACCTTTACTATTGGATGCTCCATCGGTATATAGTAGCCACTTTCCTACTTTGTCTTTTTCAACCTTCACGGCCGGCTGGCTAAAATATCGCTCCGGACCTTTTTCCAATGGGGGTTTTCGAGAGAAAGTCTGCTAAAACTTGACCCTTGATTGCACTCTGAGGTTCGTAGGTGATGTTGTATGCGCCCAGCTCTACGGAATACTTAGCCAGCTTTCCGGAAGCTTCGGCCTTGTTAAGTATCTGCTTGATAGGTTGATCGGTGATAACCTTGATCGGGTGTGGCTCGAAATACCTTCTTAACCTTCTTGACATGTGCAATAGAGATAATGCTAGCTTCTCCATCGGGTCATAGTTCCTTTCGGCTTCATTGAGTGTCTGGCTCACGTAATGCACCGGATGTTGTTTTCCCTTTCTTTTGGTTAAAAGAACTGCACTAACGGCCTCCTGAGCCGCCGCCAAATATACGTAGAGTGTTTCCTTGGGCATGGGTGTTATTAGATACGGGAGATCCGCTATCAGCTTCTTCATTTCTTGAAAGGCGTTCTCCGCGTCTTCCGTCCACCGGTACTGTTCCTTGTTTTCTTTGGTTATGTTCTTCAAAGTTTCGAAAAATGGTAACGATCTTTCGGCTGACCGGGCCAAGAACCGATTCAAAGCTGCCAGCTTGCCACTTAGACTCTGCATTTCTTTCAACATTCGAGGAGACTGCATGTCCATCAAAGCTTTCGTTTTCTTCGGATTAGCCCTGATTCCTTCGGAAGTTACCATATATCCCAAGAATTTCCCTTCCTCTATTTCGAACGAGCACTTTTTGGGATTCAGTTTCATGTTAATTCACCTCAGGTTATCAAACGTCTCAGCAATGTCGGCCAGCATTTCGTTTTCCTCCTTGCTCTTGATGACCATATCGTCTACATACGCCTCTAAGTTCCGTCCTATCTGCGATCGGAAGGCCGCGTCTACCATGCGCTGATATGTTGCCCCGGCATTCTTCAATCCGAAGGGCATTTTAGTGTAGCAATACGTCCCCTGATCCATGTAAAAGGCTGTTTTCTCCTCATCTTCTTTTGACATTTGGACTTGATGGTACCCCTTGTACGCATCCAGAAAGCATTTATATTTGAATCCCATGACCGATTCTATCTTCAGATCAATTTTCGGTAGAGGATAGTAGTCCTTTGGGTAGGCTGAATTGATTTTCTTGAAATCGATGCACATGCGCCAGCTTCCGTTACATTTTTTGACAAGAACAGGATTAGAGATCCACGTGGGATATTTGACCGGTCGGACAATTCCTGCTTTTAACCACTCTTCTACTTCTTTCGTTACGGCCAACCTTCGATCAGGAGCTAGCACTCTGCGATTCTGGCATACCGGTTCCACCGAGGGGTTAGCATTCAGTATGTGCTCAACAATGCGCCTTGGAACTCCGGTCATGTCTGCCGGTGTCCAGGCGAAAACGTCCATGTTTTTCTTGAGGAGGGATTTGAGCTTCTTCTTGCAATCGGACGATAAGCTGCCTCCGATGGTCACTAACTGCTCGGGGTAAGCTGGATTTACCATGACTTCCTCTGGGTCGTTCGTTTCAACCTCCTTCTCTATTGGCCCTTCGCTTTGTTCATAAGAAACCTTCTGAGATTCCTCTAACCTTCGGCATTCCGAAATAACTATCTGCCGAGCTTTCAGAGTAGCTACTCCCCTTGGGGTTGGAAATTTCATCATAGCATGTATGGTGGATGGAATGGCTCTCAGCAATCTTAGTCCGGTCCTTCCCAGGATCACGTTATACGGCGAAGGCGCGCGTATAACGGTGAACTTCATGGTTGTTCTTCTATATAATCCCTCTTCTCCGAATGACACGTCCAGCTCTATTTTTCCCAACGGTTTTGTCACTTGTCCAGCGAAACCCAGCAGATCCGTCTGAGTCTGCTTTAGTCGAGACTTTATTTTCGGGCTCAAGTTATCAAAACAGTGTTCAAACATGACCTCCACCGAAGCCCCTTCGTCCACGAACACTCTTCTTACCAAGTATCCTTCCATCATGGCTTCAACGATGAGCGGCTCATCGGACACGTCTCCGGCTGGTATGGGAGGGAAGGTGATGGGGACATTCATCCATTTTTCCTCATGCTCTCTCGACTTGCGCTTCTTCTGTTGTGTTCTTGCGCTAACCATGTTGATTATCTTGTCCTTGGCCGGGAGATCCTTCTTTGGCGTGTCTTTCCCTTTTTGACGAACATCTTTGACTAGGTGGTTTAACTTCCCCGATTCTATAGCTAACTCTAGCTGCCTTTTCAATTGAAAACAGTCATTCGTGTAATGTCCCCTTTCCCCATGGTAGTCACAGTATCTGTCTTGATGTTCTCTCTTGGGTGGATCCCTCATCGGCCTCGGAGGAGGCAACCGTAACTGCTGCTCGGTGGCTAGGATTTCCTTCGGTCATTTTATGAGCGAGTCAAGCGTCAAACGGGGAGCATCACGATTCTGATGGTCATTACGCGTCGGAAGGTATGGCGCCGGACGGTCTCGGTATCGATATTGGGTCTGCCGATCCTTGGGGTGGTACCCGGATCGTCCTTCGTTCCTGCTATCATTCCCCGATCCTCTATATCCTCTATCATCCTTCCGGAAAGGTCCAGCCGGCCTCTTCCTGTATTGGTCATAGCTTTCTCCTCGTGGCAGTTCGGTACTAGCGAATGCGGCTTCTGCTCTCACAAAGTCATCCACACGGATCATCATTTCATCAACGGTTCTAGGAATTTTATCAGCGAACCTTTTGGCCAGTTCCGGACATTTACATCCGTCCATGAATGAAGAAATCCTCATAATTTCCGGAGCTCCTTGTATGAATCCTGTTTCTGTAGTCCACCTTTCCTTGAATTCTGGAAAAGTCTCTTTGGCTTTCCTCACAATCTTCGTAATCTCCGTAGGGTCTTTGGTACATGCTTTGTGTAGGGAGAAACGAGTTTCGAACTGAGCCCTCAGGTCTGCCCATTCGTCTATGCTGCCCGGAGGAAGGCGATCGAACCACCCTCTCGCCCTTCCGTCCAGGGTTTGTTGAAAAATCCTGCACCAGACGGGCATGGGCCACTCCCCGTGACCTGCTGCCCTAGTAAACCGATTGAGGTGATCCTGGGGGTCTGTTGACCCGTCGTATAACTTGATGTGTGAAGGCATTTTGTGTTCCGGTGAAGAGAATTCGATAATCCTCCGAGTGAAGGGTGATTTCCTAACTTCCTTGAAAGGTTTGCCCAAATCTGCATCTGGTATCTTGTCTCCGGTAACGATTCCTTTCTTTTCTCTTGGCACCTCGGCCTCCTTCGGAGCGTCCTCTTCACCCCAGTCTAGACGTATTGGCTGCACAGTGCTTTGTCTATTGTGTTCCTGGACCATGGACTTGAGAGCAGAGATATATCCTTCCAGCTGTTCTCGGGTGATTGCGGGAGACTCGGCGTCCCCGTTTCCGGTACGGTGGACGGGAGGGGTTTCGACACCCTTTCCGCCCGACCCTTCCGGACGTTCGGAACCTGACATCCTAAAGCTTTGGTAGATTGAATGTCGGTCCCACGGATGGCGCCAATGTTTAAGTATTTTTCTGCAGGTGAGGCGATTCTTCAAAATATCCTTCGGCCTTGAGCCCGTCAAGCCCTTCGGATAGCTGCTAAGAAAGTAGACGCGTTAGTCTCGCCCCGGGTGTGACCCCAGGACCAAACTCCGGTGTGAGAATAAGTATATGAAGGTAAGATAATAAATGTGTTTTATGGATTAAGTACTGTGTGTAAAAATGAGTTACCATTACTGTGGAAACTGCCCCTTTATATAGTAGTCCCTTTTTTGTCTCCATCGGATGCGTCCAAACATACTGACAACCGCTTCGGGCGGCACCTGGAACTTACCCTGTTTGGGTCTTTTTCCTGACCTGACATGGTTACTGTAATCCTGTCACATACTACTAATATCAAAGTTGACTTCCTGATTTGGAGATGACCGTTGGTCCGAACGGCGCAGACGGGTAGTTCTTTTGCATTTTTTGAAAGAGCGTTGGAGGATCTTGAAGACTCGGCAAACTCTATCGATACCCGGACGTATATTGAACGAAACCGGATAGACGCGCTCGAAAGACTTATGCGAGACTATTTCGTCGAAGAACCAAGGTGGGGCGAGAATATTTTTCGTCATCGATTTCGCATGAGTCGCCGTTTGTTTCTAAAAATTGTTGGTGATATTGAAGCAAATTTTCAGTACTTTCAAGAGGGGATCGATGCTAGTGGGCGTAAAAGTTTCACGGCGATACAAAAATGCACATCAGCAATCAAACAGCTCTCAACAGGTGAACCTCCTGATAACTTTGATGATAATTTACACATGGCTGCAAGAACTTCATGTGAGTCACTTGATTTTTTTTGTGACGCGATCATTGCATTATATAAGTGTGAGTTCTTACGGGCGCCGACATCTCACGACGTTGCATTAGTGCAACAGGCGCACGAAGAAAGACATCACATTCCAAGAATGCTTGGTAACCTGGATTGTACACATGTCGAGTGGAGGAATTGTCCTAAACAGTTGAAAGGACAATACACGAGGGGTGATCATAAAGTTTCGACTATTATGATTGAGTGTGTTGCTTCACAAGATTTGTGGATTTGGCATGCGTTTTTTGGACCTCCTGGTTCGAACAACGATATAAATGTGTTGAACCAGTCGCCGTTGTATCTGACCGAGCGAAATGGAACGGCGCCAAACACTTCATTTACTGTAAATGGGCGGTTCTACAAACGTGGATACTTTCTCACCGATGGCATCTATCCTAACTGGTCCACCTTTGTTAATGCATCTCGGCATCTGGGCGGTTCTATAAACGTGGAAATTTCTAACACATGTATGTTCATCAATTAATGACTGTATTTGAAAAGTTTTCTCTTGAGTCATCCACCTAGCATAACATCTCCAAGGACAGGAAGGTAAATCAGAAGTACTAACACTAGGATACCTTTTACTCTTCCTCTGTTTACCTTTTGTTGGGTATGTTTCTCGCACGAAAAATGTGACAACATATTTGGGATTACATTAGTTATCTTATTAGACTCAAACACATGGACTGAAATCGTCATTATTGTAAAGTCATGTGTTTGGCCCTATAAATACCCTCCTAGACTTCACTAGGAGGGTGAGCTTTGTTTGAGTTATTTTCACCTTTCATATTATCAATAAAAATCAGACTTTGCTTCTCTCTCTCTCTCTACACTTTCCCTCTCTAACCCTTACCATGGAGATGATGTTCTTTCATCTTCCAAGACCTCCCGATTCACAATATAATCACCAAAACACGATCCATCAATTGGTATCAAGAGCCATGGTATTAGTTTTGGTTGATTTGTGTGATTTTTTCTTGTCAAAATCGTATTTTCTTGTGGATCTGATCTGTTTTGAAACCGTTGTGTTGTATTTTTACTGGTCCTACAAAAGTTATCACTGTTTATGACTATTTTTCGTGGTCCATACTGTGCTGATTAATTTTATCACTCTTATGACTGTTTTCTTGGTATCATACCGTGAGTATTTTTCTGGTCGGATAAAAAGTGGTCGGAAATAATCGCCGGAAAACTCGTCGGAAAATTGGTCCCGTGAAAATGGTGTACGATTAGTGGTCAGATGAAGCAGGTCGATTTGTGGTCAGAAAAAGGGTCCGATAGGTGGTCGCATAAAACTGGTCGGAAAAATCGCCGGAAAACTCATCGGAAAAGTCATCAGAAGATATTTTTTTTCGCAATTGCTTGTATAAGTAATTGCGAAAAAACCCTTTTCTCTCGCAAATCCGGACTGATATCGCAAATGCTTGTAAAGCATTTGCGAAAAACCCTTTGCTTTCGCAAATCTGGGTTCTTTTCGCAATTGCTTTCGCAATTGCCGGTCAACGGTCAACAGTCAACGGTCAACAGTCAACGGTCAACAGTCAATGGTCAACGGTCAACGGTCACACTTATCGAAAATTAAAAGAAAAGTAGGAGATGATGCAGATGCTGACCATGAACCAAAATACCAGTTAACTATAACATGACCAACGTCCACAAGATTAGTAATAACAAGACCTCAAGATTATTTAATGACCTACATCCTACAACTAAAAACGTCACAGCAACCTCGACCTACATCCAAAATCCACAACTATCCTAAACCCACCAAATCCAACTAACAACAAGACTCGAACAGAAAAATAAATAAATAGATCTCAGTTTGTGTTTGGCCTCATAAGCTAACGAGCGTTTACATTGTCCAAATCCAAATCATCATAGATCAAATATCTGAAGACTTGGCTTCAATTTATTTCCGAACAATAAGAGAAGAAAAATGACAAATCTGTCATCCTCTTTTCTTGGTTCGTTAAACAACAACAAAAGACAAATGTAATTAAAAACCTACCCGAGAGACCCATCCTAGGATCATGTAACAGTAACCAATTACGTAATCGGGTTAGCTTCTATTCGTGTGTTGATGTTCATAGCTATGAACCCTTGAAGCTTTTTTGTTCTCAATCGATTAAACAAGAAGAAAGACTTGATTGTGATGAGATTTGAAGACTAAGATTAGATGAGATCGATGAAAATAGATGAAGATAAAGATCGGTTTGTTGTTGTGTTTTACTGCATATGGAGAGTAAAAGGAACAATGGGGGCGGATGGATATTGAGGAATTAGGGTTTGGTTGATTATGTTTTACTGCTACTAAAATGAAAGAAGGGGGCGGAAATATTATTGTGAGATTAGGGTTATGAAAGTGTGAGTTAAGGACTCTTAAATACCCGTATAATTAGGGCAATGTGTATATTGGATTGGGTATAATGTACACATTGGGCCCATGTTTCAATCTTTTGGTTATTGGGCCGATATTTTTTAAGAATACTTGGACTGGTTGTGTGAAATATGACCAACTGTTTGTGTAACAGTGAGAGCAAAGTTTTGATAATTCATGGTTAATAGTCATATTTGTGTTTTCAATTGACAAAGCAACAAATTTTCACTGGGATACGTTTTTGACAAGAACGGGATAAAACCATTATCATAGTTCACTTAAACCTTCAAAAGGCTAGTGTTGGGTATTGAACCGCAAGATGTGACTACGGGGTTAATTCTTTATTATTTATTTGAGGTTGAAGTGGAATATCACGGGTGCGTGTACTTAGTATCTTTAAGATATCGGGGTTGGTTGGATGCATGATTCTTCGAGATCCTTGTTCGAGCTTATAACCTGACGTCAGACTTGTTCGAGATATCGGGGTTGTTCAAAATGATTAAGACTTGAGTTATCTAGTTATACCTGATGTAAGGAGTTACGTTGTTGTGCTCACAGAGTATAGCTATCACTTTAAAGGAGTTACGTTGTAGTGCTCAAGTGTCACACAAAGATGTGGATTATTCAAGATGAATTCATATACAGTAAAGGATGGTTGGATGGGTATATGAATCGACCTATGCTTTAAGGAGTTACGTTGTAGTGCTCAGTATAGGTACTTAGTCAGACAATAGTGCAAGTTTAAGTTAAAGCTTGGGTTATTTTACTTCAGTATCAAATTCGTAATACTGGGTTTTCTCCATCAGTGGTCACTACAAAAAGCCGTTAGAATGATAATGGGGTCGGTAAAGAGTTAGATAAGAAGAGTTGATGAGTGTCTAAATACTCATCATTTTATTCCCATTTAAACTACAAAAACATTTAAAAACATGCAGATATGCTTCATAATACAGAAAATATCATAAAATGTGTTTTTATATGATTCAGGAACAAAAAGATTGAAAACAAGTGAAAAACGAACAAAGTTTGCATAATTGTCATTTTCAGTCCCTGAAGTTTCACAAATTGGCAGAATTAGTCCCTGAAGGTTTAAAATGAAAGAAAAGTCAACTTTAGTCCTTGGGATATCAAACATGTTCCCTTTAGTCCCTGGATGAAAGTTTTCTAAAAATGGCAACTTTTACCCCTCAAGTTTCAAAATTGGCAAATTTAGTCCTCGGGTATTCAAAAAGTATAATTTATCAAATAATACCCTTGTACTATTCACATGTTACAATTTAGCCCTTTTGATGACTTAATGGAAATTACACTTTCAACCCTTCATGAATTCAAAAATTACAGCAATGGTCCTTGTGTTTAACTAACAAACTCAACCGGATCTTAGTTACTAAAATAATAAACCCAACTGCTAAAATAAAACCCAACCCAGTCCAATCCTATAACCCAGTTACTAAACCCAGCCCACAAGCCCAAACATAAACCCGACCCAAACCTTTTAGTTAACCCAGAGTTTGACCCCAGTCAAACTCTTATCCCTCCTTCTTCAATACCACTATCCCGCCAAACCAATACCACCATCTCCACCGCCTCTCTGACAAACCCACCACCTTCCACCTTCCCAACACGCTACCTAACAAACCAAATAGCATTAAATGCTTCATCCTCAGAGCCTAGTGGTATTTTCCCACTCAGTTTTGGCGCCAAAAACTAGAACCAAGGGCTGAGATCAGTTGAAGACCATCCAAAGGCCAAGAATGATTCAGAGAAGAAGATGAGTGATATCCCACTTAGTTTTTGTATAAATAGGAAGCAATGTAAGCCTTAATGGCTAAGTAGTTAAACTAGCATAATCGTATTTTCATTTTCAGTAGCCATAAATTGTAATTTCAAATTTCAACAATCAATACAAGTAAAATTAGGTGTGTTTGTTGTTAATCTTTGTCCAATTTCCAGTAGATAATGATAATGCCAAGTTTCTAAAATTCCATGTTGTACTGAGAATTCGAATTTAGTTAAGTGATAATTTAAATAACTTCTTAGTTGTTTCTATAAGCTTATACAAGCTTATCATAGCTTGTTGTAAGTTTATTTTAGTTTAATTCAGTTCTAATTCAAGAAATGGAGAAAAGTCAACAAAAGTCAACATAAGCTCACAATAAGCTCTTCTGAAGGGAAAAGCTATTTAGGAAGGCTTTTCTTGGGTTTTCTAGCTTGTGTGAACAAGCTAGGTTTTGTTCTGGTCCTTGGTTCTCTGTGTCATAGCTTATCAGTTGTAAGCTTTTTCTTAATTTTTACTTAATTCTCTCTAGTACTGTAGAATAGCATATTTATAGCTTATCTTCAATATTTATTGCTTATTATTAGTTCTTAATCATATTTGATCTGTTTTATCAGTAGTTAAATAGTCTTTCTTTCATTTTGCTTAAAAACTATAAAAAGCCAAAAATAGCCAAATAAGGCATAGCTTGTTAAATTGCTTATTTTCCTGTTAAAAGTTGCTTATTAGAGTTTAATTAAGTTATTTAATCAGTAAAATCAAGACTTATAGTTTATAATAGTGAGTTTCATTTGCAAATTCCACCACAGACACCTATAAAGGGGTGTTTGGTTTAAACTAGTCAATAGGTCAAATCAAAGGTTACTGTACATTTACCTTTTGTCCAACTTTAAGCCAACTTATTATAGTCCATAGAAGCTATTTCTGAGTCCTCATAAGGTATTTTAATAGATATAGTGGTTTTTAAGTCCCTGTGTTAATTTTAGAACCTCAAAAGTCCAAAATAAGCCACATATAAGCCACAAGCTCATTTGGACCTCATCTATGGCTTCTCTGAGGTCTTTTGGATTCATTTAGAGTAAACAAAAAAGTTGGTTTAAGATCCTTTGGCTTGTGCTCCTCTGCACACCAACTCTGCATACTCAGTATATACTGAGTAGCACTGAGCAGACTAGCCCTTTTTCTCAGCTCATTTGTAGCTTATCTAGATAAGCTGAGACCCTGCTTTTTGGTTTATAAGTAGTTCACCTAGCTAGCTTTTAGATTCTG
Source organism: Artemisia tridentata subsp. tridentata (assembly GCA_021014915.2). Lineage (NCBI taxonomy): Eukaryota > Viridiplantae > Streptophyta > Magnoliopsida > Asterales > Asteraceae > Artemisia > Artemisia tridentata. The sequence continues at coordinate 416,892,819 of CP139504.1, forward strand.
TGCTTAGATTCCATTTCCTAGCTTATCAGATAGCTTAAAAATAGGCCTGCAATTTTCCCCATTTCACTGATTCTGCTGATTCAGTTTTTGATTTTCCTAGGCCACCTGTTCTAGGGTTCAATTGGACTTCAATTAGCTTATTAGATTTAGGGCTTTTTGCATTTTTGTATACCCAGTAGTACTAGCTATCTTTTGCCCCCATAATATTCCACTTATCTGCTTATTTGAATTGCTTAATCTGCCCTGCAAGTTTGCTATTTTCCTGAGTTTTCTGCATAAGTTTTGCAACTGCTAAAGTGCTTATTTGCTTATTCTATGGGATAAGCTCTTTTATTTAAGTTGTTTTGTGCTTATATAAGTTGGTTAAACTTGTCCTGAGCCTTTGGTAAATTTTTGAGCTTATTAGCTTATTTTTGGGCTTATTCCCAAACTGCTTATCTGCCCATCTGCTTATTAGGTTTAGTAGACTTTTGATTTTAATTTTCCTATATTAAGAATATTAATTTAGATTTATCCTGAATTTTTCAGATTTTTCTAAAGTCATTTGATATTTTTAATCTTTTTAATTAGTTTATAATAGTAATTAAATCATAATAAATAGAATAATAACCAGAAAAATATAATTTTAATTTTCAAAATTTTCTTTTATTAAATAGATTCTAGGAAAAATATAATAATCTCTGTAGACCTTAATAAAAATAAAATATAAAATAAGTGATAGTTTCTATTTAATAGATTTTATCTTTTTAAATTTTTAATTAAGCACTTTTTATTTTTATAATTTTTTTAGCTTCTTTTCACTTCATAATATTTATAGAAAAAGTTTTAGATTTTTCTTTGTTCATTTATTATTTATTATAAATTAAAATAGTTTAAAAGGTAATTAAATAATAAATAATTAATAATAGTTTAATTTTCTTTTGTATATTTATTTCTCATTTGTTAATTAGATATAAAAAAGCAAAATCCAAAATATCTAATTCATCAGTCACTCTAATCCAAGCTTGAAGCAATTTGCCCATTCCAGCCTCGTTGGGAAACGATCCGGGTAATCACTTACCTGGTTTCACACTACACACGAACGTGAGTTTTTGCAAGTATCCTTTTTCACAAAGGGGTGATTTGTATTTATTCACGTGTATCCGTCATTGCATAATATTTATATACGCATTTTTGCGCGGATCAAATTTTGGCGCCGCTGCCGGGGAGGTTGTGTTGCGACAATATTGTGTAAAGTTTCAGCGATTAGTGATTTGAGATCCTTCCTCGTGAAGTTCCTATTTCCCATAAACCCATATAAAAATACAAAAATATTTTTCTTTTCTTTTATATATATAATATCATATAAAAATAAAAAACCCAAAAACATTTCCTTTTTATTGTAAAATAAAAGATTAAAAGCAAAATTGAAATAATATTCCTCAACTTGGGTATTATCATAATAAGATTCCCAAACATCAGATTTAAAACTTGTCTCTGTATCACTTGCGAATATCGGCTCACCTTTGATTGATAAACAAACTATAAAGGAGGTTTAAGGATAGTTTGACATTAAATTGTCGAACTGAAAGAAGCGGGTTTTTAAGGAGCATTAATTGCCCACCTTTGCTTCTCCGCCACTCTGTGCGTTTATCTTTTAGAGAGCTACCGTACGCTTGTTGATTGTTGGTTTAAGTTCACTTGTGTTTTGCTTCGATCTTGATTTAATTAAAATATTTTATTTAGTGCATGCGCACTCGTTCTTCCACGTCATCAAGCCCTTTACGTGAACTCGTGATGCGTGGTTTTGTAACCTTACAACAGGTTTTACCTCTCGAGGGATCTCAAGAGGCTTACAACCCCACCAGGCAGTGTACCTGACCGATGTAGTATAGTGTAGTGGTAAGTACGGGGGATTGATCGTTCTCCACAGGGAATAGTGTTCGTTAGGTATGAAAGGCTACTCTAATTAGGTCTAAGGATTGAGGAAGATTCTTTTTATGTTTTTGTAATTTTTATGAAAGCAAGTAAAATCTCGGTTTTGAAGGAGTGGGCGGAATTAGTTGCTAGTCAACTAACCCAAATTACTACAAATGCAATAAAATAAAATAACAAAAATGAAAAGTGGTGAGAAACTTATGTGTAGAGAAATGTGTTTACTTAGATTTCCTTACTCCCTAACTATCTTTTACCGGTTAATTAGTGTGTATTAGTCGCGTGGATGACGGGTGTATTCCTTAATACCATTCGTGGGGTGGCGTACTTACTTCCCCAAACTCTACAAGCTCCTACTTCACTCCTATGTCGAGCCGGCTAGGAAGCTCCTAACATGGGATCACTAGAATTCGCTTGTGCATTAAATACAACCATAAAAACCTTTAGTACGCGTTTGGTTCATGTTTCTTAAGACGTTCAAGCAAGTTACCGAATAGGAGGTTAGCCAGTTTTCTTAAGCCTAACATAGATAAACAATCATCCAATACAACTAACAACACACTAACAACCAATAATCAATAGCTAGGTTTCATTAGATCTAAGCAAACACAAGATAAATTTAGCCTAACATGTTAAACAAAAGACAAGCATAAGATAGAATCAAACAACACATAGACATATTGAATGATTAATTGATAACTTATCTTTCAATGAAACATGGAAGATCTCAAGGCTAAAAGCCCTGAAAAAGTAGCTAAAATCGTCTTAGGGTTTTATCCCAAAATTCCACACACTAAGCTCTCCCTTAATGACAAAAAATTAGAAAACTATATATAGACTTTTGCATCTGACGGCGTCACCTTATGCATTGTGACGCCGTCACCTCGCCGCTTTTAGGGTTCTCGGATGACCATCTTGACGCCGTCCCTCTTTAATTCTCCAAAATCCGTTCTGGCCTATCAAGGCTTGACGCCCTCACCTCTTGAACGTGACGCCGTCCCCTTATGAATTAAGCCGTGACGCCCTTGATTTAGTTAAAGCGTGACGCCGTCAGAATTCACATGCTAACTCACTGGCCCGTCATGAGTAAATTTCACATCCCACTTTTCTTGCCAAGGCATGACGCCGTCCAGAGTTAAGTCTGACGCCGTCAAGAGTAACTTTTAGCCGATTCTTGAGACTTTGCCGTTTTCTTCACTTTGATGCTCCAAAAACGTCCAAAATGCCTCCTTTTCCAGATTTCTCCTCAAAAGTACCTAAAATGACAAAAGGAACGATTTAGGGCGATATTTGATCAAATAAATACGATTTAGGGCTTAAATGACCCCTTAAAAGCGGTACACTTTTCGCCTCATCAAATACCCTTACACTTGAGATTTGCTTGTCCCCAAGCAAATGCGCTTTTATTCTAACCAAAATACAAGTTAGGGGTCATTTAATGCTAACATAAAAGTAATTACAACAAATAATCGTTCCACTTCAATCATAATAAGCACGGAGATTACATACTAGCACCTCACAAGTAGTGTTTAGATACTCACATCTCTCAAGTGTCATCAAAATAAATCTCATAAATGAAAACGGATAATATCTCTCACTACCTGTCATAGCAAATAGATTACCATAGGCTTGGGAAAGGATCGAAAACCTCCTCCACTAGGCGTAAGCACCTAAGATAAACTATCAAAGAGGGCTTTTAAATGGGTTGTAATGTTAGGTGTAGGGAAAAGGAAAACACGGTTTGGTTGGATAAAGGATATTTTACTGGTGGCGAGTTAAAAATCTTGGTCAATTACATGTACTATACAATGTTGCTAAGCCAAGACTAGACTCGATCTTAAGCTAGAAACGAAATAACAAAATAACAAAAACATAAAACAAACATAAAATAAAACGGGATGGTAGTCCGTATGTTTTTTCTATTTTTCATTTTCTCATTTTTTTGTGTTTTTCATGATTTTTTTTTTTTTTTTTTTTTTTTTTTTTTTTTTTTTTTTTTGCATACACTTTTGCCCTACCATCCAAAATAATACATCAAAGGGGCGTTGCATTCCCCTTACACTTGAATTTTTACATAACTTTACAATTACTAATCTAATGACTCGAATTAAGATAATTGAAAAACTTGGAGTACTATTAAAATATTTAGCACATATGGGGGTAATAAATGATGTTCTTCCCCATTACTCCATTATACTAGTACTATACCCATGAGTCCCAATCGTCCCAAAACAATATGTACAAGGATATGACTCGACTTAGCAACCATGTAATCAACTAGATAATTAACTTGGGTTTAAACAAATGTTGTCACAATAATGCACTAAAGATGAGTGCATACAAGGTAGGCTAAGGCGATTTGGGTGTACATTTTAGTGGGGTGTAACAAATTCTTCCTTTAAGTAAAATGCTTAAAGGTCGAAACGAAAAGATAGGCTCTGAGGGGTGTACTAGGGGTATCGTGTACTAAAAATGAGTACAACGCAAAGGGTGTGGGAGAATTACTTGACCAATGTAGCCAAAGTAATTATAACAAAAACACAGGTGTAAAACAATGGGTTAATCCTAATGCCTCTTATCATGTAGTAAATCTAACTACACGAATGTAGTCTCACTTGTGGCCTTGGAATGGTCCTAACGCAAGTTCTAGAATCTAAGTGCTACCGGTACACACATCATAGCATAAATGCTTTTCCTACCAATTCTAGGGGCGAACCTCACATATTTGGGGTGGAAAATTTTTTTAGTGGTACGGTTTTTGTGCTAGCCATATAACTCCTATCCGTGAGACGCTCATTAAGATCAAAGTTTCACTCCTATATGTTGTAAAAAATTTTAAATTTGGCACTAAAATTACCTTAACAAGTATTTCTCTCAGTTTTATTACACATCTGCCATCAAACAAACAAAAATCAAGCGCAATTGTATTCTCTAAAATCGTACTTTTACCCTCCCCTTACACTTAAGATGAACATTGTCCCCAATGTTCAAATAACAAGATGTAAAAGCATAAAGTAAAAGAATGAAATCAAATACTCCCCTGATTCGCTCGTTGGATAGTGAAATCACACGGTTAAATCTTCTTCCAAAGAGAATGTTGAAGCTCCATGACTAATGCATCGCCATAAGCTTGATTCCATAAACATTTCCTTGTCCAAAATAACCTGTTAACCTGAGAAAACAAACACGAAAACCTGCATAACATCGGCGGGATAAAATCTATATATAAGGATATAATGCTTGTGGAATGATAATTTTGCAGATTCCTGGAGATTATAAGTTGGAGATTTAATAAAAACTTTTTATGAAAACAAAACTTTCAAAAATTTCTGGAAATTAAATCTGACGCCGTCAGAAATGACCTGACAAAAATTTTCATTTTAAGTTTCCGGAAAATTTCTGGAAAAACCTTTACCTTACTTCCTGGAAATCCTGCAAAACATCATTATGACTCGATACAAGCATTTGACTCAAACAAATACTAATATGTATGCTAATTTATTATTATTACGATTCATGTTCATTTGTTCTAATAAACCGATTTAGATTTCCCTTACACTTATCTTTTGCAAAATACCTTTATATGTAGTTAAGACGAAGTTAAAAACAAAATAAAGCATTTTCACAAATTAGTTTTTGAACATGAATCAATAATAATAAAATTTAAACATACATACGGAAACAAATAAAATCAAACAAACAAATAAATAAACACACAAAGCAAATAAAGCAAATAAAGCTTGGGTTGCCTCCCAAGAAGCGCTTGTTTTTGTTTGAGTCATGAGCCTGACTCTACCCTTATTTAATGGATAAAGGAGAGGTTTTCCCTACACTTAGGATTAAGTGCGGGTGATAGTAGCGATACACACCAGCTCGGTAGGAGTATGCCACGTGAGGAAAGAGTGGTGGATGAATTATATGCTCAAAGGGGTGTGCTCCTTTCATCATAACCTTGCCTAGTTCACTTTGGTCAATGGGTGATTTTGAGTTTCCTCCTAAAAAGGGATCATCTTCTATCAACTTCGAGAGACTCCTAGTTGGGAATCCATCTTGACCTAATAAACCCGGTTTAAACCCATAATGTTTCTTGTGATCAATCATGAATGGGTGATGTAAGTATGTACGGTCATGTTTCACTCCTATATTGGCTTCCTCTCTACAAGGCTTAGAGTCTACTACCTCCAACATAAAACTACCCGGACTATATGGTTTGATGGGTGGGTCGGGACCTAATTCAATTCCTAAGTTCACATCTAAAGATGGAAGATTAGGTAACGGTTTTGGTTGAGGCTCCGGTTCATCAAAAATAGGAAATCCCCTAGAACTAAGAGTAAGGTTGTGATCACTATAAGAATTCAAACCTATATCCTCTAGTTGTGTTTGGTTCAAAGGTTCTACCTCCATCGGGATTCCTAAAGTCTCTTCTACTTCTTCCGGGTAAGTCACGGGTGGTGTGGGTGCCTCAAATGATGGTGGGTTTTGTGGGGTACTTGGTGGGCTTATGTTACTTACCTCATCATTCCTTATGTCAAGATCACCTATATCCTCATCATGTGTTTTAGTAGGATCTAACCCTAACATTTTACCAAGTATCTCAAGTGCTTCTCTAGGCATCTCAACTTCAATGTCCGAATCATAAGGATCATCCTGAATATTCTGACTGCTATATTCAAATTGCCCAAAAGATTCATCATGTGTTTCTTGAGATTCATCGTCATCGATCATAAAACCTAGGTCTTTTTGATCAATGTGATCATGTTCGGCTAAATCCTCCATCACATCAAGGTCACCTATGTGTTTGTTTTGTACTATGGCATTACACGACAACCACTTAGGTATCTCAACACTAATGTATTCATCCCCAAACAAACTTGTTTCATGATCCAGGAAATTTATATTCAATTGACTTGTACAAACGTTTGTTGGGTTGTCTACCCTATAATAATATTGGGCACAATCTTCTATGGCATCCCATGCTTCTTCAGCACTTAATTCCCTAAAGTCCCCATTGGCAAAATCCTCAATGCGCATTTGGTCATATTGGCCAACACGATAGTAAAAGGTTCGGGTTAGGGATGCTAAAGCGAAACTATGATGAGGGAATTTTTGGAGTAAATTTCTAAAACGAGTCCATGCATCATATATGGGTTCATCTCGATATTGTTTGAAATTCGAGATGTCAATAGGGTAGAATGGCCTTTGTGGTTGGTGGTATGGTGGATTCGCGTACTCCATAATGGTGAACGGAAGAGTCAATGGAAATTACGAACAAACACACAAAGAAAAAGATAGACTAAAGAAAACCTAGAAAAAGAAAATAAAAATCTCACTAGAAGGGAATCTAGTGAGTAGACCTATAAAATAAAAATTCAACCTAAACAATAACTATTCCCCGGCAGCGGCGCCAAAAACTTGATGCGTGGTTTTGTAACCTTACAACAGGTTTTACCTCTCGAGGGATCTCAAGAGGCTTACAACCCCACCAGGCAGTGTACCTGACCGATGTAGTATAGTGTAGTGGTAAGTACGGGGGATTGATCGTTCTCCACAGGGAATAGTGTTCGTTAGGTATGAAAGGCTACTCTAATTAGGTCTAAGGATTGAGGAAGATTCTTTTTATGTTTTTGTAATTTTTATGAAAGCAAGTAAAATCTCGGTTTTGAAGGAGTGGGCGGAATTAGTTGCTAGTCAACTAACCCAAATTACTACAAATGCAATAAAATAAAATAACAAAAATGAAAAGTGGTGAGAAACTTATGTGTAGAGAAATGTGTTTACTTAGATTTCCTTACTCCCTAACTATCTTTTACCGGTTAATTAGTGTGTATTAGTCGCGTGGATGACGGGTGTATTCCTTAATACCATTCGTGGGGTGGCGTACTTACTTCCCCAAACTCTACAAGCTCCTACTTCACTCCTATGTCGAGCCGGCTAGGAAGCTCCTAACATGGGATCACTAGAATTCGCTTGTGCATTAAATACAACCATAAAAACCTTTAGTACGCGTTTGGTTCATGTTTCTTAAGACGTTCAAGCAAGTTACCGAATAGGAGGTTAGCCAGTTTTCTTAAGCCTAACATAGATAAACAATCATCCAATACAACTAACAACACACTAACAACCAATAATCAATAGCTAGGTTTCATTAGATCTAAGCAAACACAAGATAAATTTAGCCTAACATGTTAAACAAAAGACAAGCATAAGATAGAATCAAACAACACATAGACATATTGAATGATTAATTGATAACTTATCTTTCAATGAAACATGGAAGATCTCAAGGCTAAAAGCCCTGAAAAAGTAGCTAAAATCGTCTTAGGGTTTTATCCCAAAATTCCACACACTAAGCTCTCCCTTAATGACAAAAAATTAGAAAACTATATATAGACTTTTGCATCTGACGGCGTCACCTTATGCATTGTGACGCCGTCACCTCGCCGCTTTTAGGGTTCTCGGATGACCATCTTGACGCCGTCCCTCTTTAATTCTCCAAAATCCGTTCTGGCCTATCAAGGCTTGACGCCCTCACCTCTTGAACGTGACGCCGTCCCCTTATGAATTAAGCCGTGACGCCCTTGATTTAGTTAAAGCGTGACGCCGTCAGAATTCACATGCTAACTCACTGGCCCGTCATGAGTAAATTTCACATCCCACTTTTCTTGCCAAGGCATGACGCCGTCCAGAGTTAAGTCTGACGCCGTCAAGAGTAACTTTTAGCCGATTCTTGAGACTTTGCCGTTTTCTTCACTTTGATGCTCCAAAAACGTCCAAAATGCCTCCTTTTCCAGATTTCTCCTCAAAAGTACCTAAAATGACAAAAGGAACGATTTAGGGCGATATTTGATCAAATAAATACGATTTAGGGCTTAAATGACCCCTTAAAAGCGGTACACTTTTCGCCTCATCAACTCGTAGATATTCCGAGAAGACGTAATCGTAGACGTGCTGCCCAAATAGTCGAACCCGAGATTCGTACTGTTCTCACTGATAATATGGCAGACGAACGCACAATGGCTGAGATGCTCCAGGCACCCACCGAGGGTTACGGAGATGCCATCGTTTTACCACCCATCGATTCTGATCATTTTGAACTGAAAACGCATTTGATTTAGCTTGTGTCCACAAACCAATTCCACGGGTTTGAACGAGAAGATCTATATGCACACATTCGTTGGTTCAACAAGTTGACCTCTACAATCAATTACAAGAATGTGCCACAAACAGTAATCAAATTGATGCTATTTCCATTCTCACTCGAAGGGGCAGCCCGGATTTGGCTGGATAAAGAACCCCCTAGCTCCATTGAAACTTGGGAAGATCTCGTAAAGAAATTTGTCAATTATTTCTTCCCTCCATCAAAGACGACTAATCTAAAAAATGAAATTGCTGGATTTCGTCAAGGTTTTGATGAAAACTTTGGAGAGGCATGGGACAAATTTAAAGATCTCCTAAGAAAATGCCCGCATCATGATTTCACGGAGTTACAACAGATCAATACGTTTTATAATGGGTTGAACCAAAATGATCAAGATTCACTTAACGCAGCCGCCGGTGGCAATATCTTGAATTGTAAACCTAAAGAGGTGGTTGAAATTTGTGAAAATAAATCAAAAGTTCCTATTTCTCGAAACAAAGTGAATGTTCCTGTCACTCCTGCTTCTTCATCCGGTAACTCATCAGAGTTAGCCTTTCTAACGGACTCAATGTGTTGCATGATGAAAGAAATGAAAGAATTGAAGAGTGAAATTCATAAACCGGAACAAATCAAAGCCATAAACAAAGTGTGTGAAACTTGTGGTGGCCCGCATGCGTATTATGATTGTCAAGCAACCGATGCTTCTCTTTACCCAGCTCCCGTAGCTGCAGTAAACCAAAATCAATACCGACCGCATGCTGAAACTCAGTACCGAGCACCAAATGCTATGGTACCACCTGGTTTTCCACCCGTGCCAAATCAGAATAATCAAAATCGCTTTGTTCAAAATCAGGGACAAAATTTCAACAATTCCCAAAATTTCAATCAAAACCGAGGTCAGAATCAGGGTAATTTTAACCAAAAGCCATGGAATGTCCAAAACCAAAATCAGACGTCCTCAGATGAGTTGCTTAAGCAATTCATAAAATCTCAAGAGGAGACAAATAGGACCTAATATGAGACAAACCGGTTATTGGTTACCCAAATAAATGACATAAAAAAATCTTTAAATGATCTACCTTCTACCTCGGGAGGTCTCCCTAGTAACACTGTTGTCAACCCAAGGGGTGAACTCAAAGCTGTCACTACACGTAGTGGTAAAGCTCATGATGGACTCAAGGTGAAAAAGGACCCGGTACTTCCCTCTAACAATGGAAGTGCTAAATACGTCCAACCTATGGTTGTCCAAAACTCTACACCCACAATTGCTCCTCAACCGTCAAGAATAGATCCTACTCTTTCACGATTTACGGTTAAAAGTTTGTCAAACAAACTTAGTGAGCAAAGAACAGCTAGAGCTTATTCCAATATGCTCAATGCTGCTCCTATCAGTGTGCTTGATGACAGTGATGATGATGAAAATACCAATTTCATCAAAGTTATCACCACTCGGAGTGGTGCTGCTTATGAGGGACCCTCTGGTCCTATTCCTCCTCCGTTGTATGAAATGGAAAAAGAGACGGAGGATACAACGGACAAAGTGCAAATTCCAAGCCCACAAAGTACATCACAAGTCCAGCCTCCGGTTGTCCCGAAAAAGAAACCCAAACCAGGAGTTGTCTTTGAATCTGTTGAGACTCCTGAAGTCATTGCCCCTAAATCCAAACCTTATATTCCTTACCTATCGCGCTTAAATGAGAAAAAGCTCCGGGAAAAGGCTAGCCAACAAATGGACAAATTCTTTCAAATCTTTAAAGAATTACATTTTGACATAAGTTTTGCGGATGCTATCATTCTGATGCCCAAGTTTGCATCAACAATCAAACACTTGTTAAGTAACAAGGAAAAACTGATTGAAATGGCTAAAACTCCATTAAATGAGAACTGCTCAGCTGTTATCTTGAAAAAGCTTCCCGAGAAGCTTGGAGATCCTGGAAAGTTTCTAATACCTTGTGTATTTCCGGGAATGGTTGAATGCTATGCCTTGGCCGATCTTGGTGCAAGCATCAACCTGATGCCTCATTCAGTATGGAAGAAACTTTCTCTTCCGGCTCTTACTCCTACCTGCATGACTCTTGAGCTTGCAGATCGAACCATATCTCATCCATGCGGCATTGCTGAGGATGTATTTGTGAAAGTAGGAAAGTTCCATTTTCCAGCTGACTTTGTGGTTGTTGACTTCGACGCAGATCAAAAGGTTCCTCTCATTCTTGGAAGAGGATTCCTAAAAACGGGCCATGCTCTTATTGATGTATTTAAGCATGAGATCACATTGCGTGTGGGTAATGAAGCTGTTACCTTTAACCATGATCAAACTTCGAGGTACTCCTCAAATTATGATTCTAAATCGGTTAACCGAATCGATGTCATTGATGTTGCTTCAAAGGAGTACTCTCAAGAAAGTGTTGGTTATTTTCATAATTCTGTGAGTGGTGATCCCACCACATCTTCTCTGCCTATCATTTCCGACTCTTCCCCTTCTCTCACTCTGTTTGAGGGAAGTGATTCCAATTTGGAAGAGATCGAGGCTTTTCTCAAGTGTGATTCATTTCTAGAAGGAATTGATAACGCTGAAATTGATCTGGAGGGAGATATTCTTCTTCTTGAGAAATTGTTGAATCAGGAAAATTCTCCTCCTCTCCCTCCCGTTGAACTTCATAATGAGGAAATCAAGTCAGTTGAGAAAACTGATAAATTTCCTGAGATCAAGTTTAAGGACTTGTCTCCTCCACTTGAATATGCAATTCTTGAGGAGGAAGTTCTTATCTTAATTGCTATTCAGATCTCTCTTCTTCCCTTCACCTACCAGGTGATTTCCCCTATCCTTCACTCATTCGGGAGTGAGGATATTACCTTTGACCCCGGCATTTTCCATCTAACATTGGTTTAAATGCCGGATATATCTCGTCGGTGTGGACCTTTCTTATGTTCAATTGGTTATCCAAACATTTTGAATGAAAGTCCGATGGAGATGGTTTCTTCCACTTGCTTCCCCATGAACCAATGAATTCGGGGTCGAGTCAAGCTAGCGACTCGGTTAATAAAAACAATAGTAAAACATGGGTTTTCACCCATGTCTCACCCAAGTGTGGGGGAGATGCCCCACATGTTGTAAATATGTACATTTCAAAAAAAAAAAAAAAAAAAAAAAAAAAAAAAAAAAAAAAAAAAGAAGAAGGCTATTAGTATTTCCTTTTTACGTTCTAAGTGTTGATTTAACAACCGGTACTTTGAATATTGAGGGCAATATTCAGTTCTAAGTGTGGGGGGGAATTCTAGCGAATTTGATCATATGTAATAGCTTTTGGTAAAGAGATAAAATCTATTAAATTTTCATAAAAGATTGCTAGGGACTAGCAACAGTTTAGTGTGGAGGATTGATGAGTGTCTAAATACTCATCATTTTATTCCCATTTAAACTACAAAAACATTTAAAAACATGCAGATATGCTTCATAATACAGAAAATATCATAAAATGTGTTTTTATATGATTCAGGAACAGAAAGATTGAAAACAAGTGAAAAATGAACAAAGTTTGCATAATTGTCATTTTCAGTCCCTGAAGTTTCACAAATTGGCAGAATTAGTCCCTGAAGGTTTAAAATGAAAGAAAAGTCAACTTTAGTCCTTGGAATATCAAACATGTTCACTTTTAATCCCTGGATGAAAGTTTTCTAAAAATGGCAACTTTTACCCCTCAAGTTTCAAAATTGGCAAATTTAGTCCTCGGGTATTTAAAAAGTATAATTTATCAAATAATACCCTTGTACTATTCACATGTTACAATTTAGCCCTTTTGATGACTTAATGGAAATTACACTTTCAACCCTTCATGAATTCAGAAATTACAACAATGGTCCTTGTGTTTAACTAACAAACTCAACCGGGTCTTAGTTACTAAAACAATAAACCCAACTGCTAAAATAAAACCCAACCCAATCCAATCCTATAACCCAGTTACTAAACCCAGCCCACAAGCCCAAACATAAACCCGACCCAACCCTTTTAGTTAACCCAGAGTTTGACCCCAGTCAAACTCTTATCCCTCCTTCTTTAATACCACTATCCCGCCAAACCAATACCACCATCTCCACCGCCTCTCTGACAAACCCACCACCTTCCACCTTCCCAACACGCTACCTAACAAACCAAATAGCATTAAATGCTTCGTCCTCAGAGCCTAGTGGTATTTTCCTACTCACTCAGTTTTGGCGCCAAAAACTAGAACCAAGGGCTGAGATTAGTTGAAGACCATCCAAAGGCCAAGAATGATTCAGAGAAGAAGATGAGTGATATCCCACTTAGTTTTTGTATAAATAGGAAGCAATGTAAGCCTTAATGGCTAAGTAGTTAAACTAGCATAATCGTATTTTCATTTTCAGTAGCCATAAATTGTAATTTCAAATTTCAACAATCAATACAAGTAAAATTAGGTGTGTTTGTTGTTAATCTTTGTCCAATTTCCAGTAGATAATGATAATGACAAGTTTCTAAAATTCCATGTTGTACTGAGAATTCGAATTTAGTTAAGTGATAATTTAAATAACTTCTTAGTTGTTTCTATAAGCTTATACAAGCTTATCATAGCTTGTTGTAAGTTTATTTTAGTTTAATTCAGTTCTAATTCAAGAAATGGAGAAAAGTCAACAAAAGTCAACATAAGCTCACAATAAGCTCTTCTGAAGGGAAAAGCTATTTAGGAAGGCTTTTCTTGGGTTTTCTAGCTTGTGTGAACAAGTTAGGTTTTGTTCTGGTCCTTGGTTCTCTGTGTCATAGCTTATCAGTTGTAAGCTTTTTCTTAATTTTTACTTAATTCTCTCTAGTACTGTAGAATAGCATATTTATAGCTTATCTTCAATATTTATTGCTTATTATTAGTTCTTAATCATATTTGATCTGTTTTATCAGTAGTTAAATAGTCTTTCTTTCATTTTGCTTAAAAACTATAAAAAGCCAAAAATAGCCAAATAAGGTATAGCTTGTTAAATTGCTTATTTTCCTATTAAAAGTTACTTATTAGAGTTTAATTAAGTTATTTAATCAGTAAAATCTAGACTTATAGTTTATAATAGTGAGTTTCATTTGCAAATTCCACCACAAACACCTATAAAGGGGTGTTTGGTTTAAACTAGTCAATAGGTCAAATCAAAGGTTACTGTACATTTACCTTTTGTCCAACTTTAAGCCAGCTTATTATAGTCCATAGAAGCTATTTCTGAGTCCTCATAAGGTATTTTAATAGATATAGTGGTTTTTAAGTCCCTGTGTTAATTTTAGAACCTCAAAAGTCCAAATAAGCCACTATAAGCCACAAGCTCATTTGGACCTCATCTATGGCTTCTCTGAGGTCTTTTGGATTCATTTAGAGTAAAGAAAAAAGTTGGTTTAAGATCCTTTGGCTTGTGCTCCTCTGCACACCAACTCTGCATACTCAGTATATACTGAGTAGAACTGAGCAGACTAGCCCTTTTTCTCAGCTCATTTGTAGCTTATCTAGATAAGCTGAGGCCCTGCTTTTTGGTTTATAAGTAGTTCACCTAGCTAGCTTTTAGTTTCTGTGCTTGGATTCCATTTCCTAGCTTATCAGATAGCTTAAAAATAGGCCTGCAATTTTCCCCATTTCACTGATTCTGCTGATTCAGTTTTTGATTCCTAGGCCACCTGTTCTAGGGTTCAATTGGACTTCAATTAGCTTATTAGATTTAGGGCTTTTTGCATTTTTGTATACCCAGTAGTACTAGCTATCTTTTGCCCCCATAATATTCCACTTATCTGCTTATTTGAATTGCTTAATCTGCTCTGCAATTTGGCTATTTTCCTGAGTTTTCTGTATAAATTTTGCAACTGCTTAAGTGCTCATTTGCTTATACTGTGGGATAAGCTCTTTTATTTAAGTTGTTTTGTGCTTATATAAGTTGGTTAAACTTGTCCTGAGCCTTTGGTAAATTTTTGAGCTTATTAGCTTATTTTTGGGCTTATTCCCAAACTGCTTATCTGCCCATCTGCTTATTAGGGTTTAGTAGACTTTTGATTTTAATTTTCCTATATTAAGAATATTAATTTAGACTTATCTTGAATTTTTCAGATTTTTCTAAAGTCATTTGATATTTTTAATCTTTTTAATTAGTTTATAATAGTAATTAAATCATAATAAATAGAATAATATTTAGAAAAATATAATTTTAATTTTCAAAATTTTATTTTATTAAATATATTCTAGGAAAAATATAATAATCTCTGTAGACCTTAAGAAAAATAAAATATAAAATAAGTGATAGTTTCTATTTAATAGATTTTATCTTTTTAAAATTATAATTAAGAACTTTTTATTTTTATAGTTCTCTTAGCTTCTTTTCACTTCATAATATTTATAGAAAAAGTTTTAGATTTTTCTTTGTTCATTTAGTATTTATTATAAATTAAAATAGTTTAAAAAGTAATTAAATAATAAATAATTAATAATAGTTTAATTTTCTTTTGTATATTTATTTCTCATTTGTTAATTAGATATAAAAAAGTAAAATCCAAAATATCTAATTCATCAGTCACTCTAATCCAAGCTTGAAGCAATTTGCCCATTCCAGCCTCGTTGGGAAACGATCCGGGTAATCACTTACCTGGTTTCACACTACACACGAACGTGAGTTTTTGCAAGTATTCTTTTTCACAAAGGGGTGATTTGTATTTATTCATGTGTATCCGTCGTTGCATAATATTTATATATGCATTTTTGCGCGGATCAAGAGTATAGAAGTGTAGAGATTTTATCAGCAGTTGATTCTCACAGGCTATTTTTGGTACTTCACACATCTTCGACTAATTGGACATACAGGGTTTACGCTGCCTCTGTTTCCATCGTAACCATAGTGTGTATGCTTCCGATTCTGCGAAGACATCGTGGGGGAAGAGAGAGTAGATGTACTTTGACTTTTCTTGCATTTTTTGTGAAAACACTCTTTTTCCAGATGTATCTGCATTCAGGGGGAAGAAATGTGCACATCGGGGATGCATAACAGACTCACGTGATCGAGCTTACAATTTTATTACTACCGGAAGACGTCCGCAGAGATGATCAGTGGTTCAGTTTTGTGATTTTGGTGTACTCGTTTCAACTTTCGCAGGTTGTGAAGTGTGAAGTAGCCTACTTATGTGAGAAGATCTTGCTAATTTCTTGCATGTTACCCCCGAACAGAGTTTCCGCATTAAGCATAATCGTTACTGAGTACTAGTCAGATTTTCTTGGTGTGGTTTACGATGTCATCTACAAATTCTGCTGCGTACTTACAGCCTTCAAAAGATAGAAGACATGTTAACTACATCAAAGTTTCGAATCTGCTGAAGACGGTTGTCAGTTTGGGGGGAAGCTGATTCAGAAACTTCGCCAAAAGGAAGTATATGAAGAAGCCACTCAAGACATGCAGCATGAATTGGGGGGAAGTTAATCCAGTTCATGTATATTACATCATTTGTCTACAAGTGAAGAAAAGTTCTCAAGCCGAGGTACAAGATGAAGACAAAGAGCGTCAACTGTTGCCATCCTTAGCACTTGAAGAGCTTATGAAGACCTTTCTTTATTTGTTTTTGTACTTGTAGGAAATGATGTAAGTAATCCCATATGTTGCCACATTGGGGGAAGATTGTTGGGTATGCTTCTCGCACGAAAAATGTGACAATATATTTAGGATTACATTAGTTATCTTATTAGACTCAAACACATGGACTGAAATCGTCATTATTGTAAAGTCATGTGTTTGGCCCTATAAATACCCTCCTAGACTTCACTAGGAGGGTGAGCTTTGTTTGAGTTATTTTCACCTTTCATATTATCAATAAAAATCAGACTTTGCTTCTCTCTCTCTCTACACTTTCCCTCTCTAACCCTTACCATGGAGATGATGTTCTTTCATCTTCCAAGACCTCCGATTCACAATAAAATCACCAAAACATGATCCTTCACCTTTGTTAGGGTTAACCATCCTTGGTGTTCTCTGTCCACATTTTGCCACAACCATCTTACTTGCACTCCTCTCATACCACAATGAAAAGCCATTAGCCAATGCATAGTAGGTGAGAGCCTCTTTAAACTTGTCAATAGTGGGATACTTTTCACCAAACTGCATTTCAAACAGAACAAATGTTTATAAACAATATCACAAGTTCATAATATAGAAGCACACCTTTGGACGCCTCAGTATCCAGTGGGTACTTTCATCATAGACTGGATACCTATCCACAGCTTTTTCCACAGAAATAAAAGGATCTTGATGTTTTCCATTCTCATCAGATGATTGTAGCCTTCTCATCAAATTATTCATGAACAAATCATGTTCTATCATTGTCTCACTTCTATGATTATCAGTAGGTATAGTGTTTTCAGTAGGTATAGTGTTTTCATCATTTGGTTCACTCATTTCTGGCAAACCCTCAGGTTCCTTCCCTCTACTAGCTTTGATCCTCTTTTTAAGTTCAATCAACTCCTCTTCACCAGGATTGAGATAGTTAACTGATTTATCTGAAGTATAGTCACTATCAAACTCAGAATCATAATCACCCTCTGTTTCATCCTATGTAACCTTCTCTTTGCCTTTATCAACATTTACCTTCCTACTATGATCACCATTTACACTAGTCCTAGTATCATCACCCTCTGCACTAGTCCTAATATTATCACCCTCTGAGTTTCTAGGATGGTTAGAAGATGAACCCTCATACTGAACCTCCATCTCAGCCCAATTAACCAACTCATCTACTGAAAACTCATTGCAATACCTCTTTTGGGGAGGGCCTTTTGCTTTAGAAACAGAGTCATCCATAAAAGTGGTATCTGCTTTACCTAAATACTCTGACAGATCTATATCTAAGTGATCAAGATAAAGATCTAGCCTACCAAACAACTAAGCAACATCAAACATGTATGCTATTTCCTTATCATTACTTACTCTAACTAAACCTTTCTCTAATTCAAGATTTGGAACTTTGTAATACAAACCTTGAAAGTAGTTACCAGCTTTTTCTTCCAAGAATTCAACAAATGTATCATAAGGCATCCTTGGAACAGCCATATTAAGAATCACACCATCATCATACCTTAAAGGTAAATGGGCAAAGAAACCATCATTGTGTACATCAAATTGGTGCAATTTGGTACCAGGTATCAATTTGTTACAAAATTCACAAAAATAAAAAATTATGGTTTTTAAATATGTTTAGGCTAATTATTTTGATCAAAACATAGCATAAGCAAAGAAATCAAAGAAAATATACCTGAAATATCAAAACGCACATCAAATGTGGCCTCTGAGTAAATTACTGCGTGTGTGAATTTCGGGTTTGTGATAACGATTTGGGAGAGAAAGTGTCGTAAGGTATAATTGTGAAATTGTGATAACGTGTATTTTAAAAGTCCAAAGTCTTTGTCTTTGTTTATTGTCAAAACGGACCCAAAAGTTAGCAAAACGGGAAACTAGAAAATGTAACGGGATTAGTGTGATTAAGTACTGCCACGTCCTAACACACCCACAATAAGAAGATTAAGAAAGTATGTGCATACTTTAGGAAGAAAAAAAAAGTTAGATGTATACAAAAGGAAAAAGTGAAAAGTTCGATGCCCTTTTAGACCATTTTCCCTATATTTACCGGGGTTGAGGCCCTTTTACCCAAAAAAATAAAAACATGTGAAATAACTGACAATATGGTTAACAATTAATTATTAAGTAAATCTATGCAGCTTTTTGCTAAAGCGTGTGACTAAATATTTATGTATACATCTGATAGAAGGTGAGTAAACTATCTAAGTTATTTAGTTGCATTAATATATACATCTGATTTGAATGTTTGACTATATATCGACCCGGGTCCATTATGGACCGTTACCCAACCCGCCCGTTTGCCACATTCAGTTATTGTGTATATTAAACCCTTTTATTAACTTCTACAACTATGCATTCGATTTCACCCTGTAAGTGCCCATCTACTACGGTTATTACGTCTATAAGTTGCATTATGTCACAAATCCAAGGGAATACAGTTGGTCGTTGTATGGATGTCAGCAAGGTGAGTCACATGGTATAATTTTTTTTAACATGTACCTGTTGACCCATTTGAAAATATCATAACCCAAATTGACCCATTCATACGTTGAGTCACATGGTAAGTGACTTCCATAATCTTTTGGACATATAAGATTTTAGTATTTGACATGGGGGTACCTTCATTACAGATTTTGGCAAATAGCATAATTGTGCACCTTCTAATGATAAACGGGAAAATTCAGGATTTGAAGTTTCATGCTTGGTTGAAATCAACTACCACTTTGTCGGCGAAGGTATTTTTTCAATTTTCTTAGTAGCGAAAAAAGAATGTTATTTACACATACAACATTTACCCACAAATATGCATTCACATATACATACTTACTTACACCGACACATAATGCATTGGCCATGCCTCCCTTTTGTGACATGGTAACCTATATATGATTAATTTTAATTCTTTTGATGGTTTCAAATTTCTACTCATTTGATAAACTGTCATTTTAGGAAGCTGTGTAATTTATTAGGCATCTCTCATTACATGACAACAAATATTTTCACTACTTTAGATGTCAGGTACAGATTTTTCAACCCCTATCCACCATTCTTATAGGAAAAAAAAATGAAGTACCATGTTGTTTATGAAAGAGTTGTATAAATTCAAATGAAGTAATGAAACACTTACATGATTCAATCATCATGTAGATTGGCACAACCTGTTATACAAAATAAAATATTTATAACACAATGTTATATATACTTGCATATTAGAGAGGAATAAAGTCAAATGACGTGCATGGTTCGGTCAAGATGGATACGAGCCAATTGTGTTTGTGAATGGTCCTATTTCGACAGAAAATAAAGTTGCGGAGATTTATACATATTAAATTGCATGTAATATGATTACTAAACAGACTTGCGCGGTGTGTAATTGAGATTAAACTTTGATGTAAATTTACTTAAATTTACTTTGTATTTTTTAATTGTTCTATAAATTTTAACGGTCATTTGAGTTTAACTCATACACTATGTTGTTACAAAAAAATTTGTATATTTTAATTATTCTATAAATCTTGATGTTCATTTATTTTCATTGTTATGCATTCAATATAAAAACTTGTACGTTTATAT
Organism: Artemisia tridentata subsp. tridentata; assembly: GCA_021014915.2. Classification (NCBI taxonomy): domain Eukaryota; kingdom Viridiplantae; phylum Streptophyta; class Magnoliopsida; order Asterales; family Asteraceae; genus Artemisia; species Artemisia tridentata. The sequence goes on from CP139504.1 coordinate 416,913,034, forward strand.
CTTATTATGTCCACTTTTCGCAACCATTCTTTAAAACCCTTCTTACGCTATACGAACATATGTCAATGATAATTATAAGTCATGCCCGCCCAACGGGCAGGCCATGACAACTAATATATATATTATATATATATATATATATATATATATATATATATATATATATATACACACACACTACATATAAAAGAAAAACGGTCAAACCTTGAAAAGTGAAATGTTGAAAGTCAAAGGTGAGAGAAATGTATAGTGTAATTAATACTCTTATTAAAACACCCTATTACTTAAAAGTACAATAATTTATTCACATTGTACAACCAATTAAAAGCATATCTACCAAATTAAAACACCCCTTACTAAAAAGCACAATAAAATTTTCACAATGTACAATTTAAACATGCTGCAACATAATCCAAAATATAAAATAATTAAACACATTAATTAATGTTATTTTTAAAACAGCCTAAAATGAAAAGTACATGTTATTATACACATTATACAAATTATTAAAATACAAAAAGCTTCATACAAGCTAACAAGTTGATGGTACATATAGTTTTGAAAATCGGACCGGACCAACGGGTTCAACCGGGAACCGATGTCGCCACCGGTTCGGCTAACCAATAAAAGCCATCTAAAAACGAACCAGAGAAGACCCGTTAAAACCGATACAAACTGGTGAATCAAGTCTCATCGAGAACTATTTCTCCGGTTAATCGTCACAGGGTACCCGCCGCCGCAACGCGCGGGTACCCTGTTATACTATATATAAAGGAAAAATCAAAAAGTAAAAAGTGAAAAATTAAAATTTTAAAAGGATAATGTTGAAAACCTATATTTCAAAAGGAAAATATTAGGGTTTTGTCCGTACAATAGCTGTCTACTTTCCCAAATGTCTCGATATGGTACGTGTACTATTTTTCATGCCAATATGGTACGCCTACTTTCGGTTTTGTGTTAATATGGCCACTTTTTCAATTTTTTACCTATTCGTAATGTTGATACTTACGTGGCATGCCCAATCAGTATATATTACCGTTGCCCCACTCTTCCCCCTTTATACCAAAACCCTTTTCCCCCAAAACACTAACCCTAATTTTTACCCATCCCAAATCAATTAATTAATGTTGAATTGTGGTTAATAAATAAATACGTAAATGTCTAGTATCGAACCCGAGACCTCGGGATTGCACACATTACAAATGAGTATTAAGGAATAATAATAAATGTATTTTATATATTTATTATTAGCACGAGAACTTAACGACCGTTAGTGTTTTCCGTTAAATGACTAACGACCGTTAAACGCAAATTAGGAAAGAAGTGTTTGTGTATAATTAGGAAACAAGGAAAAGATCTAGAACCCTCCTTGGGGCATAGAGATCGACCGGCCATGGGTTTGGGTCGACCCAAACCTTTGCTTTTCCTCCAAGCTTTCTAATTAGTATATATACAAACTCAAGGGTAATTGTTTGGTTAATCTTTTGTGCACACAATTATCCCTAAAGTCTTTTCTCTCCTTTGGTTTGCCTTGGCCGATCGTACAACCTTCTCAAAGGGTTGTTTGGATCGAAATTTTGTTAAACAAAATTGTTCTTGTGTTTTTACTTGCATAAACTTAATACGGTTTAATTTGTGTGTACAAGAACGAGGTAATAACTCACTATAGTTATTATCAAGAGATCGAATAACAAAACGGTAAGGGGTTATTCATTGATCTAGTTTAAATCATATTCAAGATTTATTGAAGTGCATCGGGTACGTTTTCTATTTATGTTTAAGTTAATATTTATGTGTTATACTAATTGTTTACATGCTTCCGCTATTATGTACTTTGATGTTATGGATTTATATGATTGTCATGAGTGTCAAATTCCAACAGTGGCATCAAGAGCCATGTATAACATGTAATTGATTACTTAAACAATAAAAAACGTATCTTTAAAATTGTTTAGAATATACATGATTGTTTTTCTAGGGTTTTGATTATTAAAAATTTGTTTTTTTTTTAATAAAAGTCGAACCCTAACCCTAATTTGGGGAGGGGTGTCGATTTGCTACATAAACCCTAATTAGGGTTTGTGTTTTTCATACTTAATTGTAATTAATTAGAAACCCTAGGTCTTTAAACAATTGTTGTGTTATGAATCTTGTGACCTAATTGCTATATGATATGCATGAATTCGTGACTATTTATGCATAATTAGTCACGGATTAAATTATTTGAATTAAATTGTTTAGATGTTTGCTACATGTTTAAATAAATCAAGAATTAGGGAAGACCTAATATATATTAAATTAATGAATCGGTTATGTGCAACGTGGTATATTATCATTAAAACTTACGCGGCCAATTGTTGGTGTCTGTGGTCCATTGGGTACAATGCGCTCGAAAACCAATGGGAGTTTTATTGATTCTATACATAATAATTCACATATAGATTATTAATAGGATTTGTTTAAAAAGATTACATGTGGCTAGATGTTTCAATTACAATTAATTGTTTTAATTGTTTTATTATTAGTTGATTATTTGTTTTCTTTTAATTACTTGTTTATTGTTTTTTTTTTATATGTGATATGTCAAAGTAAGCAATAAAAGGGTAATTTTCAAAGAAAAATTAAATTGGACTAATAATGGTGAAACATAAAGTAATAAAGTAAGGATCTTGCAAAGTCTTATGTGCCGACAGTGGTTCGCTTCGCACGGTAATTTGCTCCCAGGCGAGACTAGCAAGATCTAAACTTTGTTACTTAATTTTAAGACTAAGATCATAAACTTTTGCTTGATTGATGTTTTTGTACAATAGTGTGTGAAAGGCGGACCAAAGTTGACAAACTGTGTGGGGGGTTTAACTGGAGAGGGGTTTTTTTAAGAGATTCGCTCCTACCGGCTCTCCGGGCCCGCTTGTGCGTCAACTGCGACTTACCTATATCACTATTTACGTACACTGTCATCTTAAGGGTGATTTACCTCAATTCCACGCGCCACTTTTGTGGCAAATATCCGAATAACATGTAAGTAGTAGGATATGTGGGCGATAATTGTTGGTACCTCTTTAATTGGTGAACCCAATACCTCAAGTAAATAGTTTTGGTTTACTCTTAACTAATTGGTAAATAAAAATTGTTTTGAAAACTAATGATACAAAGATGAGTGCATGCATCTTTGTACATGTTTTTGTCACATCAAAAACTAAATACCCTAAAATTTAAGTTACGTGCCATCTAACTATAAGGAACACTTGAAGTTAATTTTGGGTATGCGTGATTGCGTGGTTTTGCGACCTTACAACAGGTTTTACCTCTCGAGGGATCTCAAGAGGCTTACAACCCCACCAGGCAGTGTACCTGACCGATGTAGTATAGTGTAGTGGTAAGTACGGGGGATTGATCGTTCTCCACAGGGAATAGTGTTCGTTAGGTATGAAAGGCTACTCTAATTAGGTCTAAGGGTTGAGGAAGATTCTTTTTTATGTTTTTATAGTTTTTATGAAAGCAAGTAAAATCTCGGGTTTGAAGGAGTGGGCGGAATTAGTTGCTAGTCAACTAACCCAAAATTACTACGGATGCAAATAAAATAAAATAACAAAAAATGAAATGTGGTGAGAAACTTATGTGTAGAGAAATGTGTTTACTTAGATTTCCTTACTCCCTAACTATCTTTTACCGGTTAATTAGTGTGTATTAGTCGCGTGGATGACGGGTGTATTCCTTAATACCATTCGTGGGGTGGCGTACTTACTTCCCCAACTCTACAAGCTCCTACTTCACTCCTATGTCGAGCCGGCTAGGAAGCTCCTAACATGGGATCACTAGAATTCGCTTGTGCATTAAATACAACCATAAAAACCTTTAGTACGCGTTTGGTTCATGTTTCTTAAGACGTTCAAGCAAGTTACCGAATAGGAAGTTAGCCAGTTTTCTTAAGCCTAACATAGATAAACAATCATCCAATACAACTAACTACACACTAACAACCAATAATCAATAGCTAGGTTTCATTAGATCTAAGCAAACACAAGATAAAATTAGCCTAACATGTTAAACAAAAGACAAGAATAAGATAGAATCAAACAACACATAGACATATTGAATGATTAATTGATAACTTATCTTTCAATGAAACATGGAAGATCTCAAGGCAAAAAGCCCTGAAAAAGTAGCTAAAATCGTCTTAGGGTTTTATCCCAAAATTCCACACACTAAGCTCTCTTTAATGACAAAAAATTAGAAAACTATATATAGATTTTTGGATCTGACGGCGTCACCTTATGGAGTGTGACGCCGTCACCTCGCCGCTTTTAGGGTTCCCGGATGACCTTCTTGACGCCGTCCCTCTTTAGCTCTTCCAAAATCCATTCTGGCTTATCAAGGCTTGACGCCGTCAGCTCGTGAACGTGACGCCGTCCCCTTATGATTTAAGCCGTGACGCCCTTGATCAAGTTAAAGCGTGACGCCGTCAGAATTCACATGCTATTTTCACTGGCTTATCATGAGTAAATTTCACGTCCAACTTTTCTTGCCAAAGCATGACGCCGTCCAGAGTAAATTGTGACGCCGTCAAGAGTAACTTTTAGCCGATTTTTGAGACTTTGTCGTTTTCTTCACTTTTATGCTCCAAAAACGTCCAAAATGCCTCCTTTTCCAGATTTCTCCTCAAAAGTACCTAAAATGACAAAAGGAACGATTTAGGGCAATATTTGATCAAATAAATACGATTTAAGGCTTAAATGACCCCTTAAAAGCGGTACACTTTTCGCTTCATCAAATACCCTTACACTTGAGATTTGCTTGTCCTCAAGCAAATGCGCTTTTATTCTAATCAAAATACAAGTTAGGGGTCATTTAATGCTAACATAAAAGTAATTACAACAAATAATCGTTCCACTTCAATCATAATAAGCACGGAGATTACATACTAGCACCTCACAAGTAGTGTTTAGATACTCACATCTCTCAAGTGTCATCAAAATAAATCTCATAAATGAAAACGGAAAATATCTCTCACTACCTGTCATAGCAAATAGATTACCATAGGCTTGGGAAAGGATCGAAAACCTCCTCCACTAGGCGTAAGCACCAAAGATAAACTATCAAAGAGGGCTTTTAAATGGGTTATAACTTTAGGTGTAGGGAAAAGGAAAACACGGTTTTGTTGGATACGGGATATTTTACTGGTGGCGAGTTAAAAATCTTGATCAATTACATGTACTATACAATGTTGCTAAGCCAAGACTAGACTCGATCTTAAGCTAATGATAAAATAACAAAAACATAAAATAAACATAAAATAAAACGGGATGGTAGTCCGTATGTTTTTTCTATTTTTCTTTTTCTCATTTTTTTTGTGTTTTTCTTGATTTTTTTTTTTTTTTTTTTTTTTTTTTTTTTTTTTTTTTTTTTTTTTTTTGCATACACTTTTACCCTACCATCCAAAATAATACATCATAGGGGCATTGCATCCCCCTTACACTTGAATTTTTACATAACTTTACAAATACTAATCTAATAACTCGAATTAAGATAATCGAAAAACTTGGAGTACTTTTAAAATATTTAGCACATATGGGGGTAATAAATGATGTTCTTCCCCATTACTCCATTACACTAGTACTTTACCCATGAGTCCCAATCGTCCCAAAACAATATGTACAAGGATATGACTCGACTTAGCAACCATGTAATCAACTAGATAATTAACTTGGGTTTAAACAAATGTTGTAACAATAATGCACTAAAGTTGAGTGCATACAAGGTAGGCTAAGGCGATTTGGGTGTACATTTTAGTGGGGTGTAACAAATTCTTCCTTTAAGTAAAATGCTTAAAGGTCGAAACGAAAAGATCGGCTCTGAGGGGTGTACTAGGGGTATCGTGTACTAAAAATGAGTACAACGCAAAGGGTGTGGGAGAATTACTTGACCAATGTAGCCAACGTAATTATAACAAAAACACCGGTGTAAAACAATGGGTTAATCCTAATGCCTCTTATCATGTAGTAAATCTAACTACACGAATGTAGTCTCACTTGTGGCCTTGGAATGGTCCTAACGCAAGTTCTAAAATCTAAGTGCTACCGGTACACACATCATAGCATAAATGCTTTTCCTACCAATTCTAGGGGCGAACCTCACATATTTGGGGTGGAAAATTTTTTAGTGGTACGGTTTTTGTGCTAGTCATATAACTCCTATCCGTGAGACGCTCATTAAGATCAAAGTTTCACTCCTATATGTTGTAAAAAATTTTAAATTTGGCACTAAAATTACCTTAACAAGTATTTCTCTCAGTTTTATTACACATCTATTATTAAACAAACAAAAATCAAACGCAATTGTATTCTCTAAAATCGTGCTTTTACCCTCCCCTTACACTTAAGATGAACATTGTCCCCAATGTTCAAATAACAAGATGTAAAAGCAAAATGTAAAAGAATGAAATCAAATACTCCCCTGATTCGCTCGGTAGATAATGAAATTACACGGTTAGATCTTCCTCCAAAGAGAATGTTGAAGCTCTATGACTAATGTATCGCCATAAGCTTGATTCCAAAAACATCTCCTTGTCCAAAACAACCTGTTAAACCTGAGAAAACAAACACGAAAACCTGCATAACATCGGCGGGAAAAATCTATATATAAGGATATAATGCTTGTGGAATGATAATTTTGCAGATTCCTGGAGATTATAAGTTGGAGATTTTAATAAAACTTTTTATGAAAACAAAACTTTCAAAAATTTCTGGAAATTAAATCTGACGCCGTCAGGTTATAACCCCTGACGCCGTCAGAAATGACCTGACAAAAATTTTCATTTTTAGTTTCCGGAAAATTTCTGGAAAAACCTTTACCTTACTTCCTGGAAATCCTGCAAAACATCATTATGACTCGATACAAGCATTTGACTCAAACAAACATTAATATGTATGCTAATTTATTATTATTACGATTCATGTTAATTTGTGTTCTAATAAACCGATTTAGATTTCCCTTACACTTATCTTTTGCAAAATACCTTTATATGTAGTTAAGACGAAGTTAAAAACAACATAAAGCATTTTCACAATTTACTTTTGAACATGAATCAATAATGATAAAAATTAAACACACATACGGGAAATAAAATCAAACAAACAAATAAATGAACACACAAAGCAAATAAAACAAATAAAGCTTGGGTTGCCTCCCAAGAAGCGCTTTTCTTTATTAACGAGTCTTGTAGCTAGACTCAAAGTCACGCTACCCTATGTAAGTGAGCTCGTCATCAAGGACGTCTTTAGGGTTAAGCTTGGATTGAAGTTTCCTATTGGTTCGCTTAGTACGATATATCTTTTCAAACTTCTCTCCATCCGGGTCATACAACGTCATCTTAATATGCCATGACCCATCTCCATCTTTGGGTGGTTTATCCCAATTCCACTTATGATCATCTTCCTCACAAATCCACTTATTCATTCCTAGGTTAATTGGCAGAACTCCTAGGAAATCAATCATCTTTCTAAAAACTAGAGGGTCTTCAAATGGATCCAATTCGGTGTCCCTAGCCAAGAGTTGCTCCACCGAATGCGTTCGGTTAACAAAGTCCTCTTCTAGGTAAAATGGGCGTTGGGGTCCTATGAAGTCTCTATCAATCCAAGGTCCATATCTAGATGGTCTCCTATTTGATTCTAGCCAATGTGGTGTTGGTTCCTCACTAGTATCATAGGCATGTTTCTTAACATCATAGACTGACCAAGTATCTCCTTCTCCTACCGCTATCTTGGATTCCTTACAATCAATCATAGCACTAGCGGTCGCCAAAAATCCTCTACCTATCAACAAGGGGCATGTAGGGTCGCTAACCATATCAAGGACGTGGAAATCGGCTAAAATGGTTAGTTTTCCAATGTGCACTAACACGTCCTTAACTACTCCAACCGGGTAAGCAACACTTCCATCCGCTAAGCCTATTATCACCTCGGTTTCTTCAAGTTTTCCAAGTTTTAGAGAGGTGTAGAGAGGTAACGGAAGTAGGTTAAGGCTTGATCCAAGATCGGCTAATGTGTCATAAGCCTCCGAATTACCGACCTTGCAAGGTAGAACAAATAAGCCCGGATCATCTAACTTCTTAGGTAGTTTGTTTTGAACGAAGGCGGTCCCTTTTTCGCCTAATTTGAGCTTCTTCTCATCCAACACATCAACAACCGGACTTTCAAGGTGGAGCTCCTTGAATTCTTCGTCAAGGTTTTGAGTGGGAGGTGTTTCAACTATGTTGTTGACCAATTTGGATGTCATAACTTCTTGGTCATTTGGAACGACTTGGGTTTGTTTGAAACACGTGCTCATGGAATTGACCGAATAATATTGTGGACAAGAACTAGGGGACGAAACCGATGAAATAGCGTTGACGTTCAGTTTCGGGTTCTTGACCGTGTTGCTAGGGAGTGCTCCCATTTCTCGGTCATTGAGGGCTTTCAACAAGGTGTCAATCTTATCGGTCATCTCGCTTTGTTTTTGTTTGAAATCGGCTTCAAACTTGGCTAAACGAGCTTCTTGAGATGCCATAAATTGAGACATCAATCCTTCAAAGTTATCGGTACTACCATTGCCGGAAGGATTGTTGTTGAAAGTACGGTTCGAGTAGGAACCGCTTGATTGGAAACGATTAGGTGGGTTGGAAGAATTGGTTTGTTGAGAGTTTTGGTTTTGTTTCCACCTAAGGTTCGGGTGATTTTTCCATGAGGGGTTGTATGAATCACCATAATGGTTTGGCTCGGGTTTGAAAGTGTACCACTTGTCTCCCGCTCCGTCGGTACGCGAGGATGCGTAGTCCACAAAAGCTTGTTCGGGGAGTTCCATGCAATCACGAGTGTCGTGGGGACCACTACATAATTCACATGAAGAAGTGATTTTGTTCACTTGGTTTGAAGGTTTAGGAGCCTCGTAGGATTTCATGAGAAACTTGACTTGGTCTTCAAGTTCTATGATCCTACGGTCGGAAGTGCTTGAATTGTTCGAAGGCAAAGATATTGCCTTGACCGTTTTATTCAAATCACGGGGATCACTCCAACTTTCGTTGTCATAAAGAGCAAGATCCTCTAGGAGAGCCCATGATTGTTCCGCACTTAGATCACGTAGCTTGCCACCGGCCGATTGGTCAATGGTTTGCCTCGTGGAGAGATTGATATGATCATAGAAGATTTGGACTTGGAGCCAAAGTTCTATGCCATGGTGAGGGACTTTTTGGAGTAAGTCCTTGAATCGAGTCCATGCCTCGTAGAGAGTTTCGCCTTGACGTTGTTGGAACATCAAGATATCATTCCTTAGCTTGGTAGTTCTTCCCGGTGGGAAAAACTGAGCAAGGAAACAAGTGGTGAGATCATCCCAAGAGGTAATGGATCCTGCGGGTTGACGTTCTAGCCACTGACTAGCTTGGTCCCGCAAAGAGAATTGGAAGAGACGCAATCGGGTCGTCTCTCGAGTGGCAACATCAAGGTCTATAGAATCAACGATTTTAAGAAAGTCCTTGAGATGTTGATTAGGATCTTCAGAACGAAGTCCATGGAATGCGCATCCACTTTGCACCAACCGGATGGTGTCGGATCGCAAGGGTGTGATATTGGCTCCTTGAGTGAGCTCAATGGTGTTTCGATAGCCATGGTGGCTAGGACGGGAATACTCTCCTAAAGTACGGGCTCTAGGAGGTGGTTGTGGTTGTTGTGGTGGTGGGTTGTGTGGGTTAAGGATATTACCATCTTCCATGATGTCGGATGGTATGGTTACGAACAAAGACACGAAGAAAATAGATAGACTAAAGAAAACCTAGAAAAATAAAATAAAAATCTCACTAGAAAGGAATCTAGTGAGTAGACCTAATAGAAATAAAAATTCAACCTAAACAATAACTATTCCCCGGCAGCGGCGCCAAAAACTTGATTGCGTGGTTTTGCGACCTTACAACAGGTTTTACCTCTCGAGGGATCTCAAGAGGCTTACAACCCCACCAGGCAGTGTACCTGACCGATGTAGTATAGTGTAGTGGTAAGTACGGGGGATTGATCGTTCTCCACAGGGAATAGTGTTCGTTAGGTATGAAAGGCTACTCTAATTAGGTCTAAGGGTTGAGGAAGATTCTTTTTTATGTTTTTATAGTTTTTATGAAAGCAAGTAAAATCTCGGGTTTGAAGGAGTGGGCGGAATTAGTTGCTAGTCAACTAACCCAAAATTACTACGGATGCAAATAAAATAAAATAACAAAAAATGAAATGTGGTGAGAAACTTATGTGTAGAGAAATGTGTTTACTTAGATTTCCTTACTCCCTAACTATCTTTTACCGGTTAATTAGTGTGTATTAGTCGCGTGGATGACGGGTGTATTCCTTAATACCATTCGTGGGGTGGCGTACTTACTTCCCCAACTCTACAAGCTCCTACTTCACTCCTATGTCGAGCCGGCTAGGAAGCTCCTAACATGGGATCACTAGAATTCGCTTGTGCATTAAATACAACCATAAAAACCTTTAGTACGCGTTTGGTTCATGTTTCTTAAGACGTTCAAGCAAGTTACCGAATAGGAAGTTAGCCAGTTTTCTTAAGCCTAACATAGATAAACAATCATCCAATACAACTAACTACACACTAACAACCAATAATCAATAGCTAGGTTTCATTAGATCTAAGCAAACACAAGATAAAATTAGCCTAACATGTTAAACAAAAGACAAGAATAAGATAGAATCAAACAACACATAGACATATTGAATGATTAATTGATAACTTATCTTTCAATGAAACATGGAAGATCTCAAGGCAAAAAGCCCTGAAAAAGTAGCTAAAATCGTCTTAGGGTTTTATCCCAAAATTCCACACACTAAGCTCTCTTTAATGACAAAAAATTAGAAAACTATATATAGATTTTTGGATCTGACGGCGTCACCTTATGGAGTGTGACGCCGTCACCTCGCCGCTTTTAGGGTTCCCGGATGACCTTCTTGACGCCGTCCCTCTTTAGCTCTTCCAAAATCCATTCTGGCTTATCAAGGCTTGACGCCGTCAGCTCGTGAACGTGACGCCGTCCCCTTATGATTTAAGCCGTGACGCCCTTGATCAAGTTAAAGCGTGACGCCGTCAGAATTCACATGCTATTTTCACTGGCTTATCATGAGTAAATTTCACGTCCAACTTTTCTTGCCAAAGCATGACGCCGTCCAGAGTAAATTGTGACGCCGTCAAGAGTAACTTTTAGCCGATTTTTGAGACTTTGTCGTTTTCTTCACTTTTATGCTCCAAAAACGTCCAAAATGCCTCCTTTTCCAGATTTCTCCTCAAAAGTACCTAAAATGACAAAAGGAACGATTTAGGGCAATATTTGATCAAATAAATACGATTTAAGGCTTAAATGACCCCTTAAAAGCGGTACACTTTTCGCTTCATCAATGCGTGAGACCTGGACCAAAATTAATGACAAGGTAAATTTCCGAGTGTGCGTGAGACCACACATGGATGAATTTGCAGTTTCTAAGTTAGACAACTTAATTAAGCTGATGCGTGAGACCTAGAGCTTAAGGCATGAGATGGGATAAAACATGCTTACGTGACATATTGATGAATCAATATGTAGTAAATCCCATAAATTATCTAGGAATTGGAAAACTTGTTTGCCAATTATTGTACGACAGATTACCATCTTTTATACTTCCACTACTAGCAGATCAACTGATGTAGTGGAACTATGTAAAGTTGGATCCTAGATTTTCAAGGAAATTAAGTTGGTTATATGAATATATCCATGGGTATTATATTTTCTTGAGAATAAGTATTATCGAAAATACTAATGTTTGAACTTTTCTATTTTCTGTAGAATGGCTCAACCCGATAACTCCGTGTATGCTGCTTTCAAGAGTCATCTTGAAAGAGCCAAATTGACTGGGAAAAATTTCAATGATTGGCACAGATCGCTCAGAATTGTTTTGAGGGCGACTGGTAAGCTCAATTACTTGAATACTCCTTGCCCTGATGAGCCTGCTTCGACTGCTTCTGAAGAGGTCAAAGCAGCATGGAGAGCTGAGTATGCTAAGTACACTGAAGTTGGGTGCTTAATGCTACAAAGTATGGATCCAATGATGCAAAAGAAGTTTGAGTATTATTTTCCATACAACATGCTCGAGCAGCTTAAGAAGTCTTATGAAAAGACTCCTGAAATTGAAATGTATGAGTCTCTTGACAAACTACACAGCTGCAAACATGGTGATGGTAAACCAGTTAAAGACTATGTGAATGAGATGAGAGATTTCTTTGATCAACTTCATAGAGTCGGATTTGGTTATCCCGAGAATGTTCAAGTTAACCTAATCAACAGATCCCTTAACAAGGATTTTGCTGGTTTTGTACAGAACTTCAACATGCATTGCTCGGGGAAGACAGTTTCTGAGTTACTCGCATTGCTTGTTGACTATGAGAAACACTTACCACCCAAGGGCAAGGCTCCTACTCCGCAAGTGTTGGCAATCCAAGGAGGTAGGATCCAGAAAAAATCGCGTGTGAACAAGGGTAAGGGTAAAGGTGATAAAGGCAAGCAGGTCATGGCCTATCAACCAAATCCTAAGGTGAATCAACACCAGCCCAAGAAGAACAAGGTGAGTCCTCCAGGAAAGAAGGATCAGGCTTGTCACCACTGTCATGAAGTAGGGCACTGGAAGAGGAACTGTCCACTCTACATCAATGACTTGCGACAGAAGAAGCAAAAGAGTGAAGCTGGTAATCCCAGCTCTTCAGGTGCGTTCTTTATGATCGAATTATTTACTCTAACTCATAAGTTAAATTCCTGGGTATATGATACGGGATGTGGTATTCATATTTGCAATACTATGCAGGGGTTTAGAGTTAAGAGAAAGCTGGCCTATGGACAACAATTCTTGCACGTGGGTAATGGAGCACATGCAGCAGTTGAAGCTATAGGCATATTTGATTTAGTGTTGCCTTCGGGCCTAGTACTATCTTTAAATAATTGTCATTATGCACCGTCAATTGTTAGAGGTGTTATTTCATTTTCATGTTTGTTGAACCTTGGTTTTGAACATACTATTAATAGCAATGGAATTTCTGTTTCTTTAAATGGTGTATTTTATTTTAAAGCTATTGCTGTGAATGGTATTTTTGAACTTGATATGAATGATAATGATACTGCTTGTGTTAAAAATAATTCGATGTATAGCATCAACAATAAGAGAATCAAGAAAAGTCTGGATTCATCTTATCTTTGGCATTGTCGTCTTGCACACATAAGCAAGGATCGCATGAAAAAGCTGCAACATGATGGGCTTTTAGAAAAGATCAATGATGAATCATTTGATAAATGCGAGTCTTGTATTAGTGGGAAGATGACAAAGAAACCCTTTAATAATAGGATTGAAAGGGCTACTGATCTACTTGGTCTTATTCATACTGATGTGTGTGGACCACTTAGACATGTGTCAAGGAGAGGTGCTAGCTACTTCTTAACATTTACGGATGATTTCAGCCGTTATGGTTATGTTTATTTACTTAAACATAAACATGAGGTGTTTGAAACATTCAAAGTGTTTAAAGCTGAAGTAGAGTTGCAACTTGGAAAGAAGATTAAAGCTCTTCGATCCGATAGCGGTGGTGAATACCTGAGTCAAGAGTTTGTGGATTATCTAGCTAAGGAAGGAATTGTCCAGCACCTTACTTCTCCATATACACCACAACAAAATGGTGTATCTGAGAGAAGAAATCGTACATTGCAAGACATGATACGGTCTATGTTTAATCTAACAACTCTTCCCTTCTCATTCTGGGATTATGCCTTGGAGTCTGCTGTTCGCATTCTTAACATGGTTCCCACAAAGAAGGTAGATAAGACACCATATGAGTTATGGATTGGAAATGCTCCTAACTTGTCTTATCTTAAGGTCTGGGGTTGCGAGGCGTACGTTAAACGTGACTCGGGCGACAAGCTCCAACAAAGATCTGTAAAATGTATCTTCGTAGGATACCCAAAGGAAACAATGGGTTACTACTTTTATTATCCTCCTGAGAACAAAGTTTTCGTTGCTAGGTATGGAGACTTCTTGGAGAAGGATCTCATATCTCAAGAATTAAGTGGGAGGATATATGATCTTGAAGAAGATCAAGATGATGCATTACCTTCTGAAAACACTAACCAACTTCCTGAAGAACCAGATAGTCTGGGTCCTCCACCAGAAGTTGAAGTGGTTCCCATTCGCAGATCCGTAAGGACTGTAAAAGCTCCTGAACGTCTATGTCTTAACGTAGAATGTGAGGAATATATACAAGGGGATCTTGATGAACCGCCTAGTTATAAAGCTGCCATTAATAGTCCTGAAAAGGAAAAATGGTTGGTTGCTATGAATGGGGAAATGCAATCCATGAGAGATAATGAAGTCTGGATTGAAGTGGACCTTCCTCCTAATGCCAAGGTAGTTGGGAGTAAGTGGCTCTTCAAGAAGAAAACTGACATGGATGGCAATGTACACACCTATAAAGCCCGTTTGGTAGCTAAAGGCTTTACTCAAACGTATGGTGTTGACTATGAGGAGACCTTTTCTCCTGTAGCTGACATTAGGGCTATTAGGATTCTCATAGCCATAGCTGCATACTATGATTATGAGATTTGGCAAATGGATGTCAAAACCGCCTTCTTAAATGGTCGCCTAGATGAGGATATCTATATGGCGCAGCCTGAGGGGTTTGTGAATCCAAAGTTTCCAAATCGTGTATGCAAACTTCAAAGATCCATTTATGGATTGAAGCAAGCATCACGACAATGGAACAAGAGGTTTGATAGTGAAATAAAGAAGTTTGGTTTTACTCAAAATCTTGATGAGCCATGTGTATACCACAAAGTTAGTGGGAGTGAAGTAATTTTCCTTATATTATATGTCGATGACATATTGATCATGGGAAAAGACATTCCAAGTTTGCATGAAGTCAAGGCATATCTTGGAAAGTGTTTTTCTATGAAAGATTTAGGGGAAGCTGCTTTCATTCTGGGAATTAAGATATATAGAGATAGATCTCAGCGATTAATTGGATTAAGCCAAAGTGCTTACATCGATAAAATATTGAAGAGATTCAATATGCAAGATTCCAAGAAGGGATATTTGCCGATGCAAGAACAACATGGCTTGAGCAAGAAAGTTTGTGCTTCAACACCTGAAGAGGTGAAACGCATGGCAAAAGTTCCTTATGCTTCGGCTGTAGGATCTATTATGTATGCTGTTAAAAGCACGAGGCCAGATGTGGCGTTTGCTCAGAACTTAACCAGTCGATATCAGCAGGATACCGGTGAGGCTCACTGGACTGCTGTTAAGAATATTCTTAAGTACCTTAGGGCTACTAAAGATTTGTTCTTAGTTTATGGGAGTGATCCACAAGCAGAACTTGATGTTACAGGTTACTGCGATGCTTCATGGAAAAGTGATAAGGATGATATGAAGTCTCAGACTGGATACGTCTTTGTCATTAATGGAGGAGCTGTGGATTGGAGGAGCAAGAAGCAGAGTACATTAGCGATGTCTGCAGCAGAAAGTGAGTACATAGCTGCATCAGATGCTGCAATGGAAGCCGTCTGGATTAGGAAGTTTGTATCAAGGCTTGGAGTTATGCCTTCGATTCAACGACCTATTAAAATGTATTGTGACAACTCAGCTGCAATTACATTTGCCAATGAACCTAGAATCATGAAGGGCACCAGACATTATCCGATCAAATATCACTATGTGCGAGAGCAAATAGAGATTGGGGAGATCGAAGTACTCAAAGTTCACACAGATGATAACTTGGCAGATCAATTGATGAAAGCTCTTCCTGGCACTAAGCTTTATAAGTTAGCTGAAGGAATAGGTCTTCGTAAGGCTGAAAGTTTCATGCCCATTTGTGATTAGTATTTGGATAAAGGATGTAATAGACAATTATTGATTTTATGAAATAAAGTATTGTTTATGTTTTATTGTCTTGTTGAAATATACATATATCCTGTTTTTGCATGTTTATATCCTCGAATAATTTTATTATTCTAAATGTGTCCATTGTCGGTTAATGATATGGGAATATCATTAAATTAAGACAAATGTGAATGTTGGTGAGAATATACTTGAAAGTATATTGATGCGTAGTCATACCAAATTCACATGATATTCTAAGTGTAGAGTATAGGACTTATCCCAACTAAACATGAGATTACTTAATGGATCTTGTCATCAAGTAATTCATGAAATAGTTATCCTCAGACTTGAGATACCAGATAAGAGTCATGGATGTAGTGCATTTTTGTAAAGCAATCTACCGCTTACCGTAACTGAAAGTTATAAGGATTGTTTTCAGAAGTGTTGCAAAGTTCATGAGTTATTCTTGTAGTCAAGAAAGAATTTGTTCCTTCAAAATTTGTTTGAAGTATAATACTGCTGGGCCCCTCGTAGGGTTGACAAAATGTTTGCGTGGCCACGCCCAAAGTCTATCTGGAATACGTTCAGATGTTTTGGTAATTTTGTTCAATCAATAACAACGAGAAAAAGAAACATTAATAAAGAGTGACTTAGATCCATTTCTTTATTAATAGAGTATTAGTAACAAAAGGATAATAATAATGATGAATCATTAAAGATTTTCCAGGAAATCTAGCTCGACTCGGACTAGGGGCATTGGAGTGTTGCAAGACGCCAACCAATGTCATTTTACTATTAATAAATTAACCAAGTGGGAGTTGTTGAATTGTGGTTAATAAATAAATACGTAAATGTCTAGTATCGAACCCGAGACCTCGGGATTGCACACATTACAAATGAGTATTAAGGAATAATAATAAATGTATTTTATATATTTATTATTAGCACGAGAACTTAACGACCGTTAGTGTTTTCCGTTAAATGACTAACGACCGTTAAACGCAAATTAGGAAAGAAGTGTTTGTGTATAATTAGGAAACAAGGAAAAGATCTAGAACCCTCCTTGGGGCATAGAGATCGACCGGCCATGGGTTTGGGTCGACCCAAACCTTTGCTTTTCCTCCAAGCTTTCTAATTAGTATATATACAAACTCAAGGGTAATTGTTTGGTTAATCTTTTGTGCACACAATTATCCATAAAGTCTTTTCTCTCCTTTGGTTTGCCTTGGCCGATCGTACAACCTTCTCAAAGGGTTGTTTGGATCGAAATTTTGTTAAACAAAATTGTTCTTGTGTTTTTACTTGCATAAACTTAATACGGTTTAATTTGTGTGTACAAGAACGAGGTAATAACTCACTATAGTTATTATCAAGAGATCGAATAACAAAACGGTAAGGGGTTATTCATTGATCTAGTTTAAATCATATTCAAGATTTATTGAAGTGCATCGGGTACGTTTTCTATTTATGTTTAAGTTAATATTTATGTGTTATACTAATTGTTTACATGCTTCCGCTATTATGTACTTTGATGTTATGGATTTATATGATTGTCATGAGTGTCAAATTCCAACAATTAACACCATAACCAAAACAATGTCTTCATCATCCTCCTCATCCAATTGGCTTCGACCTATACCCACCCATTGCTTTTGTGAGTTGCCTGTGGTTGAAAGAACATCACGGACTGCTATAAACCCAGCTAGACGATTCTTGTGCTGCCCTCATCCAAGTGTAAGAAAAGAAATGATCTTTATGTTTTTTGATTGTGTTTGGGTTAATTTTTGTTTTCATTTTGTTACTTTTAGGATTCAGGTAAACAATTCAGGTTCTACTTCTTTCTTGATCCTGAGCTACGCTATGGTTACTACAGAAATGAGATGCACATCCTTTATACTCAAGTCCAACAACTAAGGAGAGAGATGCAAGTGCAAGACTACACCTACAGGTCAAGAATTCGTGATTTGGAGTTGGAACTGAATGAGAGAACAACCACTGGTGAATGCTACAAGAAAGCAGTTATTGTGTTTACTGTGGTCGTGTTTGTGATGTATTTCCTAGTCAACTGATGGTAAGTGTTTTAGGGATGGATTTTGTGGGGTTTGTGTAGTTTAAGCTGGTATGGATTTTGGGTCTGGTTTAATGGTTTTAGTTATGTATTGTCTAGGTTAGGATTGTTATGTAATGGTGCTGAAATTGTGTAGTTTGTGTAGGAATGTGGGTCTAGTTTCAAGTGTAGGATTGTGTAGTTTGTATGTTGAAATGGTGTAATGTAATGACAATGTTAATTTGATATCTAGTGTTTGTTTACACCATTTAATGGTTTTAGTTGTGTATGTATGGGTTATAACCCAATGACAGTTGATCTTTTGATGCATGGTTGGTAGTTGTTTATGTATGGGTTATAACCCAATGACAATGACAATATCTATGTAAGTAATATATATGTAATATGTTTTGATGCATGTGTCATAACAAAAGAGTCTGCATATTCAATAATAGAGTCAATACAGAAACATAAAGTGACCCACATGGCTGTGACATTGTTTAAAGTGGTCCATACTAAATTGACTGAATAACTTGGAAACATAAAGACATTGTTTAAAGAGAGACCCACTACTTAGTGTCTAACAAAAGATATTGTGCTTTGGGTCTTCAAATACTTTGTCCATTCTTCATTCAGAATCTGATACATCAAGTGCTGTATCTGGGTGGTGTCCAGGAGCATTGGGGTCTTCCTTCCTCTTTTGATTTCTGATCCTCTCAGATGGTCCCCTAAATCCATCAGCTCCTCTCTTTCTATAAAGACCAAGTCTTTTTGCTTTTTCAAGATCCTGCTGATGATACTTTTTGTTTGCCTCTTTTCTTGCTCTTTCTTCTGCTTCATGAATCTCAGCAAGTTTCATAATCTCAACATCAGTAATTTCAGCATCTTTTCTCTGAACATGAAATTGGTTCATCTGGATCTGCATCATTTGGATGTGGTTCATTTGGATCTGCATCATTTGGATGTGGTTCATTTGGATCTGCATCATTTGGTACTGAACTTGGACCAGAACCATCCTTTGGTGGGTTAAATGGCTGTTTGGGAGCATTTTTGGGTTTCCTGCCAGGTTTCCTTTTTTCTTTTTGTGGTTTTGGCCTAGTTAAATTATAACATCCTGATTTGTTATGCCCTTGCTCCCAACAGTTTTTGCAAGTCATCTTTCTACCAGTCCTAGAAACTTCATTGACACCCTCAGTTGGATGTTTTATCCTTTTATTCCTAGGCCTACCTGGCATGACCCTTTTCTTGGGTGGTAGTGGTGCTAATCTGCCAGTATTTGGCCACATTGAGGTACCACCAACTGTCCTAATAAAATGACTATATGTATCAATCCACATCTATTTTTTATAATAACTGGACACCCCATTAGAAGCATCTTGATTAAGGAAACAAAATGCAGCCACTGCATGAACACATGGTATGCCAGATAAAACCCACCACTTACAAGTACATGTTCTATTAGCCAAATTCACCCCAAATGCTTCATCTGATTTCCTAACCTCAAATTCCTGATATCCACTTACAATTACTTCCCAAAACCTTTGCTTATCTTTAAGCTTATCTAACTCTTTTCTAATGGCAGGACAAACAGTATCATTTAAGTTGATAGCCTTTTGGTTCATGGCAAACAGTCTTTGCATTAAGTAAACCCTAATTTCTTCTAGCATAGTAATAATTGGTTTGCTTATAGCATAGTAAGCATAAATGTGCCTTGCACATAGTCTATGCTCAGCATGTGGTAGCAATTCTTTAACTGCATTAAGTAGACCCTGTAACATATTGTGCACAAGATATTAATATGTATGTTATGCCCAAGTTATAAGTAAGAAGTGTCATATAAATTACCTTATGCCCATCTGAAATGACTGTCAAGTATGCTCCAATTGCAAGGTTAAAGTCTTGTGATAAGTGATGAATAAACCAGCTCCAATTCTCACTGTTTTCAATGTTTACCACTGCCCAAGCCATGGGAAACATCTGGTTGTTAGCATCTCTTCCCATGGCTGTTAGCAACTCACCTCTGCAAGTAGCAGTCAAGAAACAACCATCCAGACCAATGACTCTTCTGCAAGATACCCATCCTTCTTTCATAGCTATGGAATAAAAAAAGAGTTAAACTACTAACAATGCATAAAAGTGTTCAACTGTTATTAAACTTGTAAAAAATTATACCTTTGAAGCAGATATACATCCTGTTGAACTGAGTTTTCCCATCATCCCTAGTGTCCACATCTAAGTGAACAGAAGAACCAGGATTGGTTATCAAGATCTGTTCTCTGTAATCCCATAGCTTTGCATAGTGATCTATCAGTCCTCCTTCATGATCATAAACTGCCCTCTGCTTTGCCCTTTTACACATTCCAACACTTACATTAATCCTAAACCTCTCTTTAGCATATGCTTTTATCTGCCTAAAACTTATCTTAGGATTTCTTACAACCTCATGTGTAAACTGTTTTGCTAGCCACTTGTAAGTAACCAATGACCCCAGATCATAATTCCTTGAGCATGAGTGAGTAGGAATCAATGTTTTGATTTGGAAAGTTGCCTCATTTTGCATCCATCCTGCCCATAATCTAAATGAACAACCTGCTTGTGAACCTTTCTGGCTAGAACACCTACCTTCTTCCACATTTCTTCCACACAAAACTGCTACATTTCTATAATCATTCCTCTTAAACCATAACTGATATCCATGTTTTACCCCATAGTTAATCAAACATTCTTTAAGCTGGGCTGGGTGCTCAAATTTCATACCCAATAATGGGGTCATCTGATCCCATGGTACATTAGGATAAAAAACAAGATAGGAATACCCTTCTTTCACCTTAAATCTGTCATCAACTTCTCTTTGCTCAGCTTCATTTTCCCTAGAAGCACTAGCAGAACTTTCACCTAAATTAGCAAAACTACTAACATCATCATCCCTAATGTACTTACCACCAACTAACTTGTTTAGAAAAGGGTCATTAAGTTCTATCTTTGGAATCACCACATCTTCTTCACCTACTTGTTCTGGTCCAACATATTCTGCTATGTTTTCTAATTCAATCATAGAATCAAATCCATCATCTTCTGCTTCAACATTAGTATCTATATGGGCACCTTCTAAAACATCATAACCATGATGTTCAACATATAGTTCTACTTTGCAACCATTGTCAAAAGCTAATTTCACAAAATTTGCTAACTCACTATCATTCCTTAAAGGTTTCAAATGTGTACCCAAATCTTGATTAGGAGCACAGAAATACATACCATGAATAGGAAACAAACAACATTCTTTCACTATCTGCATCAGCCTTGAGTGGTTGCACTTACCCAAATCGGCATCCTCAACAATATCAACAGATCCATTGGTGTACACCAATGGATCATATGTAAATGTGCCTTCATGATGAATAATAATGGATATATTCTTCATGGGTTTTGTTAATTTTGAAGTTACATAAATTAGGGTTTAGGTTGATTTGGGGGAAAACGATTTGGGGGGGAAACTATTTTGGGAGGAAACCTGCTAGGTAAGTGTGATATATCTGTTTATTTCCACATAAGCATTAAAATAAAATAAAAAACCAAATTTAAAAACCACGTCACAAGTTGGGAAATTGCTAGCCGGTGCAACCGGTATCAGGTCAAAAAGTGGCCATATTAACACGAAACCGAAAGTAGGCGTACCATATTGGCACAAAAAAATAGTACACGTACCATATCGGGACATTTAGGAAAGTAGACAACTATTTTACGGACAAAACCCGAAAATATTAAAACATGTGAGGATATTCGATACACTGATAAGGTGAGTAAACCTTTGTAACTTTGTGTATATGATATATTGAGTTAATATGATTAAGTATGCGGAATCTACTTAACCACACTTAGAAGGTTTATTTTGGTTATGGAAATGGAACAGTTATGTTTGTTATTGAACAAGGAACACATAAAGATTATCACCAAACGATTCAATATTATTAAGATAATAATACGAGTGATCTTCACTTATCACTATGGTTACAACCTTGAATCTTATATTTCTATGTCTTAACTATTATGAAAGTTCTATGAAAGGTTATTGAGTTAGACACTATCAAAAGTCACACTTGACTACTAAGCTAAGATCTTCTTTTATAGTCCAAGAAGATCTTTACAATATTTTTTAGTCATATCAAGTCTTGTCGAACTACTTGCTAACTTATCTTAAGTCGTGTGTAAGTAACCAAGATACAACATGTATCTTACACATACAACTTGTATAAATAATGACACAACAAAGATAGTTATCTAAACCGAATTAGACTTTTGTGTATGCTTATCCATCCAGTCAAACAGACTTAACACTTGAAGAGCATATTTAATTCTGTACTTACCAGAATTAACACTAGCAGACTTGACCACCAGACTTAACCTTCAATGATCAGACTTAACCATCAGACTTTAACTAGCAGACTTAACCATTACTGCAACCAGAATTAATCACTTGAGAGAAATTCCCGATACTTAATCTTCAGAATATTTAATTCCCAACAATCCTCCCCTAAACATGTGAACCCTTTTCAACATGTTTCTTTGAATTAAATGAGGAATTATGATGATCTTTCAAACACTTCATAGTCAGACCCTTGATCTGAACTTTCTTCTATTCTGTGAGATTAATATCTATCTTAGTAACTCATCTGCTTTCTGTTAACAATATCAATACACATCTTCAGTCTTCAAACATTGACCTAAAAGATGGTGCAATTTCCTTGGATGGAGGAATTATAAGAGACAATGATGCTGTGTATCTTGGATGCTTGTTTCAACAAGTGAAATCATCTTTCAGCATGCCTTTGCAAGTGATGAACAAACGTAGTGAACTGAAATTGAAACTGAAAGCTCCTAGATAGAACTTTCTCCTTTTGAATGCTTCATCCCTTCTGAATATATAAAATACTCCAGCTCTGTTCTTGTCATTTTCAACCTCCTTCCTTTATTGGTTAATCTTCCTCCCCTGATTTTATTATCTCCTCTGAGCTTTGAATATTTCTCACCATGTACCAAAATATATATCATCCCTTGGGGCAAAGAACCTTTCCTTCCTCCCCTGTTTGGAAGATCTCTCACTATCATCTGATCTATCAATTAGAACTTGTTGTCAGACAATGTTGTACATGAAGCCATCAATTCCTTAAAAGTTAGTTTGCTGCCCTCATCACTTCTAGGTGTGTAACCTCCTATGAGAGGTGAATCATGGGGCAATAACTCATAATCCATCATTTGATGGTTTTCTGGGCCATTTTTATACCAAAAATCCTTTTTAAGAAAGCTTTTGACTTTTAGCAGTATGCATATGATTTTATTATGAAAAATCATACTGCTTTCAACCATTTTGAAGGGATTAAGTGTAGATACAGACACTTAATCAAAAATTCGGTTTAAAGCAACCTCTGGTTGTGTGAGAACCAATGTTTTCAGTTATAAATAACTGCCTGTGTACAGATAAACTCATTCAAAGAGCTTTCCTGACAGGTTTTCCAGCTCGTGGCATTTGTTACCTCTAACACAAGTGTTAGATTCACTTTTGCTCGCTGTTCTTTCTATCAGATGTCCTTAGACTTGCTCATTATACTTGAAAAGTATAAAATGATAGAAAGTGAGTTGTATCAGTTACTTTCTGATCAACTAAGTCATCAATTCAATGTGAAACACCATAACTAGGTTTTAAGAAAGAAGTTTTAAGGAGTCAATTAACTTAGGTGTAAACCTTTGTGAATGAGTTCCCAAACTCAGTCCATCATAAACCTATTATGTCAGCAACTGGTATTATCATTATGTTGCTCACACATTTCACTTGAAACTTTCTTTGTGTTCACATATTCATACCTGAAATTGTTAGTCTAAAACCAAAAGAACAATGTACAAAGTACTTGTCTTATATTAGAATAAACATAGGACTAACTGTATGAATTTAACACAATTTTAAAGTAATAGTTAGTACCAATTTACAAAGACAACAACACAAACAAAAATTTATATATACAAAAACACATAGATTGAAAAATTTAAGGATTAAGCATTCCAATACTTCCTACCAAGTACTGAAACCTTCCAACATCAAAAGCTTTTGTTAGCAGATCTGCAAGGTTGTGTTCTGAAGCAATTTTAAGAACTTGAATTAACCTTTTCTCATTGCAGTCTCTTATAAAGTGATGTCTAATTTCAATGTGTTTTGTTTTAGAATGTTGCACTAGATTTTTAATTATGCAAATTGTACTACTATTATCAATATGAATGACAGTATTTAAGAAATTGTACCCATAGTCAAGAAGTTGGTTTTGAAGCCATAGGACTTGACCACAGCAACTTGCAGCAGCTACATATTCAGCTTTAGCTATTGAAGTAGCCACCATTGTTTGCTTCTTACACTGCCATGAGATAAGTCTACACCCAAGGAATTGACATCCTCCAGTTGTTCACTTTCTGTCCAAGCTAGCACCAGCATAGTCAGTATCCGAAAATGCTACCAAGTCAAAAGGTGACTCCCTAGAATACCATAGTCCCAACCTAGGTTGACCCTTGAGATATCTAAAAATCCTCTTGACTGCTGTTAAATGAGAAACCTTTGGAGTTACTTGAAATCTTACACAAGCACAAACAGAGAACATGATACCAGGTCTTCATGATGTAAGGTACATCAAAGAACCTATCATAGATCTGTATGTGTGTACATCTATAGTGTCTCCATCTAAATCTTTTGGAAGTGGCTTCTCAGATTCCATTGGTGTGCTTGCTACTTTTGAATCAGCAAATTGAAATTTTCTAAGTATCTCTGCAACATATTTATCTTGACTAATAAACATGCCTTCAGATGATTGCTTAACTTGCAAACCCAAAAAGAATGTAAGTTCCCCCATAGAACTCATCTGAAACTTATCAAGCATAAGTTTCTCAAACTCCAAACACATCTCCTTCCTAGTAGATCCAAAGATAATGTCATCCAAATACACCTGCACTAATAGAAGATCCTTCTGGTGATGTTTGATGAAAAGTGTCTGATCAATCTTTCCTCTTTGAAATCCATTCTCTATTAAGTAGGAAGCCAGTGTTTCATACCAAGCTCTTGGTGCCTGATGTAGGCCATATAGAGCTTTTACTACCTTGTACACCATGTCTGGATAGTCAGGATCAATGAAACCAGGAGGTTGTGAGACATAAACCTCTTCTTGAATATTTCCATATAGAAATTCACCTTTGACATCCATTTGATAAACTGTGAAGCTTAAAAATGAAGCACAAGCTAAGAAAAGCCTAATTGCCTCAAGTCTTGCTACTGGAGCAAAAACCTCATCATAGTCTATACCTTCTTGTTGTATGTACCCTTGGGCTACTAATCTAGCCTTATTCCTAATTACTATGCCCCTTTCATCCCTTTTATTCTTGAAAACCCATCTAGTGCCAATTACCTTTTCATCCTTAGGTAAATCAACTAGCACCCAAACCTTCTGAATCTTGAACTGAAGAAGCTCCTCTTACATAGCTTCTACCCAACTTGAATCATCTAGGGCTTTAAGAATGTTCTTTGGTTCATCTTGTGAGAGAAAACATACAAACAAGCAAGAGTTGTAAACTCATGCTGTTTTGAGGAATAAAGGGCATCAAGAAGCCCTTGTTGGTCTAAAGACATCAGTTGTTGCCTTGTCTTCACACCTGAGTGTACAACAGTACATCTCCTATCACATTATCCAGGGAGTGGACTTTGTGAATCCTTGTGTGTGGTGTAAGTGGAACTTGATAATTTGGTGGAAGGTTGTTCAAATCCACCTCATCTTCTGTTAATTCTGCTTCTTCAGTTAATTCTACTTCCTTTGTTGTTAATTCTGTTTCCTTTGTTAATTCTGTCTCAGCAGCATTATGAACAGCAGAACTATTTTCTTGTTTCTTTGTTCCATCTTCCTTGTGTTCAACTTCAACATCTTCTTTAGCTTTACCAGAAGAAGATTCACTAATTGTTGAAGTTGATTCCACACTTGTACTTGACCATATTGGCATCACCACATAATTTTGATTTGTCTCCTTTTCTAACCTTGCCTCATCTGTTGCTTGTGAACCTAAAAAATCATTAGTTTCTGCAACAACAGGCACATAATTCATTGATTTGGTTAGGGACTCAAGATTAAATAGCCATTTCAGTCCTTGACCTTCTACATTGGATTTATTCTCTAAAAACTCCACATGTAGGTTTTCCTCTACTATTCTAGTTCTTGTGTTGTATACTCTAAATGCCTTGCTATTAAGAGAATATCCAACAAAGAATCCTTCATCTGCTTTACCATCGAATTTTCCTAAATGTTCTAAAGTATTCAGAATTGTCACATGACATCCAAAACGTCTAAGAAATCCTATTGCAGGAGTTCTACCTCTAAAAAGTTCATATGATGTCTTATTGTGAGGTTGTACAACTAAAACTCTATTTTGAACATAGCAAGCAGTGTTGACTGCTTCAGCCCAAAAAGTTATAGGTAGCTTCGAGTCAGCTAACATAGTTCTAGCAGCTTCTATTAGTGTTCTATTCTTTCTTTTAGCAACTCCATTCTGTTGTGGAGTTCTAGCAACACTAAATTCTCTCCTAATACCTTTTTCTTTGCAGAAATCATCCATAACTCTATTTTTGAATTCTGTCCCATTATCACATCTAATGACTTTCACTTTCTTGTCTACTTGGTTTTCTATCTGTTTAATGAATGTCTTAAGGATGCTAGAAGTCTCATCCTTAGAAGCTAAAAAGAAAACCCATGTAAATCTACTATAGTCATCAGTAACAACTAGACAATATCTCTTATGCATTATACTACTTACTGAAACAGGTCCAAATAAGTCCATATGAAGCATAAACAATGATTGATTGATAGAGTTAAAAAATTTGGGCTTACAAGTGGCTTTGTGTTGTTTGCCTTTAAGACAAGCAATGTATGTTTGATCATTTTCAAATCATTTTTGAGGTAAACCACTTACCAAACCATTCTTAACAATTTTATTTATGGTTTTGAAGTTAATATGACCAAGCTTTCTATGCCATTTCATTGATTCATCCAATGTGGCCTTTGCAACAAGACAAGTTAGATTCTTTTTAGGAATAATGTTCTTCATATCAACACTGTACATGTTGCCCTTCCTTGGAATTTTAAGAAGTACTTGACTTTCATCAGGCATCTTAAAATCAGAAGAAAGTACAAGACATTCAGTGTCAGTAAAAAGAACTTT
Source organism: Artemisia tridentata subsp. tridentata (assembly GCA_021014915.2). Lineage (NCBI taxonomy): Eukaryota > Viridiplantae > Streptophyta > Magnoliopsida > Asterales > Asteraceae > Artemisia > Artemisia tridentata. Next base: position 416,940,226 of record CP139504.1, read on the forward strand.
GTTCTTTTTGTCACACATTTGTGAGACACTAAAAAGATTATACTTAAGCTCTTGTACATAGTACACATCTTCAAAATCTAAATTTCCGGTTTTAATTGTACCTTTACCAGAAATTTTGCCACCAATACCCCCTCCAAAGGTAACATAGCCTCCATCTATTGATTGAAAATCTGAGAGATAAGACATGTTGCCTGTCATGTGCCTTGAACATCCACTATCTGAGAATCCTTGATCTCCATCATCTGTTGATGAATGTTCTTGCACACAAATAAGAGTATTAGTTTCCTTTGGGGACCCAAGTCATTACTGACTTGGATCTGCCTCTTGCATCAATGAAATGTAATCTTTTGAGAACAGTTGATGCAACATTGGATTTGAGAATCCAACATGCTGAGGCCTTAACAGCATTTGCCCTCTTTTCCCAAGCAGCAGAATTAACTGCTTGCCTAGCAGAATTAACGGCTGGCTTTGCAGTTGTACCCTTTGGTCTCCAAACTTGTTTGTGGACCACTGCTTTTGTGTTAATGGGCCTTTGAACAGTCTTTGATGCATTTTTGTAAAATGCTTTTGCACCCTTAGCTGTTGATGTTGGTTAAACAGACTTAAACGGTCTAGCAGAATTAACTTGGTTTAAGCCAGACTTAATTGAGACTGTTTTGGGTGTTCTATTAGAAATAGAGTAAAAATGAGATTTAGGTGTTTGCCTTTTGTAGTTCACTCTATTGTTTTCATACCCAGATACCCAATGGTTGCAGAAAGCTGCAAGATGGTCAAAACTACCACATGTGTAACAAGCTTTGTTATAAAAAGCAAAGTCATCACCTAGTTGGTGAGACTTGAGGTTATTCCAACTCCTTTGGTTACCTCTGGGCTTGTTTGTAGTTCTATATTGTTCACAATATCTAACTGATTGCCTAACATGTTTAATGTTTGATTTAGGCCTAACAGTATCCTTTTTGACCACTTTAGGAACACTTGTTCCTGCTTTCTTAACCACTTCAGGTTTAGACATAACCTGTTCTTCTTCATCACTAGATGTACAGTCCTCAACTACTATATCATCTAATTTCTTAACAAAGGACACCTTGTCCTTAGGAAGTGAAGTTTTATTTAAACTCTCACTTACTTTTTCTACCTTAGGACTCTTAGTAGACTTAGAACCATATTCCATTTCTGGTTCTTGAAACTCAGCAAAACCTGTGTGTGCTAGGTCAATACCTGGAGGTGAAGGAACACCTCTGTATGGTGGAGGAACAGACTTGTATCCTACACCAGACTTAGCTTTATTGATTACTTGAGCTTCCAAAATTTTATTAATTCCCTCTGAGGCAGAAGCTAAAGCATCTACTGTTATCTTAACATTTTCAGTTTTATTTTTGGCTTTAGCGAATGATTCATTCAACACAATAATGCATTCATCTTTGAACTCTATGTTTCTTTTTAATGCATTCATGTCATCAGTAAACCTAGATTCATTTCCTTGAAAATGTAAGATTTGTTTTTCAAGAACAGCTAGACCTCTTTTATGATTAGCTAAATTAGCTAATGCAGTATATAGCTCTTCTAGTCTATCATCAACTTTTTTAAAGTTCTTCATTAGCTTTAAGAGCAGAGCATGATTCAGAACATTTGGTTATGGAATTTACCTCTGAATCAGAAAAGGCCATTAGAGCAGTCTCAGTGGCCACCAGTGCAGCATTTGTTGGTGCTTCCTCTTCATCATTCATAAAGCTCCAATCATAGCTGACACCATCAATGGCTAGCATAGCCTTTGGCTCTTCCACTGTGACTTCCTTCTTCTAAATCAACTATATCAGCCTTGCTCTGATACCAACTGTGAGGATATTCGATACACTGATAAGGTGATTAAACCTTTGTAACTTTGTGTATATGATATATTGAGTTAATATGATTAAGTATGCGGAATCTACTTAACCACACTTAGAAGGTTTATTTTGGTTATGGAAATGGAACAGTTATGTTTGTTATTGAACAAGGAACACATAAAGATTATCACCAAACGATTCAATATTATTAAGATAATAATACGAGTGATCTTCACTTATCACTAGGGTTACAACCTTGAATCTTATATTTCTATGTCTTAACTGTTATGAAAGTTCTATAAAAGGTTATTGAGTTAGACACTATCAAAAGTCAAACTTGACTACTAAGCTAAGATCTTCTTTTATAGTCCAAGAAGATCATTACAATATTGTTTAGTCATATCAAGTCTTGTCGAACTACTTGCTAACTTATCTTAAGTCATGTGTAAGTAACCAAGATACAACATGTATCTTACACATACAACTTGTATAAATAATGACATGATAAAGATATTTTTCTAAACCAACTTTGACTTTTGTGTATACTTATCCATCAAGTCAAACAGACTTAACACTTGAAGAGCAGACTTAATTCTGTACTTACCAGAATTAACACTAGCAGACTTAACCATCAGACTTTAACTAGCAGACTTAACCATTACTGCAACCAGAATTAATCACTTGAGAGAAATTCCCAATACTTAATCTTCAGAATATTTAATTCCCAACAATACATATCGAAAACCGGGTTGACCCGGGACACTTCGAACCCAGCGAGTTGACCCGGTTTAATTTGACCTATTTTTGACCCAACCCGCGGGTTGACTCGGTTTAAATCGACCCGTTTTTAGACCGGAACGGTTCAACCGGTTGAACCACCCGGGTCGAACCGGGTTTCAAAACATTATGTTTAATTCCCAAATCTTCAAACTTTTATAATTTTTCGTTTATAACCCATAAACTTTTTTTTTAACACAAAATGATCTGTCGCTATAAAATCTCGTTGCTATGTACGGGTACTCGTCTAGTATATATATATGTATGTAAATTTCTTTTGACGTTATTCATTTGTGCGTGTATTTTTTTCCACTTCACAAGGTGATCGTATGTGTTTTACATATTGGGAATTTGAAACATTGGTATTGAATGAAAGTAAATGTTGATATAGTTTTTTTTATGGTTAAACACGTGTGAAATCTAACTTGAAACTGAACAAATTTTTTTTTTTTTTTATTCTTTTTTCATTGGTGTTAATCTTTAAAAAAATATGGGCTTGATGTTTTTGAGTGGAGAAGAAGAGCAGGTTAAATGAGTCATTTAGCATGACTTTGACCTTGACTAACGGAGAAAAATAATGATTATTATCGAAAGGGCATTATTCTCGCCAAAGTGAAAACCACGGGGACATTTTTCACAATTTTAAGTTTTGAGAACATCCGCTACAAAAATAAAAAACCAAAAGGACATTTTCTGCAATTTACCTTAAATAAACAATAATAATAATAAAATAATAAATAATAGAGTAAATTACATGGATGGTCCCTGTGGTATGTCCAAAATTGCAACTTTCGTCCCTCGAAGTTTGGAGTTGCATTGGTCGTCCCTAATTTGGAAAACAAATAACACCACCGGTCCTTTAGTTTAACTGGTGTTAAGTGAGTTCCGTTATCATTTACACGTTAGCCCCTTTGGTTAAAGACCATTGCATCATCTATCCTTAATAATAACGTGTTGGGAATTATATTTTCATAGATTTGATGATCACAGAACAAGAAGAATGAAACATGAAGAATACTGAAATGATAAGCAAAATATGCTAATGAAGCTGTTGCAGGAGTTGTTAAGTCTTCTGGTTAAGTCTTCTCCCAGTTAAGTCTGGTGGTTAAGTCTTCTCTCAGTTAAGTCTGGTAGTGCATTTCTGCTGGCAGTACATTTGATACTGCTGCTAGTGTTATGATACTGCTGCTAGTAATAATCATCCTCCTGTTGAAGTAACAGCTGTCGTGTATACTACTGCTGGATGGATAAGGATGAAGAAGATATTATCTATGGATAATATCTAGATATGTTATCAGTCAACAAAGTTGTAAAACAAGATACATGTTGACTGACACATAACAAGCAAGTAGTAGACAAAGTCTTATCATATTGTAAAAGATCTTCTTCATACTATAAAAGAAGATCTTAACCCTTAGATAAAAATATGTTTTATGTAGTGTTCTAGTGTGCTTAGAATTTAAACACCAAAGGGTGTCAATATGTAAAACATCAAAAGAGTGTGTGTGGGAACATCAGACGAGGGGTCTGATGAACATTAGACATGGGGTCTAATGCTGTTAGGTTTGTTTAGCCTCAAGGATCTTTGATCCCTGATTAGATTGTAATCGTACTGCTATTGATCAAGTAGTATTGAGGCTAGTTGGAATAACAAACGGTGAAGCTGGAAAAACCTTGTTGTGATAGTATTTTTTCTTTCATTTGAATATTCCGTCAATATTATAATCGTGCTTGTAATAGCCAAAATCCTAGATCAAGGCTTAACATCCTTGAGCCCATAAACGATCACGTAACTTATTGTTAGTTAGGTAACCTCTAAAATAAGTTTTCACAATTGGTATCAGAACAGGGGGCTCTAGATCTAGGAAAAGAAAAGGTTTTAGCTAAAGAAAGAAGAAAAATTTGAATCTGGTTTGTATTTTCGTAACTCACTGTAGGGCTGTTTTCAAAGGGCGATAACTCCTTCGTTAACTGTTGGATCGTGCTGAAATTTTTGTTGAAGGTTCTTGGTATATCAAGGTAGATTCTCACCGGAGGGATCTTCAATCTGAGGCTTAGGTTGCAAGATATACATCGTTGAAAACTGCTGCAGAAACAGTTGAGGTATGGTCGAATTTTTGGTTTTTCTTTCTTGGTTTACACACACAAAGGGGAAGAACACTCACTCAGAGGGAAGAGAGTTGGGTTATGTTCTTAAAAGATTAAAGGCTTGTTTATCAAGTTATTATTGCTGACAAAAGGTTATTTGTTGCTTATTTGAAAATGAAGTAGAATTTTTCAAAGTTGTGTTTTATCTTACCTTTTCCTTGAAGGTAACTTGTTCGTTCGTTCAAGTGACTACGAAATGACAAACACTTAAAGGAGATACGTTGTAGTACTCAGTGTCTCATAAGAGATGAGTTTATTGTCATGAGACTAAGGTCTCCCTATACATCAGAATGGGTATATGTTCAAAGTCAGTTTTAGTACAAGATATAGGACACAAGATTGGTTTATTCTGTTTCAGCATCAAGTCAGTAATGGTTGGTATTTCTTCATCAATCATAAAAGCCTACAAGTTTGAAGAATCAAGAAATGGTTAACATATGGGTTTCAGGGGAAGCTTAAATGTTTAGATGTATAACCATTTATTATACTTATGCATCACCACAAGGGAAAGTTATTGATTCTTATTATTGTTGATTACTATTGCTACTGATGGTTTAAAATTTTGATGTCTCAAATTCATTTTTAGTGCGGAAAGCTTAATGGAGGGTAATTTGAGATATTAGAAGGATAGATTGGATGTGTAATATTAGTTTGTAATTGTAAAGATCATATTTGTAATATTCTCTATTTGTTGATAACAAAAAGGGGAAGAGATGTGGTGGATAGCATAGATTAAGGGGAAGACAGTATGGTTTCATTCATGGTGAGATTTAATTATCTTAATTTCTCTACTTCGTCTAGGGAAATTCGTACAAGAACGTGTTTGTTTTGTAATCATCAAATAGGGGAAGATTGTTGGGAATTATATTTTCATAGATTTGATGATCACAGAACAAGAAGAATGAAACATGAAGAATACTGAAATGATAAGCAAAATACGCTAATGAAGCTGTTGCAGGAGTTGTTAAGTCTTCTGGTTAAGTCTTCTCCCAGTTAAGTCTGGTGGTTAAGTCTTCTCTCGGTTAAGTCTGGTAGTGCATTTCTGCTGGTAGTGAATTTGATACTGCTGCTAGTAATAATCATCCTGCTGTTGAAGTAACAGTTGTCGTGTATACTACTGCTGGATGGATAAGGATGAAGAAGATATTATCTATAGATAATATCTAGATATGTTATTAGTCAACAAAGTTGTAAAACAAGATACATGTTGACTGACACATAACAAGCAAGTAGTAGACAAAGTCTTATCATATTGTAAAAGATCTTCTTCATACTATAAAAGAAGATCTTACCCCTTAGATAAAAATATGTTTTATGTAGTGTTCTAGTGTGCTTAGAATTTAAACACCAAAGGGTGTCAATATGTAAAACATCAAAAGAGTGTGTGTGGGAACATCAGACGAGGGGTCTGATGAACATTAGACATGGGGTCTAATGTTGTTAGGTTTGTTTAGCCTCACGGATCTTTGATCCCTGATTAGATTGTAATCGTACTGCTATTGATCAAGTAGTATTGGGGCTATTTGGAAAAACAAACGGTGAAGTTGGAAAAACCTTGTTGTGATAGTATTGTTTCTTTCATTTGAATATTCCGTCAATATTATCATCGTGCTTGTAATAGCCAAAATCCTAGATCAAGGCTTAACAGCCTTGAGCCCATAAACGATCACGTAACTTATTGTTAGTTAGGTAACCTCTAAAATAAGTTTTCACAATTGGTATCAGAGCGGGGGGCTCTGGATCTAGGAAAAGAAAAGGTTTTAGCTAAAGAAAGAAGAAAAATTTGGATCTGGTTCGTATTTTCGTAACTCACTGCAGGGCTATTTTCAAAGGGCGATAACTCCTTCGTTAACCGTTGGATCGGGCTAAAATTTTTGTTGAAGGTTCTTGGTATATCAAGGTAGATTCTCACCGGAGGGATCTTCAATCTGAGGCTTAGGTTGCAAGATATGCATCGTTGAAAACTGCTGCAGAAACAGTTGAGGTATGGTCGAATTTTTGGTTTTTCTTTCTTGGTTTACACATACAAAGGGGAAGAACACTCACTCAGAGAGAAGAGAGTTTGTTTATGTTCTTAAAAGATTAAAGGCTTGTTTATCAAGTTATTATTGGTGACAAAAGGTTATTTGTTGCTTATTTGAAAATGAAGTAGAATTTTTCAAAGTTGTTGTTGAGGATTCGACACACGGTTAAGGTGGTTAAACCTTTTGTTCTTTGTGTGTATGATATATTGAGTTAATATGATTAAGTATGCGGAATCTACTTAATCACACTTAGAAGGTTATTTGTGTTATGGAAATGGAACGGTTATGATTAGTTATATGACAATAAATAATGAAAGCTTTTCACCAAAATGATTCAATATTATTAATGATAATAATACGAGTGATCTTGAGATATCACTAGGGTTACCACCTTGAATCTTATGTTCTTACAACTTGTGATATTCTTGTGTTTGTTCTATGTCTTAACAGTTATGAGTTCTATAAATAACATACATCTACACATAATATCGAGACTAAGATCTTCTTTTATAGTCCAAGAAGATCTTTACAATATTGCTTAAAGTCTAGTCGAACTACTTGCTAACTTATCTTGAGTGTGTCAGTACATAAGATACAACATGTATCTGTGTACACAACTTGTTAACTAAGCACATGGGGTAAGATATTATCTACCGTATATTATTGACCAAAATACAAATAATATCTTTTCATACTTATCCACTTAGCAGCAGAATTTTCATTAGCAGCAGCAATGAGTTATCGCTAGCAGCAGGATCAAGTACACTAGCAGCAGGATCAACAGGAGCAGAATGTTAAGCCTAGCAGCAGAATCATTTATCGCTAACAGCAGAATCAAATGTTCTAGCAGCAGGAACAAACATTAACAGCAGGAACCAAATGCACTAGCAACAGAATCACACTTAGAGTATTTCTTTGAATAGAACCTGATATTAAACTTCTTGAATATTTAATTGCCAACAATCCTCCCCTAAACATGTGAATCCATTTCAACATGTTTCTGAATTAAATTATGGATTATGAAGATCTTTCAAACACTTCTGTTCTACAAGATTGAATATCTTTCTCAGTAATTTATCTGCTTTGTTCTTTGACTTTAACAATATCAAAACATTGCTCCAATCTTGGACTAAAAGATGGTACAATTTCCTTGGATGAAGGAATTATAAGAGGCAATGATGCTGTGTATCTTGGTTGCTTGTTTCAACAAGTGAAATCATCTATCAGCATGCCTTTGCAGGTGATGAACAAACGTAGTGAATTGAAATTCAAACCTTTCTTCTTTTGACCTAGATAGAGCTTTCTTTTTCAGTTCTGATCTTGTCATTTTCAACCTCTATGTCATCATCTTGTATGCTCTTGTCTTCTCCTTCCTTTCATTGGATTATCTTCCTTTTGTGGGCTATTATTTCCTCCCCTGAGATTGTCACCTCCCCTGAGATACAAATAACTTTTGTTTCCTCCCCTTGTTTGGAAGATCTCACTATGTACCAAAATATATCTTTCCTTATCATCTGATCCATCATTTAAAACTTGTTGTCAGACAATGTTGTACATGAAGCCATCAATTCCTTAAGAGTTTAAGTTTGCTGCCCTCATCACTTCTAGGTGTGTTAACTCCTATGAGAGGTGAATCAGTGGACATTTGATTCATGGTCCATCAATGGATGGTTTTTGTGAATCATTTGAAAATCCTTTTAAGAAACTTTTGCCTTAACAGTATGTAATTGATTTTATTATGAAAAACCATACTGCTTTCAACCATTTTGAAGGGATCAAGTGTATAACAGACACTTAATCAAAATTTCGGTTTAAAGCAACCTCTGGTTGTGTGAGAACCAATGTTTTTCAGTTATAAATAACTGCCTGTGTGCAGATAAACTCATTCAAAGAGCTTTCCTGACAGGGTTTCCAGCTCATAGTAGTTGTTGCCTCTAACACAAGTGTTAGATTCACTTTTACTAGCTGTTCTTTCTATCAGATGTCCTTAGACTTGCACATTATACTTAAAAGTATAAAATGATAGAAAGTGAGTTGCATCAGTTACTATCTGATCAACTAAGTCATCAATTCAATGTGAAATATCATAAATAGGTTTCAAGAAATTAGTTTTAAGGAGTTTTAAATTCCCAAACTCAGTCCATCATAAACCCATTATGGCAGCAGCCAATATCAGCATTTTGTTTTCTTACATTTCACTTGAAATTTCCTTTGTGTTCACATATTCATACCTGAAATTGTTAGTCTAAAAACAAAAGAACAATGTACAAAGTACTTGTCTTGCATTAGAATAATCATAAGACCAACTGTATGAATAACACATTTTAAATTTGTACTAGCAGCACAAACTTTTGTAATAGCAGTAGTAACTTTTAAAACTAGCAGCACAAACAAAAATTTATTTACAAAAACACATCAGATTGAAAATTCAAAGATTAAGCATTCCAATACTTGCTACCAAGTACTGAAATCTTGAAACATCAAAAGCTTTTGTTAGCAAATCTGCAAAATTATGTTCTGAAGCAATTTTAAGAACTTGAATTAACCTTTTCTCATTGGAGTCTCTTATAAAGTGATGTCTAATTTCAATGTGTTTTGTTTTAGAATGTTGCACTGGATTTTTAATAATACAAATGGTACTACTATTATCAATATAAATAACAGTGTTTAAGAAATTGTACCCATAATCAAGAAGTTGGTTTTGAAGCCATAGAACTTGACTAGAGCAACTTGCAGCAGCTATATATTCAGCTTCAGTTGTTGAATTTGCCATACTTGTTTGCTTCTTACACTGCCATGAGACAAGTCTACACCCAAGGAATTGACATCCTCCAGTTGTTGACTTTCTGTCCAAGCTAGCACCAGCATAATCACTATCTGAATATGCTACCAAGTCAAAAGGAGATTCCCTAGAATACCATATACCCAACCTTGGTTGACCTTTGAGATATCTAAAAATTCTCTTGACTGCAGTTAAATGAGAAACCTTTGGAGTTACTTGAAATCTTGCACAAACACAAATAGGAAACATGATATCAGGTCTAGATGATGTAAGGTACATCAAAGAGCCTATCATAGATCTGTAAATGTGTACATCCACACTCTCTCCATCCTCATCTTTCAGAAGGTGCTTCTCAGAGTCCATTGGTGTGCTTGCTATTTTTGAATCAGGAAATTGAAATTTTCTAAGTATCTCTACAATATATTTGTCTTGACTAATAAATGTGCCTTTAGATGATTGCTTAACTTGCAAACCCAAAAAGAATGTAAGTTCCCCCATGGAACTCATCTGAAACTTATCTTTCATAAGTTTCTCAAACTCTAAACACATATCTTTCCTTTTAGATCCAAAGATAATGTCATCCACATACACCTGCACTAACAGAAGATCCTTCTTGTGTTGTTTGATGAAAAGTGTCTGATCAATCTTTCCTCTTTGAAATCCATTTTCTAATAAGTAGGAAGCTAGTGTTACATACCAAGCTCTTGGTGCCTGATGAAGGCCATATAGAGCTTTCACTACTCTGTACACTTTGTCTGGATGTAATGGGTCAATGAAGCCAAGGGGCTGTGTAACATATACCTCCTCTTCAATAGAACCATATAAAAATGCACTCTTGACATCCATTTGGTATACTGTGAAGCCTAAAAATGAAGCATAAGCTAAGAAAAGCCTAATTGCCTCAATCCTTGCTACAGTAGCATAAACCTCATCATAGTCTATTCCTTCTTCTTGTGTGTACCCTTGGGCTACTAATCTAGCCTTATTCTTAATCACTATTCCCCTTTCATCCCTTTTATTCTTGAAAACCCATCTAGAGCCAATTACCTTCACACCTGTAGGTAAATCAACTAGCACCCAAACCTTTTGAATCTTGAACTGAAGAAGCTCTTCTTGTATAGCCTCTAACCAGCTTGAATCATCTAGGGCCTTAAGAATGTTCTTTGGTTCATCTTGTGAGAGAAAACATACAAACAAGCAAGAGTTTGAAAGCTCATGCTGCTTTGAAGCATAAAGGGCATCAAGAAGCCCTTGTTTGCCTGAAGACATCAGTTGTTGTCTTGTCTTCACACCTGATTGTATATCTCCAATCACATTATCTAGGGAGTGGACTTTGTGAATTCTTGTTTGTGGAGTAGAAGGAACTTGATAATTTGATGCAAGATTATTGAAATCCACCTCATTATCTGAGAATTCTGCTTCTTTCGTTTCTGAAGGGCCAGCAACAGAATCAGTTGGCCTAACAGCAGAATCATTAAGCTTAGCAGCAGAATCACCAGCAGAAACAGATACACTACCAGCAGCAACAGAAATGCTACCAGCAGAAACATTTTGTTGTTCCTGAGTTCCATCTTCTTTGCTTTCATCTTCAACACCTTCTTTAGCTTTGCTAGAAGAAGATTCATCAGTTGTTGAAGTTGATTCCACACTTGTACTTGACCATATTGGCATCCAAACATGATCTTGGTTTGTCTCTTTTTCTAACCTTGCCTCATCTGTTGCTTGTGAACCTGAAAATTCATTAGTTTCAACAACAACAGGCACATAATTCATTGATTTGGTTAGAGATTCAAGATCAAATAGCCATTTTGGTCCTTGACCTTCTACATTGGATTTATCTTCTAAAAACTCCACATGTATGTTTTCTTCTACAATCATAGTTCTTTTTTTGTATACTCTAAATGCTTTGCTATTGAGAGAATATCCAACAAAGAATCCTTCATCTACTTTACCATCGAATTTTCCTAAATGGTCTAAGGTATTGAGAATTGTCACATGACATCCAAAAGGTCTAAGAAATCCTATTGCAGGTGTTCTACCTCTAAAAAGTTCATATGATGTCTTATTGTGAGGCTGTATAACTAAAACTCTATTTTGGACATTACAAGCAGTGTTGACTGCTTCAGCCCAAAAGGTTATAGGTAGCTTAGAATCAGCTAACATAGTTCTAGCAGCTTCAATTAGTGTTCTATTCTTTCTCTCAACAACACCATTCTGTTGTGGTGTTCTAGCAACACTAAATTCTCTCCTAATACCTTTTTCTTTGCGAAAATCATCCATAACTCTATTCTTAAACTCTGTCCCATTATCACATCTAATGACTTTCACTTTCTTGTCTACTTGGTTTTCTATCTGTGTAATGAATGTCTTAAGAATGCTTGTAGTCTCATCCTTAGTAGATAGAAAGAAAACCCATGTAAATTTAGTATAGTCATCAATTATAACAAGACAATATCTCTTATGCATTATACTACTTACTGAAACAGGTCCAAATAAGTCCATATGCAGCATAAACAATGATTGATTGATAGAGTTAAAAATCTTGGGCTTACAAGTGGCTTTGTGTTGTTTGCCTTTAAGACAAGCAATGCATGTTTGATCATTTTCAAATCTTTTCTGAGGTAAACCTCTTACCAAACCATTCTTAACAATTTTATTTATGGTTTTGAAGTTAATATGACCAAGCCTTCTATGCCATTTCATTGATTCATCCAATGTGGCCTTTGCAACAAGACAAGTTAAATTCTTTTTAGGAACAATGTTTTTCATGTCTACACTGTACATATTGCCCTTTCTAGGAATTCTAAGAAGTACTTGACTTTCATCAGGCATCTTAAAATCAGGAGAAAGTACAAGACATTCAGTCTCACAGAAAAGAACATTGTTCTTTTTGTCACACATTTGTGAAACACTAAAAAGATTATAATTTAGCTCTTTTACATAGAACACATCTTCAAAATCTAAATTTTCAGTTTTAATGGTACCTTTACCAGAAATTTTGCCACCAACACCTCCTCCAAAGGTAACATAGCCTCCATCTATTGATTGAAAATCTGAGAGATAAGACTTGTTGCCTGTCATGTGCCTTGAACATCCACTATCTGAGTATCCTTGATCCTCTTGTTGATCATTTGAATGTTCCTGCACATAAATGAGAAGTATTAGTTTCTTTTGGGGACCCAAGCCATTACTGACTTGGATCTACCTCTTGCATCAATGTAATGTAATCTTTTAAGGACAGTTGATGCAACATTGGATTTAAGAATCCAACATGCTGAGGCCTTAACAGCATTTGCCCTGTTTCCTTTAGCAGCAGAATGAACTGATTGCTTAGCATCAGGAACTGCTAACTTTTCAGTTCTACCCTTTGGTTTCCAAACTTGTTTTTGAACCAATGCTTTTGTTTGAATGGGCCTTAGAACAGTCTTTGATGCATGTTTGAAATTTTTTTTTGCACCCTTAGCTGTTGATTTTGGGTTAACAGTCATCAATGGTTTAGCAGCAGAATGAACTTGTCTAGCAGCAGAACCATTTGGTCTAGCAGCAGGATCTATGTTTGAGCCAGACTTGTGTGAGACTGTTCTGGGTTTTGTTCTATTAACACTAGAACTAGTGTGAAATGGAGTTTTAGGAGTTTGCCTTTTGTAGTTCACTCTCTTGTTTTCATACCCAGATACCCAATGGTTGCAGAAAGCTGCAAGATGGTCAAAACTACCACATGTGTAACAAGCCTTGTTATAAAAAGAAAAGTCATCACCTAATTGGTTAGACTTGAGGTTGTTCCAATTCCTTTGGTTACCTCTGGGCTTGTTGGTGGTTCTATATTGCTCACAATATCTAACTGGTTGCCTAACATGCTTAATGTTTGATTTAGGCTTATCAGTATTGTGTTTGACTATATTAGGAACACTTGTTCCTACTTTCTTAACCACTTCAGGTTTAGACATAACCTGTTCTTCTTCATCACTATCAGTTATACAATCCTCAACAACTATAGCATCTCCTTTCTTAACAAAGGACACCTTGTCCTGATAAAGTAAAGTTTTATCTAAACTTTCACTTGCCTTTTCTATCTTAGGACCCTCAGTAGACTTAGAACCATATTCCATTATTGGTTCTTGAAGCTCAGCAAAACCTGTATGTGCTAGGTCAACACCTGGAGGTGAATGAACACCTCTTTATGGTGGAGGAACATATTTGTATCCTAAACCAGACTTAGCTTTATCAATTACTTGAGCTTCCCAAATCTTATTCATTCCTTCTGAGGCATGAGCTAAAGCATCTATAGTTATCTTAACATTTTCAGTTTTATTATTGGCTTCAGCTAACTGTTTACTTTGACCAGTAAGTAATTCATCTCTAAATGCTATTCCTCTTTTTAGAGCATTTGAGTCATCAGTAAACCTAGATTCATTACCTTGAAAGTGTGCAATTTGTTTTTCAAGCACACCTATAGCTCTTTTATGATTACTTAAATTAGCTAAGGCAGTAATTAGTTCTTCTCGCCTATTATCAGCTTTTCTTTTAAGTTCTTCATTTTCTTTATGAGCAGAACATGATTCAGAACATTTGGTTATGGAATTTACCTCTGAATCAGAGAAGGCCATTAGAGCAGTCTCAGTGGCCACAAGAGCAGCATTTGTTGGTGCTTCCTCTTCATCAGCCATGAAGCTACAGTCATAGTTAACCCCATCTATGGCTAGCATAGCCCTTGGTTCTTCAACTGTGACTTCCTTCTTCTTCTCTTGCCTATACCATGTGCTTCTGTAATACCTCGTAAAAATCCCATGTCATTAATAATGTTAATCACCGAATAATACCAATTTATGTTAAATAACCTTTTGTGCGGACTACATTTTTTTTTCATATATATATATATGGCAAAACTCACGTTCCATTTTTCTTTCTGAAACCACACGCGTTCCGACACCGTGATAGTATGGCATAAGTTAAATAAATCAAAACAAAGAATATATATCATAAAGATAAATACGAACTCGGAAATAAGCTCAAATATTATATGACGACTCTCAAAAGTATGAACTCTCGGGTTAGAGACATTTTAAACAAAACCAGACTCGACACTGTCTAGCGAGACTCGAGTATTTAAATTATCCACTTCACCTTTAAACACTTATAAAAATTTACACTACTACATTTTAAATTAAAGTTACACCCTACTCCTAAATAAATAAAAATCTACAAATCCTACTCCACTAATATATAGCTGCTATTTTGTCGACACCCTCTTATCCTCCACCAATTCTAATATTTGTCTGTTACTACTTTTCTCTTATCTTTGGTCAACGCCCCATTTCCCCAATCATAACTTTGTTGCTGCTGCTACTTCTTCTTTCTTGTTCTTGTCGACCCCTCAATCCAACCAAAAACACCATCACCTTTCTACTCCCACCTTTCCACCTTATCATATTCTCGGCAAAACACCATCCTCAAAAGCACCATTCTACCTTTATCTCATCACTTTTGCTGCTACCCTCGAAAACCCAAAACCGAACCATCTCTATCACACCATCGATTCTAGTCAACCATCAACCTTTGTCCTCTTCGAATTCACGGGTCTCCTTAAGATTTAAAGTCACTAGTATAGAGATAAGACACCATTTAGGAATGTTAGCTTTTCCCCAAATCAAAAGTAATATGGAGCCTAACTCCATTATACTCCTTAAATCCACCCATCCTGGACACCATTCGAATCACACCAACACTACAAACACACCAATATCTGAGAGGTTCTCAAGATCCGGGTTAAGGTGTGATTCGAATTGGAGAAGGAAGTGGGTTTTGGAGCTTTTGGATTCGGGTTTGATAGTGTTCGACACCTTCTACAAATTTCAGGTTAATTTTTATTTAAGATTGATTTATATTTTTTTTACTTTCATTCGAGCCATATCAGTTGGAAATTTGTATTAGATATAAGCAAAACTAGGATCTTTGTGGTTAGGTTGATAAAATGTAAGTATAAGAATTGAGAATAAGTTGCGATTGATCGAATGTGGTTTCGATTTAAATAGGTCGAATTAGGCTTAAATGAGTATGGTTGATCTTTGATGAAGAGATAAATCAATATAGTTGTGTTACTGTGAATGGATTGCGGTTTAAACGGGTCAAATTAGGTGTTGTTGTAAAACGGGTCGAATGGGAAGGTTTGTCTTGAAAAGTCACGGGTTAGTTGCGGATTCGTTAAAAGGATAGCAGTTAAGAGTAGTCGAAACGTACGGCTTGTCGAATGGCATTAAGAGCTTAAAACAACAACTAGCGAGACTTATAAGTAATATTGAACCCGTAGAGTTTGTAGTCGAATTGCTCTTTTAATATCGTGAGATCGTCATCGAGTAGTTGCGTAGTTCATAACTAGGCCTAGGTTCGACGTAGTAGCACTATCAACCCTTTCGCCAAAGTCTCGTTTGAGACAGTCGATTCTTTTAAAACATGTGAATGGCTGCTTTTTGGTTCCAAATAAGAATACCAGGCGAACCACAATCTCAGAAAGAAAACATAAAACCTGCATGTTGCTAAAAGTGAAATTTGGGTTTAAAGTTAACACCGGGCCGAAGCCCACAAAGAATTTGGATTAAATTTGTTTTAGGGCCGCAGCCCACTTTGATTTAACAATAAAATGTAGGGTGCTTTTGAGTTATAAATTAAAAAGAGAAATGTTTCATTCTTTTAAACATGTCAACGAAACCCGAATAGACAATTTTGATGGTACTTTGTACACAACTCTACATATCGTATGTTAATTATTAAGACTATGACAAAAACGATTAAAAACTGTTATACGTCAATAATAATTACGCCGTAAAATATATAGTTAACACATGCAACAATAACATGTTTTGAAAATATATAAACTATTTTACGTTCATCAAATCTTAATCAAAAATACAAACTAAATTATGCCATACTAATCTAGGTCACGCGTTGGAGATACAACACACCATTTGATTCTATTGCATCACAGATTTCTACTACTACCAAGGTGAGTTCATAGTCCCACATTTTTTTTACGATTTTAAACCCGTGGGGAGATACATGCTACTACTTTTTATGATCACAATTGCTTGAAAACTATATATCTATCTAAATGTGTTATTGCCTAAGTACAACTATTATTATATCGATTACTGTCGATACTATCAACTACTCTTGACACAATTATTATATCGATTACTGTCGATACTATCAATTACTGTTGATGCTACTGTTATATCGATTTATGTCAATACTACCAATTACTGTTGGTACACTGTTAACACTTTGGTTTCATTAGCTTAGTGCAATAATAACTACTTACGATTTATGGGTATAACAACGGAACCCATAACCTCTTAAACTTGAAATCTTGTGATCAATCATTTTACTACTAAACACTATGGATTCACTCAACCTTTGTGTTGACTCTTTTAAGCATGTTTTATCTCAGGTAACTAAGGAATCTCAAGGCACGGAGTTGGCAAGGGCATTGGAAACCTACTTTTTTTATTTCAAATAATTATATCATTCTTTTCAAACTCATCATCACTTTTGTGAAAAGCTATCTCTTTTGGAAAACATTGTGTAACTTCGAATATTGAGCTTTCATTTAATGATATAAATTCTACTTTTAACAATTATCTATGCTTACGACTGTGATCTAATTGGTAATACCCCGTTTAAGTCTTCCGCTGCTTCATTTCGATTTTCGGGGTGTTACAGATTGGTATCAGAGCCTAGGTTATAGAGAACCAAGTGATTTTCAAAACACTGGACTATAACCACGATTTCTAAAAGGACCATTTTAAACCTTACCACCTTATGCCCTCCGTGCCAACACCTTGCTAACGCTTGCATTGAGATTTGCTTGGCAGATTATGCATCACTCATGAACTTTTGCATTGAGATTTGCTTGGCAGATTATGCATAACGAACGAATTTTTATTACTATAGAATATAGCATTGAGATTTGCTTGGCAGATTATGCATAACGAATTAGTTTTATCACTTACAAATGTTATTACGACTAATGCATGTTTATATTATTAATGACTTACACTTATATATGTTGGGATATTACAGTACCATGTCTTCTTATTCATCCTACCTTACCGAAACCATCCCCTGTACTATTCGCACTTCCCCAGTTATTCAGATCATACCAAACTCAGATGATTCCTATATGTTAACGTCTCAGACTCCCCATACCCAAAGCCCCGACATCACGGAACCCATGCTCACGTTACCCGACTCGGTATCGTCCATACCCTTACTCCCACACTCACTCATCCACTTACCACGGTCGGAGAGAATCGTCATGCCACAGAGTAGCGAGATGTTGGAGGAGGTGCCCAGTACATTCGAGGTTGGTCAGAGTTCAAGGAGAACTCAAACAGAGACAGAGGATGACATGGTATGGAGAGATATACCATGTATAGACGACCGCATTACCACTATGGAGAGATCGGACTACATACCTCACTTATCATCGTTCGAGCCTTCGAACACTCCATACCCAGAGGCAACTCCAGAGGGTACAGAGGCGAATGTGGTTACCCAGATGCAGACCCAGTTGGACTCGCTGGCTAGGAGAGTAGAGCTTCACTCCGAGTATCTAGATGAAATACCAGCCGATCGTTTTGATTCATACGACCAAGACCTTAGTGCATTGTTCAGGAGGATGTCTATCAGGAGACAAGAGATCTCCGAGGTGAGTTTCAGAGTTGATACCTTTGAGCAGGCACAGACTGTAGCCCAGGGGGCAGTCCAGGGATTACAAGATAGGGTAAGAGATGTTGAGAGAACTTTACGGGTGGCTAGAGATACAGAAAGAACACAGAGTCAGAGGATTTCCGCCTTAGAGGCTATGTTGGCTGCCCAGTTGAGTATAAACCAAGTATTCCAGAGACGCTTCGTAGATGATGAGAGGATTGAGGAGTTGACAGAGACAGTTCAAGCACTACAGCGCCGCTTAGATGGGGCATCGGGTAGTTCTTAGATTTTAATGTATCAGTTGTGGTTAGACATCTAGCGTACTGTTTGTGACGTAATAAGGAAACTTGAATTTGATTGTTTTGTAAGCAAACGAATCAAGATTATGAAGACAAATATTGTATGTTATGATTTCCAGAATTTGATGTAAAATTTATGATTACCTTGTTGTTTCATCCTATTTGTATGTGTTGTGGATAGTGCTCGAATATGTTGTGATGTATTTATGATTGTGATAATTATTGATGTAGTGCAGGGGCGATCACTTCATGTGTTTACATGATGGTGACATATTTATCGTGATTTCTTTTCCTCAGCATCGACGTGTTACATTATGATAGTTTTGTTATGAAGTATATATGATTACCTTGTTAATTGACCATACTCCAACACCAACTCAACCACGAAATAGATAAATTCTAAATATGTGTTCTTGTGTCATTGTTAGAACATGGCTACCCGCAGCAGAACAACAGATGCAGTCGCCGGAACAATCATGACCCCAGAAGAGATCCGCCGGTTGATCACTGAGAGCGTAACCGCTGCGTTAGTGGCTCAAGCTGCAGCCACGACTCCCACTGGCAGTGCCACAAGGCCCACTGACGAAAGCGAGACAGTTGTGACTCGCAAATGCACCTGCAAAGAATTCATGAGTTGTAAACCACCAACTTTCAAAGGTACCGAACGAGTAACGGAGTTAGCTCGATGGTTTGAGCGCTCAGAAACTATTTTCACAAGAAGTGGTTGTGAAGAAGGCAGTAAGGTCACCTTTGCTACTGGCACACTAGAGGATGACGCTCTATCATGGTGGAACTCCACTGCCCAGAAAATGGGTACTGAAAGAGCTTACCAACTCCCTTGGGCCGAGTTTAAGCAGAAAATGTTGAAGAAGTATTGCCCACGTACTGAAATCCGAAAGCTAGAAGATGAGTTTGATCGCTTGGTAGTAAAAGGGTATGACATCCGGACCTATGACAGAAGGTTCCAAGAACTCTCTCTACTATGCCCAACTAAGGTGCCAGATTTCGAGAAAACCTTAGAGAGGTATGTTGAGGGATTGCCCAAAAGCATAGAAGGGATCGTTACTGTATCCAAACCACAAACACTGGAAGAAGCCATGGAGACTGCTCAGAAATTACTGGAGAGGGAAATTAAGCGTAATCAGGCTCAGGGAGGCAACGATCACAAAAGAAAATTTGATGATCGTAGAGGCAATCACAACAACAGCTCGCATCACAACAACAACACTCATCACAACAACAACAACCACCACCACCAACAAAACAGAGAGCAAAAAGTCGCAAGGGCTTATATGGCTGCACCAACAGAAGGCAGAGTTTATGCTGGGAACCACCCACTGTGTGATCAGTGCAATTGGCATCACTCAGGGCCTTGCACTGTTAAGTGTGGAAGCTGCCACAGAGTAGGCCATCAGACCAAGAATTGCAAGGATAGAGGCCCCGTTGCTGGGAACGACTTACAGCGAGTAGTGACTTGTTTTGGCTGTGGGGAGCGTGGACACTACAGGAACGAATGCCCTCAGAACCGTGGGCAAAAAGTCGAAGGTGCTCGCGGGAGAGCATATATGTTGGAGGGAAGAGAAGCTCACCAGGACCTCAACAACGCGATGGACTGATGAAATTTAGAATTTAGCAGTCCTATTCCCTTATGTATTATGTTGTACTAAGTCTACGACATCCCTAGTATCCGGATTTTTAAGACTACTTTCTGTTCTATAAACAACTTGCTGTGATAATTCCCCATCTATTGTACTTTCTATTCCTTTCTGATTTCTATATTATCAACAAATTTGTTATCACTCATAACATCTTTCCTTAAATTGCCATTTTGTAAACGGCATAGGTTGAATCTATTTAAACACTGAGAATTATAACGACTAAACCGAACATCACATCATTGTTCCTAAATTATACATAGCCTAGCTACCTATGTCTAATTCAGGAGGGATCATGTTATGCTGGGAGCAGTTATTTATAAATCCTAACACGAACAAACTGATTCATCATCTACAAAAGCTGAAGATTAGCAACTTTCTCTACATTCACCAAGTTCTCGACCGGAACCCTCATTGTTAAAATTTGTTATTAACAAACTCCTTTGTCTAACGGGTAGGTTACCCCCACAGATTTTTGATATTCATGAAACCCTGGTCGTACCTTTGAAAGAAATTCGACTTGACGATAAGCTAAATTCTGTCGAAGAACCAATGGAGATTTTGGATAGAGATGTCAAACAATTAAAACAAAGCCGTATCCCTATTGTCAAAGTTAGACGGAACTCTAAGAGAGGACCAGAGTACACATGGGAACGCGAAGATCAAATCCGTTCTAAATACCCCCACTTGTTTGATAACACAACTCCGACTACTACCACATCTTAGGATTCGGGACGAATCCTGTCTAACGGGTAGGTACTGTAATACCTCGTAAAAATCCCATGTCATTAATAATATTAATCACAGAATAATACCAATTTATGTTAAATAACCTTTTGTGCGGACTACCATTTTTTTTTCATATATATATATGGCAAAACTCACGTTCCATTTTTCTTTCTGGAACCGCACGCGTTCCGACACCGTGATAGTATGGCATAAGTTAAATAAATCAAAACAAAGAATATATATCATAAAGATAAATACGAACTCGGAAATAAGCTCAAATATTATATGACGACTCTCAAAAGTATGAACTCTCGGGTTAGAGACATTTTAAACAAAACCAGACTCGACACTGTCTAGCGAGACTCGAGTATTTAAATTATCCACTTCACCTTTAAACACTTATAAAAATTTACACTGCTACATTTTAAATTAAAGTTACACCCTACTCCTAAATAAATAAAAATCTACAAATCCTACTCCACTAATATAAAGCTGCTATTTTGTCGACACCCTCTTATCCTCCACCAATTCTAATATTTGTCTGCTACTGCTTTTCTCTTATCTTTGGTCAACGCCCCATTTCCCCTATCATAGCTTTGTTGCTGCGGCTACTTCTTCTTTCTTGTTCTTGTCGACCCCTCAATCCAACCAAAAACACCATCACCTTTCTACTCCTACCTTTCCACCTTATCATATTCTCGGCAAAACACCATCCTCAAAAGCACCATTCTACCTTTATCTCATCACTTTTGCTGCTGATGAAGCGAAAAGTGTACCGCTTTTAGGGGGTCATTTAAGCCCTAAATCGTATTTATTTGATCAAATATTGCCCTAAATCGTTCCTTTTGTCATTTTAGGTACTTTGGAGAAGAAATCTGGAAAAGGAAGCATTTTGGACGTTTTTGGAGCATAAAAGTGAAGAAAACGACAAAGTCTCCAAAGCTGTTGGAAAAGTACTCTTGACGGCGTCAAGGATTGCTCCTGACGGCGTCATGGCTTGGCAAAAGAGGTGGATATGAAAAATACACATGATAAGCCAGGGAGTTTTACAATGGAAAATCTGACGGCGTCACCCTTTAAGGTGATCAAGGCCATCACGGTTTAAGTTAAAGAGGGACGGCGTCAAACACATTTCTGACGGCGTCAAGCCTTGATAAGCCAGAGTGGATTTTGGAGGACTAAAGAGGGACGGCGTCAGGAAGGCCATCCGAGAACCCTAGCCACGGCGAGGTGACGGCGTCAAGATCTATAACGTGACGCCGTCAGCCACTAAGTTCTATATATAGTTTTGCAATTTTTTGTCATTAGTGTGCAACTTTGTGAGGAGAAACCCTAAGACGAATTTCTGCCATTTTTAAGGGTTTTCATACCCTTGGATCTCCCATGTTTAATTGAAGATAAGTAATCACTTAATCAATCAATATGTCTATGTGTTGTTTGATTATATCTTGTTCTTGTCTTTTGATTAACATGCTAGGCTAGATTTATCTTGTGTTTGCTTAGATCTAATGAAACCTAACTATTGATTATTGGTTGTTAGTGTGTTATTAATTGTATTGGATGATTGTTTATCGATGTTAGGCTTAAGAAAACTGGCTAACCTCCTATTCGGTAACTTGCTTGAACGTCTTAAGAAACATGAACCAATGCGTACTAAGGTTTTTATGGTTGTATTTAATGCATGAGCGAATTCTAGTGATCCCATGTTAGGAGCTTCTTAGCCGGCTCGACATAGGAGTGAAGTAGGAGCTTGTAGAGTTGGGGAAGTACGTACGCTACCCCACGATTGGTATTAAGGAATACACCCGTCATCCACGCAATTAATACACACTAATCAACCAGTAAAAGATAGTTAGGGAGTAAGGAAATCTAAGTAAACACATTTCTCCCCATATAAGTTTCACAACCTTTTCATTTTCAGTTATTTTATTTTATTTGCATTCGTAGTTATTTGGGTTAGTTGACTAGCAACTAATTCCGCCCACTCCTTAAAACCCGAGATTTTACTTGCTTTCATAAAAATATAAAAATACAAAAAAGAATCTTCCCTCACCCTTAGACCTATTAGAGTAGTTTTTCAATCCTAACGACACTATTCCCCTAGAGAACGATCAATCCCCCGGTACTTGCCACTTCACTATACTACATCGGTCAGGTACACTGCCTGGTGGGGATTGCAAGCCTCTCGAGATCCCTTGAGAGGTAAAACCTGTTGTAAGGTCGCAAAACCACGCATCAAGTTTTTGGCGCCGCTGCCGGGGAATAGTTATTGTTTAGGTTGAATTTTTATTTTATTAGGTCTACTCACTAGATTCCTTTCTAGTGAGATTTTTATTTTATTTTTCTAGGATTTCTTTAGTCTATTTTTTTTTCTTCGTTTCTTTGTTCGTAACCATTACCATCCGACATCATGGAAGGTGGTAATATCCTCGATCCCAACAACCCACTACCACCACAACACCCACCTCCTAGAGCCCGTACCTTAGGAGACTACTCCCGTCCTAGCCACCATGGCTATCGAAACACCATTGAGCTCACTCAAGGAGCCAATGTCACTCCCTTGCGATCCGACACCATCCGGTTGGTGCAAAGTGGATGCGCATTCCATGGACTTCGTTCCGAAGATCCTAATCAACATCTCAAGGACTTTCTCAAAATCGTTGATTCCATAGACCTTGATGTTGCCACTCGAGAGACGACCCGACTGCGTCTCTTTCAATTCTCTCTGCGGGACCAAGCTAGTCAATGGCTAGAGCATCTACCCGCAGGATCCATCACCTCTTGGGATGATCTCACCACTCGTTTCCTCGCTCAGTTTTTCCCACCGGGAAGAACTACCAAGCTAAGGAATGATATCTTGATGTTCCAACAACGTCAAGGCGAAACCCTCTACGAGGCATGGACTCGATTCAAGGACTTACTCCAAAAAGTCCCTCACCATGGCATAGAACTTTGGCTCCAAGTCCAAATCTTCTATGACCATATCAATCTCTCCACGAGGCAAACCATTGACCAATCGGCTGGTGGTAAGCTACGTGATCTAAGTGCGGAACAATCATGGGCTCTCCTAGAAGATCTTTCTCTTTATGACAACGAAAGTTGGAGTGATCCCCGTGATTTGAATAAAACGTTCAAGGCAATATCTTTGCCTTCGAACAATTCAAGCACTTCCGACCGTAGGATCATAGAACTTGAAGACCAAGTCAAGTTTCTTATGAAATCCTACGAGGCTCCTAAACCTTTAAGCCAAGTGAACAAAATCACTTCTTCACGTGAATTATGTAGTGGTCCCCACGACACTCGTGATTGCATGGAACTCCCCGAACAAGCTTTTGCGGACTACGCATCCTCGCGTACCGACGGAGCGGGAGACAAGTGGTACACTTTCAAACCCGAGCCAAACCCCTACGGTGATTCATACAACCCCTCATGGAAAAATCACCCAAACCTTAGGTGGAAACAAAACCAAAACGCACAACAAACCAATTCTTCCAACCCACCTAATCGTTTCCAATCAAGCGGTTCACCCTCGAACCGTACTTTCAACAACAATCCTTCCAGCAATGGTAGTACCAATAACTTTGAAGGATTGATGTCCCAATTTATGGCATCTCAAGAAGCTCGTTTGGACAAGTTTGAAGCCGATTTCAAACAAAAACAAAGCGAGATGACCAATAAGATTGACACTTTGTTGAAAGCCCTCAATGACCGAGAAATGGGAGCACTCTCTAGCAACACAGTCAAGAACCCGAAACTAAATGTCAACGCCATTTCATCAGTTTCGTCTCCTAGTTCTTGTCCACAATATTATTCGGTCAATTCCATGAGCTCGTGTTTCAAACAAACCCAAGTCGTTCAAAATGACCAAGAAGTTATGATGTCCAAATTGGTCAACAACATAGCTGAGACACCTCCCACTCAAAACCTTGACGAAGAATTCAAGGAGCTCCACCTTGAAAGTCCGGTTATTGATGTGTTGGATGAGAAGAAGCTCAAGTTAGGCGAAAAAAGGGACCGCCTTTGTTCAAAACAAGCTACCTAAGAAATTAGATGATCCGGGCCTATTTGTTCTACCTTGTAAGATCGGTAATTCGGAGGCTTATGACACATTAGCCGATCTTGGATCAAGCCTTAACCTACTTCCGTTACCTCTCTACACCTCTCTAAAACTAGGAAAACTTGAAGAAACCGAGGTGATAATAGGCTTAGCGGATGGAAGTGTTGCTTACCCGGTTGGAGTAGTCAAAGACGTGTTAGTACACATAGGAAAATTAGCCATGTTAGCCGATTTCCACGTCCTTGATATGGTTAGCGACCCTACATGCCCCTTGTTGATAGGTAGAGGATTTTTGGCGACCGCTAGTGCTATGATTGATTGTAAGGAATCTAAGATAGCGGTAGGAGAAGGTGATACTTGGTCAGTCTATGATGTGAAGAAACATGCCTATGATACTAGTGAGGAACCAACACCCCATTGGTTAGAATTAAATAGGAGAACCATCTAGATATGGACCTTGGATCGATAAAGACTTCATAGGACCCCAACGCCCATTTTACCTAGAAGAGGACTTTGTGAACCGAACACATACGGTAGAGCAACTCTTGGCTAGGGACACCGAATTGGATCCATTTGAAGACCCTCTAGTTTTTAGGAGGATGATTGATTTCCTAGGAGTTTTGCCAATTAACCTAGGGATGAATAAGTGGACTTGTGAGGACGATGATCATAAGTGGGATTGGGACAAACCACCCAAAGATGGAGATGGGTCATGGCATATTAAGATGACATTGTATGACCCGGATGGAGAGAAGTTTGAAAAGATATATTGTACTAAGCGGACCAATAGGAAACTTCAATCCAAGCTTAACCCTAAAGACGTCCTCGATGACGAACTCACTTACATAGGGTAGAAGGACTTTGAGTCTAGCTACAAGACTCGTTAATAAAGAAAAGCGCTTCTTGGGAGGCAACCCAAGCTTTATTTGCTTTGTGTGTTTATTTATTTGTTTGTTTGATTTTATTTGCTTCCGTATGTATGTTTAATTTTTATCATTATTGATTCAAGTTCAAAACTAAATTGTGAAAATGCTTTATCTTGTTTTTAACTTCGTCTTAACTACATATAAAGGTATTTTGCAAAAGTTAAGTGTAAGGGAAATCCAAATCGGTTTATTAGAACAAATGAACATGAATCATAACAATAATAAATTAACATACATATTAGTATTTGTTTGAGTCAAATGCTTGTATCGAGTCATGATGATATTTTGCAGGATTTCCAGGAAGTAAGGTATAGGTTTTTCCAGAAATTTTCTGGAAACTTAACATGAGAATTCTGTCAGATCATTTCTGACGGCGTCAGGCTTTACAACCTGACGGCGTCAGGTTTTAATTTTCTGAAATTTTTGAAAGTTTTGTTTTCATAAAAAGTTTTTATTAAATCTCTAACTTATAAACTCCAGGAATCTGCAAAATTATCATTCCACAAGCATTATATCCTTATATAGAATTTATCCCGCCGATGTTATGCAGGTTTTCGTGTTTGTTTTCTCAGGTTTAACAGGTTATTTTGGACAAGGAGATGTATGTGGAATCAAGCTTTTGGCGATGCATTAGTCTTGAAGCTTCTACATTCTCTTGGAAGAAGATCTAACCATGTTACCCCTTTATCCACCAAACGAATCAGGTGAGTATTTGATTTCATTCTTTTACCTTATTTACTTTTACATCTTGTTATTTGAACATTGGGGACAATGTTCATCTTAAGTGTAAGGGGGGGGGGGGGTAAAGTACGATACTTTAGAGAATACAATTGCACTTGATTTTTGTTTGTTTAATAGTAGATGTGTAATAAAACTGAGATAAATACCTGTTAGGGCAATTGTAGTGCCAAATTTAAAATTTTTTACAACATATAGGAGTGAAACTTTGATCTTAATGAGCGTCTCATGGATAGGAGTTATATGACTAGCACAAAACCGTACCACTAAAAAATTTTCCACCCCCAAATATGTGAGGTTCGCCCCTAGAATTGGTAGGAAAAGCATTTATGCTATGATGTGTGTACCGGTAGCACTTAGATTCTAGAACTTGCGTTAGGACCATTCCGAGGCCACAAGTGAGACTACATTCGTGTAGTTAGATTTACTACATGATAAGAGGCATTAGGATTAACCCATTGTTTTACACCTGTATTTTTGTTATAATTACATTGGCTACATTGGTCAAGTAATTCTCCCACACCCTTTGCGTTGTACTCATTTTTGGTACACGATACCCCTAGTACACCCCTCAGAGCCTATCTTTTCGTTTCTAACTTTAAGCATTTTACTTAAAGTAAGAATTTTTACACCCCACTTAAATGTACACCCAAATCGCCTTAGCCTACCTTGTATGCACTCATTTTTAGTGCATTATTGTGACAACATTTGTTTAAACCCCAAGTTAATTATCTAATTGATTACATGGTTGCTAAGTCGAGTCATATCCTTGTACATATTGTTTTGGGACGATTGGGACTCATGGGTAAAGTACTAGTGTAATGGAGTAATGGGGAAGAACAACATTATTACCCCCATATGTGCTAAATATTTTAAAAGTACTCCAAGTGTTTCGATTATCTTAATTCGAGTCATTAGAATAGTTATTTGTAAAGTTATGTAAAAGTTCAAGTGTAAGGGGAATGCAACGCCCCTATGATGTATTATTTTGGATGGTAGGGCAAGAGTGTATGAAAAAAAAAAAAAAAATGAGAAAAAGAAAAGTAGAAAAAACATACGGACTACCATCCCGTTTCATTTTATGTTTATTTTATGTTTTTGTTATTTTGTTTTTAGCTTAAGTCGAGTCTAGTCTTGGCTTAGCAACGCCATATTGTACATGTAATTAATCAAGATCTTTAACTCGCCACCAGTAAAATATCCCTTATCCAACAAAACCGTGTTTATCATATCCCTACACCTCACGTTATAACCCGTTTAAAAGCCCTCTTTGATAGTTTATCTTAGGTGCTTACGCCTAGTGGAGGAGGTTTTCGATCCTTTCCCAAGCCTATGGTAATCTATTTGCTATGACAGGTAGTGAGAGATATTATCCGTTTTCATTTATGAGATATACTTTTATGACACCTGAGAGATGTGAGTATCTAAACACTACTTGTGAGGTGCTAGTTTGTAATCACCGTGCTTATTATGATTAAAGTGGAACGACTATTTGTTGTAATTACTTTTATATTAGCATTAAATGACCCCTAACTTGTATTTTGATTAGAATAAAAGCGCATTTGCTTGAGGACAAGCAAATCTCAAGTGTAAGGGTATTTGATGAAGCGAAAAGTGTACCGCTTTTAGGGGGTCATTTAAGCCCTAAATCGTATTTATTTGATCAAATATTGCCCTAAATCGTTCCTTTTGTCATTTTAGGTACTTTGGAGAAGAAATCTGGAAAAGGAAGCATTTTGGACGTTTTTGGAGCATAAAAGTGAAGAAAACGACAAAGTCTCCAAAGCTGCTGGAAAAGTACTCTTGACGGCGTCAAGGATTGCTCCTGACGGCGTCATGGCTTGGCAAAAGAGGTGGATATGAAAAATACACATGATAAGCCAGGGAGTTTTACAATGGAAAATCTGACGGCGTCACCCTTTAAGGTGATCAAGGCCATCACGGTTTAAGTTAAAGAGGGACGGCGTCAAGCACATTTCTGACGGCGTCAAGCCTTGATAAGCCAGAGCGGATTTTGGAGGACTAAAGAGGGACGGCGTCAGGAAGGCCATCCGAGAACCCTAGCCACGGCGAGGTGACGGCGTCAAGATCTATAACGTGACACCGTCAGCCACTAAGTTCTATATATAGTGTAATACCCAGAAATCTAAAACATTTAAAGTACCAAATTAATCCCGAACCTTTGAAAATGATCAAGATATGAAGCAATACTATTTCAATACTACATTTAATATTTTTTATAAAGTACAAAATTTATGAAATCTTACAAAATAAACATATGGGCCGATTATGGTATGATTATTATTATTCGTTAGTTATAAAACAAATTAAATGAAAGATAAGTATCAAGATAAATGAGGAAATCATTCTAATCTTCAAATTCTGATTTAGTCACTCAACAAGGCCGAGATTTCAGCCCTAATTGACCCCAAAATCACGGCACCACTTATTTATTTATTTCCTTCCTTCTTTTCGTTCCATACGAACCATAATACTCTCCAAAAATCTCGGCAACCTCTCTCTTATCTCACTCGTTTATTTCCCCATATCACAAACTGATTTCGCACAAGACAAACCCTAAACTAAAGTATAAGTGACGGCGACCATTTTCTCCAAGAAAGAACGAAGCCATAGGGAGAAAGATAGGCGCCATATTTTGACTGCTCAAGTAATGACTCGGTGCTAACATTCGTATTCGCGAATAGTTTTGGGTTTCACGACGGAAATAACGAGAGTTTCGAGTTGCTGTTTATGATCGCGATGTGTTTGTGATCGTGTAGTTTGGTTCGAGGAGGGTTTAGTGTTGTGTCGAATGGCTGTAGACTTGAGCCTTTGTGTTCTTTGTTATATATATTCCGAATATTCGACCAGAAAGCAAGAGGAGAACAGAGTGAGGTGATCGGGTTGGTCTTGGTGTTCTAGCAAGGTGGTGATCATTGGAGTTGGTTCCTTGGTTTGACCGTGGGTTAGAAAGTATATTGGTTTGTTCGAGTTAAGATCAGACGTTTCACGTTCGTTTTCGAGTCGATGGTTGTACTGGTTCACGTTGGTTTTGCATGGCGTGGAGGTAAATCATCAGCCACACTATTAAAAGTATTTTATGGTCTTTAATATAATATAGTTAATAGTAGGGGCCATGCAGTTATTAATTGTTGTTTGCTAATACAGTTAAAGTTATATATATGCTAGAATATTTAATATTTCTTTGTCCCTACTAACACAAACAAAAGATAATAGACTAATAATAAATTGTGATAACATAAACAGTGGTCTCCTTCGACCTATGCATGAATCGAATATGAATATGAAACAAATACGCATCGTTTATTAATGTGTCACTATCATTTGGTAATCATAAACTTGATAAAGCCTCTTATTTTGCTAACGAAAACAAAAACGAGAATTTGTTCGAGTTGCGATATGTAAGGAAACACCAGTGGAGAAGACGTTTGATCTCTTTATGCACCACTTATGATTTTACACATTGTACCCCTAAGTTATTTCAAATATTCTCAAATAATCTTATGAAAGGTTTAAAATCCTATTTTAGCCCCTATAGCCTATTTATAATATATAAGTTCTCTTCAAATCAGTATATGGTATTTTTGAACCAATGTTGTCATAAGCATAATTTATACAAGTAATGTAATAAAAATAAATAAATAAATAAGACTTTGATACTAGGAAGCTAAATGATTATTATTTTAATATGGATTAATTGCTCATGTAGGCCTTGTTGAAGATCTTGATGATCTATTTGGTGTTAACCTATTTTTTTTTTTTTTTTTTTTTTTTTTTGATAATGAAACACTAAGCTGTTAAATTATGAATTGTAAACCGAGATGGGAAAGTTACTAATATGGAAACATGTTAATTTTGAAAACCTATTAAAAATGTGAAGCCGACTAAAATAAGTATTATGATTTAAATAAGATATTAATAATAAGACGATCATGAATTCGTGTAGATCCGCTGAAGAAGGAGTTTGATTCCGATCTTTATGTTTCTGTTATGTTTGCGCTTGCGGTCTAAGGTACGGATACTCTACCCTTTTAAGAAAGGGTGTCTTATCACCTATGCTTCGATGTTGAGCTATGAACTTTTGCTATGAACCTTTGCTATGACCTTTTTGCTATGAACCTTTTTATATGAACCTTTTCATATGACTTTGAGATTCACTTTTGACATGACCTTGAGATATGCTTTGACATGACTTTGAGATGAACCCGTTTGCATGACATTGAGACCTGACTCTTAGTTTGATACCCGAGCCACCTTTCTGTTTCCTAGCCAGGAAGGTAACCTGGCCATGTCTGTGATGCACCACTGGCATGACTCCTGTGTGGGGGAGTGATTTCTCACGCCGTCCCCTTTTATATTATCTGCCATGGCTACTATGATTTTGAGTATGACTTTGAGATTGACTTTGAGTGGGGGCGTATGGATTGCAATCCTAGGCATGTATGTTTAATGGATTTAACTATGACTTTGAGTATGACTTTGAGGTGACTGGTGCATGTGTGCTATACACGCCTTTCACACCCCTGGGAGCTGATCACTCCACTATTATGATACATGAGGACACCCCTCATATTATCTGGTTGCCTGAGAGGTATCCCCTCTGATTGTGAGATTATGACTTTGAGATTATGATGTTGAGATTATGACTTTGAGTTTCTGGGCTCGTGGTGGATGACTATCCTATTCTCCTCTTATTATCCTTTTGTTTCTTTTATACCGTATGACATTCCCATTGCCCATATTATATTTCTGTTTTCGTTATTCTTTGCTTTGTATATGTATCTGTTCACTGAGCTTTTTAAGCTCAGCCGCACGTTTTCTTTTCGTGTGCGGCAGGTAATAAGCAGGTCGACGGGTTTTGGGCATGAGTGAAGAGACTTTGGACTTAGAAGACTTTGATAGTTATTCTGAAGTAGAGACTATTAGAAAGAGTTGCTTTTGCATACTTAGTAATTAGTTTTGTTTCCCTTGTAACCTTGTGTATTCAGTATTTCATTTGTAACCTTTGAGAATCTTTGTATTACTATTGAATGTATGCTTTGTTTGATCTGATATGAAGCCATTAATGTGATACTTCTACCCTTGCTGGGTTGGGGTGTTACAATTATGGTATCAGAGCGACAGGCTGCGATTCGTAATACATTTACCCTTGACCTGTGTAAGTTAGGACCACTAAGCTTTTCCTGTAGGCACTCGTAAGTCAACCTTGAAGATTGCTTTAGGATTTCCCATAGGAACCTAAGTTTTGACCGGTGAGGAATGGGTAGACTATAAGGCATTTGTTTAAGCATCATTGCTTCCGTATCACTCTGATTCGTGCCTTGCTTTTGGTTAGATCCTGTTGATACCACTTCTGGAAAGTGAAAACTTATGCTTTGCACCACCTAAGTTTGGAACCTGATTAAATCTTGAAGGCATTGAGAATTTCATAATAATGACCTGACACTATTTGATCCTTATCTTCAAATCCCTTTTGTAAATCCTTTTGATAATGACCCGCATTTCACTCTGATTCTTTTGTTAATCACTTTGACGCCTCTTCAGGCATTCCGAGAACCTCTATGGCGATGACGTACTGGATATGTTTTGCTATTTGATAAGTATCTGTAAATCTCCCGACACTAATTGATTTCGTTTCACCCATCTCTTTCCCTATAAGAAGTCTTGTGGTGTATAACCACGAGTATATAATGTTTCCCCCACTTTTGAATGATGAAGATTTGATTTGTGATCCGTCTATCTTAGGATAGTTAACTTCAATCCTATTCTGACCAGGAATTTGTTGATTGAGCATTCAAATATTGACAAATTTCCCCTCTATGTCTCACCTTTAACGTTTGCAACAATTTTGAAATCCCTACTACAATTACCAATTGTCAAACCTTTGCTATCTCTATTACTCTGGAGACGCGTGTGTTACTTTCATGGGTATGAAGTTTTCCCTAGAACTCATTTCGTACACCAATGAATGAACCTCATCTTGAGAACTCTTTGGCACCTTGAGTCTTTTGAACATGAACCTTATCTTGGACGTTATTTGGCACCCTGAATCTCGAATATGATTCCTGGTCGAACCACCAAAATTTTTCATCGGAGTGTGAAGTAGGATTTGACTTGATACCGGGAGATTGTCTAGTCACCAAGCGAAGGTGTCTTTTAGATGTGTCCGGAATCATACCTGCTGGATTGAGCAACCGGGAAGAGCAGCAACCGAAGACCAGGAAGTGAGTTTACTTAAGTGTATTTCTGGGCGTGTTTTAGTTTCGTTCGCGATTAAGAAGGATGATGACTGGAGATATGTATTGATTACAGGAAGCTGAACCGTAATACCGTTTGGAGCCATTATTTGCCTTGAACGACTATGTGTTTGTTTAATTTCAGAGCGCGAAGTTTCCTTCTGATAAATTAATTTTGTTCTTGGAATCGCCTTTCGTATTCGTAACGACTACTATGACGGTTAGTGACGCTAATGGTATTAGCTAAAGCTCTGACTGTTTCGTGAATTTGATAAATGATGTTTTCTCGTAAGTACTTGGACAAATGGTCATTGTATGACTTAAAAGTACGAAAATCATCTTTGCACTTCGCTAGAAAAATTCGTCGGTCATTTGTGCATTCTGAGAGATTGATATTTGTAGAGGCAACGATGTTTTTAATCGAGGATATCTCTTTAAATCCCGCAAGTTTTGAAAACTGTAACCATGTGGTCAAAACCAATAATAGAATGGAGAACTGAAACCTTTTGAACTTTGCAGAAGAATTATGGAAGATGTTTGCAACTTATGATACCATAGAGAAATTTCGTGAACAGAGAGAAACAGCTTAGTTTGATTTAGAATGGAGTTTTGGAAAGGTTGAAATAGAAATTAGTTTCCATACCACCGAGCGGAACAATTTTTGGGATAAATCGGAAAGAATATCGGTTATACTCCCTTACAGCACAGAAGGCTTTTCGTATGCAGCAGGACAACTAGAAGCACGTCAGAAGAGTTACTTCACTGCCTGACCTGGAGTTGACAACAACGGTGGCTACCTGGAGAGTGAAGACATTACTTACAAGGTAGAAGTGTTGGCGATGCTGAAGATCTAGTCAAGACGGCGAACTCGGAGCTGATGAAGACGCGCAGTCTCACTTCCCTATTCATCTTGGTTGTACTAAGATGAATTGAGAGCGGAAGCAGACTGAATGATGAAGAGCATGCCAGGAATTCACATTACTCCATCACATTCCAAGAAGAACTGCAGGAGGCTTAACGGACCAGACACAAGTTCCTGATTTTGGTTTCACTTCCCGATGGATGGACAGACGAAGACGGATTAACCGGATTTGAAGAGACTGGATGTGTTGGATGATCGGATTTTTGGAACATACCCTTTATGTTTGGAAGAATTGATTCTATGAAGGCCGAAGTTCTTGGCAACTAACTTTCAGTTCCGTTGACCCTCCTAAGTTTCGTTATATAGTAATGAGATCCTCTTATGATTTAAGTTCCCTAGAAGCATTTTAGTTTCGTGATTATTTTTCGTATGTTCGGTGATGGCTTTGTTTTGAGAGATTTTGGCGAATTGTGGAAGATCTGATGCTTGTGGACGACGTACCTTATTCTGTTAGGCAATCTGGGATTTTGATACTCTTACGAATAGTTTTGTTTTTCCCCTTGACTATGGCATTCGTTTTGTTGACCTTGAGACTGTAGAAGTACTAGGTGGATTAAGATAGGTGGTTTTGATTACGACTTGAGATAAAGTATGACCATCATGAGGGCATATTTATATGATGCCAGTATTATGACGTCTGGCCAACGTGATAATACTTACATCATATAACGTGCACTTGTTGTGGGCATAGGATATCTTGGGGAGTACCTAAGAAGTTTAGAATTTGATCTCTGTTGGACTATCCGTGATTAGTGAGACTTTAGGTTCATTCTACCTATGCGTTTAATCTGCTTTTAGCGTTATACGACTGGATACGTTTGGATACTCGACACGCGTTTGTTGACCTCTGTACTTCCGATAAGAATCTTAGGTTCTGTTGTAGAACTTTCTACCGTCTGTTTTCTGTCAGTATGGATCCGATCTGTTACTATTAAAAAGTACACCTACATTTTGCTATATGTACGTTTCGCATCCGTTGATTATGTTTCATTACGACCTGCTATGAGTTGATTGAGGCTTTGGATTTTGAGGAGCAAGACCTGTTTGTTTATGAGAACACCTATGAAAGGTTATACCGAAGCCGAGACTATTTGAGAATCTGATTGAGTTTGAACTCTCGAATTGCATTTTGTTAACCTCAGTTATGGACCTTAAATGCTTTGAAGAGCTCTCTACTCTTGATACAGTTAATTTGATTCGAAATTGAGTTCGTATTTCCATATGAGCTTCCTGAAAATTCACCTATCGTCCATTTTATGTTGCATGGACCTTTCGATCAGAAATCAACTTATTTTGTCTCTTTCTAAGAAATTTGAACCCACCTCGTTTTGATTTGAGCCATGAGAAACTATTTGGTCTGAAGATCTTTTTTTGGAAGAACCTCCTCGGCCGTGAGAATGTTTGTGACGATCTTTTGCTACTTGCTACGACTTCGTTTAACTTGGCGACTTCAATTTTCGAGGACGAAATTTTTTTTTTAAGAGGGGAAGAAGTTGTAATACCCAGAAATCTAAAACATGTAAAGTACCAAATTAATCCCGAACCTTTGAAAATGATCAAGATATGAAGCAATACTATTTCAATACTACATTTAATATTTTTTATAAAGTACAAAATTTATGAAATCTTACAAAATAAACATATGGGCCGATTATGGTATGATTATTATTATTCGTTAGTTATAAAACAAATTAAATGAAAGATAAGTATCAGGATAAATGAGGAAATCATTCTAATCTTCAAATTCTGATTTAGTCACTCAACAAGGCCGAGATTTCAGCCCTAATTGACCCCAAAATCACGGCACCACTTATTTATTTATTTCCTTCCTTCTTTTCGTTCCATACGAACCATAATACTCTCCAAAAATCTCGGCAACCTCTCTCTTATCTCACTCGTTTATTTCCCCATATCACAAACTGATTTCGCACAAGACAAACCCTAAACTAAAGTATAAGTGACGGCGACCATTTTCTCCAAGAAAGAACGAAGCCATAGGGAGAAAGATAGGCGCCATATTTTGACTGCTCAAGTAATGACTCGGTGCTAACATTCGTATTCACGAATAGTTTTGGGTTTCACGACGGAAATAACGAGAGTTTCGAGTTGCTGTTTATGATCGTGATGTGTTTGTGATCGTGTAGTTTGGTTCGAGGAGGGTTTAGTGTTGTGTCGAATGGCTGTAGACTTGAGCCTTTGTGTTCTTTGTTATATATATTCCGAATATTCGACCAGAAAGCAAGAGGCGAACAGAGTGAGGTGATCGGGTTGGTCTTGGTGTTCTAGCAAGGTGGTGATCATTGGAGTTGGTTCCTTGGTTTGACCGTGGGTTAGAAAGTATATTGGTTTGTTCGAGTTAAGATCAGACGTTTCACGTTCGTTTTCGAGTCGATGGTTGTACTGGTTCACGTTGGTTTTGCATGGCGTGGAGGTAAATCATCAGCCACACTATTAAAAGTATTTTATGGTCTTTAATATAATATAGTTAATAGTAGGGGCCATGCAGTTATTAATTGTTGTTTGCTAATACAGTTAAAGTTATATATATGCTAGAATATTTAATATTTCTTTGTCCCTACTAACACAAACAAAAGATAATAGACTAATAATAAATTGTGATAACATAAACAGTGGTCTCCTTCGACCTATGCATGAATCGAATATGAATATGAAACAAATACGCATCGTTTATTAATGTGTCACTATCATTTGGTAATCATAAACTTGATAAAGCCTCTTATTTTGCTAACGAAAACAAAAACGAGAATTTGTTCGAGTTGCGATATGTAAGGAAACACCAGTGGAGAAGACGTTTGATCTCTTTATGCACCACTTATGATTTTACACATTGTACCCCTAAGTTATTTCAAATATTCTCAAATAATCTTATGAAAGGTTTAAAATCCTATTTTAGCCCCTATAGCCTATTTATAATATATAAGTTCTCTTCAAATCAGTATATGGTATTTTTGAACCAATGTTGTCATAAGCATAATTTATACAAGTAATGTAATAAAAATAAATAAATAAATAAGACTTTGATACTAGGAAGCTAAATGATTATTATTTTAATATGGATTAATTGCTCATGTAGGCCTTGTTGAAGATCTTGATGATCTATTTGGTGTTAACCTATTTTTTTTTTTGAAACACTAAGCTGTTAAATTATGAATTGTAAACCGAGATGGGAAAGTTACTAATATGGAAACATGTTAATTTTGAAAACCTATTAAAAATGTGAAGCCGACTAAAATAAGTATTATGATTTAAATAAGATATTAATAATAAGACGATCATGAATTCGTGTAGATCCGCTGAAGAAGGAGTTTGATTCCGATCTTTATGTTTCTGTTATGTTTGCGCTTGCGGTCTAAGGTACGGATACTCTACCCTTTTAAGAAAGGGTGTCTTATCACCTATGCTTCGATGTTGAGCTATGAACTTTTGCTATGAACCTTTGCTATGACCTTTTTGCTATGAACCTTTTGATATGAACCTTTTCATATGACTTTGAGATTCACTTTTGACATGACCTTGAGATATGCTTTGACATGACTTTGAGATGAACCCGTTTGCATGACATTGAGACCTGACTCTTAGTTTGATACCCGAGCCACCTTTCTGTTTCCTAGCCAGGAAGGTAACCTGGCCATGTCTGTGATGCACCACTGGCATGACTCCTGTATGGGGGAGTGATTTCTCACGCCGTCCCCTTTTATATTATCTGCCATGGCTACTATGATTTTGAGTATGACTTTGAGATTGACTTTGAGTGGGGGCGTATGGATTGCAATCCTAGGCATGTATGTTTAATGGATTTAACTATGACTTTGAGTATGACTTTGAGGTGACTGGTGCATGTGTGCTATACACGCCTTTCACACCCCTGGGAGCTGATCACTCCACTATTATGATACATGAGGACACCCCTCATATTATCTGGTTGCCTGAGAGGTATCCCCTCTGATTGTGAGATTATGACTTTGAGATTATGATGTTGAGATTATGACTTTGAGTTTCTGGGCTCGTGGTGGATGACTATCCTATTCTCCTCTTATTATCCTTTTGTTTCTTTTATACCGTATGACATTCCCATTGCCCATATTATATTTCTGTTTTCGTTATTCTTTGCTTTGTATATGTATCTGTTCACTGAGCTTTTTAAGCTCAGCCGCACGTTTTCTTTTCGTGTGCGGCAGGTAATAAGCAGGTCGACGGGTTTTGGGCATGAGTGAAGAGACTTTGGACTTAGAAGACTTTGATAGTTATTCTGAAGTAGAGACTATTAGAAAGAGTTGCTTTTGCATACTTAGTAATTAGTTTTGTTTCCCTTGTAACCTTGTGTATTCAGTATTTCATTTGTAACCTTTGAGAATCTTTGTATTACTATTGAATGTATGCTTTGTTTGATCTGATATGAAGCCATTAATGTGATACTTCTACCCTTGCTGGGTTGGGGTGTTACATATAGTTTTGCAATTTTTTGTCATTAGTGTGCAACTTTGTGCGGAGAAACCCTAAGATGAATTTCTACCATTTTTAAGGGTTTTCATACCCTTGGATCTCCCATGTTTAATTGAAGATAAGTAATCACTTAATCAATCAATATGTCTATGTGTTGTTTGATTATATCTTGTTCTTGTCTTTTGATTAACATGCTAGGCGAGATTTATCTTGTGTTTGCTTAGATCTAATGAAACCTAACTATTGATTATTGGTTGTTAGTGTGTTATTAATTGTACTGGATGATTGTTTATCGATGTTAGGCTTAAGAAAACTGGCTAACCTCCTATTCGGTAACTTGCTTGAACGTCTTAAGAAACATGAACCAATGCGTACTAAGGTTTTTATGGTTGTATTTAATGCATGAGCGAATTCTAGTGATCCCATGTTAGGAGCTTCTTAGCCGGCTCGACATAGGAGTGAAGTAGGAGCTTGTAGAGTTGGGGAAGTACGTACGCCACCCCACGATTGGTATTAAGAAATACACCCGTCATCCACGCAATTAATACACACTAATCAACCGGTAAAAGATAGTTAGGGAGTAAGGAAATCTAAGTAAACACATTTCTCCCCATATAAGTTTCACAACCTTTTCATTTTCAGTTATTTTATTTTATTTGCATTCGTAGTTATTTGGGTTAGTTGACTAGCAACTAATTCCGCCCACTCCTTAAAACCCGAGATTTTACTTACTTTCATAAAAATATAAAAATACAAAAAAGAATCTTCCCTCACCCTTAGACCTATTAGAGTAGTTTTTCAATCCTAACGACACTATTCCCCTAGAGAACGATCAATCCCCCGGTACTTGCCACTTCACTATACTACATCGGTCAGGTACACTGCCTGGTGGGGATTGCAAGCCTCTCGAGATCCCTTGAGAGGTAAAACCTGTTGTTAGGTCGCAAAACCACGCATCAGCTGCTACCCTCGAAAACCAAAAACCGAACTATCTCTATCACACCATCGATTCTAGTCAACCATCAACCTTTGTCCTCTTCGAATTCACGGGTCTCCTTAAGATTTAAAGTCACTAGTATAGAGATAAGACACCATTTAGGAATGTTAGCTTTTCCCCAACTCAAAAGTAATATGGAGCCTAACTCCATTATACTCCTTAAATCCACCCATCCTGGACACCATTCGAATCACAGCAACACTACAAACACACCAACATCTGAGAGGTTCTCAAGATCCGGGTTAAGGTGTGATTCGAATTGGAGAAGGAAGTGGGTTTTGGAGCTTTTGGATTCGGGTTTGATAGTGTTCGACACCTTCTACAAATTTCAGGTTAATTTTTATTTAAGATTGATTTATATTTTTTTTACTTTCATTCGAGCCATATCAGTTGGAAATTTGTATTAGATATAAGCAAAACTAGGATCTTTGTGGTTAGGTTGATAAAATGTAAGTATAAGAATTGAGAATAAGTTGCGATTGATCGAATGTGGTTTCGATTTAAATAGGTCGAATTAGGCTTAAATGAGTATGGTTGATCTTTGATGAAGAGATAAATCAATATAGTTGTGTTACTGTGAATGGATTGCGGTTTAAACGGGTCAAATTAGGTGTTGTTGTAAAACGGGTCGAATGGGAAGGTTTGTCTTGAAAAGTCACGGGTTAGTTACGGATTCGTTAAAAGGATAGCAGTTAAGAGTAGTCGAAACGTACGGCTTGTCGAATGGCATTAAGAGCTTAAAACAACAACTAGCGAGACTTATAAGTAATATTGAACCCGTAGAATTTGTAGTAGAATTGCTCTTTTAATATCGTGAGATCGTCATCGAGTAGTTGCGTAGTTCATAACTAGGCCTAGGTTCGACGTAGTAGCACTATCAACCCTTTCGCCAAAGTCTCGTTTGAGACAGTCGATTCTTTTAAAACATGTGAATGGCTGCTTTTTGGTTCCAAATAAGAATACCAGGCGAACCACAATCTCAAAAAGAAAACATAAAACCTGCATGTTGCTAAAAGTGAAATTTGGGTTTAAAGTTAACACCGGGCCGAAGCCCACAAAGAATTTGGATTAAATTTGTTTTAGGGCCGCAGCCCACTTTGATTTAACAATAAAATGTAGGGTGCGTTTGAGTTATAAATTAAAAAGAGAAATGTCTCATTCTTTTAAACATGTCAACGAAACCCGAATAGACAATTTTGATGGTACTTTGTACACAACTCTACATATCGTATGTTAATTATTAAGACTATGACAAAAACGATTAAAAACTGTTATACGTCAATAATAATTACGCCGTAAAATATATAGTTAACACATGCAACAATAACATGTTTTGAAAATATATAAACTATTTTACGTTCATCAAATCTTAATCAAAAATACAAACTAAATTATGCCATACTAATCTAGGTCACGCGTTGGAGATACAACACACCATTTGATTCTATTGCATCACAGATTTCTACTACTACCAAGGTGAGTTCATAGTCCCACATTTTTTTTACGATTTTAAACCCGTGGGGAGATACATGCTACTACTTTTTATGATCACAATTGCTTGAAAACTATATGTCTATCTAAATGTGTTATTGCCTAAGTACAACTATTATTATATCGATTACTGTCGATACTATCAACTACTGTTGACACAATTATTATATCGATTACTGTCGATACTATCAATTACTGTTGATGCTACTGTTATATCGATTTATGTCAATACTACCAATTACTGTTGGTACACTGTTAACACTTTGGTTTCATTAGCTTAGTGCAATAATAACTACTTACGATTTATGGGTATAACAACGGAACCCATAACCTCTTAAACTTGAAATCTTGTGATCAATCATTTTACTACTAAACATTATGGATTCACTCAACCTTTGTGTTGACTCTTTTAAGCATGTTTTATCTCAGATAACTAAGGAATCTCAAGGCACGGAGTTGGCAAGGGCATTGGAAACCTACTTTTTTTTTTTTATTTCAAATAATTATATCATTCTTTTCAAACTCATCATCACTTTTGTGAAAAGCTATCGCTTTTGGAAAACATTGTGTAACTTCGAATATTGAGCTTTCATTTAATGATATAAATTCTACTTTTAACAATTATCTATGCTTACGACTGTGATCTAATTGGTAATACCCCGTTTAAGTTTTCCGCTGCTTCATTTCGATTTTCGGGGTGTTACAGCTTCTATTATCCTGCTTCCTTGGGTTTCTGCATTCTTTAGCAAAGTGTCCTAACCTATGACAGTTGAAACCCTCCACTTTCTTCTTATCAAGCCCAGCAGTTTCATTACCATCAATGGTAATCTGCTTACCAGTTCTCTGCCAGAACTTCTTAGCCCTCATGCTAAGCAAAGCAACCTGCCATTTGATGTCCATCTCTTCCAAGTCATTATCATCCAACTGATCAAGATCTTCATGAGTTAGAGAGGAACCACTTGTTTGACTAGACATGAATACATAAAATGATGGATCTCCAAGTCCAGCAACATTCTTCTGTGAACTAGTAGAAGGACCACCATAAACAGCAGTAGAAACACTTTCAACTTCATCTACCTCTTCTGAGTTACTAATACTAGGAGATGAAAAAAGTGCCACATTCCCAGAACTAGGACTATAGATTCCAGACTTCTTTAGACTTTGTTCAACAATTTTGAAGTTATTGAACAAATAATTGAGTTTCATGGTTTCAATATCTGGCTTGTTCATCCAGACAACCACATGAGTATGGAACTCATCAGGTAGACTTCTCAAAAACTTCATGTTGAGATCTTCCTTTGCTATCTCAACACTCAATACACTTAGCTGACTGACAAGCTTGTGTAATCTAGAAAACAA
Source organism: Artemisia tridentata subsp. tridentata (assembly GCA_021014915.2). Taxonomy (NCBI): domain Eukaryota; kingdom Viridiplantae; phylum Streptophyta; class Magnoliopsida; order Asterales; family Asteraceae; genus Artemisia; species Artemisia tridentata. The sequence continues at coordinate 416,982,383 of CP139504.1, forward strand.
CTTATCAAGATATTCATTGCTATTTGAACTAAAATTTTCAAATTGTTGTTTCAGCAATGTCTTTTGTGTTTTCTTGGTGGTTTCATTACCACCAAACCATGCACAAATCTCTTCAAAAAGAGTTTTTGCATCTGGATACTTGCTAAAGGATAGCATCTGTTCACCAGGAATGGTCATAAGTAACAAGTTTCTTGCTTTTTGATCATTTCTCTTTTGTATCCTTTCTTCATTTGAAACTGGTCCAGTATTTCTTTGTCTTACAGTTTTGCCTTCAACGATAGCATCTGAATAGCCTAGTGAAAAAGAATCACCATACATAATGATATCCCAAAGAGCATAATCTTGAACCATAAAATATTGCTCAATTCTCAACCTCCATAACTCAAACTCATTTTGTTTGATCATGGGCAACTTTGCAGCAACATGTGTAGCAGTATCTTGAACATCCATTTCTCAAGCTTCTTCTTCTAAATCAATAATATCAGCCTTGCTCTGATACCACTTGTTAGGATTCGACACACGGTTAAGGTGGTTAAACCTTTTGTTCTTTGTGTGTATGATATATTGAGTTAATATGATTAAGTATGCGGAATCTACTTAATCACACTTAGAAGGTTATTTTTGTTATGGAAATGGAATGGTTATGATTAGTTATATGACAATAAACAATGAAAGCTTTTCACCAAAACGATTCAATATTATTAATGATAATAATACGAGTGATCTTGAGATATCACTAGGGTTACAACCTTGAATCTTATGTTCTTACAACTTGTGATATTCTTGTGTTTGTTCTATGTCTTAACAGTTATGAGTTCTAATAATAACATCTACACATAATATCGAGACTAAGATCTTCTTTTATAGTCCAAGAAGATCTTTACAATATTGCTTAAAGTCTAGTCGAACTACTTGCTAACTTATCTTGAGTGTGTCAGTACATAAGATACAACATGTATCTGTGTACACAACTTGTTAACTAAGCACATGGGGTAAGATATTATCTACCGTATATTGTTGACCAAAATACAAATAATATCTTTTCATACTTATCCACTTAGCAGCAGAATGTACATTATCAGCAGCAATGAGTTATCGCTAGTAGCAGGATCAAGTACACTAGCAGCAGGATCAACAGCAGCAGAATGTTAAGCCTAGCAGCAGAATCATTTATCGCTAACAGCAGAATCAAATGTTCTAGCAGCAGGAACAAACATTAACAGCAGGAACCAAATGCACTAGCAGCAGAATCACACTTAGAGTATTTCTTTGAATAGAACCCGATATTAAACTTCTTGAATATTTAATTCCCAACAGTTGTGTTTTATCATACCTTTTCCTTGAAGGTAACTTGTTCGTTCGTTCAAGTGACTACGAAATGACAAACACTTAAAGGAGATACGTTGTAGTACTCAGTGTCTCATAAGAGATGAGTTTATTGTCATGAGACTAAGGTCTCCCTATACATCAGAATGGGTATATGTTCAAAGTCAGTTTTAGTACAAGATATAGGACACAAGATTGGTTTATTCTGTTTCAGCATCAAGTCAGTAATGGTTGATTTTTCTTCATCAATCATAAAAGCCTACAGGTTTGAAGAATCAAGAAATGGTTAACATATGGGTTTCAGGGGAAGCTTAAATGTTTAGATGTATAACCATTTATTATACTTATGCATCACCACAAGGGAAAGTTATTGATTCTTATTATTGTTGATTAGTATTGCTACTGATGGTTTAAAATTTTGATGTCTCAAATTCATTTTTAGTGCGGAAAGCTTAATGGAGGGTAATTTAAGATATTAGAAGGATAGATTGGATGTGTAATATTTGTTTGTAATTGTAAAGATCATATTTGTAATATTCTCTATTTGTTGATAACAAAAAGAGGAAGAGATGTGGTGGATAGCATAGATTAAGGGGAAGACAGTATGGTTTCATTCATGGTGAGATTTAATTATCTCAATTTCTCTACTTCGTCTAGGGAAATTCGTACAAGAACGTGTTTGTTTTGTAATCATCAAATAGGGGAAGATTGTTGGGAATTATATTTTCATAGATTTGATGATCACAGAACAAGAAGAATGAAACATGAAGAATACTGAAATGATAAGCAAAATACGCTAATGAAGCTGTTGCATGAGTTGTTAAGTCTTCTGGTTAAGTCTTCTCCCAGTTAAGTCTGGTGGTTAAGTCTTCTCTCAGTTAAGTCTGGTAGTGCATTTCTGCTGGTAGTGCATTTGATACTGTTGCTAGTGTTATGATACTGCTGCTAGTAATAATCATCCTGCTGTTGAAATAACAGCTGTCGTGTATACTACTGCTGGATGGATAAGGATGAAGAAGATATTATCTATAGATAATATCTAGATATGTTATCAGTCAACAAAGTTGTAAAACAAGATACATGTTGACTGACACATAACAAGCAAGTAGTAGACAAAGTCTTATCATATTGTAAAAGATCTTCTTCATACTATAAAAGAAGATCTTACCCTTTAGATAAAAATATGTTTTATGTAGTGTTCTAGTGTGCTTAGAATTTAAACACCAAAGGTTGTCAATATGTAAAACATCAAAAGAGTGTGTGTGGGAACATCAGACGAGGGGTCTGATGAACATTAGACATGGGGTCTAATGTTGTTAGGTTTGTTTAGCCTCAAGGATCTTTGATCCCTGATTAGATTGTAATCGTACTGCTATTGATCAAGTAGTATTGGGGCTAGTTGGAATAACAAACGGTGAAGTTGGAAAAACCTTGTTGTGATAGTATTGTTTCTTTCATTTGAATATTCCGTCAATATTATCATTGTGCTTGTAATAGCCAAAATCCTAGATCAAGGCTTATCAGCCTTGAGCCCATAAACGATCACGTAACTTATTGTTAGTTAGGTAACCTCTAAAATTAGTTTTCACATAACGGCTGTTCATAATTCAAAGTTTTCATACGTTTTTATCCGTTTTTATACGTTTTCATCCGTTTTTATCTGTTTTCTTACGTTTTTATCCGTTTTTGTACATTTTCGTCTGTTTTTATACGTATTCGTCCATTTTTCTTACATTTCTAGAACTTCTTATCCGTTTTGATATGTTTCTATCCGTTTTCGTCCGTTTTTCTTACGTTTCTATCCGTTTTCGTCCATTTTTACATATTTTTGACCGTTTTCATACGTTTTCTCCATTTTTCGTAAGTTGTCATACGTTCTATCCGTTTTATACGTTTTCGTCTATTTTTATACGTTTTCGTCCATTTTTATACGTTTTCATCCATTTTTATACGAATCTGTACGTTTTTATACGTTTCCGTACGTTTTTATACATTTTCGCCCGTTTTCTTAAATTTTCATAAGTTTTCTTACGTTTCCAAACATTTTTATCCTTTTTCATCCGTTTTTCTTACGTTTTTATCCATTTTCGTCCTTTCTTATATGTTTTCATACATTTTTATTCGTTTTCGTTCATTTTTATTAAGTTGTCATAGGTTATTATCCGTTTTTTATGTTTTAGTCCGTTGTTATACGTTTCTTCTGTTTTTATACGTTTTCTTATGTTTTTTATTCGTTTTTATACATTTCCATACGTTTTTATACGTTTTCTCCCGTTTTCGTACATTTCATACGTTTTTGTACGTTTTCGTCCGTTTTTATCCATTTTTTATAACGTACAAAGATGTATCAAAATGTAAGAAAACGGGCGAAAACATATAAAAACGGGTAAAAATGTATGTAAACGTATAAAAACGGATGAAAAAGTATAAAAACGTAAGAAAAACGTATAAAAACGGACGAAAACCTAGAAAAATGGATAAAACGTATGAAAATGTATGATAGTATAAGAAAACGGGCGAAAGCGTATAAAAACGTATGCAAACGTATGCAAACGTATGAAAACGAATAAAAACATACAAAAACGGATGAAAACGTATGAAAACGAACGAAAACGTATAAAAACGTATGAAAACTCTAAATTATAAACAGCCGTTATTATCAAGGATAGACGATGCAATGGTCTTTAAGCAAAGGGGCTAACGTGTAAATGATAACGGAACAGTTAAACTAAAGGACCGGTGGTGTTATTTGTTTTCCAAATTAGGGACGACCAATGCAACTCCAAACTTCGAGGGACGAAAGTTGCAATTTTGGATATAGCACAGGGACCATCCATGTAATTTACTCTAAATAATATTTATATATATGAAGATATCAATTTGGGGCAAACGAAAGGGGAGAGAAAGAAAACCCTAAGATGCCTGAAATCAACAATTCATCTTCATCCACCAAGGGGGAGGCCGAGGCTATAATGATCTGTCTGGACACCAGTCGCTGGATGGAAGACAACGAATCGCCTATGTTTATGGAACAAGCAGAGGCTATTAAACTCTATTGTACCAAAAAATTTGAGGCAATTTAATTTTAGATTATTGTTGCTGTTTGCTTTTTATTTATTGACCCCATTTTTTTTTTTTTTTTTTTTTTTTTTTTTTTTTTACAGTCTCACTCAGAGACTCTCGTCGGTTTATGTGCAATGGCTGATCGTAATTTTCATTATATTATTTTCCCTACCAGAAGTATTGGAGACATCATGGCGGCCATTAATTGTTAGCTTCTTCATTTTAATAATTCGCTAGCTATATATACTTGTATTTATGATGATCATGTTTATTTATTGTTGTTACTCAGGTGCAAGAATTGGCGGACGATTGCGGTTATGTATGGGGGCCAGTTTTGCTTATTCTTATTGGTTCGGTAGCTTACAAACAGATATGCGAAAAAGGATTGTCTTTTTTGCTGGAGGGTATGTATGATTGCTTATTCTTGTTAGTGTTAATAATATATGCAACTTAAATTTATATCTCTTTCAGTGCTGTATATGATCGAGTGTATCATGGAGAGGAGTTAGGAAGAGGGATGAAGGACAATAATGTAGCTTGTGATGTCATCAGCTTTGGTGACCCGTACATGGATAAGAGGGATCTTTTCGAAGCCCTGATTCGTTCTGCAGATTACTATGGCAACTGCAACGTTTGCCATGTTCCACCTGAATCTTCTGTCCCTGAGGCCCTATCCAGGTTTAATTGTTTGCATAATTGAACTCTGCAGCTTTTTTCTTTACATTTTCGGCTTATCATATACCTTGTAAACTTCTTCTATCAGGTCTCAAATCATCGTCCCTGCTCGTCGTGTTGGAGGAGGAAGCCGTTCAGCACCACCTCCTACAATGCCAATTGAGATCTGTGTGAAAGCTCCTCCCACTGGCTCTGATGCTAATACAGACTGTAATTATTATTATTATTATTATTATTATTATTATTATTATTATTATATATTATTATTATTATTATTATTATTATTATTATTATTATTATTATTATTATTATTATTATTATTATTATTATTATTATTATTATTATTATTATTATTATTATTATTATTATTATTATTTCACACTTTTCTTAAGGATTTTTATTTTTATCAGTCTTTTAACATTTTCTTCTGCATTTTTAGGTCCATTTTGCCAAAGGGTACTTTTAACTCTTCGGGAAAAGGAGCTTCGCTACAAAACTCATCTTATAGATTTGGACAACTGTCCCGAATGGTGATAATTTTGTATATAAATTTTGAGTTTTTACTATAAAGGATTGGTTTTTATATGATTTTTTTGAAGCTTGAGTGTTGGTGTTTTTATAGGTTTGTTGAAGCGAACCCAGATGGGTTACTGTCTTTGATTCGCTTTGGTGATGGAGATTGGGTTTCCAATTCTGATGTTATTGTGGACACGATTGAAATCAACCATCCGAACCACCCTCTTGTAACTCCACCTTATTTTGCCTACTTGTATGTTATATTCACCCCTTGTGTGCCTTTATATGTACCATATATATATATGTAATTATACAAGTATACATACAACAACTATGTTACCAAACGTTTCTTTAAAAGCTACTGTTAGTTTTGCCAAATATGTCCATATACAAAGACCCCTTTGTATTGTAGTGATAGAGTTTGCAATTGCGGGTGTTTGAGATTGTTTATTGAAACTGTAGCAATAAGCCGTTTTAAATAACCAGTTTCTTATTTTGATTAGCAATCCCTCAACTTTGCTATAAAAACATAGCAAGTAGTTTTAATAAGCAAATTCCAAATGTGCATTATTTGAAGTCATATTTTTTGGCGTCACAATTCTGAAAGCGAATACTAATTATTGTTTACAAGTCAAGGATGATTAGCGTTTACGTAGCACTTAGGTTTATTCAAATTAATATCGGTTTTAAGGGGTCAAATAATTACTTAAGGAATACTGGCACAAAACTTATGTAGTTGTCTTGTGTTTATTCAAATACCATTTCTTGTAGCTGTTGATTGTCGTTTTTTATTTTTCCATATCACGTGACCTCTTCATTTTCTGTTCTATCATGAAATTGTAGGGGGTTAAAGATTCTCCCAAAGCTTTTGGCATTTTTAAAGAACAAGAATGATGACACTCAGCAAGCTTTACTTTTTGAGTTGATGGGATTGGAAGAACACCTCTCAGAATATGTATGTTTTATTCGATACCTTTTTATATATGTATGTATGTATAAGAGATGATCGTTCTATTGAGTGAATACACAATGTTTTTGTAAATGATCACTAATTTGTAAGTTATAACATCCTAGGGGGGGCCTTATGTTAATGGAGAAGCTATCACAGCCGTTGATTTGAGCTTGGCACCAAAGTTGTACCACCTTGTGGAGGCTTGTAAAGGAATTAATAAGTGGAATATTCCCGAAGATTTTACTAAAGTGTTGAACTACAACAAGGTACGCCACTTGCTTTTTTCAATTCTTAATCTTTACTTGATAATTGTTAGTCTCCCATGTCTACAAGTATTCCACCGTTGATTAAGTCACTTGGAACACCTTTTGCATACCTAATTTACTTAATCTAAAGTAATGATGTTTTTACACATTGATATGAATGTCTTACTTCTTCATACCCTTATTCCTGCTAAGACTATGAATTGCTGGAATGCATACATGCTGGAATGTCTTACTTTGTAATTGGCTAATTGGTGAAAACCTTCATCCAGTAGGAAAAACAAAACATTTTTCGCAACACTATATCTTAGTATGAAATCAATGGACTAGCCACGAGGCAAAGGAGTATAACCGTCCACTACTTATATAAAGAAATTGGCTCATGAGATAAAAATATATGAAATAGGTCTTCAAGAGTCTCGGATTTCTGCTTGTCAGTAAAGATCAGCGTGGTGTAAAATAATATGTTCTATATCATATAAATTTGTGTGTTCACAACTTAAGCTTTCTTTGATGTTTTTTTGCAGTTGCTCTTTGATCGCTCGTCATTTAAGGAAACCGAACCTCTCCCAGGGGATGTTATTGCTGGATGGCACAAAAAGTTAGAAGTTAAAAGTTAATGCATGAACGAAGCCATGCCAAATTATAGCTTTCGCAAGTTATCATGCGCACTTATTGTCAAGGATGTGTTATCCAACTGTACTAGTTATAAGACCCGGGTTTTAAACATAATAAATCAAATCTATTTAATTACTTGTCCATATTTCTTTTTATAGATGTCTCCAATTAATTGTCTACTTTCCTTATTTAGTAAAAACTAGAGAATCTAGTGAAGGAATATTCCATTTTAGTGGTTGAAAATTAAAGTGGTCTCACTTTTATTAAACTTTGTGTTTTCTCTCTCCTGACAAATAAATTGAGACGGAGGGAGTATTATTGTCTATATCATGCATCTTGATGAGCTATTACATTGACACATCATGAAGACCTTAGATGTTCTTAAACAGATGTAAGACAAGATCTTTCTTGTTCCATGTAACATAATAGCAATGCTACTCAAGTTGCCATATCAGTCTCGAGGTCATGCCAGTAGGTCCCACGAGTGCTAAGAGCTTAAGGCTCGATCCTGTGAAATACGATGATCACAACAGTTATTTTAGTAGTAATCATGGGGCTTTGTGGTATAGTGGTAGATGCTTAAGCAATTAAACGTGCTCAAGTGAGAGTAGTACCGGGTTGGGTGACCGACCGGGAAGTCCTCACTTAGGGACCATAAGCTCTAATGATATCAACCAGCTGCCTTAGAAGCCTGGGCCCAGCCATGTGATGTCTTGACCAAACAAAGGACGCGAGTTCGAATCCGATCCGCAGCATGGTTGGGTATTGGGTGGAGGTATTTCACAGGCATCAAACCTTTGCTGGGTAGGGTTGATGGGTACCATTATGGTACACATGGTTGAGGTGTCCCTGCCAATCTACACTTTTGACCAAACAGTTATTTTAGTATCAGTGCATAAGTTATCCTAAATTGTATAATTGAAAAACTAGATAATATATTGGTTGCAGTCGTATTTGACATACTAATATATTATAACCAGTTCACTAATTGACAAAAAGTAACTTGGCTTAACCCACTTGACCAGCGCAAAAATTACTCGTTTTGACCCACTTATCTAATCTGCCATAAGGACACCTCTAATCGCACATAGAACATCTTATTAAATGACATTTGTCTCCTAATAATCTATACTATCTAAAGATTCAATGGCTTAATTTAATGTGCCCGAGTAATTGTGCACAAAGGGTTGTATGGTACAAGGTAGTTTAAGCTACATCTAGACTATTTGAATTATTATGTATAACCAAAACATTATTGAATGCTATCAATGCAACCTCATAATAAGTATAAAATCATGAAAGAAGATGAAGTGCAAGGGTTGCCGGAATTGAGTATATGATATTTAGTATAGAATTAAAAGTTGGTTAGATGAAGTGAAAGGGTTGCAAGAATAATTTATGATTTAACCTAATCCATGCCTATATAAACCGGCCAAAATCACATGCAAAAACACAAAAGTTCGAATCTTCATTCTTGATTTTCAAAAGTTCAAATCTTCATTCCTGATTTTTGTTCAACAACACTCACCAAAGAATAGGTCTGGCACTTTACGGTGCCATTCTGGTGCAAACATTGGTCGGGTTTGGTCACGAAAAGAAACTCAACAATCAATACTCACATTGAGTTTAGTCACATAACACATGTTTTTAGTTTTATACTCGGCAGTTAATAATGTGAGACAAGCATGATGGGATGATTATACGATCCTATCCCAAGATATAGATTCCAGGTTCCATACAAAAGTCTACGTCTACAATGAGTTTATGAGGAACTCGCACATTTTTGTTAGCTAAAATCATATAATCTAATGTTTCTAGATCAAAGTAGAAATTTCAACAACCATGATCGTGTAAAGTGTGAATTTAAACTACTTTTTTGTAGAAACGGAACTGTACTTATACAATTTTTAAACATGAATTCTAGCCCGACTTTACCATTGAAATCTCAACTCCTGGAAAATTCCAACCAAACTTTTCAAATTTAACTTTCTATTTCCTTCTCTTTGCTAAACATATTCACATTTTCAAGAACAATAATACAAAACTCATCAAAATAGCATGAATCATCTCAAAAGACAAATAACATTAAAAAAAATACAAAAAAAGTAATCTGATCATATAACAATTAAAGCAACATTGTGTGCCCATAACTTTAGATTATCTTTCATGTCATTCTCATCTCTAACACGAGGAACTTCCCAATTACTCATCAATGTTACATATCAAGATTAAAGATACTTATAGATCTAGCAACACTCATCATAGATCTTGAAACAAAATGAAAAATAACAACAGAATCAACCTTACCCGAGACCTCTTCACAAGATCTTGAAGTCGTGTTACATGTCAACAGACTGAAAACAAATAAACCCAACTCTGATCCATACATTTTCGAAACATAAAGAAACAAGAAAAACAATAAAGATCTCAGTTTGTTCATTTATTTGTTCTAATCTTTAAAGATTTTTGTGTGAAAAAAAAACTCTGATTCATGTGGTTTAGATTTTCGTGTGAAAAACTTACATGAGAAACACAAGAAAAACACTCCGATTTAGTGAAAATATTTTTAAAGACTGATTTTCGTGTAAAAACAAGAAAAAGAATAAAGGTTGATTTTTTTTTTTTTTTAATTTTCTTTTGTCCTTTATCACCATGATCGATCACCACAACCACTAAATCTTTAAACCCAAGAATAAACTACAGCAACAATGGCAGCAACCTTGGTTTGGAGAACAGAAGATACGATAGCCTTGAGAGAAAACAAATCCAGGAACTTTGTGTTTTGGTTTCTTTTTGTCTCGGTATCAATGGGAGGAGGAGGAAAAATAAAACGCGTTATATCAAAATTTTAGGGAGGAGCGTGTCTCTCATTTGGTAAGTTAGTAATTGCAATATGAATGGGTATTGATTGAGTCTGTTATTGAGCGAGATTGTAGGGCTGAATTCATGGAGTTCAAAACTCCTTTTAATGTGTACAAATCGTGTGGTAAAGTGGAAAAAAAAAACATGTACAAGGGCTTAGAATTAGGAAGGAAGTTGTTGAGATAAATGGGCCTAGGGACTCCTTAACCCTACCTGTACTTATTTAATACCCATCCCAAATTCCCAATCAAACAAACTTTCACCTTCAAACTGTAACTGATCAGAAAGGAAAACAAAAAAAATATCAATATGACATTTTATTTGATGAATAGTCATTGTTGGGGCATCTATTAAAACTTTATATATTTTATAAGTGAAGATTTAATTTTGAACATAGTGTGTATTAGCCGTGGTTGACTGGTCGGGCAACAAGGCCGTCTCTGAATTTTTAAAAATTTTGAGGGTTTTTGACGAAATTACATAATGAGACATTTCGAGAAAGAAATGTCATATATAAAGTGTTAGCATTTATAAAATATAATGCGATTAGTTATCTAACCATTCAACATATTAATCATTTAAGATATTTTTTCATTTAAAATTTTTTTTTTCGTGAAAAATATGTGTACACATGCATATTATTATTAACGGGACAAATTTTGAAGCCTCTAAAAAATTTGGGGACCTGAGCAATCGCCCACCTTGCACACCTTCAAAGATGGCCCTGTTTGGCAAACCGGTAATACAACAAAAACGGCTTCAAACTCAATGACTGACCCCTTTGTTTAACACCCATTAATAGCCTCGATAAATGAATTAGTATGAACTTAGGTTAGTTTTAATTAGTTGTATTATATTACATATTATATAGTTTTAGGTTTGTAATTAATCATAATCGTAACTTAGGGAAAATTCAAAATTAGACGTAAAATTAGAAATTTAGGAAAATGGATTTGAGGGTTTTACAATGTATAACATCAATACTAAGCAGACAAACATATAACAATGATCAATAGATATATGTCCATGTACAGTAAACACAACAAAAAAATGAATGAGTCGAGTTATTTTAGAAACCAAACATTCCTCACATACCAAGGGACTCATCCCCACCATCCATCTAAAAAGAAATCAATGGTTGAGATTAAAAGCATTTAATATTTCACCCATTTTTTATAATTTAAATATCTCTTAAACCGTTAATCGTTAAGCGAAAATAATTACACCATCGCGACAAGCATTTAATTATCTTTCTATAGACGGGCATTTTGATATACTTTCGACAAAAAAAAAAAAATCATTTTTTTCACGTTTTTTTTCGTAGCCGAAAAAATCATATATGATATATCATATATGATATTACATATCATATATGATATATATGATATATCATATATGTTAATATCATATATGATATATCATATAATATCATATATGATATGTAATATCATATATGATATATCATATATGATATATCATATATATCATATATGATATGTAATATCATATATGATATATCATATATGATTTTTTCGGCCACGAAAAAAAACGTAAAAAAATGAAAAAAAAAATTGTTGAAAATATATCAAATTGCCTATCTATAGAAAGATAATTAAATGCTCGTCGTAACGGCATATTTTTTTCCGCTTAACGATTAACGGTTTGAAAGATATTAATATTTGAAAAAAAAGGATGAAAGTGGGTTTTTTAAATTGTTGGGATTAATCTCATCCATTAGATCAAATAAAGATGGAGGGTGAAGATTAGTCCCTTGGTATGTAAAAAAAGTTTGGTCCTCAAATGATCTTAAATCAAAATGAATTTATGAATTGGGGTTCATAAATTAACTGAAAAACTAATGAATGATTAATAAAGCATTATAAGAAGTACATTAAGAAAACTTATTTGTCTTAAAATCGCATGTATGTGAATTATGAATTATGGTTAATAATGGCGTGTGTCTATATAGGACTAATTTTAGGTTGGTTTGCTGAATTGTTTAATTTTATTGTCTTTCTTTATAAAATCGTCCGTAATATTTGGTATTGCCATCCATAATTTGGATTGGGTCTTACTATCCCAACATATATGGAATGGGCTGATGGATTTGCTATCTTATTTACTGGGCTAGATGTAGAAAAATAATCATGAAGGTCTTTCTCACCCGTGTTTATGTTTTGTTTGTTTTCGTGAAAAGCCTCATTTAAATATAACATCTTGCAAAAAACCTCTTCACATGTACTCTTTTAAAGTGAAGTGCCATTACCCGCCTCAAATGTTGACAACAAGAAAAAAGTAATTTGGAAAATGCATAATCTTCACCTGCCTGTTGCACAAACCATAAACGCATACAATCATACAATTTAAAAGAACCAGCAACATTCATTAGATTCTCTAACATCTGGAAATCTGCCATTGAACACAAAATATCTCAAAGTACATATGGTTTTATAACTCACTACGACAAAAGTACCAAATAAATAGGCCTAAAATAATTTATGTAACTTATTCATATTAAAAGAGTACATGTGAAAAGCCTCATTTAAATATAACAGCTTGCAAAAAACCTCTTCACATGTACTCTTTTAAAGTAAAGTAATTAGTTTAAATAGTGTAAACCTAATGAGTACCAACCATTAAGCTATGAACACTTAGACACAATTGGTGCAACGCACGGGCTTGCCATCGTCTCGTTTACTTTATTGTCCATACTTTGAATGATCTCTTACGAGGGTTGACACATTGTCATAGACTTTGTTCCTAAATTTTCAAGTCTACAAGTGCCCAAATCAAATGTAAACTTGAATATCAAGATGATGCTACTAGTATTAAGCAACAAACAAGAAAAATGGCAACTAAAAAAACTTCATTCATAAACAAATACCATATACATCAGCTACATAAACACCGCCAAAAATAAATAAATAAATAAATAAATAAATAAATAAATAATAATAATAATAATGCTTTCAATCTTGTCGATAGGAGCATATTACTTCAGGAAGCCAGGGCACGTTGCCCATCCATTGCTCCTTGGGTTGAGTTTTGTTATGCCCGACCTGCTAGGCTTTATTATGATGACTCTATCCTTTGGTCTTGTCAAGGAGTTCAACAAGGGGATCCGTTAGGTCCTTTGTTGTTTGCCCTAGCTTTGCACCCTATGGTACAGTCTATTAATCAGTCTTGTGAGCTTACCCTTCAGGCTTGGTATCTTGATGACGGTACCATCATTGGAGATACCCTTATGGTTGCCAAGGCTCTTGACATCATCAGGACGGATGGTCCGGCTCGTGGTTTGTTTTTGAACGTTGATAAAACCGAACTCTTCTGGCCTGTGGAGGATCCTCGAAGTAGGGTAGAGGGCATTTTTCCTATAAATATCTCTCGCCCGACCAATGGTGTCAAACTTCTTGGTGGTTCCGTCAGTTTGGATGATAGTTTTTGTCGGGATTTGGCTTTGAAACGGGTTTCTAAAACCATTACCCTAATGGAGGCAATCCACAAACTTAATGATCCCCAATGTGAGCTCCTTCTTCTTCGTAGTTGTGCCGGGGTTACAAAATTATCTTATGCTTTGAGGACATGCTCCCCTATGTATTTACAGGAGGCCCAGGTTCAGTTTGATCAGTCGCTACGTACTTCCTTGGAGAAGATTGTTACCGCCTCAGGGCCGGGGTTTGGTGATTGGCAGTGGCGGCTTGCCACTCTTCCAATCAAGTTGGGTGGTCTTGGTGTCCTTTCAGTGGGTGACATTATCCAGTATGCCTTTCTCGCCTCTCGTTTGCAAACGAGTGATCTACAGGACAAGATACTGAATAAATCTGGTAATGTCTCCCATGGTCCTTCTTTTCAGTATGCTCTTGATACTTTCAACGTTACTTGTAACATAGACGTTCTCGCTGTCACCAATAACGCTTCTGCCCCCCAAATGATGAAAACCTTAGCAAAGTGTTACTTTGGTGTTATTGAGAAAAACCTTGTTTCTAAGTACTCGCTAAGTCCAAGACAGGTCGCTGTTCTCAGTAGCATACGTGCCCCACATGCACAGGATTTTCTTTTCACCATCCCTATTGACGGCTTGGGTCAGAGGATGAACCATCGACAATTCCGTTCTGTGTTGTGTTATAGGCTTTCCATACCTATGTTCCATGAAGGTAGCCTCTGCCCGAGTTGTAATGTGCATCATATGGACATATGGGGGGATCATGCGGTCCACTGTTCCAGTGAAGTGGGTGTGAAGTTCAGGCACAGTCTGGTGCGTGATATTCTTATGGATGTTTGCTCTAAGGTTGGGATCATGGTGCGTAAGGAGGCTCCGATGGGATTCCTTTCGGAGGACGGGAAGGATCTACGGCCTGCAGACTTGTTATTATTCAATTGGCTTCAAGGTAAAGATGCGTGCGTGGATGTGACTGACATCTCTCCATTTGCTGGTAGTGGGGTGACTTCATGGGCTCCTGGGGTAGCCTTGCGTAATGCTGTGGAGAAGAAAAATAGAAAGTACGCATCCAAATGTGAGGACAATGGATACAAGTTCATATCTTTTGCCTTTTCCACGTTCGGTGAATTCGATACAGAGGCTTTGAACATACTTTCACGTATTAAGTCCATTGCCAATAGTCACTCAAATAATGCTAAAAGTGGTGTTTTCATCTTTCATAGAGTTAGCTTTTGTATTCAGAAAGGAGTGGGAGCACAACTTGTGTCTAGACTCCCATCCAACTTTATGTAATATTTACTTTGTTTAATGAAAATCACTTTATAAAAAAAATAATAATAATAATAATAATAATAATAATAATAATAATAATAATAAAAAGAAAATAATAATAATAATGTTGATACAAAAGTTGGGCGTTCCTTGTGAGGACTTCTATTCTCGTACCAATTAACTCTTAATGCTGGATGGAACCTGCGCACTAAGAAAAGAACAAACACCGTTAGGCTTATCGAGGGATTGTCTCCCCCGATTATCCTCCGGCGTGAGAGTAAGTAATCGAATTTAGGGTTTTAGCGAAGAGTTAGGGTTTTCAGTAGATCGTACCTTTACCGAGGGCTTGGGTGCCCTTTATATATGCATGAAACCCTAGTGGGTTTCGTGTTCCCTACTCCTCGGCGTGTTAGCCGACATCGGATATATAGTATATATCCTCTCTTTTTAGAAGATATTCCATATCTTATCCAAAGATAACTTTGGGCTTGGGCCTTGTCGAACCCAACCGCATAACTGGTAGTCCAGTTGTTGCCGTAGCGGCCCATACATGGTGTGCTTAATTATTAGTATTGTTTACTAATCGGGTTCGTGACCCGGGTGTAGACTATACGTCATCATGTCCCCCCAGTCTAGTGTGCGCAGGGTAAACCCTGCGGATGCTAGACTAAAGTCGTGTCGAAATTATTCCCCACGCGTACGCGGGAAGTTTTCAAAAATATACCGCCTAAAAAATACACGTATTATGTATCTAGTCCAAAAAAGTGCAATTTGGGTACCTTGGGAAGTGGAGAGGTTGCCCACTTGTCTTGTACCGTCATATATCCTAGCCACACGATGTGAGATAGTGGGATACACGTGTCAATCATCTGTGGTGGATGGGAAACTATATAGACTTCCGCCTCCTTTCACTGTGTTGTCCACAGTTAAAAAATCACAATTCCACCATTTTTACATCTTCAATTCTGCTTTCAAGAACGATAATTCATAGGTAATAGTGCGTGCGCACATAGTCTGAATCACAAAATGGTAGCGCAACTTCATGATTTCCATTCTAACATAACCGAGGATGAACTAATGCAGTTCACTTCGGATTATTTTATCCCTTTGGGCCTGCGCCCAGAGGTACCAGGTCCGAATGACACCATCGCGAATTTCCCCGATGGGAAGGTGGGGCTATATACGCGCTTTTTCGAGTGGGCGAATCAGCGCGTACCCATTTCCGTGCTCTTGAGTGATATACTCAATTATTACGAGCTCCACATCTCCCAATTGCATTGTATTGGTGCTGGGAAGATCGCTAATTTTGAGGTGAACTGTCGCTTGTTGGCGATTCACCCGTCCCTCCACTTATTCCGCGCGTTCTATCACGCGACGTGGTCAAATGGGTGGGTTACCTTCTCCAAGCGCGTAGGCAAGTTACAGTGCTATGTGCAGAAGGTGGATAAACTCAAGGACTGGAGGGAGAAGTTCTTTTGGATTGACGCCGCCGTCTTTCCTTCCCACTTTCCGTTTTACACCCGTGCCAATCTGCCCAAGGATGAGCGCCCCCCTGAGACGTGGTATAACGTGGATCATGCGGCGATCATAGATGAGAACCGCCTTCCGATCAAACCATATCCGGAAGCGTTTCTGGTGCACATGGGCATCAGTCGCAACTACTTTGAGCATGAGACAGAAGTTCCTACATTCTTGAATGCGGATGGCACGGGTAGGTGCTCCTTCTGTCGCCTTACTGTCGTTATTAGTGTAAGCGTTTCTTCGTTTTCAATACTTTATGTAACTTGCTTCTTTTTGTCTATTGTATACGCAGAGATGGATCTTTTTTCGGTTGTGCACCTGGAGAATCCGCGTTCCGTGGCGGTGGGAGTGCGTCCTCTAGGGGATGGTGAGCAGACTATTCTGCAGGCGACAGCAGGGCGCGTCGTGGATTTGGTTATTCCAGATCCTGAAGGCTCCCCTGATGTGGTGGTAGCTGAGCCGTTGCAGGAGGTGGCTCCTCCTGTGCAGCAGGGTCCTGACATTGCGCAGACTCCTCCCCCCGAGATGGTGATCCATTTAGAGGAGACCGATAGTGAGATGGAGGAGAGCTCCCCACTGACGCGCAAGAGAGCGCTTAGTGGTGATGTTGAAGGTCCTTCCAAGAGGTCGCGGACTGAGGCTGGGGGAAGCTCGTCTTTTACTGAGGTGCAGATGAAGTAAGTACCTTGGTTACTAGTTATAAACTTTTGTCAAGTTATATTTTGTGCTAACTTTGTTCCTTCGTGTCCTCAGTGTGGATGCTGAGAAGTCTGGTGGAGGTGCGTCCACGGCTGAGACTGAGAGGGATATGCTCTCAACTCCTCCCCCTATGTAAGTATTTTGTAGCAATTCCTTAGGATTTTGTGTATGCTTGCCTGTGTGCTAACCTTGCCTCTTGATCTTTTGTGCAGTGAACAGCCTGTGGAGGGCGCTGGCGTCCTAGATGGGAGTGCGCCACCCGAGGTGAGTCATGCTCTGGACGGGGCGCGTTCACCGAGGGATATTGAAGTGGAGTCAAGTCCATTTGATTCTACGATGGAGGAGCTGGCCTCCATCGCTGTGCGCCAGTCTGAGCTGGTGGCGCAGGCAAGGGTGCACAAGTCTGAGGAAATTTCCAGACTGCAGGCGCAATTAGCGTCTGTGCAGGCTGAATTAGCAAGCTCTAAAGCTGAGCAGCTGAGCTCCAAGGCTAAACTGGAGCGCGCAGAGGCGTCTGCGCAAAGGTTGGGGGAGGGGAAGATGTTTGTGATGGCTGAGTTGGAGAGGGAGCGTGCTGCTGCGGATCTTCAGAGGCGAAATTCTTTATGGGCGCTGAAGTACTTGCAACAGAATAGGAGCAAGCACTTTGCCAATATTGAAGAGTTCCGTAGCAAAGTGGAGCTTGCGCTGAAGATGCAGGAGGAGAAGCTCCGTAAGCTCAGCGTCGAGTATGATGAGGAGCTATACCCTCATTTGGTTCAGTCTGTGGCTGAGCGCAGGTACATGCTGTTGTATTTCCATATAACTTGTATATATTTATATCCTCTCTCGTATTAACACTTGTGTTATTTTGGTAGGTGGTTGATCAGTCATGGTCTTCGCCTGGCTGCCATGTGTACTTTGGAGCATCCCGAGGTCACCACGTCCTTCGGAAAGGTTGTGGATTGCGCTATTGCGCATGGGGAGACTTTAGCCGCAGACAAGCTTGATGAGGCCAAGTTGTTGACTGTGCCAATTGCCGAGGTGCCTGGGTATAAGGCGAATGCCCGTGCTGAGCTTGTTGCTGCCATGGAAGAGCTAAAGAAGATTGAGCTTCCGCATATCGCTACCTTGGAGCGTGATCAGGATCAGCCTATCAGCGTGATCATGGCGGGGCTCACTCTTCCCAGGCATCTGCAGGATGGTGCAGATCAGCAGTTGGACTTCTACTTGAAGCCTGACGTAGCGCAGCTGAAGGTACCCATTTTTGCCCAGCCTCGTGACATTCTGAATCCTTTCCGTCTTGAGAAAGAGATTTCTTTGCAAAGGTCTCTAAATGCTCATGTTTCCAGAGTCGCAAGGAAGAAAGGCGCGAAAGGAAAGGCCATTTTGTGCGGCATAGGCGCTGCGCATCAGCCTAGATCCGATGGCGTGCCTGTCTGCGTGGCCACTGTTTCCCTTGATGATGCAGAGCTGTTGAAGAGGCTCGAGGATGCAAAGGAAGCGGCTTTAAGTGGGGGTTTCAGTCAGATAAGGCGCACATATAGCATTTAGAAGCATGTTATTGTATATGGAAATATTGCTTTTGTACTTATTGTTTGTTACAACTTCCCAATACTTATGCTTTTGAACTCGTAGTTCGTATATGATTTATGTATCCTTGCGTGAAGATATCTTTGGGTGTTACAAGCGTATTTAGAAAAGAAGAATCATTATTATGCATGAATTTTCTTAAGGACCGTAGTCGTGTATTGAATTTTTTCCAACTTAGTGTAAAGAAGGGAATCATAGTCATCTATGTATTGTTATAAGTTTACTTGTCGTATTATGCTTTAAGGATTCAAGAGTCTTGATTTCCTGAGTTGTTAAACGCGCACAATGTGCCCTAGCGCGAATCCGTCGTGGGATGCGTAAGGATCTTGCGCCAACGTCTTGAGCGCAAGGTGCTTAACAAGGATTCGTGATCCAAAGTTGATGGGTTTGCAACCCTCTTACTCAACGAGTTGTTTATTAGGTTTACTCATCCTATCTGCCATCGTGGGTCTTAGTGTGTGCATGCACGCCATGTAGGCAAAATTATAACAATATTGAAACACGATAATGAAAGATGCAAACAATAGAGTTAAATGTGTTATGGAGTTAGCTAGAAACCATAACGTTTTATTAATACTTGCAAGTTTGAAAAGAGAATGCTTATCTAGATAATACTTAAAAAAAATAAAATTACATGGATCTTTATTGGGGGCACTTTCTAAAGTGCATGAGTGTCCATGTTGGGCCGTAGCCTGTTTTAAAGGTAGCACCGCTTCAGGTTGCGGACGTTCCATGTTCGCTGTAGCTCATGTCCGTCCTTGTCGCGTAACTTGTACGCTCCATTGCCAAGTGCTTCTATGACCTCGTAAGGTCCTTCCCACTTTGGTCCTAGCTTACCAGTGTCTTCTGCGCGGCTTGAGTCGTTTTCGCGGTATACGAAGTCACCTGGTCTGAATGACGTGCTGCGTACTTTGGCATCATAATATCCTTTCATTCTTGACTTGGCTTTCTCTTCGCGTATTGCTGCGCGTTCACGTCGCTCTTCCAGTAGATCTAAGTCTATGCGCCGCTCATCATCATTGGTTGCCACATTAACTTCCGCAGTGCGGATGGTTGGCATTCTGATTTCAACTGGTATTACAGCTTCTGTCCCATAGACCAAAAAGAAGGGAGTGTCCCCGTTGCTAACCTTGATGGTTGTTCGATGCGCCCAGAGAACATGTGATAGTTCTTCTACCCATCTTCCTTTGTGTCTGTCTAGGCGCGCTTTGATTCCTTCGCCTAGGCTTCTATTTGCGCGTTCAACCAGACCATTGGTTTGTGGATGAGTTACTGACGCAAAGTGTTGCGTGATGTTCAGCTGTTCGCACCAATCCTTGAACGGGTTATCACGAAATTGTTTTCCGTTATCTGAGATAATTTCGCCGGGTAATCCAAAGCGACATACTATGTTGTCCCACACGAATCGTTTTATCTGGTTACCTGTTATGGTCGCTACTGCCTTTGCTTCGATCCACTTAGTAAAGTAGTCTATTGCTACAATAAGGAATTTCAATCCGCCTGCGGCAATAGGGAAAGGTCCAGCGATGTCGATACCCCATTTGTGGAATGGCCATGGCGATGTAATAGGCGTTAGCTCATGCTGTGGTCGGCGCGGAATGGGTCTGTGAACCTGGCAATCACTGCACTTCCGTACCAAGTCTCGCGCGTCACGGTGCATAGTTGGCCAATAGTATCCAGACCTTAGTGCGCGCGCTACAATGGACCGTGGTCCTGAGTGCATGCTGCATGAGCCTGCGTGGATCTCTCGAAGTACATAGTCTGCCTGGAGAGGTCCAACGCACCTGAGCCATGGTTGTAGGAATGAGCGTCTATATAGGACGTTATCTCTGAGCTCGAATCGCTGCGCTGTGCGCCGGATTCTTCTAGCTTCCTTCTGTTCTTGGGGGAGTATGCCCTTACTAATGAAGTCAATGATTGGTGTCATCCACGTAGGGCCTTCTTCTTCTATAACTGTGGATATTTCCATCTCTTCGATTGACTTATTTTTCAAGGTTTCCACCAATACTTGCTTCGATAAATGTGCGAAACTGGTGGATGCAATCTTGCTCAGCGCATCTGCTTTCCTGTTTTCACCCCTGGGAACCTGCTTGATGGTAAACCTATCGAAGTTCTGGATCAGAGATTTGGTTTTTTCGAGGTATTGGATCATATGTTCCTCCTTTGCTACATACTCGCCTGACACGTGGTTAGCAACTAGCCGTGAATCAACATTCGCTTCTAAGTTGCGTGCCCCCATTTGAATTGCGATGCGTAACCCAGCCAGGAGTGCTTCGTATTCTGCCTCGTTGTTCGTGGCTGTGAATTCAAAGCGCAGAGCATATGTGAATTCAGCTCCTTCTGGGTTAGTTAGAATAAGGCCACCTCCTGATCCATCTACGCATGAGGATCCATCAGTGAATAGGATCCATGGTTCTTGAGGTTCCCCCTTGCTTGTCGCAGGTGTAGTGTCAGTATCTGGCTTCTCGATGATAAAGTCGGCCAATATCTGCCCTTTAATTGCAGTGCGCGGTCTGTATGATATGTTATGCTCACCCAGTAAAACGCTCCATTTTTGTAGGCGTCCCGATGCGTCGGGTTTCGAGATAACTTGTTTGATGGGTTGGTCTGTGATAACAGCTATTGGGTGCGCCTGGAAATACCTGCGCAGTCTTTTTGCTGCAAATACTAAAGCTAGGACCAACTTTTCCATTGCAGTGTAGTTAATCTCCGTTTTCTTGAGCGCCTTGCTAACGAAATAGATGGGTGTTTGGACAGAGTTCCTGTCAGTCAGTAGTACTGCGCTGACTGCTCCCTGAGTCGCAGATAGGTACATGATCAGCTCTTCCCCTGGTTGGGGCGCGACAAGCTTTGGTAGGGCTGCTATGTGTTGTTTGAGCTGTTGGAAGGCTTCTTCTGCTTCCGCGGTCCACCTGAAGTCTCCCTTTTTTGTACACTTCTTGAGTGTTTTGAATAAGGGAAGTGACTTGTCCGCTGATTTAGATAAGAATCGGTTCAGTCCGGCTAGTTTGCCGTTTAGGGACTGAACCTCTTTTAGTGTGCGCGGTGAGGGAAGGTCAATGACTGCTTGAGTCTTTTCTGGGCAAGGCTTGATTCCATCGGGTTCTATCAGATACCCAAGAAACATGCCTTCTGTAGCGCCAAACGTACACTTCTTGGGATTCAATTTCATGTTGATTCTCCTCAGTGTTTTGAACGTTTCCTCCATGTCGCGCACTAGTTCTTCCTCAGTATGGCTTTTGATGACAAGGTCATCGACGTATACTTCCAAGTTGCGGCCTACTTGTTTCTCGAACGCAGTGTCTACCAATCGCTGGTATGTTGCTCCTGCGTTCTTTAGGCCAAAGGGCATCTTTGTATAGCAATAGACCCCTTGACTTGTGTGGAAGGCCGTTTTTTCTTCATCTTCTTCCGCCATTTGAATTTGGTGGTATCCCTTGTATGCGTCCAGGAAGCATTTGAAGGGATATCCACACAGAGATTCGATCTTCCAGTCTATCTCCGGTAGCGGGTAGCAGTCCTGTGGACATGCTTTATTGAGGTCTGTGAAGTCTACGCACATTCTCCAACTGCCATCGCTCTTCTTTACCATTACTGGGTTAGAGAGCCAATCATGGTAGTACACTTCCCGCATAATGCCTGCGTTTACTAATTTGTGTACTTCTTCCAGGATGGCTTTTGCGCGGTCTGGGGCTTGTCCGCGCTTTTTCTGTCGTATTGGAGGATATCCTTGTCGGATTTGTAGCTTGTGTTCCGTGATAGAACGTGACACTCCTGTCATGTGCTTTGGCTCCCATGCAAAAATATCTAAGTTATTTTGCAAGAGTGCGCATATAGCTGATTTGCCTTTGTCAGACAGAGACCCGCCAATAGATACTTGTTGATCCGGGTAGTCAAGGTGGATGGCGACCTTTAGGTTTGGGACTTTGATTGCACGCTGTTCTGGAGCATCGCTTACGTCGTTTGTCACTGCGTTGCATTCTTTGGGTGGGATGGTGGTATTGTAAAGAGTGACAATACCTCCTTCCACTGGGAACTTTAGCATCCCGTGCGCTGTGGATGGTACGGCGCGGATAGATGATATTCCAGGTCTCCCGATGATGCCATTGTACGGAGAGGGGGATCTGATTACCATGAAGTCCATCCAGGTGACTGTAGAGTGTGGTTTGTCACCAACTTCTACAAATAGACGCAATTGCCCCATGGGCCATATCTTCTCCCCTGTGAAGCCAGTGAGCGGTGCTGTGGCTGGGATCAACTGACCCTGTATTTCAGGTCGCAGTTTCTTGAAACAGTGTTCATATATAATATTAGCGGATGCACCTCCATCTATATACATGCGACGGATGTCGTGACCCCCCGTATGTATTTCAATGGTAAGTGGGTCCACCACTGCGTTGTTCGCAGTCAGGGAGGGGAAAGAAATTTCGTTTTCTTTAGAAAACCGTTGGCTGACTTTTTGTCTTGTCGCGCGCTGCCATGGCTGTATCATGTAGATGATGTCTGCCTTTTCTTTTGATGTCTCTTTCTTGGCCCCTGGTTTTGGTTTGTCTTTCCCTTCCCTGATATTTTTTACGAGGTGGTCCATCTTTCCTTCCTTTACCAATTTGTCAATCAATTGGCGAAGTTGGACACACTCGTTGGTTGTGTGGCCTTTCTGTCCATGATATTCACAATAACCGTTGCCTGTGCGCCGATCCTCTGGGGTGCGCATTGGTGGTGGTTTCGGGAAGTTCGCCCCTTCCGTCGCGAATATCTCCTTTGGAGTTTTTGTTAATGGGGTATACTTATCGTTTCCCCTTCCACCGCCTTGAGTGCGATAACTCCTATTACGATTGCCACTCTGGTCATTGGATTGTCTCCTTGACTCTTCTTGTGGCCTATGGTTCGAATAGCCTTTTTTGCTATCCGCGGCGGCTTCTTCTCCTTGGACGAAAGACCTCGTGCGTTTCATGAGTTCGTCAAAGGTTAGGGGAACCTTATCGTTTAGCTTTTTTATCAAATCGGGGTTATTGATTGCATTCATAAAACCCGATATTTTTAGTATCTCTGGACACGCCTTGACTTTCATACATTCGTCCTTAAAACGTTCCATGAAAGCACTCGTGGGTTCCCCTTGTCGCTGTTTAACCCTAGCAAGTTCGACAGGGTTTTTAGCGCACTTCTTCCTTTGAGTAAAGTTTAGGCGAAACGCCTTGCGCAACTCTTCAAACCCATCGATGCTTCGACGTGGAAGCTTGCTAAACCAGTTGCGCGCATTCCCTACTAACGTAGAGTTGAACATATGGCACCACACAGGTTGTGGCCAATTTTCGATAGTAGCTGCTGATTCGAAAATTTTTAGGTGATCATCAGGATCACCTGTCCCATCATATGTTTTGACGTTAGCAGGCATGCGCCTTTTCTTATTCTCCGAAAAGTCGCTGATGCGCCTAGTGAACGCATCAACCTTTTGGCGACGCCAGGGAAGAGACATGTCTTCGTCTTCCTGGTCGCGGTATTTTCCTCTTGATTTCCAGTGTCCTGTCTCGCTGTCCGAGGAATCTCTTGAAGATGAGCGAACTCTTTTGTGACGCTTGCGTCGACTATCATCAGAGTCTGAGCTTGCTCCTCTGCGGCGCTTGCGCCGACTATCCTCAGAGTCAGAGCTTGAGGGGCTTTCACTTGGGGAGCATCGTCGCCCAAGCCTATCTTGGATCCTGCGACTGCAAAGTCTAGCGTGGACATTGGCGCGCCGCTCCCCCTCTTCGGGCTCTTCCAGATGTTGAAGGTCGGCTGCTTCATCGTCCACAACCTTCCTTACAATCCTGGCAAACACTGGTTGTTTGCGGCTATCCTTCTCGCGTCTTTCCTTTTGGTAGCGCGGAGGAGATACTTCATGCACAGGGTCGAAGTTGAGTCTGCCGTGCAGACTTTGGCTTGACCTCTTCTTTGCCTCCTCTCGCATGAGCGCAGTCAAGGCTTCGTAGTTTTGGGATACAAAGTCGCTTGGCGCAAATTCGGAAGTGACTCCTTCTAGCGCGATGGAGTCTATTTCCAAGGTAGGATCCTTGTTTCGGATAGGCGCGTTGGGAGGTTCAGTGAAGTTCACCTCTGGCATGGCAAGAGGAGTGCGCTCCAGTTCTACCGCGCTAGTACTTGTTGTAATAGCGGGGGTAGTTTTGGTAAGTGATTCTACCGCAGGAAAGACCAGATCTGAATACGCTCCTAAGCTTCTAGGCGTGCTGGTTGTCCCAGTGGCCTGCTTAGGGGGCGCATCCGTTTGATGCTTTTTCCCTAGTGAGTCATCATGCGCTTTCTTCCCATGCGGACTCTTGTGACTTCCGTGTTTCGTCATTCTAGTTCTTGGTAAAATTCTTAGTGTAGGGTCCCACGGATGGCGCCACTTGTTGAAACAAAAGTTGGGCGTTCCTTGTGAGGACTTCTATTCTCGTACCAATTAACTCTTAATGCTGGATGGAACCTGCGCACTAAGAAAAGAACAAACACCGTTAGGCTTATCGAGGGATTGTCTCCCCCGATTATCCTCCGGCGTGAGAGTAAGTAATCGAATTTAGGGTTTTAGCGAAGAGTTAGGGTTTTCAGTAGATCGTACCTTTACCGAGGGCTTGGGTGCCCTTTATATATGCATGAAACCCTAGTGGGTTTCGTGTTCCCTACTCCTCGGCGTGTTAGCCGACATCGGATATATAGTATATATCCTCTCTTTTTAGAAGATATTCCATATCTTATCCAAAGATAACTTTGGGCTTGGGCCTTGTCGAACCCAACCGCATAACTGGTAGCCCAGTTGTTGCCGTAGCGGCCCATACATGGTGGGCTTAATTATTAGTATTGTTTACTAATCGGGTTCGTGACCCGGGTGTAGACTATACGTCATCAAATAATAAATAAAAAATAAAAAACACCACCACTGCAAAAGAACCCCAAAACATTAACACTAAACCGAAAACCTCCTACATACGCCTAATTGCCCAAACAAAAACGATTAGTTATATCAAATGGCCGTATGATTCAGTGACAGCCCTTATAATCTCTACAGCTTTCTCCAACTCTCAATCATCTTCAATCTCCTAAGAAATGCCACACCTTTAATAGCCGCCACGGACTGGGCAACTTCTTCTGCTGAGTTATAAGCTCCTCCCTCACATGTATACTATGTTGCAGCTCCTTACACTGCTTCAACAACTCTTTTGCCATCTTAATCTCCCTTTCATTTTCCCAATCAAAATGAACAAGTTGGTCAGCCACAGTGTTGATAATACAGATAGCTTAAATAAGAAGAAATTAGGGGAATATGAAATGATTACCATGAACGGTTTAGTCGTATCAGTATCAGTGCATGCAAAGAGACGCGGGAATTGTGTATCTAAACCGTTTGTGGGCTTTGAATACATATATTAAGGTAAAGTGTTAAATAGTTACTATAGAATTAGATAATAGTTAGTTTCCACTTACCTAAACATAATTATATTCTTACGAACCTATACGATAGTTACTATTATCTTATGATTTTACGATTTTAAGATATACGAAACAAAAATGATATGAACCTACATAGGATGTTGATAGAATCCTCATCTTACATTTTGCTCGAACCACAAGCTAAAGTATAAATTTTTTTGCCTATTTTTTCCAATAAAATGTAAGTTGCAAATTAAAGCGTTCGAAAATAATTCTTAGATCACGTAGTTTAAAACGTTGTGCCGCAACAATGCTATATAATAAGAACTAAAAACTTTAATAAATATATGATAATCGTCAATACTGCTATTAATAAACAAATTAGCGAATAGAGTTTAAAACGCTGTGCCCCAACACGCGGCAGCCCAATTCCTCGTTCTACTAAATTTACTAGCTTGATAAAGCATAGGTAACATGAAGATTGTTTTCTTTCTGGTTGTGATTGCAGTCGTCTCATTTGCTTATGACGTGACGAGATTTGGAACCAAAGGAGATGGCTACACAGACTCGCCAAATGCCTTTTTGAGCGCTTGGTTTTATGCATGCGACTCTACCAAGTCGGTTGTCATTAACATCCCTACTGGAACCTATCTACTTGCAACTGCAATCACTTTTGGTGGCGAAGATGCAAGAGCAGTTCTATTATGATGTGTATATATGGCACACTTGTGGCTCCTAATTTTAATGCTATTGCTACCTCTGCTGATTGGATCAGGTTCCATAGAGTCAGCCATGTCACCATCTCGGGTGGTACGCTTGATGCTCAAGGCGCTTCTCTTTGGTCATGCAAAAGCTACGGTACTAGTTAATATAAACTCTTAAAAATCTATCAAATAGACAGATATGTTCACATTTAAATTACTGGTTTGGTGCAATGCAGACACTCGGAATCTACAACTCAAATACCATCGTGATAAGTGGGTTGAAGTCGGTTAGCAGCCAGATGTTCCACATTTTGATAGATCATACACCGATAGTGGCAGAGCCAGGAATTACGATTACAGGGGGCATTGAACTATAAGAGGTTTTTTAGTATAACTTGTAAAAAATCGGGTCCGGTTTGATTTAAGTTAACAAAAGTGCTATTTTTCGATGCGTCTAACACTTATATATCCTATCCGGGTGATAAGGTGAAATTGTTTATAAAATATTTGTTTTGTAATTTTAACTAGTTCTTCCTAAAGTCCTATAGGTTAATGATGATTTTAAAAATTCTAATCTCGTAAATAATATTTCGTAAAGTATGAAAAATTACTGTATAACACACATGTATCTTTCCAAATTCCCTTCTTTTTCACCATTTTTTCCGGTGAATGAAAACTACCACGAAACAATTTTTGCATCATAGAAGACTCTTATTGTTAATCTCACAGATTGAAGAGGGCACTCCAATTATTTACCTGAGGGCACCAAACTTTTCTTCGACCAAATTTACTTTTTGTCCCCTATATTTTGTGTGTCCGCCGGAGCTCCGCTGGGGGCAACGGCCCACGCTACTTAACAAGTAGCTCCGCCCCTGTACACCAATGTCAAGTTACAATGAGCGACTATCTCAGCATTGGGTGTCAGCCCAAACACAGATGGAATCCATTTAATATCATCCACTGGTTTTACCATCGTGAGTACTAAAATTGCAACGGGGGGTGATTGTATCTCGATTGGTCCTGGAAATACTAACATGTGGATAGAGAAGGTGACATGCGACCCTGGTCACGGTATCAGGCATATGTCAATAATTTGATCACCAAGTAGTTGTTGGAATTTAAATAACATGGCAATCATCTAAATAAATGAACACATCAAAGAGCATATAGCGAAAGCAAGGATCGAATATTTAACACATAAATAGTTTACCAAATAATAAAAGTTAACGTACCTTGATCCTAGCCAAACAAGGATCTAAACTTCTCTTTTCTTGATCTTGATCAAACAAATGATTAACGTGAAACCCTTTACCTTTTTGTTTCACAATCCAAGATATAATAACTAAAATAAGTTATTACCGAACTCTTGTACATACGTAATATAACCAATCAAAGATTGATGCTAGTGAATGAACACAATAAACCAAAACAATTTTGTTTAACAAAAAAAAACTTATGGATCGACACCCACAAGTGGTGTACGACCGGTTTTAGAAGCAAGAGAGGAAGAGAACAAATTTTAGGGTTATAGCAATGCACAAGGTAAAAAAACTAATAACCATTTGATTTGTATTTATAGTGGAACTTACACTTGGAGCACAAGAAGTCGATTAGGGTTGTATAACCCTTCAGGCCGATCGGCCAAACCCAAGGGATAGGTTTCTAGATCTTTCTTGAACCTCTAATTTCACTAATAGTCCTTCCTTTATTCCCTAACGGTCGTTAGTCAATTCCGTTAATTACTTAACGTCCGTTAGTCATCATTTCGTGTCCAAATAATTAAATATATAACAATTATATATATTAATTATTTTTTGATCATTCATACGTAAAGTGTGCAATCCCTCGGTCCCGAGTTCGAATCTAGTCATACACGATTAATATTTTTCCATCAAACTCTAACAGCTCCCACTTGGAAATCTATTAAAGTGTAATTGACATTGGTTAGCGTCTAGCAACAACCAATGCCCCTAGTTCAACTCGGGTGGTGGTCTCCTGGAAAAACCATTCGATGATAAATCATCATACTAATTCTTTTGCTTCTAATACCGCATTAGTAAAGATATGGATCTAAGTCATTCTTTATTAATAAATTTGTTTCTCGTTGTTTATGATTAAATAAGATTACCAAATCTTCTGAACTATTCAGGGGAGATCTTGGGTGTGGCCACACATACATCTTACTAATCCTACAAGGGGCCCAACAATATTAAACTCCAAACAATTTGAAGGAACAAATTCTATCTTGACTACAACACAAGCATAACTCATGCACTTCACAACGCTTCTGAAAACAATCCTTATAGCTACCAGTTACGTATAGCTGTAAATTGAATCACAGAAATGCACTACATGCATGACAGTTATCTGGCATCTAAAGTCTGAGGATAACTATATACACATGACTTACTTAATGACAAGATCCATAAAGTAAACTCATGAACTCGGGATAAGTCCTATATTCAAACATTTTGAATATCATGTGAAATTGGTATGACAACGCATCAATATACTTTCAAGTATATTCTACCAATACTCAGATTTGTCTTAGTTTAATGATATTCCCATATCATTAACCGACAACAGACAGTTTAGAATAATATGATTATTCAAGGATATAAACATGCAAATACATGATATATTATTAAGAAAATGATAAACAAACATAACGAGTATTTTATTTCATTAAAATAATAATTGTTCAAAATATCCCATTATCCAAACGCTAATCACAGATATGCATGAAACTACTAGCTAAACAAAGTCCTATGCCTTCAGAAAGTTCTTGTAACACCCCAACCCGACAAGGGTTAAGATATCACATTCATGGTGTCAAACAGAACATACACAAGCAGAAGACTTTAATAATACAATTAAATTCAAGGTTACAAATGAAATCTAAGGTAAATGGAATACAAGGATTTCAACAAGGTACAATATGTCTGGTAATGAAAATATCCAAGTCAATTCTAATCCAAGGTAGCTATCAAAGGTGTAGTCCTCTAAGGGCTCTTATGCGCTCTTCACTCATATCCCAGCTTCCCTCTAAAACCTGCTGCATGAAAAGAAATGAGGCTATCAAAGGTAGCTATCAAAGGTGTAGTCCTCTAAGGGCTCTTACGCGCTCTTCAAGTCAATTCTAATCCAAGGTAGCTATCAAAGGTGTAGTACTCTAAGGGCTCTTATGCGCTCTTCACTCATATCCCAGCTTCCCTCTAAAACCTGCTGCATGAAAAGAAATGAGGCTGAGCTTAAAAGCCCAGTGAACAGATATATATAATAAACGAGTTATCAAACATGTATATGTAAAGAAAGAGGAAACACAGGCTCCTGCTGAAACGGATATCATATGTCAAAAGAATGAGAGATCAAGATCATCTAAACAAATATCATAAGTCAACTGAAATGGAGAAAACAGAATATAGTGCATTGGGGAATAACAAAAGGTATATCAAAATGTATCAAAGGTGCAATGGTTGTCAGAGATCTACCACGAGCCCAGAAATATATCATATCATAATCATCATATCATAACCTCATATCAAATCATAAGTAGCATAGTAGAGTAGCTAGCTCCCAGAAATGTGAAAGGCGTGTATTGCACACAACACCAGTCACCAGAAACATATCATAATACATAACAGATCATATCTAGGATGCATCCATACGCCCCCGCAGAAATCATAATCATCGTGGCCATACATATTGCATAACAAAAGGGACGGGGTGGAACATCACTCGACCACCCTAGAGTCACGCCATTGGTGCATCAATGACATGGTCATGGAACCCCCATGACTAGTGATAGCTCGGGTATCAAACTGAAGGGTCAACAGAATGTCATAGTAATGACACAGAATCTAAGGTCATCAAAATATCATAATCATAGGTTCATATCAAAGGGTGCATAGCAAAGGTTCATATCAAAGGGTACATAGCAAAGGTTCATAATCAGGGTTAATAAATCAGAAGCTGTGAAAGGATCATGAGAAACCTTATAAGAAAGGTCAGAATATCTGTACCTAACAATTAATAATCACATGTTACTTATAGGCTCGTTTTAATCAGATTACATGATTTAGTTTTCTTTCTATTTTTAGAAACTTTCTTTTTTTAGTAACCTTCCAGATTAAGTAACTTTCTATAATTAGTAACTTTCTATTTTTAGTAACTTTCCATATTTAGTAACTTTCCATATTTAGTAAGTTTCCATATTTAGCTGGTTTCCATATTTAGTAACTTTCCATATTTATTAAGTTCCATATTTAGCAGGTTTCTATATTTAGTAACTTTCCATATTTAGTAAGTTTCCATATTTAGCAGGTTTTCAAATTTAGTAAGTTTCCATATTTGGCAACTTTCTACAATTAGTAACTTTTAACACGATTCCCCAATTTAGTTTAAATTCGGTTTTGGGCTTGGGATTTTCAAATAAATTTAACATATTCACACACAAGTCAAAAACGTCATTAACAAGTCATACACGAAATAGAAACAAGCATTGGGCATCAAGCATCAAAAGAAACACCTTGAACATATAAACAATACATGCACACTTGTTAACTGATTTTATCATAAAATTAAGCCCAATTAACGAATTTTAAAAACGTATAAAAGGCCCAAACTAAAAATCCACAAAATTACCACAGAAGCCCACATGTCTTAGGAGTCTATATGTATATACTGATAACGAGATGAAACGTGAAACACAAGAACTTGATCAGCCATCACAGGATCCCAAACAACATATATACCCAACTCAATTTGTGCATGTGTTTTAATATCAAGTACCATAAATTATGTATTAGCAGGGGCAGCAGATCTAGCTTGAACACTGGGTAACAACAAGATACACTGTAGATTTTAAAAGTGCATACCCTCTAAAACACTTGAAAATTATGAGCATATACCTTAATCTAACTTATCATTGTTCAAAACAAAAGAATATATATATATATATATATATATATATATATATATATATATATATATATATATATATTATATATATATATATAGGGAAGGGTTCTTTTCAGAACCAAAAAAAGGTACAGAACTGCGAGAACCGGCATCAACCAATCATAATTTTTTGGATATTAATTTTTATTATTTAATTCAAAAGGGTATCATGGTAAAATTACCTTTTTTATTTTCTTTTTGAATTTTTTTTAATGTAAAACGTTTTTTTTAGTTCCTAAATTTTAGGATTTTTTTTTTTTTTTTTTTTTTTTGAATAATATTTTTTTCAGCATGCATTTTTAGTAAGGTGCACATGTGTTTTTTATATAATGTATGTTTACGTATATTTGTAGTGTTCAATTTACGTGTATTTGGTAAGGTGCATATGTGTTTTTTTGGATAATGTAAATTTACGTGTGTTTGTAATGCATGGAATGGCAAACAAAAGTATTTTATATGTATTGTTTACAATTTAAAACAAAAACATTATATACAAAATTTAAAATCATGTGATATACACTTCAAATACAAATTTCAAAAAGCAAAAAATATGTTGTCGTGTATGCACATGTATTTTCTCTCGTTGGACACTTTGTATTTCTTTGTATGTATATGTGCACTTGTATCTACGGCTGCACTTGTGCACTTGTATCTACGGCTGCACTTGTATCGATAGATAGTATGTACAAAACACATGTGCACTCTTCATATTGCTCATCATACTCGTACCTGTAACCACAAAAACACAAGTGCACACTTAAAATAGTAGTCAAACACATCGCCAAACTCTAGAACTTGTATGTTCACCAAGTTAAAAGACAAACATGCACATGTGTTTTTTTAATAACACTAGACTCGAACACATGTATTTTTAATTATATGAACACCATCTCACCTAAACTACACATCTAAAAGTACACAAACATCAACTGAAAGTACACTAACTAATTGAACTCAGAATCACAAAACACGAAACATCAACTGAATTTTTTTCCATTGTAATATACTAACAACTGACGAGATGCAATTCAATTACATACATAACTTAATGTGCGTGAATTAAATTCATAAAAGCGTAATTAACTCGATAATCTAAAAACATAAAATCAACCAATCAATACATCTAACAAACTGATAAAAACGGAACTCGTATTGCACGAACGTCAAATGAACGAGCCAAAACATGATGAAAAATGCCTCAACACGCATCGATATCATAAACCATTGGTGTCTGCAAATCATACAAATACGAATATCATCAAAGTTATCACTACACCTTAGCATAACCAAACAACCGTCAAACTATCGCTAATCAACTTACTAACACCTATCTGCAAACAATAAAACGTCCTGAATCACTCACTCTTCAGCAAAGCATTAACCGTCAAATCAAAAAGCTTACATACTAAAAACTAATCAACCGCATAAACTCTCAAATCATTCACATAATTTCATAATCACATCTAACAATTTCAAATCATTCACCAAAATGAATTGAGGGTTCGACATACCAAAAGAAATGAAAAAGGAGAAAAAGAGAGTAGATGGCGGAGATGGTTACAGCCGTGGAGATGGTGGTGGTGGCAGTGTCGCGGCGGTGTAGCTCCAAGCACGGCCAAACGAGCTCCTCTTGCTTCGATCTTTTCCAGAAATGATGTAGGGGCTTCGATCTATGCGTCGGTAAGCGAAGGTGGGTGGCCGGAAAGTTGGCCGGAAATTGATGTGGCGCTGAAAAAGATAGGAGAGGGAAGTGGGTGTGCTAGGGTTTATATGTGTGGTGTCTTGTGGAAATCCCTATTAATAGGGACGGTTATTAAATTAATTAGATGAAATACCACTAATTCCCCTCCTCCTCTTATGAAAGAGTTAATTGCTCTTTCATTTAATTACGAAACTGCCACTCCATTTATAACCATTGATCAAATATTTAATGGATGAGATCGGTTCTCGCAGTTCTGTACCTTTTTTTGGTTCTGAAAATAACCCTGCACTATATATATATATATATATATATATATATATATATATATATATATATATATATATATATATATATATATATATATATATATATATATAGGGAGACTTTCTTGCGAGAACCATCTTATCTGCGAGAACTGACAGAACCACCAAAAACATATATGCACGCCTTTTAAAATAAAATAAAAATACATGCAAATCATCAATAATCGTAAGTATCCACCTATGTTCTTCAATATCATCATGAACTCATCCTCTTTTTTCACAAAAACCTTACACACGGCTGCAATATTGTCATTGCACGCTTTATAAGAATATACATGCACACCTTCAAAGAAAAATTTTGTATTTCCAATTTCTTATCAAATTCTTTAGAACAACCATGTTTTTTTAAAAACATATATGTTGTTTTTAGAACATATGTGCAAAAATACAATTATTGAAGGCGTGCATGAATGTTTTTGGTGGTTCTGTCAGTTCTCACAGATAAGATGGTTCTCGCAAGAAAGTCTCACTATATAGTGAGACTTTCTTGCGAGAACCATATATATATATATATATATATATATATATAGAAGAAGAAGCATTCGAGGTAATTTTGACAGCAGTTGAAGGAGACAAATAATGCAAGGAGAAGTAAGTAACAAAGTAGGTCAAATAGTCTACAGATTTTATAATCTGGTCGAATTGTTATGTCAAGACTAGACATCGGCCCAAATGTTTTTTTCTGGCCCAAGGGTAGTTTAATAATATTCAACGAGGATATAAGCTCGCGCATTGCCGCGGGTTGTTTGTATACGTAAGTTAGCCCAAAAAAAGAGGTCCGAAGTTACCATATTGCGTCAGAGTGTTAGGGTCTAGTCAGGGTAACATAAACCACGAAGTTACCATGTTTTAGTAAATGCATCGATGTTAAACAATTAATAACCAACATAAAAATGACACGATACTAACATGACACGATACTAACAGAGTTATTACAAAAGCATGTCATTACATTATTGCGAAAGTTTTGTGGCAGAACACATTTAGAATGCAGTTTGACAAATGCAACTACCAACCCAATATTTCAAATAGCTTATTTCACCCAGAAATATTCAGATAAGCAAATCATATAAAAAATCCATAACACCATCAAAATTGCGTATCTATTATATTAAACTGTAATAAATTCCAAATTTATCGTTGACTGTCATCGTTTAAGCTTATTATTAACTTTAAATAATAATTTAATCTACATTTGACTAAAGATTGTACAAATAAGATATTTTAATACCACTATTCAACCCACCAACATATCATAACATCCTATGGCTTACCAATTATACCTCGTAAAATCTACACCCCGTCAATGGCAGACTGCAAACCTGCAATAGGCAGCTACCGATCCGCAGCCGCAGCCTCTTCCACTTCACTAACAACACGCGGCATATCCCATGGCCAAAATTTAGGTAGCTCCTGCAAAAATGGCACCACAAAGAAAAAAAAAAAAACTTCAAGAAAAAATAGAAGCTGTTTTCCAGGTTTGGTGTAGGAGCGTGCTCAGGCTTGAGTCCATTTGTGCACATCTGATCCAAACGGGTAAAATACTATTACCACTTCCTCGAGCTCCTGGTTGGCATCGTCACAACCTTTGACATCCTTAAATGTTATTACCTTCTACACACAACCATTTGATAAGGTTACAAATTAGTTACCTAACTATTTACGCATAAGAAAAAACGCGTAAAGCATCCTTAAAACGTGCATAGTCTACTCTTTTTGCCGCCATATAAATATAATTTAATATAACTGCAGGTTATGCGTTTTCCTTTTAAAAAGTTTAACAGACGGACTTACTGGAACCGAAATATAGGCATTTCTATTTGGTGCAACAAATTAAAAGAAGGTACCAGACATCTAATTTATACTGACGATCATCATTATTGATGAGTTTTTATGTACCTACATACGGTGAATGTGGGATAATGAATCAAAACAGTTTGGTTGTAGTAATAAATAAAAATGAGCACAGAAATACCAAATGATTCTGGTCCTGAATCAGAATAAGAAATGTGTTGTCTTTCGATTGCTTATAGGTGTCACTTTTGATGGTTTAACTACAAACAGACTAATTACAAAAGCATATTGCTTATAGGTGTCACTTTTGCTTATAAATTTTTTTGGGTACCTGTGATGAATTAATTCAACATTCCACTTACCAAAGGAAGTTAATTTGAAGGTAGACACAACTTACCAAGGAGGAAGGAAAAAAGTTTAGAAGCAATCCAAACACCCTTACACCCGACTGTGCAGCCGACAACAAGTCTCTTTCATTTAGTGCTTGTTGTGATCTTTTTCCTTTACTACTCAGATGTTAGATCAGGTTTGTTGGTTCTGCAAAATGGGCGAACAATGTCTATTGATTCTTGTTTACTAACCTGAAACGATACATCAGTGTAGAGCAAGTTAGCAATTATTTGTAAAAAGATGATTTATCTGCTGAATATTAAACATTATTTGTTATCAAGTATTTACCGTATCCCAAATTGCATCAGAAACAATGATCAAAGTTTCGCATTCAGGTCTAATTTCAATTATACTTGTTTCTGGTTCAGCAAAAAAAAAAGATTTAAAAAAGAGGCCAGTTGGGTCTATCACATTAAACTTACCTTATAACACGTATGGATACTCATAAATGGTTGACATAATATGAGTAGGCGGTTGTACGTTATCGCTCTTAGTTGTTGAGTTGAGATCTTCAAGGATTGTGGAGGAATGGTATCTTTAACACGTGTAATCTTGCCAGCTTCAGACTATAAAATGACCACATAACGTGATTTTGAGTTTCTATAGGCAGCATAGTAAAGCAAGAAAATAAAACTATAATAATAGACGTTAGCAGCTTTGCAAATGTTTCCTTACCTATAGAATATACTTCATTCTGAAATGTTTTTGGCTATAGATAGACTGACCCAATGGTATCATTTCTACATTTAATGCAGCCATTGCATCCTTCATGTTCTGAGTTGACCCACATGATATGGCATCTTTTAGCTCTTTTAACTTCCCCTCTACCTTTTTTTCACTTCTTAAACGCGTATTTACAACACAGTTTACGTATCAGAATGCGCACAGACTAAACCATTTATACTGTTGTCTGATCCAGGTGCACATTAATCCTAACATGCCTCTATTCTAGAGCAACTTGATATGCATATTTGATGAGGCGAAAAGTGTACCGCTTTTAAGGGGTCATTTAAGCCCGAAATCGTATTTATTTGATCAAATATTGCCCTAAATCGTTCCTTTTGTCATTTTAGGTACTTTTGAGGAGAAATCTGGAAAAGGAGGCATTTTGGACGTTTTTGGAGCATAAAAGTGAAGAAAACGGCAAAGTCTCAAAATTGTGCTGAAAGTCACCTTTGACGGCGTCAACATTAACTCCAGACGGCGTCATGCCTTGGCAAGAAAAGTTGGATGTGAAATTTACTCATGACGGGCCAGTGAGTTTGCATGAGAATTCTGACGGCGTCACGCTTTAACTAAATCAAGGGCGTCACGGCTTAAATCATAAGGGGACGGCGTCACGTTCAGGATCCGACGGCGTCAAGCCTTGATAAGCCAGAATGGATTTTTGAAGAGCTAAAGAGGGACGGCGTCAAGATGGTCATCCGGGATCCCTAAAAGCGGCGAGGTGACGGCGTCACAATGCATAAGGTGACGCCGTCAGATGTCAAAGTCTATATATAGTTTTCTAATTTTTTGTCATTAAAGGAGAGCTTAGTGTGTGGAATTTTGGGATGAAACCCTAAGACGATTTTAGCTACTTTTTCAGGGCTTTTAGCCTTGAGATCTTCCATGTTTCATTGAAAGATAAGTTATCAATTAATCATTCAATATGTCTATGTGTTGTTTGATTCTATCTTATGCTTGTCTTTTGTTTAACATGTTAGGCTAATTTTATCTTGTGTTTGCTTAGATCTAATGAAACCTAGCTATTGATTATTGGTTGTTAGTGTGTTATTAGTTGTATTGGATGATTGTTTATCTATGTTAGGCTTAAGAAAACTGGCTAACTTCCTATTCGGTAACTTGCTTGAACGTCTTAAGAAACATGAACCAAACGCGTACTAAAGGTTTTTATGGTTGTATTTAATGCACAAGCGAATTCTAGTGATCCCATGTTAGGAGCTTCCTAGCCGGCTCGACATAGGAGTGAAGTAGGAGCTTGTAGAGTTTGGGGAAGTAAGTACGCCACCCCACGAATGGTATTAAGGAATACACCCGTCATCCACGCGACTAATACACACTAATTAACCGGTAAAAGATAGTTAGGGAGTAAGGAAATCTAAGTAAACACATTTCTCTACACATAAGTTTCTCACCACTTTTCATTTTTGTTATTTTATTTTATTTGCATTTGTAGTAATTTGGGTTAGTTGACTAGCAACTAATTCCGCCCACTCCTTCAAAACCCGAGATTTTACTTGCTTTTATAAAATTATAAAAACATAAAAAGAATCTTCCTCAACCCTTAGACCTAATTAGAGTAGCCTTTCACACCTAACGAACACTATTCCCTGTGGAGAACGATCAATCCCCCGTACTTACCACTACACTATACTACATCGGTCAGGTACACTGCCTGGTGGGGTTGTAAGCCTCTTGAGATCCCTCGAGAGGTAAAACCTGTTGTAAGGTTGCAAAACCCACGCATCAAGTTTTTGGCGCCGTTGCCGGGGAATAGTTATTGTTTAGGTTGAATTTTTATTTCTATTAGGTCTACTCACTAGATTCCTTTCTAGTGAGATTTTTATTTTATTTTTCTAGGTTTTCTTTAGTCTATCTATTTTCTTCGTGTCTTTGTTCGTAACCATTACCGTCCGACATCATGGAAGATGGTAATATCCTTAACCCACACAACCCACCACCACAACAACCACCACCACCTCCTAGAGCCCGTACTTTAGGAGAGTATTCCCGTCCTAGCCACCACGGCTATCGAAACACCATTGAGCTCACTCAAGGAGCCAATATCACACCCTTGCGATCCGACACCATCCGGTTGGTGCAAAGCGGATGCGCATTCCATGGACTTCGTTCTGAAGATCCTAATCAACATCTCAAGGACTTTCTTAAAATCGTTGATTCTATAGACCTTGATGTTGCCACTCGAGAGACGACCCGATTGCGTCTCTTCCAATTCTCTCTGCGGGACCAAGCTAGTCAGTGGCTAGAACGTCAACCTGCAGGATCCATCACCTCTTGGGATGATCTCACCACTCGTTTCCTTGCTCAGTTTTTCCCACCGGGAAGAACTACCAAGCTAAGGAATGATATCTTGATGTTCCAACAACGTCAAGGCGAAACTCTCTACGAGGCATGGACTCGATTCAAAGACTTACTCCAAAAAGTCCCTCACCATGGCATAGAACTTTGGCTCCAAGTCCAAATCTTCTATGACCATATCAATCTCTCCACGAGGCAAACCATTGACCAATCGGCCGGTGGCAAGCTACGTGATCTAAGTGCGGAACAATCATGGGCTCTCCTAGAGGATCTTGCTCTTTATGACAACGAAAGTTGGAGTGATCCCCGTGATTTGAATAAAACGGTCAAGGCAATATCTTTGCCTTTGAACAATTCAAGCACTTCCGACCGTAGGATCGTAGAACTTGAAGACCAAGTCAAGTTTCTCATGAAATCCTACGAGGCTCCTAAACCTTCAAGCCAAGTGAACAAAATCACTTCTTCATGTGAATTATGTAGTGGTCCCCACGACACTCGTGATTGCATGGAACTCCCCGAACAAGCTTTTGTGGACTACGCATCCTCGCGTACCGACGGAGCGGGAGACAAGTGGTACACTTTCAAGCCCGAGCCAAACCATTATGGTGATTCATACAACCCCTCATGGAAAAATCACCCGAACCTTAGGTGGAAACAAAACCAAAACTCACAACAAACCAATTCTTCCAACCCACCTAATCGTTTCCAGTCAAGCGGTTCCAACTCGAACCGTACTTTCAACAACAATCCTTCCGGCAATGGTAGTACCAATAACTTTGAAGGATTGATGTCTCAATTTATGGCATCTCAAGAAGCTCGGATAGCTAGATTCGAGACCGAATTCAATCAACAACAAACTGAGATGACCAATAAAATTGACAACTTGTTGAAAGCCCTCCATAACCAAGTGTTATCACCTCCACATAAGGACGCTAGGAACACAAATAGCGGACCCCAAGTCAAAGACCCTTCTTCATCCAAACATGTCCACTTCGTCAACGTTGTCACTATTAAACCAATCGATAGGAGCATGGAAGAAAGTGAACCAAAGGATGAGGATAGGAAAGTCGAGGTTGATAAGGAAGTTAGGACAAGTGAGATTGAAGAAGTAGATGATGATGAGGACTACTTCAATAGGCTACCCACTAAGGAAGAGCGTGCATATCATACAAACTTATTCGATGATCCCGAGACACCATACTTCCTAGGTAGACCAATCATAGAAATAGGCGACCCTTCTAATCTCAACATACCATGCAACATAGGGCATCTACATGTGTGGAAAGCTTATATCGACCTTAGATCACCCATAAACATCATGACTAGAGCCCACTACAACTTGATAATGAAAAATCAGCTTGGGTATAGGATGTTCCCTGACAAGGGTTGGATGAGTAACTTCACGGGAAGAGTTAAGGGATTACCGGTTTATGTAGGAAACTTCACCTATGTCACCGACTTTGTAATTGTTGAAGATATCCGCCCAATAGTCGATGCATCCTTAACTCAAGTGGTTTTTGGAAAACCATTTGTTGAGGTCTCTAGAATGACTTATGAACCTTCCTTAGGGATAGTTAGATTTAAGGATGAGACCGATGAAGTAAGCTACCAAATGCCATATAAGATAGAACAATTCCAAAACTTGTCAAATGTTGAGAAGGAGCTTAAACAAGCGGTCTACTATAGGAATGATAAGGATAGAAGTAAAGGAGTAGACTATGTTATGGAAAGGATATTCGGTTTCTACAAGGATTGTTTGAAATTAGGACCGGAATATAAAACCGGGAAGGAGAATGGCCTAGGAACCGTGACCGATGATGGAGTCACGTAATGTACGTGACTTTGAGTCTAGCTACAAGACTCGTTAATAAAGAAAGGCGCTTCTTGGGAGGCAACCCAAGCTTTATTTGTTTTATTTGCTTTGTGTGTTTATTTATTTGTTTGTTTTATTTGTTTCCGTATGTGTGTTTAATTTTTATTCTTATTGATTCATGTTCAAAACTAAAATTGTGAAAATGCTTTATTTTGTTTTTAACTTCGTCTTAACTACATATAAAGGTATTTTGCAAAAGATAAGTGTAAGGGAAATCTAAATCGGTTTATTAGAACACAAATAAACATGAATCATAATAATAATAAGTTAGCATACATATTTGTATTTGTTTGAGTCAAATGCTTGTATCGAGTCATAATGATGTTTTGCAGAATTTCCAGGAAGTAAGGTAAAGGTTTTTCCAGAAATTTTCCGGAAACTTAAAATGAAAATTTTTGTCAGGTCATTTCTGACGGCGTCAGGGGTTATAACCTGACGGCGTCAGATTTAATTTCCAGAAATTTTTGAAAATTTTGTTTTCATAAAAAGTTTTTATTAAAATCTCCAACTTATAATCTCCAGGAATCTGCAAAGTTATCATTCCACAAGCATTATATCCTTATATATAGATTTTATCCCGCCGATGTTATGCAGGTTTTCGTGTTTGTTTTCTCAGGTTCAACAGGTTATTTTGGACAAGGAAATGTTTTGAATCAAGCTTATGGCGATGCATTAGTCATGGAGCTTCAACATTCTCTTTGGAGGAAGATTTAACCGTGTAATTTCATTATCCAACGAGCGAATCAGGGGAGTATTTGATTTCATTCTTTTACTTTATGCTTTTACATTTGTCATTTGAACATTGGGGACAATGTTCATCTTAAGTGTAAGGGGAGGGTAAAAGTACGATTTTTGAGAATACAATTGCGCTTGATTTTTGTTTGTTTGATGGTAGATGTGTAATAAAACTGAGAGAAATACTTGTTAAGGTAATTTTAGTGCCAAATTTAAAATTTTTTACAACATATAGGAGTGAAGCTTTGATCTAATGAGCGTCTCATGGATAGGAGTTATATGACTAGCACAAAAACCGTACCACTAAAAAATTTTCCACCCCCAAATATGTGAGGTTCGCCCCTAGAATTGGTAGGAAAA
The DNA here is from genome assembly GCA_021014915.2 of Artemisia tridentata subsp. tridentata. Taxonomy (NCBI): domain Eukaryota; kingdom Viridiplantae; phylum Streptophyta; class Magnoliopsida; order Asterales; family Asteraceae; genus Artemisia; species Artemisia tridentata. Next base: position 417,024,447 of record CP139504.1, read on the forward strand.
GCATTTATGCTATGATGTGTGTACCGGTAGCACTTAGATTCTAGAACTTGTGTTAGGACCATTCCGAGGCCACAAGTGAGACTACATTCGTGTGGTTAGATTTACTACATGATAAGAGGCATTAGGATTAACCCATTGTTTTACACCTGTGTTTTTGTTATAATTACTTTGGCTACATTGGTCAAGTAATTCTCCCACACCCTTTGCGTTGTACTCATTTTTAGTACACGATACCCCTAGTACACCCCTCAGAGCCTATCTTTTCGTTTCGACCTTTAAGCATTTTACTTAAAGGAAGAATTTGTTACACCCCACTTAAATGTACACCCAAATCGCCTTAGCCTACCTTGTATGCACTCATCTTTAGTGCATTATTGTGACAACATTTGTTTAAACCCAAGTTAATTATCTAGTTGATTACATGGTTGCTAAGTCGAGTCATATCCTTGTACATATTGTTTTGGGACGATTGGGACTCGTGGGTAAAGTACTAGTGTAATGGAGTAATGGGGAAGAACAACATTATTACCCCCATATGTGCTAAATGTTTTAAAAGTACTCCAAGTTTTTCAATTATCTTAATTCGAGTCATTAGAATAGTTATTTGTAAAGTTATGTAAAAGTTCAAGTGTAAGGGATGCAACGCCCCTATGATGTATTATTTTGGATGGTAGGGCAAGAGTGTATGCAAAAAAAAAAAAAAAAAAAAAAAAAAAAAAAAAAAAAAAAAAAAAAAAAAAAATCAAGAAAAATACAAAAAAAAAATGAGAAAAAGAAAAGTAGAAAAAAACATACGGACTACCATCCCGTTTCATTTTATGTTTATTTTATGTTTATGTTTTGTTATTTTCTTTCATTAGCTTAAGATCGAGTCTAGTCTTGGCTTAGCAACGTTGTATAGTACATGTAATTGATCAAGATTTTTAACTCGCCACCAGTAAAATATCCTTTATCCAACCAAACCGTGTTTTCCTTTTCCCTACACCTAACGTTATAACCCATTTAAAAGCCCTCTTTGATAGTTTATCTTAGGTGCTTACGCCTAGTGGAGGAGGTTTTCGATCCTTTCCCAAGCCTATGGTAATCTATTTGCTATGACAGGTAGTGAGAGATATTATCCGTTTTCATTTATGAGATTTATTTTGATGACACTTGAGAGATGTGAGTATCTAAACACTACTTGTGAGGTGCTAGTATATAATCTCCGTGCTTATTATGATTGAAGTGGAACGATTATTTGTTGTAATTACTTTTATGTTTGCATTAAATGACCCCTAACTTGTATTTTGATTAGAATAAAAGCGCATTTGCTTGAGGACAAGCAAATCTCAAGTGTAAGGGTATTTGATGAGGCGAAAAGTGTACCGCTTTTAAGGGGTCATTTAAGCCCGAAATCGTATTTATTTGATCAAATATTGCCCTAAATCGTTCCTTTTGTCATTTTAGGTACTTTTGAGGAGAAATCTGGAAAAGGAGGCATTTTGGACGTTTTTGGAGCATAAAAGTGAAGAAAACGGCAAAGTCTCAAAATTGTGCTGAAAGTCACCTTTGACGGCGTCAACATTAACTCCAGACGGCGTCATGCCTTGGCAAGAAAAGTTGGATGTGAAATTTACTCATGACGGGCCAGTGAGTTTGCATGAGAATTCTGACGGCGTCACGCTTTAACTAAATCAAGGGCGTCACGGCTTAAATCATAAGGGGACGGCGTCACGTTCAGGATCCGACGGCGTCAAGCCTTGATAAGCCAGAATGGATTTTTGAAGAGCTAAAGAGGGACGGCGTCAAGATGGTCATCCGGGATCCCTAAAAGCGGCGAGGTGACGGCGTCACAATGCATAAGGTGACGCCGTCAGATGTCAAAGTCTATATATAGTTTTCTAATTTTTTGTCATTAAAGGAGAGCTTAGTGTGTGGAATTTTGGGATAAAACCCTAAGACGATTTTAGCTACTTTTTCAGGGCTTTTAGCCTTGAGATCTTCCATGTTTCATTGAAAGATAAGTTATCAATTAATCATTCAATATGTCTATGTGTTGTTTGATTCTATCTTATGCTTGTCTTTTGTTTAACATGTTAGGCTAATTTTATCTTGTGTTTGCTTAGATCTAATGAAACCTAGCTATTGATTATTGGTTGTTAGTGTGTTATTAGTTGTATTGGATGATTGTTTATCTATGTTAGGCTTAAGAAAACTGGCTAACTTCCTATTCGGTAACTTGCTTGAACGTCTTAAGAAACATGAACCAAACGCGTACTAAAGGTTTTTATGGTTGTATTTAATGCACAAGCGAATTCTAGTGATCCCATGTTAGGAGCTTCCTAGCCGGCTCGACATAGGAGTGAAGTAGGAGCTTGTAGAGTTTGGGGAAGTAAGTACGCCACCCCACGAATGGTATTAAGGAATACACCCGTCATCCACGCGACTAATACACACTAATTAACCGGTAAAAGATAGTTAGGGAGTAAGGAAATCTAAGTAAACACATTTCTCTACACATAAGTTTCTCACCACTTTTCATTTTTGTTATTTTATTTTATTTGCATTTGTAGTAATTTGGGTTAGTTGACTAGCAACTAATTCCGCCCACTCCTTCAAAACCCGAGATTTTACTTGCTTTCATAAAATTATAAAAACAAAAAAAGAATCTTCCTCAACCCTTAGACCTAATTAGAGTAGCCTTTCACACCTAACGAACACTATTCCCTGTGGAGAACGATCAATCCCCCGTACTTACCACTACACTATACTACATCGGTCAGGTACACTGCCTGGTGGGGTTGTAAGCCTCTTGAGATCCCTCGAGAGGTAAAACCTGTTGTAAGGTTGCAAAACCCACGCATCAATATTAACTACACTCCTAGTGCACCTAACTGTAGAAGCTTATAACATCTTCATATCGTAAGCTGTTAAGGGAACTTAATGCTATGAAATATAAATTGAAACGGATTGGTTCATGATCATGATGAGAGATAAAAAAATACAGGTTTGCAAAGTTATAAATAACCATGGTTTGTCCTTTTCTGAGTATTAAAAAAAAAAAAAGATAAAGAAAAGAAAAAACAAATCTTTAGTAGCCTAATCCAAAGATACCTCAATTTCATAGTGGCATACTTGACTTAAATGTGCTTCATTTATACAGTGATTTGATATATATGCATTTGCAGATTTGCAGCCCACTTTAAATACATGTCGTTGATTATACAAACTCCGAATATATGGCTGTTAAAAAGTATATACGTTTAAAATTCAATCAAATATTTATCAGATACATACCTCTGGTTTTTGATTTAAGATCATTAATTTAGTAGTGACAGTGATTGTGGCGGTCCTGATTTTGCAATGAGTTTAAAAGTTGCAGTTGAATGCACTTTAAACCGGAATATGATGGACGTATATGACTTTGTTCTAGGTCCCAATTATTCAGCAGATTGGGTTTCAAAGGAGCCTGGCAATTCCTAGGTTTGCGTGGTCAGCCTGGCCAACTCCAGATTGCAACGAAATCACAGTCATATTGACTCCCTTTTCATGCAAAATGGGCAAAAAATAACAGTTAAACAAACAGGCCAAAAATCTTTGCTATAAATCAAGATTCATGTTAAATGATTCACTGAGATTACATGTAACCGTGTGGTATCGTCAACACGTCATAAACATCACCAAGTTGCAATCCCAGTATGCTGCTTACTAGCAACAGAATACATATAAATCTTTTATATAAACAAGACATATTTCAAACAATGTTTGGGCCTTCTCGATAAACACACTTATATGCAAATAAACAAAGCAAGCTCATGTCAAATAACTTAAATGACTTCCAGTACATTTGTTGGGAATTATATTTGAGTTGATATTGACAAAATATGAAAGATGGAGGAAACTTATGAAGACAAAGATGAAGGACCTAATATGTATTATTTAAATGTCTTTGTAACCCTAATCTCTATTATATAAAGAGATTAGAGGCATCCATTATGATATACAGGAGTCAAGATGTAACTCCATTAAAGGTGTGTGTGTGCGTAGGCGTCAAGTTCCTACAATGGACGCCTAGGGTTTGTATTGTTAGTAGTTGTTAGAGATGATGACGAAGAAAATTTATTGCAATAATAATGATACTTTTGTTATTCCGCTGTGCATTGTATTGTTCTTATCATTATTATTGTGTAATTCCTAGATGATGTCTAAAAAACCTCGAGCTATAAACGATCTTCACAATTACTGCTAGTCTCATTAGATTGTACTGCTATCGAGCATCAAGTTTGTACTGTTGGTTCTATGGTTAGTACTGCTACCAGTTCCACGTTTGTACTGCTCGACCCTAGCTCGACTTTGTACTGCCACATCTTTTCTATACTGCTCGAAGAACAAGATTGGTATTTGGATTATTTGATGTCGCAGTTTTATGGATAGTCGATTTGATCTACTTCATGAAACCTATTTGTACAGGTCGACAAAAGCAGATGTATTGTTATATTTGCCTGAAGCTTCGTTCTTGTCTTTTATTGCATGGATGACAAGATTGGTATTATTATTTCCCTTGCTAATGAGTCGGTGGACTTTATTTAGTTGGAGTACGCATGGTTTACTCTTTTATGCATAGTACCGATTGGTTGTTTATCTTATGAATGCATAATAATAGTTGGGGTGATAATTAATGGGACGGTGACTATTAGTTTGCTTTCTAGATCATGGATTGGTGAACTTATGGGAACGATTACATAATTTTAACTTTATCAAACAGGTTTCATGCATGGAGAATATAATATATCTGAAGACATCATGGGTCGGTGTGAATATGTTAAAATCTTGGTCGGTGTGAATATATTCTGAGTTTGGTTTCTATTTATTTCACATGGTACTGGTGGAAAGGATATTGTTCAAGCAAAGTGATTTGTGCATGCTTGGAAATTCTTATTCTATGCAAAGTGCTTTGTGGAATATTTATTCTTTTGATCTATCATGGGTTGCTCACATACTGTGATGCCATATTATTCTTTTCATGAACAACCCTAAGGTCAGGGGAAACATGAGGTTACAACAGTGAGGGGAAGTATATATTATTGTTGATTTGGAACAGGTGGTTCCAACACACACACCAGGGGAAAACACACTCACAAGAGGATTTTAGATTTGGTTTTTGGTTCTTAAAAGATTTATGGCTCGAATTTATTTGTTCTTATTGATGAAGACGATTATTTGTTACTTATTTGAAGATGAAGTAGAATTTTTCAAGGTTGTGTTTTATTATACCTTTTAGCAGGAGATAACTTGTTCGTTCGTTCAAGTGACAACGAATTGACAAACACTTGAAGGAGTTACGTTATTGTACTCAGTGATTATTGTCAAGAGATTGAGATCCCCCTATATGTTAAGTATACGTTCGAAGTCAGTTTTAGTACAAGATATAGGACACAATGTTGGTTTATTCTACTTCAGCATCGAATTGGTAATGGATAGTTTTCTTCCTCATTACACAAAGTCTACAGAATAGGAGATTCAAATGGTTAACATATGGGTTTCAGGGGAAGCTTATTGTTAAAATGATTAACCATTTATATGCTACATCGAGGTGAAGGTGTTTATAGCTGCTCGTTGGTATTTTTACTAAAGATTTGGGATTTTTCTGTCTTGGGTTCATTTATAAAAGAAAGCGTTTTGGTGTTCATTCATGGAGGGCGATTCAAGACATTGGAAGACTAAATTGGATGTATGGTACTAGTTTGTGGTTATGAAGATCAAAGTTGCTTACTTTTGTCCCCTAATTGATGATGACAAAAAGGGGAAGAATATTTTGAAGATTGCAGCTTGAAGATCCTTATTGATATGCATAGAAGATTATCTTTCATATATGGGTTTTGTCATTATCAACTAGGGGAAGATTGTTGGGAATTATATTTTGAGTTGATATTGACAAAACATGAAAGATGAAGGATGAAGACAAAGATGAAGGACTTAAAGTGTATTTATGTTAAAGTCTTTGTAAACCCTAATCCTCTATTATATAAAGAGGATAGGGGCGTTAGGTTTTGATAAATCTATTAATTGATCATACAAGCTACCAAAACTAATCCTAGATCTAGTGAGAGAAAGTAGAGAGAGAAAGAGAGTGGAAGGATGATTAACAATAATAGTTTTTACATGACATGGGCTCTAAGCCCTAATTAAACATACTTAACATAAATAACAAGACACAGCCCATGGGCCTTCTACACAGGCTGGGCCATAAATCAAAATAAAGGCCTAAGCAACCTTATTACATAATGATCAATACTTGATAATACAAAATGTGTTCCCAACAATCTCCCCCTAAGTATTGGTCATCAAGGTTGCTTGACTTAGTCTTTGCTTCTTTTGCTTCAGACGTCTCTTACATCTTTGTTCCTTGGTTCTTGATGTGATATGATATGGTATGGTACTGATCTGCCATCCTCCAATGGTCTTCAATTCTGGTGTCTTTACGTCTTTTCCACCATGCTCGTATGTCTTTGACTTTTGTTCTTCATCTGGTTCTCACTTCTTCAATCTTTGACTTATGAAAGGTTGTAGTGCTCGAACTTTGACTATTCTTTAATATCTTTGAACTTTTGTTATTTCTTAGTCTTTGTGAGAACATTTCTTCAGGATATGAGCATGATGGAACGGTGATGGAACTCCAGGTATTCATGATTCGCTGCAGGTAAACAGTTAGCAATAAATCATCTGGCACTTACAGATTTGGACTTCGAGATCATCAACAGCATAGTGTGAAGACTTTCTCTAATCCAAACCCAGGCCATTCTGAACCGGATACCCCCGAAAGGGCTTACACGGACACAACGAAGTGCACCCACGATTCAGTGAGTCGCTGGAGATCACCCCACGACTGTAGACCATTTTGGAGCAAACACTAAGCGTAATCCACAAGGGATTACCGAAGTGACCTGCTGTCAGGGCTGTTTGATGTTGACTGATGCGTGGTTTTGCGACCTTACAACAGGTTTTACCTCTCGAGGGATCTCAAGAGGCTTACAACCCCACCAGGCAGTGTACCTGACCGATGTAGTATAGTGTAGTGGTAAGTACGGGGGATTGATCGTTCTCCACAGGGAATAGTGTCGTTAGGATTGAAAAACTACTCTAATAGGTCTAGGGGTGAGAGAAGATTCTTTTTTATGTTTTTTATAATTTTATGAAAGCAAGTAAAATCTCGGGTTTGAAAGAGTGGGCGGAATTAGTTGCTAGTCAACTAACCCAAATAACTACGAATGTAAATAAAATAAAATAACTGAAAATGAAAAGGTGGTAAAACTTATGTGGTGAGAAATGTGTTTACTTAGATTTCCTTACTCCCTAACTATCTTTTACCGGTTGATTAGTGTGTATTAATTGCGTGGATGACGGGTGTATTCCTTAATACCAATCGTGGGGTGGCGTACGTACTTCCCCAACTCTATGAACTCCTACTTCACTCCTATGTCGAGCCGGCTAAGAAGCTCCTAACATGGGATCACTAGAATTCGCTCATGCATTAAATACAACCATAAAAACCTTAGTACGCATTGGTTCATGTTTCTTAAGACGTTCAAGCAAGTTACCGAATAGGAGGTTAGCCAGTTTTCTTAAGCCTAACATAGATAAACAATCATCCAATACAACTAATAACACACTAATAATCAATAATCAATAGTTAGGTTTCATTAGATCTAAGCAAACACAAAGAAAACCTAGCCTAGCATGTTAAACAAAAGACAAGAACAAGATAGAATCAAACAACACATAGACATATTGAATGATTAATTGATAACTTATCTTCAATGTAACATGGAAGATCTCAAGGCAAAAAGCATTGAAAAAGCTGCTAAAATCGTCTTAGGGTTTCCTCCCAAAAGGTTACACACAAAGTTCCACACTAATGACAAAAAATTGCAAAACTATATATAGAGATTAAGGGCTGACGGCGTCACGTTATGGATCCTGACGTCGTCACCTCGCCGCTTTTAGGGTTCCCGGATGGCCTTCCTGACGCCGTCCCTCTTTAGACCTCCAAAATCCGTTCTGGCTTATCAAAGCTTGACGCCGTCAGAAAAGAGCTTGACGCCGTCCCTCTTTAATTTAAACCGTGACGACCTTGATCAGATTAAAGGGTGACGCCGTCAGATTTTTCATGCAAAATTCTCTGGCTTATCATGAGTAATTTTCACATCCACCACTTTTGCCAAGCCATGACGCCGTCTGGACCAATATCTGACGCCGTCAAAGGTACTTTCCTGCATAAATTTGAGACTTTGTCGTTTTCTTCACTTTTATGCTCCAAAAACGTCCAAAATGCTTCCTTTTCCAGATTTCTTCTCCAAAGTACCTAAAATGACAAAAGGAACGATTTAGGGCAATATTTGATCAAATAAATACGATTTAGGGCTTAAATGACCCCCTAAAAGCGGTACACTTTTCGCTTCATCAAATACCCTTACACTTGAGATTTGCTTGTCCTCAAGCAAATGCGCTTTTATTCGAATCAAAATACAAGTTAGGGGTCATTTAATGCTAATATAAAAGTAATTACAACAAATAGTCGTTCTACTTTAATCATAATAAGCACGGAGATTACATACTAGCACCTCACAAGTAGTGTTTAGATACTCACATCTCTCAAGTGTCATCAAAATAAATCTCATAAATGAAAACGGATATTATCTCTCACTACCTGTCATAGCAAATAGATTACCTTAGGCTTGGGAAATGATCAAAAACCTCCTCCACTAGGCGTAAGCACCTAAGATAAACTATCAAAGAGGGCTTTTACATGGGTTATAACGTTAGGTGTAGGGAAAAGGAAAACACGGTTTTGTTGGATAAAGGATATTTTACTGGTGGCGAGTTAAATATCTTGATTAATTACATGTACTATACAATGTTGCTAAGCCAAGACTCGACAAAATCTTAAGCTAAAAACAAAATAACAAAAACATAAAATAAACATAAAATGAAACGGGATGGTAGTCCGTATATTTTTTCTACTTTTCCTTTTCTAATTTTTTTTTGTATTTTTCTTAATTTTTTTTTTTTTTTTTTTTTTTTTTTTTTTTTTTTCATACATTCTTGCCCTACCATCCAAAATAATACATCATAGGGGCGTTGCATTCCCCTTACACTTGAACTTTTACATAACTTTACAAATAACTATTCTAATAACTCGAATTAAGATAATTGAAAAACTTGGAGTACTTTTAAAATATTTAGCACATATGGGGGTAATAAATGATGTTCTTCCCCATTACTCCATTACACTAGTACTTTACCCATGAGTCCCAATCGTCCCAAAACAATATGTACAAGGATATGACTCGACTTAGCAACCATGTAATCAATTAGATAATTAACTTGGGTTTAAACAAATGTTGTCACAATAATGCACTAAAAATGAGTGCATACAAGGTAGGCTAAGGCGATTTGGGTGTACATTTAAGTGGGGTGTAAACAAATTCTTCCTTTAAGTAAAATGCTTAAAGTTAGAAACGAAAAGATAGGCTCTGAGGGGTGTACTAGGGGTATCGTGTACTAAAAATGAGTACAACGCAAAGGGTGTGGGAGAATTACTTGACCAATGTAGCCAATGTAATTATAAAAAAAACACAGGTGTAAAACAATGGGTTAATCCTAATGCCTCTTGATGTGTTTTTTATAGTCTATAATAAACTACCAAGTTTTAAATTTATATTTTGCCGAACTAACCTATAGACTCTAAACACTAACGAGCAGTGTACCCGGTCAATGTAGATAGTTTTTAGGTAAGCAAGGGTCGTTCACTAGGAGCGAAGCTAAAGTGATCTAATGGTATTCTAATTACTAATCTAACTAAACTAAACTAGAAAGCAATTAAAGATAAGGGGGGTTTAGCCTGAGAGGCTATCACGAGTTTGTGTGTATAATTAAACTAAATACAGGAAAGTAAATAACTAAACTAAAGATAGATCGATATATAGAAGAACGGGTTAGCCAAGCCTAATCCATCTAATAGTTATACATGCTTATGTCTACTTGTTTTAATTCATTCAATTGTTTTGCCATCAATCCGATTATTAATCCTGTCACAATTGAATAACCTACCATCGTGGTGGGAAAGAGGACATGATCATAGTGACCTATCTAGCATCAATACTAACTTATCGCTTTAAACCGTCTAACCTAGTTTGGCATTACGCGCTACTAGTCCTAATAGTGGCATAAGGCACGGTTCCGGTGTGTTCCCTCTAAGCCGTCTAATAGGATTCGGATTACTACACTTTATGATCAATTAAAGTAACCACAATTACAGATAGTTAAGTTACCACATTAAACCAATAAGTTCATAATCTAGTTACATAGACTTTTACTAGTTATAAGCAATAAACGAGTTTTTATCGATAAGCACCCAATCCAATAACAAAGTAAACACATCAACACAAGCATAAAAACTAATAAAACTTCATAAACGTGGCTAACACCTAAGGGTGTTAGCCCATAATCTCAGTAACAATACATAAAGTTGTAATCAAAGCAAACGAATAAGAATTCATAATGAAAACGATACGCTAACCGAACGATTAAACTTAATATAAGGTTCTTGAGATGATCTTCTACGATGATTGGATCTTCAAGGAGGTCTTCTGCTGTTTTGAGGGGTTTTTGGTCTTCTGGGAACGACCCCAAGGGTCCCCAATGATACCCTAATTCGTTAATGAGCTCGGTATTTATAGATTCTAAAATCTGGGTCGATACGGCGCATCTAGAGAGTTAGATGCGCCGCATCTATAAGTAAACGTAGCCTCCAAGTCTGAAACTGACCCAATACGGCGCATCTAAAGACCAGATGCGCCTCATCTCCCAATACGGCGCATCTAAGGACCAGATGCGCCGCATCTCCTTCAGATTCAGATAGATTTTCTTTTTCTCTTCGCGTGGCCGCTTGAATCAACTAAATCGGAGTCCGGATGAAGATTTTATGGCCAAAATACGAAAGCATCTTCAAGTGTCGACTTGTAATCTTGACTTCTTCATTAAGCTTCTAATCTCCACTTGATTTCTTTGGTAAGGATTGTGTATGGCCAATACGGCGCATCGTATTGGTCCGATGCGGCGTATCTGGAATAGAACAAGTTGGTTCTTCTTCGTTGACCAGAGTTTCATATGCGACGCATGATAAAATCAGATGCGGCGCAAGCTTCAAAGTCAGGCAATGGTCTTTAATCTCTTCAATTCAGCAGACTTTTCTAACTTGATTCATTTTGCTCCAATTTCCGTCCGAAATCATTAACTTTCACCAAATGCTTGTTTTTAACTGAGAATTACAAAAGTAAACGATTAAGTATCAATTCTCATATATAATATAATAAAACAAGTCAAATAAATAGGATAAATGATAGTAATAAAATGTACTTATTTGAGTTCATCACCTCTTATCATGTAGTAAATCTAACTACACGAATGTAGTCTCACTTGTGGCCTCAGAATGGTCCTAACGCAAGTTCTAGAATCTAAGTGCTACCGGTACACACATCATAGCATAAATGCTTTTCCTACCAATTCTAGGGGCGAACCTCACATATTTGGGGGTGGAAAATTTTTTAGTGGTACGGTTTTTGTGCTAGTCATATAACTCCTATCCATGAGACGCTCATTAAGATCAAAGTTTCACTCCTAAATGTTGTAAAAAATTTTAAATTTGGCACTAAAATTGCCCTAACAGGTATTTCTCTCAGTTTTATTACACATCTACTATTAAACAAACAAAAATCAAGCGCAATTGTATTCTCTAAAGTATCGTACTTTTACCCCCCTTACACTTAAGATGAACATTGTCCCCAATGTTCAAATAACAAGATGTAAAAGTAAATACGGTAAAAGAATGAAATCAAATACTCCCCTGATTCGCTCGGTGGATAATGTGGCAACATGGTTAGATCTTCTTCCAAGAGAATGTTGAAGCTCCATGACTAATGCATCGCCAAAAGCTTGATTCCAAATACATCTACTTGTCCAAAATAACCTGTTAAACCTGAGAAAACAAACACGAAAACCTGCATAACATCGGCGGGATAAATTCTATATATAAGGATATAATGCTTGTGGAATGATAATTTTGCAGATTCCTGGAGATTATAAGTTATAGATTTAATAAAAACTTTTTATGAAAACAAAAGTTTCAAAAATTTCAGAAAATTAAAACCTGACGCCGTCAGGTTGTAAGGCCTGACGCCGTCAGAAATGATATGACAGAATTCTCATGTTAAGTTTCTGAAAAATTTCTGGAAAAACCTATACCTTACTTCCTGGAATTCCTGCAAAATATCATTATGACTCGATACAAACATTTGACTCAAACAAATACTAATATGTAGGTTAATTTATTATTATTATGATTCATGTTCATTTGTGTTCTAATAAACCGATTTAGATTTCCCTTACACTTAACTTTTGCAAAATACCTTTATATGTAGTTAAGACGAAGTTAAAGACAAGATAAAGCATTTTCACAAATTAGTTTTGAACATGAATTAATAATAATAAAAATTAAACATACATACGGAAGCAAATAAAATCAAACAAACAAATAAATAAACACACAAAGCAAATAAAGCTTGGGTTGCCTCCCAAGAAGCGCTTGTTTTTGTTCGAGTCACGAGCCTGACTCTACCCTTATTTAACAGAAATAGGGGAGGTTTTCCCTACACTTAGGATTAAGTGTGGGTGAAAGTAGCGATACACACCCTTAGGGTGGAAATATGCCACGTGAGGGAAGAGTGACGGGTGAATTATATGCTCAAAGGTGCGGGATCCTATCATCATAACCTTACCTAATTCAATTGGGTTAGTGGGCGGATTAAGATTTTCTCCTAGAAAGGAATCATCTTCTATCAACTTCGAGAGACTCCAAGTTAAGAATCCACTTTGACCTAATAAACCCGGTTTAAACCCATAATGTTTCTTGTGATCAATCATAAATGGGTGATGTAAGTATGTAAGGTCATGGTTCACTCCTATGTTAGCTTCCTCTCTACAAGGCCTAGAGTCTACTACCTTAATCTTAACATTACCCGGACTACATGGTTTGATGGGTGGATCGGGACCCAATTCAATTCCTAAGTTCACATCTAAGGATGGAAGATTAGGTAACGGTTTTGGTTTAGGCTCCGGTTCATCAAAACTAGGAACTTCCATAGAACTAAAAGAAAGATTATGACTACAAGTATTCAAACCTATTTCTTCTAGTTTTGTTTCTTCCAAAGGTTCTACTTCAATTGGGGTTCCTATAGTCCCTTCTACTACTTCCGGGTAAGTCACGGGCGGTGTGTATGCCTCGAATGATGGTAGGACTTGTGGGGTACTTTGTAGGTTTGTGTTATTTACCTCATCCTTCCTTGTCTCTTTATCAATTATATCCACATCATGTGTTTTAGTAGAATCTAACCCAAACATGTTCCTAAGTATCTCAAATCCTTCTCTAGCCATTTCAAGTTCTAAGTCCGATTCACAAGAATCTTCCCCGATAACATGATTACTATGTTCAGTTTGCCTAAAGGATTCATCATGTGTTCCTTGAGATTCAAAGTCATTGATCATAAAACCTAGGTCTTTTTGCTCAATATGCTCATGTTCGGCTAAATTCTCCTCAATTGTTTCCTCAAGTTGTGATGTATACGAACCCATTAATTCATTAAACTTATGGTTCACGGTTAGGAGGCTTTCCTCAAAATTTTTCCAAAGGGTCTTATTAAAAGGAGTTGATCCTAACAATGATTGTTTAATAGAAGCCACACATGCACATAATTCATCAAACCTATCAAACTTTATACCCATCTCCTCTTGTATATATCTAAGATCACTTAAAAATTCATTGGAACAACAGGAAGCAAATCTATCCGTGTAAAGTAATTGTTCCTCTATTGTTAATGATCTAAATGGAATTTCATCCGCCATGGTGACAAATGAAAATGGTTTTACAAACAAAGGGCACAAAGAAAAAGATAGACTAAAGAAATCAAATAAAAAGAAAAATAAAAATCTCACTAGAAATGAATCTAGTGAGTAGACCTAATAAAATAAAAATTCAACCTAAACAATAACTATTCCCCGACAACGGCGCCAAAAACTTGATGCGTGGTTTTGCGACCTTACAACAGGTTTTACCTCTCGAGGGATCTCAAGAGGCTTACAACCCCACCAGGCAGTGTACCTGACCGATGTAGTATAGTGTAGTGGTAAGTATGGGGGATTGATCGTTCTCCACATGGAATAGTGTCGTTAGGATTGAAAAACTACTCTAATAGGTCTAGGGGTGAGAGAAGATTCTTTTTTATGTTTTTTATAATTTTATGAAAGCAAGTAAAATCTCGGGTTTGAAAGAGTGGGCGGAATTAGTTGCTAGTCAACTAACCCAAATAACTACGAATGTAAATAAAATAAAATAACTGAAAATGAAAAGGTGGTAAAACTTATGTGGTGAGAAATGTGTTTACTTAGATTTCCTTACTCCCTAACTATCTTTTACCGGTTGATTAGTGTGTATTAATTGCGTGGATGACGGGTGTATTCCTTAATACCAATCGTGGGGTGGCGTACGTACTTCCCCAACTCTATGAACTCCTACTTCACTCCTATGTCGAGCCGGCTAAGAAGCTCCTAACATGGGATCACTAGAATTCGCTCATGCATTAAATACAACCATAAAAACCTTTGTACACATTGGTTCATGTTTCTTAAGACGTTCAAGCAAGTTACCGAATAGGAGGTTAGCCAGTTTTCTTAAGCCTAACATAGATAAACAATCATCCAATACAACTAATAACACACTAATAATCAATAATCAATAGTTAGGTTTCATTAGATCTAAGCAAACACAAAGAAAACCTAGCCTAGCATGTTAAACAAAAGACAAGAACAAGATAGAATCAAACAACACATAGACATTTTGAATGATTAATTGATAACTTATCTTCAATGTAACATGGAAGATCTCAAGGCAAAAAGCCTTGAAAAAGCTGCTAAAATCGTCTTAGGGTTTCCTCCCAAAAGGTTACACACAAAGTTCCACACTAATGAAAAAAAATTGCAAAACTATATATAGAGATTAAGGGCTGACGGCGTCACGTTATGGATCCTGACGCCGTCACCTCGCCGCTTTTAGGGTTCCCGGATGGCCTTCCTGACGTCGTCCCTCTTTAGACCTCCAAAATCCGTTCTGGCTTATCAAAGCTTGACGCCGTCAGAAAAGAGCTTGACGCCGTCCCTCTTTAATTTAAACCGTGACGACCTTGATCAGATTAAAGGGTGACGCCGTCAGATTTTTCATGCAAAATTCTCTGGCTTATCATGAGTAATTTTCACATCCACCACTTTTGCCAAGCCATGACGCCGTCTGGACCAATATCTGACGCCGTCAAAGGTACTTTCCAGCATAAATTTGAGACTTTGTCGTTTTCTTCACTTTTATGCTCCAAAAACGTCCAAAATGCTTCCTTTTCCAGATTTCTTCTCCAAAGTACCTAAAATGACAAAAGGAACGATTTAGGGCAATATTTGATCAAATAAATACGATTTAGGGCTTAAATGACCCCCTAAAAGCGGTACACTTTTCGCTTCATCATTGACCATGGCAGGATTTCCATTCAATCACTGAGAATCACATTTGTGGTTTCTCGCATGAATGTTCTCGGTAGATTGCTAAGATCTGCGAAGGACACTCCTATAATTTACAACTGGAGTTCTTTTTGTTGAACATCCAGTGTATACTAAGTGTACCTAAGAGATATTTGATGTATCTCATGGCTCTAGACTCGATTAGTGTACATTTGTTTGGTCGTCGGAGGCATGGAGTAGAGTGCCTCCTTTTCAATATCAACACATCTCGTAGTGAGAGTTCGATAGATAATGAAGGGTTCTCCATGTGAAATGAAACAAGTGCCTTTTGAGAGATACCTGAGTGGCTAGAAGGTTAGTGCAGTGCGTCACTGGGTCCATGACGACTTTGATCTTCAATACCGGTGATGCCCAATCAACCAGTAGATTATGTATTGAACCTGGTGTCTGCCTTAAGGTTGAACAAATGGAGGGCTATTTCTTTTCACCCTTTTCTTTACTTTTCTTTTTCATTCTTCAACCCCTCCTTTCTCCTTACATTTCATATCTCTTTTTTTCAATCATACCTAGGACTTTCTAGTTCTAAACTATTGGTATTGTCCTTGGGTAGATCCCTCCGGCTCTGGCGGATCATAGGACGGTTATTCCTAACCTTAGTCACCTTATAACTCCATGACTATCCTATTGATGCCATAAACCAAACTTTTTGAAAAATCTCTCAAAGTGGTTATGATTATGAAAATATATTTTGTTAACACTTTGAGAGTTTTGTGATTTTCAGAAAGACTCCCCCTTAACATGTGCTCATAAGTGATTAAGGTAAATTTGCACATGTCGGGTAGAGTAGGCACTTTTTGAATTGATTGATTTTCAATGAACATGATCATCGCGAGACACGCTTACATCACTAGTAGAACTAGCTTGAAATTATTACTCGTCCAGATCACATTCAAGGAAAAATCGCTCGAAATCGGTACATTCTACTCAGACACATCCTTTGCGAGACACGCTTACATCACCAGATAAACTGGCTTGAAATTATTACCCGTCCAGGATATGTCTTTTCGACTACTGACTTTTGCTATCGTCAATTCGAGGGTCAATTATGAGCCTAGCTCTCATGAGATTTCATCTTGCGAGTTACCATATTTTGATCATATCGTTATTCTCCCCCTCAAAAATAGCATACTTATGATGTTTTTGATAAACGTTTGATAAAAATATGCCATTTGAGTTTTGTGGGAAGAATTTCAAGAACTTTTCATTTATGGAACAAAGATTATTTTTCAAATACTCCCCCTTGACGAGGGAATACTTGTCATTATGAGTAGAATTTTGAAAAACTTAGAAAAAAATTCTGGTTTAATTCTACTCATAAGAAAGAAGCTTTCGCTCCTTTGATCAGGATTGAGGCACTGAAGCGTACCTCAGGGTCCTTTCTTTACAGGAACGGGTTGTGCACTGTTATGTGTGCACAAGCCATAGTGAATGAAAATGATGAAAAATATGATGAAATATTATAAATGACAATAGATTATACCAACAATCACTGCTCAGGTCGACGGAAAGTTAGGATATTAGAAACTCTGGCACGTCCTCCTACGTAACTCTCCAGTCGTCTCATCGTTGTCCGAAACTTGAGCCTGTAGTCAATGCGACGAATGAAATTTGCTGCTTCCTTTGCATCTTTCCTGCTCAATTTCACAACTCTCAACCATCCTTTCTTCAACCCCTTGCTACGGTTTTCCAACATCTGTTCAAGTTCTGACTTAACCCATACCAACGTCTCATCAATGAATTTATGGATTTCTTTATAACCCATGAACTTTGGTGATCCTTTATCCCTTGTGTATGCCAATCCAAATCGTCTATCACTGAAGGTATACGGCTGCCTATCTAAGATTCCCGGTGGTGAGAGATTTGGCTTAACGAGGTTCAACTTTGTCTGGTAGCTCTCTACCCCAAGATGCACATCTTCAACTCGCCATCTAATGACAATGTTGCAGATATATATTAGAATCGAGTTAATGATATCGTACTGAAGTCGTCCAGGGAGATGTTCTAGTTTTCCTTGAACTTTCAGTAGATACATATCTTCTATATCGTTGATGTGTAGATAGGGATAGTCTGCTTCACTGAAAGTATATTCTTGATCGTCTAACCTTCTCACGGTAATCTTCTTCAGAAAGTTATACCCAAACATGGATTCGGTTTCTGCACTGGTGATTGAGAGAATCTTGTTCTTGTTCCACACATCTGTCTTTGATCTTCTGGTAATCATATACTTGTAAAACAATCTTCGCAGATTCGGCCAGTGGAAGATTCCAAGCGCAGCATCTTCGTTGTATTCACGAACTTTGTGCACGAATAACTCTCCAATTTGTTCTTCAAAACCTTCTAACGTGTAAGAGGCTGCTTGATACTTGGTAAGAGACGTAGCATACCGCTTTTCAGGGTCAGTGTTTCCATACTCAAGATACGCCAAATCATTATTGAAGAAATATGCTTTTGGTATCTTTGGGTTGTGAGGTTGACCGATGAGTGGTAAAGGATGGGTGTAATCACGGAGATTGAGTTGTTCTTTCGGATGAGTAGCACGTGCATGATCCCAGTCTATGTTCTCGGACAGTGCTCTTGCAACTTGTTCAAGATTGTATTCAAATTCCATTTCTGAAGTTGTGACAGTCTTGAATTCTGTGAAGCCTCCTTTGCGAACTCGGATGATGTCAGGCAATCCTAACTTCTGGACTTTCATTGCCCGCTTCAACCGTTTAGTGAAGTCCACAATTGATCCTTCAACAGGTGCAGCATTTTCATCTTCTGGGTATGCGTCTACCATTGACTCAAACCAATCGAATCTTGGTAGAGGTACGGCTTTTCCATTTGCAGGTGGTGCAGTGACATTTTGAACTTTGGGAGGTGCAATAGGAAATTCCTGATCAGAACTCACATCTTCAAACGATTCAGATGCATCGAATGCCCCGCCTTCAAGAGGAACAAACATTGGTTGGCCTGATTGCTTTGTGGTGCCAGAAGAGTGAGCTGTGGTTGAAGGTCCAGTTGTTTTGGCAGGTTTCCTCCTTTTCTTCCCTTCGTCTTTGTCAGGCTCATCCCGACGACGTTTTGTTGGCTGATCCTTCTTGCATGATTCAGCACTCTTCTCAGCTTTTCTCATTGACTTGATCAATGCCTGTCTAAGTTCTTCCTCTTCGGGTTCATTGACAATGTCCTCAAGTAGTTGTCCCATGAGATCAGATCTAGATGGCTTAGGTGGCACGGTTCGAATTGTTATGGGTGTTGTTTGCATCAGCTTTGCCACTGTTTTCTCTAGATTTCTTTCGACATATAGTTGGAAAATTCCTGGAAGATTCTCTTGTAGGTATTTAGTGACCTCTTGGGATACTTGTGAACTGACTGCTTGTGGGACATGAGTTTGAAGATATTCCCCTGCTTTCTTTTCCAGATTGAAATCTCTGAGATTATTGACATGGAATTCATTCTTATCTGCCAGTTTCTTTACTTCAGTGAGCTTAAAATCAAATGCTTTGTGTGCTTTTTCTTCAGCTTCTTGTTTTTTCAATACGAACTCTTGAAGTTTGGCAAATTTGTCTTTCAGTTCATTGTATTCAGTGGTGGATTGACCCACTGATGATGGTGGTGGTGATGGTGGTATAGTGTCGTCATTTCCTGTTTCATCATCATCTTTGTTTTCTTCTTCATCACTTTCATCTTCTTCATCTCCTTCTTCATCTTTTTCTTCATCTTCATCACTTTCATCTTTTTCTTCAGACTCAGATCTTGATTCTTCCTTTGACATTTCTGATTCACCCTCTTCCTTGGATTTTTCTGATTCACCCTCTGAGTCATCCCGTGCATCAGACTTTGTTGACTCCTCTTGTTCTTCCTCTTGTTCTTCATCAGGATGTGAAGCTGACCCTTCACCTCTTCTTACTTTTTCACGTTTCTCTTCATCTTCTCTGTGTTTCTGTATGTTCTCCCTGAATGCAATCTTATACTGTTCTTTTTCTTCTTTTTCATTCCTTGGAGGTTCTATAGCTTTAAAGGATTGTTGCACTCTTTTGAATGATTTGCCCTTTCCTTTGCCCAAGTCTTTGTCTTTTTCAGCCAATATTGTCTTCAACTTTTCAACCTCTTTCTTCTTCTTACCTGTGCTGAGGTCTACTTCAACTTCTTCCTCTTCGTCACTTGGTTCATCTTGAAGTATCTGTTTTGAAGACTTTTCACTGGTGATCATTTTCTTCTTGTCAGCTCTTGTACATTTCTTTGTACGAGAGGTGGCAGGCGGAACAATCTTTCCTGTTGTCTTACTTTCTTCTTTTGCTGGTGTTGTTCCTTTAGGAATGATTCCCACCTTTTTGACTCTTTCAGCTTCGTCATACTTCTGATATGCCTCAGTTTCCATTACTTCTTCACTTAACAAGCTTAATGGAATTCTCACACCTTGTTTCTCTATGTTGGACTTTTGTATCTTAATTCTGGAGACAACGTGATCCATTTTATCGGTGTGCATCTTTTCTTTTACACGTCGATTGATTTCAGGGTATCTTTTCATGAAAAGTGAGATGAGGAGTTTAGTGAAACGGGGAAAAGGAACTTTGTAAGCCTTCTTTTGGCGGAAGCTTTGGCTTAGAAATATCATGTCGTTCCAGATGTATTTGGCGAAGTCCAAATGTTTCAGATTGACAACACCCCAGAAGAATTGAAGGTGTTCTAATCGAGGGTGTTCAAGACCGGTGGTTTTGCCAGTGATGCAGTGGATGATTATTGTGTAAAGGGTTAACCATGGCTGAGGAATATACTTCCTGTCTACTTTGTAAAGTGTTGTGATCTCTTCTTCACTTTCATCGTAACCAAGAAGCCTGAGTGTATCAACCATGGTTTCGAAAGTTGGGTCCTCGATAAATTTGCCGGTTGGGCCTGAAGCTTCAGATGGAAGTTGTAGCACGTTTCGAAGAGTTTCAACCTTGAACTGAATCTCTATTTTATCAATGGTGACTGTGATGTTTTCGTTGTTCTTTCCAACGACCATGGAATGCCAGAACTGATTGAGATAAACTGCAGGTACACTTGCTGTATTCGTCAGTGTTGGGCTGATGAAATGTCTCCTGAGAATTTCAACGATGATTTGGCACGATTCATGACAAGGCAAGTTGTTGAAGTCCACTCTTGAGTTTGAATGGCTGATTTTGCGTTCATCACCTTCTGGAATCAGTTGTTTTCGAGTTACAGTTTCTTGAGACATGATTTGCCTGAACATCCCAAACACCAACAATAGTACAATAGCAATCGTATACATGTTAGTGAATGACATTAGTTACCAGATGATAGTCTAACATATATGACATATCACATAGATAGACTAAGTCCTGAAACTCATACTCATATAGTCAAGCAAACCATTTTTCAAACAAACAAGTTCTTATAAGCATTTTCACATACTCAAGTTTATAAAGATTCTAAGTTTGGATCAAATTTTACAAGTTTGACAAACTTGGGAAAAATGAGACAAATTTGGAAGTTTTAGAAACTTGAAAGCATGAGACAAATATTATAGAAACTTGAATGTTACTGATCTTAATCAAGGAAATTTATGCACATACTTGGGAAAAATTCAGCACAGATTTGATAATATCAACTCAAACTTGATAACATATGCACAAACTTGATGAAGTTAAGCAAACTCAGTCAATCTTATCAAACTCAGCATTCCAAGAAACTCAAGTATTCTTAACAGACTTGTCATTCAGAAACTAGATCAGTCTATGGAAACTCGATCATCTTATGAAAGTCGATTAGTCTATGAAACTTGAGCAACCTATGAAACTCGAGCAACTTATGAATCTTGACTATCTTATGAAACTCGACTAGACTTAACAAACTTTACTATGTTTGGAAACTCGAGCAATCTAAGTAACTTGATTATCTTAAGAAACTTGGTTATCAAAGAAACTTGACTAGCTTATAGAAACTCGAGCAGCTTAAAGAAACTCGAGCAACTTAATAAACTCGGTTATCCAAGAAACTCGAGCAACTTAATAAACTTGGTTATCCTAAGAAACTCGACTACCTTATGAAAAAAACTCGAGTAGATTTAAAGAAACTTGAGCAACCTAAGGATACTCGCTGAACCAAGAAACTCGACTAGCTTAAACAAACTCGATGAGTATATGAAACTCGATGAGTATATGAAACTCGATGAGTTTATGAAACTCGAGGAGTTTGATAAACTTAATGAATTTCAGAAACTCGAGGAGCTTCATGAAACTCGAGGAGTTAAAGAAACTCGAGGAATTTCATGAAACTCGAGGAGTTAAAGAAACTCGAGGAATTGTGACTCTTGTCTCCTAACTCGGAGACAAAGTCGATGAGGTATCTTAGAAACTCGATCAGGTTAATCATATTAAGCACAAACTCGATCAACTCATTATCAAGAAACTCGACTAACGAACACTTAGACAAATTTGGTATCCAGATTACGTACATATCAGTTTATGAAAAATTAACAGCATGTTCTAGCATTGTAACCACACATAACTCAACATTCAAATAACCACAGACAGCATTCATTAAATCACAGCAGTTAAACGCAATAATCTTAAACCCTAAATCAAACGAATCAGGCCACTTTGTGTTATAGAACCTAATTTTCTCAGTGTGAACAACTCATCAATATGTTATAAAACGTTCACACAAACTGAATTAGATCAAATAACGTTAAACACGAAACGCCCAAATTCTTTGTTGAACCCTAAAATCGTAAATCCTAAATTTAATCAATACAGATGATATGCGAACAATTCTATGGCATTAATGATTAAATTAAGCGCTTACAATTTGATGATTAACGAAGAATCTAAGATCTTGACTGTGTTGAAGGGTTTTAAGTGTACGGTCGAGGGTTTAAGCGAGAGGGAAAAGTTAAAACTTTTACTGTGTGTTTTTTGTGAATTTGACTGGGTCAGACCATCAGTTTTATTGAATGTGTTTTGACATTTGACACTTTTAGTCCTCTAACTTGTGGGCTAGTTCATTTAAGTCCTTAGGTGACAACTTCAGCCCTTTGACAAAAAGCCTAATTCCCATATGGTCCTAAAGACATAACTTTCCTAACTTGACAGTTTCAGCCCTTTATATTCGAAATCTAGATCCAAAATGTTATGACATTTCTCCCCCTTGAACTAAAATCAATTTGTGAAAAATTGTAAAACAAGTAGTCCAAGAGATCATAGAACTATTTTTTGATGAAGATTTGAGATGAAAAATGTGCAAAAATTCCCCCCCCCCCTCAAAATATGTTCGTGATTTGAAATTAATGAAATTTGAAATGACGAGAACATATTTTGATGTGGATACACTTTTGCACACTAATTTTTTTTTTTTTTTAATAATAAAAAATTGGAAAATCTTTTTGGGTTTTTCAATAATTATTTACAAAGATAGTTTTGGATGATTGACTCGGTTAATTGTTTTTGAGAAAATTTTCTAAATAATTTGGAGTCAAACATCGCATACCAATATGGTGAATTAGTTCCACAAATCTTGCATGAGGCAAGGCTTTGGTGAACAATTCCGCCAATTGGTGTTCAGTACCCACAAAGTATAATTCAACTGTACCCATTTCCACGTGCTCCTTGATAAAGTGATACCGGAGAGCAATATGCTTCGATTTGGAATGTTGAACCGTGTTGCATGAAATAGCGATAGCACTCTTGGAGTCGCAGTACATCGGAATCTTGTTAAACACGTATCCGTAGTCCATCAACTGAGATCGCATCCAAATGACTTGAGCGCAGCAGGCAGACATGGCGACGTATTCTGATTCTGTAGACGACAGTGATGTACAGTCTTGCTTCTTTGATTGCCAAGAGACGAGCTTGTCACCTAAAAATTGTACTCCCCCAGACGTACTTTTTCTCGTGTCTAAACAACCTGCATGGTCAGCGTCTGAAAAAGCAACAAGTTCAAACCCGGAATCCTTCGGATACCAGATCCCCAAGTGAATGGTTCCCTTTATGTATCGAAGGATCCGCTTAACAGCAGACAAATGACGTTCAGTAGGTCGTGACTGGTAACGAGAACATAGGTATGTGGCAAATACAACATCCGGCCGGCTAGCTTTGAGATACATGAGAGACCCAATCATACTATGATATTTCGTAGGATCAATGGGTGTGCCATGGAGATCATCATCTAGCTTTGGGGATGAGGAAGACATGGGGGTGTTATAGGTGTCACAAGTATTCATACCATGCTTTTTCAATATTTCCAATGCATATTTAGACTGACTTAAAAATATACCACGGGGTGATTGATGAACTTGTAGTCCTAGAAAGAACTTGAGTTCACCTATCATGGACATCTCAAAGTTTTGTTTCATAAGTCTTGCAAAAGCATTTGAATATTTTTTATGAGTTGATCCAAAAATGATATCATCTACATAAATTTGAACAATGAGAATATCCTCCCCGTGTTTTTGTATAAATAAAGTCGGGTCAACAGATCCTTTAGTAAAATGATTGGCTAATAAGAATGCAGACAGTTTGTTGTACCATGCCCTCGGGGCTTGTTTAAGGCCGTAGAGGGCTTTCTTGAGCCTGTAGACGTGGTTTGGATGCTCTGGATCGACGAAGCCCTCTGGTTGTGAAACGTACACCTCTTCCCGGAGTTGTCCATTGAGAAATGCCGTCTTCACGTCCATCTGGTATACCGTGATGTTCTTGTGAGCAGCGTACGCCAGGAACATTCGTACAACCTCAAGACGTGCCACTGGTGCAAACGATTCTTCGAAGTCAATCCCTTCTTCCTGACTGAACCCTTTGGCGACCAAGCGGGACTTGTTACGAATAACTGTACCATCCGCATCTAGCTTATTTTTCCAGATCCACTTTAAAACGACGACATAAACCCCATCTGGTCTCTCTACCAATTCCCAAACTTCCAACCTCTTGAATTGATCCAATTCCTCTTGCATAGACTCAATCCAGTTGTCGTAGGTAAGGGCTTCTTTAATGTTTTTGGGTTCGGACTGACAAACGGTGAGTGCATAAATGCAGGTTTCACCGTCTGTATGGAGTCGTTGTCGTGTCATTACAGGGTTTTTTGGGTTGCCAATTACATTAACAAGGGGATGATCCTTTGTCCATTTGTGTGTTGATGGGTAATGTTGATAAGTATGGTGCAGATTTGACGGTTCCAAATTAGGTGTGGACGACTCTGCGATATCAGGAATGGTGGGAGCCGGCGCAAATGGATTGAAGAATGCGTTGCCGTCATAATTTGCTGGTGTGGGTATTTCAGAAGAATGTAGAGGGGGATCTTCAGTTGCAGACGCAGAGGTAGAAGGTGTTTGATCTACGGATGATGATGTTTCTGGTTGAGGTGCATCTTCAGCAACTGCGGTAGTTGTAGTCACTGGTGTATCAGGTACTTG
Organism: Artemisia tridentata subsp. tridentata; assembly: GCA_021014915.2. NCBI lineage: Eukaryota > Viridiplantae > Streptophyta > Magnoliopsida > Asterales > Asteraceae > Artemisia > Artemisia tridentata. The sequence goes on from CP139504.1 coordinate 417,049,495, forward strand.
ATTATCGACGAGTGGTTGTGCAGCGGAGCTTGTGGATACATCAGGAGCACGACTAACCATAGTATCATCAAACAATGGAGCAAACAAGTCTTCTAGATCTTTGCGGTTTAGAGAGAAAGTTGCAGCTGAAGAATCAGGGAAGTTAAGACGGTTGGTTTCGGGTCCTAAGCTATTTTGCTCAGAAGCCATATCGGTGAGCTCATCGAAATTAGCATGTATAGTCTTCTGAATCTCCCGGGTGCAACGGTTCCAAATTCTAAATCCCTTTGAATTTTCACAATATCCGACAAAAATCTCTATATCCGCTTTGGCCTTTAATTTCCCGAGGTCATCACGATCATTCTTTGGATAGCAGAGAGCTCCAAAGACATGAAAGTAATTGATGTTTGGTTTTCTTTGGTGAGCAATTTCATATGGTGTCTTGGTGTGCCTTTTGGTGATCATGCATCTGTTTTGGGTGTAGCAGGCAGTTGAAACGGCTTCAGCCCATAGGTAGTCCGGTAACTGAGCATTGATTACCATTGTTCGTGCTACTTCCACTAGAGTTCGGTTTCGCCTTTCGACCACACCGTTCTGTTCGGGGCTGCGAGCAATGGATGTTTGATGTTCAATACCCACTTTCTCATAATACTCCCTAAGAGTCTGATTCTTGAATTCAGTTCCATTGTTTGTTCGAATTTTTCTGACGGTGTTGCGTAACTAAACTTGAATCTTTGTGAGAAAGGTGATGATCATGGATGGTGCTTGATCTTTACTGCGAAGAAAATAAGTCCAAGTCCATCTTGAATAATCATCGACAATTACCAGTATGTACCGCTTCCCATTAATAGTTTGAACACGTATAGGGCCACACAGATCCATATGCAATAGTTGAAGTACGTGATCAGTACTGTGCTCGGGTTTAGGAGGAAAGTGAGCACGAGTACTTTTTCCTTATTCACAAGCGGGACACAGATGATCTTTGGCATATCTGAATTTTGGAAGACCATCAACCAACTTTTACGAGCGAGCTCGGTCATTGTTTTGAAGTTCAGGTGAGACATATGCTTGTGCCCTAACCATGCTTTGGTGGGATGTGCCTTGGATAGTAGACAAATTGGTGAGGAAGCTGTCATGTCCGAGAAGGAAATAGTATAAAGGCTGGTTCCGAGCTTTCCTTTCATTAGATCATTTCCTTGAAGATCTCGAACAAAACATGTTTTCTCTCGAAAAGCCACTTCTAAATCACCATCGCAGAATTGCCCGACGGAGAACAAATTATGACCAAGGCCCTCGACATAGTAGACACGGCTAATCTCGATATTCCCGTTGACGTAATCACCATAACCCATGATAGCCGCGAAATGATCATTCCCGAACCTGACAGTGCCTATGAACTTCGCAACGAAGTTTACTAGAAGCTTTAGATTACCTGTCATGTGCCGAGAACACCCGCTATCAACAATCCAGAGAACAATTTGGATCACCTGCATCACAATGAGAAGACACAGATGGAGAGTTGGAACCTTTGGATCCCGTTGGATTAGTCATACAGGTGTTAAGCATCTTTGGTACCCAATTAAAACTAGGCTTATGCTGTAACCAACGCTGCCACGTCCAACTAGTCTCTGCTTTCTTCCTAATGTAAGTACTTGGTGATCTGTTTGTCCTAGGTGCAGCTATGGTCTTGTCAACTTTGGTCTTAGAAACTACTTGTGGCAGTTTTCCTAAAATGGACTTAGCAGCGGTGATAGGCCTATAGGAAATGCCATTAGTACGTTTCTGTCTCCTAGATAAAAGGATTTTTGCTACACATTTTGCATGATTACCAGATAACATACTAGCACAAAAGAACACACAATAAGCATCAACCATTACATCATTCATAACATTCAAAGATTCAGCATTCATTACATCAGATACAGAATTACACTTAGACAAGTTGGATTCTATTCTAGACATAATGTGCGTCTTATTCAAACTACTAGCATTAACTTCTACTTCTGCATTCTTAGATAATCCACTCTTAGGTTGCCAAACTCTATTCATCTTTTGACTCTTGGTGGTCTTTGAGCTGCTAGCCTTAGATGTGTTGCCTAATCCTGTGGAAGTGGAAGTATTCACATTAGTAGTTGACGATGATGCTTTCTTAGGTGCCTTGTCGACTTTGTACATTCCTGGTGCAATCACATTATATTGTACAACTTTCCCTTTGTCAAGAGTTCTGAGTTTCTCTTTCATTTCAATGATGATGTGGTTTTGATCTTGAATTTTGGATTCCAATTTTCTATTTAACCGAACAATTTCATTTCTATTTTCACAAACTTCAGCAATATCTTTTTCATACTCAAAATTTTGATGTTTTAAAACCTCAACTTCTTTTTCAAGAGTTTGAAGTTTTGAAACATGAATGTTTTGAGAAGATAAAGATTCTTTTTGACTTTGTAGTGCTAACTCAAAGTTAATACTTTGAGTCTGACACCATTGCAGTCTTTGGTTAAGTTTGAAAATTTCTTTTGCACATTTGGTTTCCACATCATCATTGGTTTGTCTGAGTCTCTCATTTTCTTTTCTCAGATTATCAATCTCAATTCTCATTATCTCAACTTCAACACAGTGATCATCAACAAGCAATTCATTGCACGACAAATAGATAGCATTCATAAGCACAGATATCACATCAGAACTGAGAACATTCGTTAAGAGTCAATCAACATCTTTTTCCAAAGCTTTCTTTTGACCTTTTTGTTTTGCACTTTTGTTATCTTTTGCTCTGAAAATACTCATCATTGATGTAACTTCTGACTGGAGTTCTTGTTCCCACTGTGTGGCACAAAGTCGCAGGTGGTTGACAAGTGGCAAGAATTATTTTTGAAAAATTTCTCGCTTTTCTTTCTCATAAGGAGATAGAAAAGTGGAGATTTTGATTTCAGAATTTCTTTCTATTGCATTTTCCAAAAGTTGGATGTCGTCCATAAATGTGATAAAATATTTTAGAATGCGACATTCTTTTGGCATTTGTTCCTTCTCACCTTGATTTGGTAATGAACCATTGACTTGTACGACAGTAGTTACGGGAGCAACGTCAGACAAAACATTTATTTCATTTAAGGACCACGTTGGATTAGATCTATCTTTTTGTGGTACAAATGATTTACTAATGTGAGGTGCTTTTGAGTAATCGTATGGTTTATTATAATAAACACAACTCAATTTGGATCGACTCTCGTCCGCTTGTTCTAGTTCCTCTTCAGTATTATAAACAACAACACGCTGGAAAGTATCATCAAACAATAACTCTGCACTATACAACTTAGGATTCTCCTTGAGTGCTTTGTTTAAAAAATGAGGTTGATCATTTCCAATTGCAAATCCATATCTGCGAGGATTTGGTTTGACAGTTAGGTTTTGAATAGTTGTAACAGAATTACCCGTTTTATAAACAATGTTTTGAAATTCTTTGAGCTTGGATTCCAACGCAACAATCTCCTCAAGATATGAGTTAACACATTTCCTTGTGGTTTGTTTTTCTTTAATAAGATCATTTTGACAGTTTGAAAACTCTGTTTTAGTTTTGGAAAGCTCAGAGTTTAATTTGTCAATTTGTTTTTGAAATTCGAATTGCTCTTGTTCCTTTTGAGAAATCAAATCATTTTTAGAAATGGTTAGCTCATAAACTTGATGTTCTAACTTTTTTACCCGCACATGTGACTGTTGGAATTCAACCTCAAAGCTTTTCTCACGTTTTTCTTGATTTTCAAAATTCAAAAGTTGCATTTTGTAGCATTTAAGGTCCTTTGTTAATAGTGCAATTTTGGCTTTTAAGTTTTTGTTAATGTCATTGCATTTTTCCATCTGGGATTTATGTGCATTCAATTGTGATTGGGTGGCAAGCAATAAGGTCATGAGTTCTGAATCCGAATCTTGCATAGGATCATTTTGTTCAAGATGATCATGATGGTCATCATCAAGAGAATCATCAAATGAAACCACTGGGTTAATTTGATCATCATCAAAGGTAACCACTGTGCTTATTTGATCATTGTCTTGGGATGAAAATGATAAGTCATTTTGAGCAAAATTTTCTTGTGCAGATAAGGATACAGATGGTGAGGCTATTTCATGAATAAGACAATCTGCATCAGATACCTGAGATAAGCCATGGGTGTCGTAGACCGGGCCTGTCTCACTCATGTTCATCTCCTGCATGTTGGCCATTAACATGACTGCAGCATTAGCCTCCAGATCCTCCATTTCGTCATCGGAGTAGGCATTGGCCATAAAACTCTGCTCTTTCTTTGTCAAAATACCACTGGCCTTTTCATCTTTCAACGCCATGAGAAGAGCTTCTTTATGATATGCACTACCCATTGTTCTCGGCTTGGGGCATGCATTAGCCATATGACCATTTCCCCCACAATTGTAGCAAGTGATGGACGTGTTAGCAATCCCTTTCCCTTTATCAGCAAACTGAGTCCTTCTCTGAGTGTTTCCCATGCTGTTTCGACTACCTCCTCCTGAACTGAATCGTTGCCCACCAGAATTCCCCATGTTTCCTGAACCAAACCTTCCTGAAGACCGATTCTGAATCTCAACCCGTCCATCGTTAACTACTGCTTGATTTCTGGTGTTTGATGATGTCCTTAGACAATTGTTCGACCTGTTGGAGAATTTGCTGAATGCACGGGTGATTAATGCAAACCCCTCATTTAAAGAATTGAAGGCATCATCTTCATCAGTGTCAACATTTGAGTACATGCTATAATCATTGTTGTCGTATGGAACAAGTTGATTATCAGGGTATTGAGACGGTGCTTCATAAGGGACAATTTGGTTTGACGGTTGTGGTGCAAAACCCGAATGAGGTGGTGGTGGTGGAACAAACTCCTGGTTTGGTGCAAAATGAGATTGGGCCATTAGAGCAAGTGAGTTTGGATTAGGTGCAGATGAGAATCCTCCACGTGCTGCACGGTCCTTATCCACTTCAGATTGGTGTTGTTTTAGGTAATCATATAATAACCCATAAGAAACGTCATTGATCTTTTTGGCTTGTCGAACAAACGTGACGTACTTCTGCCAATCTGGGCCGAGACATCCCAAAAACTTGGAGTTGATAGCAATCTTTGGTAAGACGATATTGTGGCGATCTAGATCATTAATGATGTTGGTGAAACGATGATAGTATGATTCCAAGGATTCCTCAGGTTAAATCATGAAGTGTGTGTATTCCATGTATAACTTTGATTCCAAGTCCTCTTGATTGAGTTCAGTGACTTCCATAAGCAGATGTACGTGCTCCCACATATCCTTGGCTGTCTTTTGGGCATCAATACTCCTGAAGATGGGATTGGGAATCCCTTGGAGTATATAAGACATTGCTAGCTCATTGGCCTCTTGTTGTAAGACTTGTTCTGCAGTTTGTTGAGCTAGAGGAATGGGGGTTGTTGTCACTTCTCTTGGAGGAACTTCAGTTGGATCAGCAGGAATGGTTGTTGTAGGTGTTGGATATGGTCCATCAATGATGACCTTTTTGAGATATTTCCCATGAGGTTTCCTTAGTTCAATGAATCTGAGAAAACGACTGGACCATTGCACATAGTTTCCAGGTGTGAGCATAGGTGGTGTGTCCAAAGAACCTGCTTCATGCCTCGATTGCTGACTACTTATGGCTTCACACATTTTGGTAAACCAGTGTGGTTCTCTGGAAGGAGATTGGTAGTTATGCATTGGTTGTGGAGGAAGTTGTTGCTGCTGAGGGAATTGATGTTGATGCATGAACATTTGTTGTTGTTGATACTGAGGGAGGTATTGTGGTTGATATTGCTGTTGAGGATATTGTTGCTGAAATGGTTGTTGACGATATTGTTGAAGTAGTAATTGTATGGTGGTTGAGACATCGTTAAGTAACTTGCGGATGTAGGTTTAGGATCTTCAAAGGATAATAACGGTTGTTGTTGAAGATTAGAAGCTTGAACGGTGAAGAACTCGAAGAAACTCTGAGGATTTTACTCTAGAAACTCGGAGAATTCAATCGTTGAACACTCAGAGGATTTTACACTAGAAACTCGGTTACTGGTCAAGAAACTCGGTTACTGGTCTTAGAAAGTCGATTAACTGAAGAAAGTCGAGCAATCTTTGAGAAAATCGAGGAACCTTAGAAAGTCAAGCAATCTAGAAGAAAATCGAGGAACCTGAAGAAACTCGAGCAATGTGAAGAAAGTCGAGGAACCTTAAGAAACTCGAGCAATGTGAAGAAAGTCGAGGAACCTTAAGAAACTCGAGCAATGTGAAGAAAGTCGAGGAACTTAAGAAACTCGATCAACTTTGAGAAAGTCGAGTACTTTAGAAACTCGAGAGGTTCTAGCCAAACACTTTCTAACTCGAAAGCAATGACAGAAACTCGATCAACCTGATGAAACTCGATCAAGTCCAGAAACTCGATCAAATGAACAGTAACAAGTCGGATGAACAGTGTTTTCACGGATGAACAGTAACTTCTCGGATTTCTTTAATTTAATTTTTTTCGTAAATCTAATCTTTAACAACCTAAATTATCCCTAGGCGAATGATACCACTTGATTAATCTATTAATTAATCACACAAGCTACCTAAGCTGATCCTAGATCTAGTGAGAGAAAGTAGAGAGAGAAAAAGAGTGGAAGGATGATTAACAATAATAATGAATTGTTTAGCTCTTCAACCAACCAACCCTCTCCTTTGAATGGGAGGGGGTATTTATAGTTTTTACATGACATGGGCTCTAAGCCCTAATTAAACATACTTAACATAAATAACAAGACACAGCCCATGGGCTTTCTACACAGGCTGGGCCATAAATCAAACATAAAGGCCTAAGCAACCTTATTACATAATGATCAATACTTGATAATACAAAACGTGTTCCCAACATGTTTAGTATACAGATGTTAGAGATGTAACATCAGGAAAGGTGTGTATGTCTAGGTGTCAAGTTCCTACAATGGACGCCTAGGGTTTGTAAGTTAGTAGTTGTTAGGAGATGATGACGAAGAAAACTTGTAGCAATAATAATGATACTTTTGTTATTCCGCTGCGTATGTGTTTATTCATTATTATTGTGTAATCCCTAGATGAGGTCTAAACAACCTCGAGCTATAAACGATCTTAATGTTACACCCATATCCTGATAAGGTATTATATATGTATATAATATGATATGTATTATGTATTATGAGATAAGTAGTGAATATATGTGTGATTAATGAAGAAAGAACAAGACTTGGAGGACTAAGATTGCCAATTGGGATAAGTTAAATTATTAAATATCTAAACCTTATATTATTTGAGAATTGTCTAGAAAAATTGAGAGTGTGAGAGTGGTGTAGCTACAGATCGGTCCTGGAAGAGAAAAAGGAGGGAAAACTCCATTCTTATCTTTCAAGCTATTTTGATCATCTTCAAGAGTTACCAAGTCACTAGGAAGCTTTAATTGTAATCCTTATATCAAGTAAGTGTTTCTCCCCAAATTATGAAATTAGGGTTCATGAAGTGATAATTGAGCATAATGATTAAAGGTTGATAAACTATGTTTTGTTAGTTAATTAGCCCTAATTTGAGATGATTGTGATATAGGAAGCAAGTAGGAAGTTGGAAGCTATTGCTAGTGAAGTGATAATTGTGAATCAAGGTAAGCATATGGTTATAACATGTTTTGTTAGCTTTATCATATGTTATGTATGATAATGGATTATGTTTTTTAGCTTTATCATGTTTGATTACATGGTAATGGTGAAGGATAGGGTATAGGGTGCGTTAGCTAGTTATGGATCCATCACTAGGCTTAGCTTAGTTAGTCGTTGGGCTAACTATGGGATGAGGTTCAACCTTATGGGTTGATCGTGTTTAGGCCAACTATGTTGGCATGAGGTATGTGCCCCTATATCGCTAGCTTAACTAGTGTTTAGACTAGTTATGGTTATGTATGAGTATATTATATATTGTTTAGCTTGTTATGCCATGTACTTACTAAGCGGTTCGCTTACATGTTTAGTTGTGATATTTTCTTGATAGGTACCGAAGAATCTAGTAAAGGTAAGGAAAAGGTTTAAGTGATCATATCTTAGAAGTTTCGTGCTTGAAGAAGTTGTAGTAGTAGACCTTGTTCTTTTGGACCAAGCGTGTTGAAGTTGGAAGCCCCGAAGTGTCTTCCTTGTTTTGGTACACCTCACTCTATATGGTCATTTTGTTATTAAAGGTCTTGGCGTCATATGTGATCCATTGTTCATGTTTAGTCACGGGTCAAGTATGTGTAAATGTTCTAAAGTCTTTATGTTATGTGGTTATGGTTGTAGTCAAACAATTATAGGGGTGTTTGGCTTATAGCCCCTCTTACCCATTTTGGAATGTTATGGGTCAAGACTTTGTACCAACACTCTTTCATTATTCTAGGAATGTCAAGTTATGTATTTGTTTAAATGGATATGTAGTGGTTATGTGCTTGGGTAAAAAGTGTGTAATGGGAATGAGTTTTAAGAGGGTGTTTGGCATAAGCTTGTTTTTACCCATTTTGGGGTGTGAACGGGTAATGGATGTATGGGTCAATTCTTGTACGTTAAATTATGTATGTTGGTTAAGTATGGTGGGTAATGGAAGTGGTTTTAATGGTTTGGGGTGATAATGGGTCAAAAATGGGTTTTATGCATAACCCGTTATAATGTAAAGTACTATTCCGGAGGGTTAAGCGGTAGATGTTTTTGTATGATAATGAGCCCATTAGTATACTAAGTGAATCTGGAAAGTTTGGTAAAATATCGAGACTGGGTTTTCAAATTCGGGACGAAAAACTGATTTTTGAATATCAGCAGACCTCCAACCGATCGGTTGGAAGTCCATCTGATCGGATGGATGGGTTCTGCCAGATTTTTGGCAATCTTTGAAAAATCGTAACTTTTTAACCGTAAGTCGTTACGGGTCGTACCACCCATCGTTTTAAAAGTAATTGAGTCTAGTTTCATGTAAAAATAGTCTCAGGTCCCAGATATTTATTAATTTTTGTCAGTTCGTAAAAGATTAACAGTGGGTCAGTTTCTGGGTGGACTTTTTGCGAAAAATTTTCACATTTTTAGTCGTGTTTGGTCATGGAGTGTTACAACTTGGTATCAGAGCTTCGGTCTAAGAGATTTAGGATTTCACATTAGGATTTCCTAGACTTAGGCCTTGTATAGATGCGTTTAGAACTAGTGTTTGTTATTTGTGTATTGTTTGAATGATTTTGAGGACCCATATGTTAAATATTTTTATGACTACGCCTGGCCACCGTAGTGTTAAAAAAATATGGAACATATGTGAAATTGAAATCGTTTGGACCATACACGGGTGACAAGCTAGGGTGTTTGGTATAAGATATATATATATATATATATATATATATATATATATATATATATATATATATATATATATATATATATGTATATATATATATATATATATATATATATATATATTATATATATATGTATATACATATATATATATGTATATATATATATATATATATATGTATATATGTATATATATATATACATATATATATATATATACATATGTATGACATTCATGCATCGGCTATGTATATGATTATATTTGATAGTGTGAATTGCTAAATTTCAGTATAGTAGAAAAGATGGCGGCGATTCGAAATAAGGAGGTGTTAAGGACGACCTCCTCCCGCCATGATGATGACACACATGACGATGGAGATTCAAATAGTGACTCTTCATTACCAATGCCGGAAAACCTTAATCCTAAAAGCTTTACTAGGGCAGAATTGAAGGAGTTGGATACTCTAGTGACGGATAGAGTGGGAAGGGCCATTGAGAAAGTTATGCCCTTTTATGTCAATAAAACAACCGAGAACTTGCAAAAGATGTTTCAAGAGGAGATAGGGAAGTTAAAGAAGAGTGGGGAGTTAGTGAATGATTCGAATGCTAGACCCGGAGTAGGGAAGGAGAAATCTACTTATCGTGACTTCACCGCTTGTGCTCCACCCACATTTACGGGATCTATTGATCCGTTTAAGAGTTCTAGATGGATTACCGATATAGAAGGGGCTTTCCGCACTAGTCGTTGTGCGGGGGAGGATAAAGTAAACTTTGCTACCAACTATCTTCGTGAACGGGCTAAAATATGGTGGGAAGGTAAGGCAAATGAAAAAGGTAGTGCTTGGAGAGAAGCGTGCACATGGGAACAATTCAAGGAAGTATTTATGAAGGAATATGCTCCCGCGGAAGAAATTGATAAAATAAGAGAAGCATTTCATAACCTTGTGCAAACTAATGAATCGGTGAATGAATTATGGGAAAAGTTTTGTGACATGGTGCAATATTACCCGGAGTATCTTGACAACGAGAAGCTTAAGGTTGATAAATTCCAAAAGATGCTCAAAGATGAAATTCGTACTATAGTATCACCTTTCAAGTGCACCACCATGGAGGATCTTCTAAGTAGGGCACGTACACGAGAAGCAGATTTGGATAGAATGAAGAGTAAGGAGAAGAAGAAGCTAAAGAGGAAGCAAGATCAACCAACAACATTCGGTAAACGAGGTAAATTTGATTTCACAAGGAAGGACAACACGGGGAAGTTACCACCTCGGTGTAATAGGTGCGGTAAGAACCATATGGGAGAATGTAAATCAGGGATGAAGGGATGTTATAAATGTGGGGATCCTAGCCATATTAGCAAGAATTGCACCAAACCTTTGGTGATATGTTATGGGTGCAATGAAGAAGGACATAAGGTAAGCGAATGTCCTAAAGCCAATCCAAAGCAAGCGAAGTCGTTAAACCTGATCAAAGGAGAAAAGGTTGAGGTTCCAAAGCCTAAAGCTCGTGTTTATCAGATGAGTGCCGAAGAAGCGAAGTCGGGTTCCGATGTTGTCACAGGTATATTTCTCGTTAATTCCAAACCCGCTCGTGTTTTGTATGATTCGGGCGCAAGTGTGTCCTTCGTATCTTATAGTTTTAGTAAGGAATTGTCCACTCCATTAGATAAGCTTCCGACACCCGTAGAAGTTGAAATTGCCGATAGTAAAGTTGTTATGGTGTCTAACGTGTATCGTAATGTAGAGATAGAGATCGATGAGAGTGTTTTTAGGATTGATCTAATTCCTATAATGCTCGGAGAGTTTGATATTATTGTTGGCATGGATTGGCTTGGCAAACACAATGCTGCCATTCTATGTAGACAAAAGATCGTTCGAGTTGTAAACCCTAGCGGCCGAGAAATGATGATTTACGGTGATAAAAGGGAGGGCGAGTTAAAATTATGTTCCGTAATGAAGGCTAGGAAATATTTATCACGTGGTTACCTTGCTTTTATGGCGCACGTGGTAGATATGAGTTTTGAGGAGAAAAGTATCGACGACGTTCCAATCGTTAATGAATTTCATGATGTATTCCAAGAAGATTTGCTGGGTATTCCACCCGACAGACAAGTCGTGTTCCGTATTGATCTTGTTTCGGGTGTTACTCCTATTGCCAAAACTCCTTATCGCCTTGCTCCATCCGAGATGAAAGAGTTAATGAGCCAACTCCAAGAATTACTCGACAAGGGTTTTATTCGCCCTAGTAGCTCACCGTGGGGAGCTCCAATCTTGTTCGTTAAAAAGAAAGACGGTAGTATGCGGATGTGCATTGATTACCGTGAATTGAACAAAGTCACGGTGAAAAATGTGTACCCGTTTCCAAGAATCGACGATCTATTTGATCAGCTTCAAGGTGCAAATTGGTTTTCAAATATCGATCTTCGTTCGGGCTATCATCAGTTGAAGGTTCGAGAAGAAGACATTCCTAAGACGGCTTTTAGGACCCATTATGGACATTACAAGTTTACGGTTATGCCCTTTGGTCTCACGAACGTGCCTGCGGTTTTCATGGATCTCATGAACTGAGTGTGTAGACCGATGTTGGATAAGTTCGTCATAGTGTTCATCGATGATATCCTTATTTATTCTAAGAGCAAAGAAGAGCATGAAGTGCATCTTCGGGAAATTCTTGGTACGTTGAGAAAGGAAAGGTTGTATGCCAAGTTCTCGAAATGTGAATTTTGTTTACAAGAAGCTCAATTCCTCGATCACGTTATTAATCCTGATGGTATTAAAGTTGATTCGTCAAAGGTCGAGGCCGTGATCAATTGGCAAGCACCGAAGAACGTTGGTGAAATTCGAAGTTTCCTAGGACTCGTGGGATATTGTTGGGAATTAAACCAACAGTTAGTACTGCTAGACATAAATTAGTACTGCTGAAGATTCGTTCAAGATTACACTAACAGTATTAAGTCAGTTAGTACTGCTAGTAGAAGAAGTTAGTACTGGTTATAAGATAAAGACAGAATGTGAAAGGCGCGTAATGATATATATATATATATATATATATATATATATATATATATATATATATATATATATATATATATAGAATAGATTGCATGTATATCTTATTAAGTTAGATTGATACGTATAATAGTTTTACTTGTATAGGACTCCTTGTTCTATAAAAGGAGATCCTAATTAGGGTTTCATATATCTCTCATATATCTCTAATATCCCTAAGTACGAATTATTTGTAAGAGCTTCAAGGTTGTCAAACCCTGATGATATTGTAGATCATCTGTATTAATATATTGAAGCTAATCATTGTGTTAAACGTTGTGTTCTTATTCTCATTGTTACATTCATACAATCACACACATCACCAAACACAAAATCTTCTAAGTGCTTTGTAGTAAATTCCGCGTGCTACTTAGCATTATACTCAAAGTATCTTCAACACAAGTCGTGTGTTTAGATCCGGTCAGATATTATCGACGGTTCATTCAAGACTTCTCCAAAATTTCATCTTCGTTAACTGAGCTCACCAAGAATAATGTTCCTTTTGTGTGGAGTGAGAAACAAGAAGAAGCTTTTTGTACCTTACGAAAGAAGTTATGTGAAGCACCGATCCTAGTGTTACCAGAAGGAACCGAAGACATGGTAGTCTATAGTGATGCATCTTACTCCGGTCTTGGATGTGTTCTTATGCAAAGGGGTAAAGTGATTGCTTATGATTCAAGACAACTAAAGAAGCATGAAGAGAAATACCCGACTCATGATCTTGAGTTTGCGGCTGTAGTATTTGCTTTGAAGATTTGGAGGCATTATCTATATGGTGTGAAGTTCGTAATTTACACCGATCATAGAAGTCTTCAGTATTTTCTTGAAAAGAAGGATCCGAATATGAGGCAACGTAGGTGGTTAGACTTGCTGAAAGATTATGATTGTGAAATTCGCTACCACCCTGGTAAGGCGAATGTCGTGGCAGATGCACTAAGTTGCAAGGGCCGAAGTGAAGTTACACGGATTCACTCATTACGGATGACAGTCACATCCGGTCTTTTCGACAAAATTAAGCTAGCTCAAGAGGAAGCGTTGAAAGAAGAGAACCGAGAAAAAGAACGTATCGTTTCTCACATACCTCATCTCGAAGAAGACAGCCGAGGGATTAAGACACGGTATGGAAGAGTTTACATTCCTTTTCGAAGCAATATTAAAGAATTACTCTTGGAAGAAACCCATAAATTGAAGTATTCTATTCATCCGGGAGCTACAAAAATGTACCTTGATTTAAAAAGAAACTATTGGTGGCCGGGTATGAAAAGAGATTGCGTGAAGTATGTGGAAAGATGTTTAACTTGTTTAAAGGTAAAAGCCGAGCACCAAAATCCGTACGGAAAAGTTCAACCTTTAGACATTCCGGTATGGAAGTGGGAAAAGATCACGATGGACTTCATTACGAAATTGCCAAGGACGAAAAAGAAAAACGATACGATATGGGTGGTAGTAGATCGCTTGACAAAAAGTGTACATTTCATTCCGATCAGGGAGAATATGCCTGTTCACAAGCTGGAAAAGATTTATGTCAACGAGATAGTCGCGCGTCATGGAGTACCCATTTCCATAGTATCCGATAGAGACGGACGTTTTACTTCAAACTTTTGGCGAAGTTTTCAAGATGAACTTGGTACGAAGCTACACATGAGCACAGCTTTTCATCCTCAAACCGATGGACAAAGCGAAAGAACGATTCAAACTCTAGAAGATATGCTACGGGCTTGTATGATTGACTTTGGAGGTAATTGGGACGATCATTTGCCTCTAGTTGAATTCGCTTACAATAATAGTTATCATGCTAGTATAGGCATGCCACCCTACGAGATGCTCTATGGTAGAAAGTGTAGGACGCTCGTATGTTGGGAAGAAGTTGGGAGGAGGGAATTGGCTAGCACGGATATAGTATTGGCGACGACTGAAAAGATTGAAATGATTCGGACAAGACTTAAGGCGGCACAAGATAGGTGGAAAAGCTATGCCGATAACCGAAGAAGACCAATCGAATTCAAGGTAGGTGATTTGGTTATGTTAAAAGTTTCTCCGTGGAAAGGCGTTTTCAGATTTAAAAACAAGGGAAAACTAAGTCCGCGGTTTATAGGGCCATTTAAAATCTTGAAACGTGTTGGTGAGGTAGCATATGTGTTGGAATTGCCCGAAGAAATGAGAGGTATTCATAATACCTTTCATGTGTCTTATTTGAGGAATCTAGCGGATGAGACTAGTGTAGTCACTTTGGATGATATCGAGATTGATCTGGAATTGCTTTCACAAAAGGATGAACCGGAGGCGATATTAGGAAGGAAAGTAAGACAACTTTGAAACAAAGAAATACCGCTAGTAAAAGTACAACGGAGACATCGTAAGGGTACAAGTCTTAGATGGGAGCCGGAGGAGAAGATGAGGAATGAGTATCCTCATTTATTTTAAGAGTAGATTTCGAGGACGAAATTTATTTTAAGGAGGGGAGAATTGTTACACCCACATCCCAATAAGGTATTATATATGTATATAATATGATATGTATTATGTATTATGAGATAAGTAGTGAATATATGTGTGATTAATGAAGAAAGAACAAGACTTGGAGGACTAAGATTGCCAATTGGGATAAGTTAAATTATTAAATATCTAAACCTTAGATTATTTGAGAATTGTCTAGAAAAATTGAGAGTGTGAGAGTGTTGTAGCTACAGATCGGTCCAGGAAGAGAAAAAGGAGGGAAAACTCCATTCTTATCTTTCAAGCTATTTTGATCATCTTCAAGAGTTACCAAGTCACTAGGAAGCTTTAATTGTAATCCTTATATCAAGTAAGTGTTTCTCCCCAAATTATGAAATTAGGGTTCATGAAGTGATAATTGAGCATAATGATTAAAGGTTGATAAATTATGATTTGTTAGTTAATTAGCCCTAATTTGAGATGATTGTGATATAGGAAGCAAGTAGGAAGTTGGAAGCTATTGCTAGTGAAGTGATAATTGTGAATCAAGGTAAGCATATGGTTATAACATGTTTTGTTAGCTTTATCATATGTTATGTATGATAATGGATTATGTTTGTTAGCTTTATCATGTTTGATTACATGGTAATGGTGAAGGATAGGGTATAGGGTGCGTTAGCTAGTTATGGATCCATCACTAGGCTTAGCTTAGTTAGTCGTTGGGCTAACTATAGGATGAGGTTCAACCTTATGGGTTGATCGTGTTTAGGCTGACTATGTTGGCATGATGTATGTGCCCCTATATCGCTAGCTTAAC
Organism: Artemisia tridentata subsp. tridentata; assembly: GCA_021014915.2. Classification (NCBI taxonomy): domain Eukaryota; kingdom Viridiplantae; phylum Streptophyta; class Magnoliopsida; order Asterales; family Asteraceae; genus Artemisia; species Artemisia tridentata. Next base: position 417,065,139 of record CP139504.1, read on the forward strand.
TAGTGTTTAGACTAGTTATGGTTATGTATGAGTATATTATATGTTGTTTAGCTTGTTATGCCATGTACTTACTAAGCGTTTCGCTTACATGTTTAGTTGTGATGTTTTCTTGATAGGTACCGAAGAATCTAGTAAAGGTAAGGAAAAGGTTTAAGTGATCATATCTTAGAAGTTTCGTGCTTGAAGAAGTTGTAGTAGTAGACCTTGTTCTTTTGGACCAAGCGTGCTGAAGTTGGAAGCCCCGAAGTGTCTTCCTTGTTTTGGTACACCTCACTCTATATGGTCATTTTGTTATTAAAGGACTTGGCATCATACGTGATCCATTGTTCATGTTTAGTCACGGGTCAAGTATGTGTAAATGTTCTAAAGTCTTTATGTTATGTGGTTATGGTTGTAGTCAAACAATTATAGGGGTGTTTGGCTTATAGCCCCTCTTACCCATTTTGGAATGTTATGGGTTAAGACTTTGTACCAACACTTTTTCATTATTCTAGGAATGTCAAGTTATGTATTTGTTTAATTGGATATGTAGTGGTTATGTGCTTGGGTAAAAAGTGTGTAGTGGGAATGAGTTTTAAGAGGGTGTTTGGCATAAGCTTGTTTTTACCCATTTTGGGGTGTGAACGGGTCATGGATGTATGGGTCAAGTCTAGTACGTTAAATTATGTATGTTGGTTAAGTATGGTGGGTAATGGAAGTGGTTTTAATGGTTTGGGGTGATAATGGGTCAAAAATGGGTTTTATGCATAACCCGTTATAATGTAAAGTACTATTCCGGAGGGTTAAGTGGTAGATGTTTTTGTATGAAAATGAGCCCATTAGTATACTAAGTGAATCTGGAAAGTTTGGTAAAATATCGAGACCGGGTTTTCAAATTCGGGACGAAAAACTGATTTTTGAATATCAGCAGACCTCCAACCGATCGGATGGATGGGTTCTGCCAGATTTTTGGCAATCTTTGAAAAATCGTAACTTTTTAACCGTAAGTCGTTACGGGTCGTACCACCCATCTTTTTCAAGGTAATTGAGTCTAATTTTATGTAAAAATAGTCTCAAGTCCCAGATATTTATTAATTTTTGTCAGTTCGTAAAAGAGTAACAGCAGGTCAGTTTCCGGGTGGACTTTTTGCGAAAAATTTTCACGTTTTTAGTCGTGTTTGGTCACGGGGTGTTACACTTAACAACATTTATGTTTCTTTCAAGATGATTGATAAAAACCGTTTAGTAATATCAACACTTGCAGGGTGTTTGGCTATGCTTTTTGAAAGCAGCACTACATGATAGATGTTGAAAATCAGGCTTAGCCGCTGAATGTATCAGCCTTTAACAATAGCAAAAAAAAAAAATTTTTTTTACATCTCATGTAACTATTACACTTTTCCAGCTAAGTTTTTAGCGATACGACAAAAAAATCCAGAAAAATCACCAAAACCTCAAAAACTGTATAAAGCTTATACCCTTTAAAATAAACTTGAATCGTTATTCTGCTACTTCAATTCCTAAAAGCATGTTCAATCAGAAAATCGAATCTTGATAAGGTCTTTATAATTTCTTATTTTGACTATAGATTATAGAATTCTCAATATATCCTCAAACACTGACTCATATTCTGTGAGTATGACAAACTACCTAGAAAGTTCTGATAAATCCATGTCGTCAAATGTAAGCGTTGGATAACTTTGACCTCCATTCCTTCTACGCTTCAAAATCCAAGAGATAAAGATCTCTTGATATCCAATTAACCTTATATACTCACGTCAGAATCAGTCTTTCAGTATTAAGCTTGCCTACAAAAACAAATTATCAAACAAACGATTCATTATGCTGCCAAGAAAATGACATAAGCTTAACAGTAAAAGACTCTGAAGCTATGAGAAAGGTGATCGATACTTGGATGATTCAGTTTAAAAGACCCTCATAGAGTTCACTGTTGGATATTAGGGTGTTTGGGATAACATTGTTTGAAATATGTCCTGTGTATAATGTGGAGTGGTGTATGTCATGATAGTTCTTGGTTTCCTGTATTCATACATAAGGCGTCATAACTTAAAGTATCCTTTTCAACAGTGGGTGAGAAAACTTTTCAAATCTGTTATAACCTGATCTTAAAACTATTTCGATCACACTCTAAGACAACTTTCAACTGAATACATTTGACACGTGCAATGGGTGGCAGCCAACAGATGTTACAAAGAAAATAAACTACAGATTATGGGGTATGTAAAATTATAATGAGGGACAAAAAATCTTACCAAAGCTTCAGGCATGGAAGGAGTCATGGGAATCAACTATTCGGATGCAAGCTCTTAGAGCCTTAGAGTTCCAACAGCCAACTACAATGAACAAAAGAATGAACATAAATACATAGTTATGTACTAAGGGTTGTTTGTATGTTCTTTTAGAATTTAAAGTTGGATGGCAATGCAAATCTGCTAAGTTAAAGATTATTGAGAGGGCTACTATGTTTTCCAATTTTTTTTTTTAAAAGTCTACAAACTTAAAGTTTAAAGTTTAAAGTCTGCAAAATATGCTATTTCAAAGTTTAAAGTTTAAAGTCTAAAGGGCTACTATGCTTGGTGGAGCTTATTGAGAGGGAAAAAGGGAAGTTACAGGTTAATTTTTTGATGACGATAGTGTAGATCATGACTGCAGCTGTATGCATTCCTGATATTAGGAGACCGGTGTTAGAATAATTCCCCTGCTGTAAAAGCAATAATGAAACAGCTTATTAGAATGGTTAATCAATAAGATATCCATGTGATTAAGATTCCAGTCATGAGGCCATTTGGTCATTTGGATAGAACTTTTCCTGCCAGGCAAACTCAGGTCATTGCTCCTCTAGTTAAACAGTTTTCTCATAGGAAGGTGGAGGTGACAACTGAATCAGTTGTTGCTCTTGGGAAATTCACGTCTTTGGATAAGTTTCTATGTACAGAGCACTTAAAGACTATAATTGAGTTTAAATGAGTCCAATTCATAAGATACCGGACCAAAATTGTTATAACTAGCTAACTCACATGAAAACAAAAACTTAACTGTGAAACATTGTGTAAGCGAAAGGAAACTTACATCGAGTAGTTTGTGTTCCAAAAATACTTCATCACTGGTGGTAATCACTATCAAAACACAATGGCAAATGCCCCCTGTAAACATGCCACGGAATGATAAATGTTGAAAGTTGAAAAGAAAAAAATGCAGATAATTAGAAAAGCAGATAATTTGTTAACTGGATTTCAGATTGTTTTTTATTTCCACTAAAATTAGCATATGAACTATGAACCCAAAAAAGAGTATAGAAATGACCTGGAACACGAATACGCTTCATAGTCACGTATGTCCATTCCAGCCTAATCCTGAAAAAAGACCTGCAAATAACACTAACATAAAAATTAACTAAATTTTTTAACAACCACATCTTTCCTATTAAGTAGAAAGATTGAATTCTGATGCCTTTATTTCCATGTCTTCAGAAATGCTGGCAAACCTAGCAAGCCGAGCAGTTGCACTTGCAGCCGGCACTGGTGGTTCACCAACAACCTCATGGCAATGGCATGTGCCATTGTGTGTTGTTTCTCATCGTCACTTTCACCCGACAGCTTATCTTTAGGACCTGAAACACCATTTTCTTATATTATGATATAAGTTAAATAGCATGAAATCTATTTATAACTAATGAAGATGCTATTATGTTTTGTATTTGGCATTCACAAAATGAGAGATAATAAAACTGATAACGCTCAAAATGAACACGTTTTTAGTCACGTTATTGTTAGATTTGTGCATCATATTTGGTTATATTTATGTATATTTGTTACTAAATCATGAAAAAGTGTATATGCAAGTAAATATAGCCAAGTACAGGAAAAGATGATAAAAAGATGAAGAAATGAAGAGATTATGCACATTTGAAGAATCACGAGAAAGAAACCACACAAGAATTCAAGGATTTGATAAAGTCAAGATTTCTATGCTTACATATCAAGAAAAGATCAAGTTCTATGGAGGGAATTAGTGGCACAACAAAGGATCAAGCACGTAACGAGAAAAGGAAGAAGAAAAAATAATATTTGCATGGTAGAATGGCCCATCCGATCGGATGGTGCCCGCATCCGATTCGGATGGGGAAACTTGGATTTACCGAGAGCTCCAACCGATCGGATGGACCTCAATACCGATCGGTTGGAGGAAGCTGAAGTTACAAAAAATGCATTTAATGACAAATTTAAGCCCCATAATCATGGTGGCTTATCATTTCTCGGCTAGTAACTGATTTGAGACGTTTTTGCTTGAGGGATAAGGGTTCCTTCACTTATTTAAAGAACCCTTAGCTAATTTACAATGGGTGACAACCCAAAAACCTAGTAAGGCTTACACCAAGTCTTGCTAAACTTATTATCATTGCCCGAAAGCTTGTAGTTGCTGTGAAAACGTCCAGGGAATCTTGAGTTCAAGTCTCAAGAGTTGTGTCCAAGTGTGGAGTTGTTTACGTGTGATCATAGGCGATTGGAGGAGAGTGGTTGCTATAGTTCCACAATTCTAGTTCTTGTAATTTCACAAATAGGTATTTCTTGTTTGAGTTATTATGAACTACTTTTACTTTAAGATGAATGAAAATATGATTTATTACTTGTGTTTGAATATGATTGTTATGGAGTGATTTTGGTTATACTTGTGTGTATGATGTGATAAGTGTTGGAGTATTCTTATTTCATGGTGATGCATGAAGTCATATCTTGTTTTATGAGTTTTTTGAAATAAAATCTAATCTTGCTTAATTAGTTGGTAAAAACAGTTTTAAAGATTAACAAAGGCCGAAAGGATTTTCTTTATGTTTTTGTGCCAAAAAGTTAGTGCACGAATTAGTATGGATTATGGTGTGTGACAAGCATCATATTAGCTCATTAAAATGGATTTGGAAACGATTTCATCACGAGAAAAGGCCGAAAGGATTCGTAGGAATTCTTAGAATAAGAAATGCTTTTCAAACAACAAAGAGTCTAATAGAATTATCGCACTAGTTAACAAAGGCCGAAAGGAATTAACTAGGAGATTGAATTCTTAGAGATGATTTCTCATGATAAAAACCATTGATTGTGAATCACTCAATTTTAAGTTGTGGATCATTACAAGTCACACCCAACTTGTTAGATTACTCTATACAATTATCATGGAACTACACACAAATATATTTGTTTATGATTGATTGATTTTTGTTTACCTTAGCTTTACACCAAAAAGGATTGATAATCTTTTTTAACAAAACTTATTTTGCAAACCCAAACCACAATTCCCTTGGGACGATCTCAACTTACCCACCTTTACTACTACGGACGAGTATACTTGCTCGTATGTGTTGATTAAAGAATCGGATAAATTGATTTTATAAAAATTTAAAACTTGCACTACACACGACACATTAAGTTTTTGGCGCCGCTGCCGGGGAATTATCTAAATTACTTGGTAGTTTGGTTTGCTAGTTTGTAAGTTTTTGAAAGAAAAAGAAAAAAAAAAGTTTTGGTTCGGAGCCAACCGGACCGGATGGATTTCCATCCGATCGGTTGGTGGCCACGGTAAAGTTTTTTTTTTTTGTTTTTAGATTTTAGTGTTAATTTTCAGTTATTATGTCTATTTAATGTTAAGGTTAATGTGTTTAAGTGTTAGAGTAAATAAGTAAATTAAATAAAATAATTAAATTAAATAGAGTAATTAGAATAGTTTTTTTTACATGCCTTTAATGTTTTTAATGCTTTTAATTAATAGAGTTAATTTTTGCCTTAATGATTGGTAGCTTAAGAGGTTTTAATTAATTATGTTAGTTAAGTAGTTTAAAGATTATTAAGTTAAGAGTAAATTGTTAAGATTAATGGTTAGTAATTATTAATTATGTGTTAATTGTCATATTTATTAGTTAGTTTAATTTTAATTTTAATTTTATTTTGTTTATTATGGTTTTAATTTCGTCTTATAAATACATTCAAAAAAAAAAAAAAAAAATTAGGAAATTCGATCTAACCGATCGGATGCCGCCTGCATCCGATTCGGTTGGGCAATCTTGAGTTTTAATGATTCAACCATCCGATCGGATGGGTTATAATACCGATCGGATGGATGCCTCGGTAAATTTTTTTGAACTTTTTAATTTTTAGTTGTTTAGAAGTTTTTATAGTAAGAAGTTGCTGTTTGTTTGCTTTGATTTGATATTTTGATATGTTTCGATTATAACTAACCCTCACGCTAATAGCTTGGATTTCTTTGGTTTTTGTGGTTATGTTATAGTTATTGATTCAATAGAATGGGAAGTTTAAGCGGAATTTCGGAATACTTGAGAAATTTGGAAGAAATGTTGAAAGATTCGGGTGATTCATTGGAAAGTTTGGGAAATATTTTGGAAGAAGCAAAGGTTGATTTGGAAAGACAAGAAGAAGTTGGAGAAAGTCATGTTAGTTCACCTAAGGAGAAAAGAGTGGTTGTGTTTACACAAGCACCACCTAAGGAGTTTGATGTACCATTCATGAGGTATTCTACACCTTGTTGAGTGGAAGGTATTAAAGCTTGGGATGCTCAGCTTAATATAGAGTATGGAGACAACTATATTATGGAAGAAATGCTTGGTAAGCTTGGTTTTGTTAGGCTTGACTATGAGGATTATGGAAGAAAGATAGTGAGAGATGTGAATGTTAATATTCATGGTCATGAGTTCAAAGTTGATTTTTTTGTTTTGGAATATGGTAATGCGGATGAACCAAAAGTTGTGTTTGGTAGAGATTTTATGGTTAAGACTAAATGTAGGATTGATTTTGCATTGGGAGAGATGAGGATAGATGTTGATGATTTGGTAGAAGAAAAGGTAGGAACGGGAGAGATTGTTAAAATGGGCAAAGCAAATAGAAAGAAAACACCACTTAACAAACTTACCCAACCCTCCACCCCTAATAATGAGAGTTCTTCATCTAGTTCACCACCAAAAACACCACAAATAGTTAAACCATTAACCCAACAGCAGAAAGAAGCAATTCTGGAAAATTTGGAAACAAAGTTTAAGGAGCTTATGGAGGAGAAGCCGGTTATTGAAGTGTTGAATAATTACATGACTTATCGTAAGAAGTTGGATGCAGTTATGATGGCAAGGGCTAGGTTAGAAGATAAGAATTTTGATGAGATTGGAAGAGATAGGATAGTTGAGAATGGGTTGCCTAAAAAGGAGAGCGATCCAGGAAATTTTGTGTTACCTATTAAAGTTAATGGAACAGATGCGATGTATGCATTGGCTGACACGGGAGCAAGTGTGAATGTAATGCCGTATCATTTGTATAAAAGATTAGGACTTGGTAATCCTCAACCAAATCAATATAATCTTACTATGGCTGATAATTCACGAGCAAAAGCGATGAGAGAAGTACAGAATGTTAGTGTCCAAGTAGGATATCAAGTTTTCTTGGCCGATTTTCTTGTGCTTAATATTCCGGTGGATAAGGAGTTAACATTGTTGTTAGGAAGAACATTTTTGAGAACTTGTGGAGCTATTATAGATATGGGTAGAGGTACTATGACTATTAGTGATGGAATCTTGAAGCATACATATTACCCAAAGCCTAGAGGCAAGATTGTTAAAGAAGTTCATGGTGAAGAAGACGAAGAAGAAAACCATTTGGGATGTTTTGAAGTAGGTAGAGATGAAGAAGGGAGGCCTAAATATGGGCCGGTTGTCCCAAGTTACTTTGATATTGAAGATGAGATGGAAAGATCTCTAGCGATGGAGGCTTTCTATAATCCGTTTAAGAATGTTTTTGTGTTTAACAAGTTGACAGATTTTCTTGGATCTTTACCGGTCCAATTGAAGAATTTGGAATGGGAACCTGAAGGAGCTAGTGTTTACAAGAAGGAGAAAGAAGACGGTGAATGGCATGTGAAGTTTGATATAGTTTGTCCGGATGGAAGGAACTTTACAAGGAAGTTTAAAACGCAAATGACTAACCGGAAGTTGTCCGGGAAGTTCCAAAATGAAGATATCTTGAGGCACAAATATTTTGAAGGGTGAAAGACAAGAGTTTGAAGAATAAAAGCACAAAGCTTGTGCTAGTGTTTTGTTTGTTTTCTCTTTAATATTTCTGTATTTTAGTAGTTTAATGTTTGCATTTAAGTTTAAGTTTGAGTTTAGACCGTTTTAATTGTCTTGGTTTATTAAGTTATTAAGTTTATGAAGTTATGTTTTGAGTTTTAGAGTTAAGTTGTGTTTTAGTTGTAGAGATAGAATTGAAAAACAAGTTGGAAGATTAAGTGTGTTGAAGTATTTTTATGCTTAAAAGAAGTATTTTTGAAGAGTAAAACACTTCTCATTTGCTCTAACAAGTGTGAGTAAGTGTTGACAAAAGAAAAGTGAAGTTTTTGCAAAAATTCAATCCGAATCGGTTGGATCAAATACTGATCGGATGGATTGAAATATATATACTCAAGATTTCAAAAATCTCAAAACACACACACACACACACACTCAATCCACCAAACTTGGGATTCAAAAATTCGACCATTAGAAGTCTATTAAGTGTTGCAGGAGTGTTGAAGAATCATCTATGGCACCTAAACAAGTAAGTAACATCATCAATTTGTCCTAATTAGATTTTGATTTGAATTTCTTGAATTAGGTCAAAATTTGGGTATTTTTGATATAGTTCGAATTGAGATGTAGTTTTTGTGGAATAGATGGGTAAATGATTGAGGAATTCATTGCAAAAAGAATTAGATAGATTGATTAAGTTTTGAGGAAGAATTGATTGATTGAATTTTCGGATTAAAATGGGTCAAAACTTTAAATCGATTTGGATTGCAATTGATGATTTCCAGATGTTATTTAGTAGATGAGTAGTGATTCTAGGAAGATACACTGTTGATTAGAACATCAATGGAAGAGATTTGATTTGATAGTGTTCATATGTTCTAGGAAAATTGAGAAATCATGTGAATAGGTTATGAACGTGTTTGGGGACGAGTGGGATATGTAGGAACCATGATAGTCGATCAAATGCATGATATGATAGAGTTGGAATAGTTGGAATTGATTAGAAATCGGAAAGAAATTTTTTTTTGAGACAGAATGTCTCAACCGATTCGGTTGCGGGTAGATACCGATCGGTTGAGCATGGACATTTGTTCCATCTGATCGGATAGTGATTAATACCGATCGGATGGAAGGCTCGGTAAATAAAAATGAAATTTTTTCCAAACGAGTTTTGCGACTTCTAAATCATGTAATCTTGGTTTTTATGCTCTTATACTATCATATATTTGTGTTTTCTACAGAGTTATGTTGCAGGTGGCTCGAGTTCATCAAGTGGAAGAGTGAATCCGATTGTAACAAAGTATGTGCAAAGGAATACTAAGTGTAAGGTCCAATATACTCTCAATCATGAAAGTAATGAAAACTTGAAGTTCAGCAAGATTAAGAGCATGGAGGAAAAGCATGCTTTTCAGGAGAGTCTTTCGAAGCTACAAGGGAGAACCATTTCTAAACCGAGGTTAGTTAATTGGAGTTTGTTTACGGAGTATAATTGTGAGACAGAGTTAAGAAATATGATGAGAATGTCGTATGTTTATGAGGGAGATGGTGATAGTTTTGAAGATCTTTCGTGGGAAAGAGCGTTTAGTATTTATGAGAATGTTAACCGAGAATGGTGTTTGGAGTTTTTCTCCACATTTTATTTTGAAAGGAAGATTGTGGACATTGTGAATGATAGATGTATCTGGTTTAGGCTCTGTGGAAGGGAACATGTTTATACTTTGCCAGAGTTTGCTGTTATTCTTGGTCTATACAATCAAGATGAAATTGAGCATCGTTTGTTTCCAGTTCATTTTGCGAGATTGGTAAGAAAGCATAATGATTATGAGGGTCTAGCGGAATATTGGAATAGAGTGGGAGATCCAGGTTGTAGTAGAAGGAACTCATCCAAGTTAAGGAGTCCTCTTATGAAAATTTTGCAAAAGTTGATCGCTTGGGGGGTGTTGCACAGAACAGGTAGCAGGGATAAGTGCAATCAACCGGATCTATGGCTAATGAAATTGTTGGAGGAGGATAAAAACGGTAATGCGGCTTGGATAATAGCCGAGTATCTTTCAAGAAGAGCACCAGGGATAAAAGATAATAGTGTGATTTGTGGAGGTCACTATGTGACTATGTTGGCAAGAAATTTGGGTTATTTTGTGAATGAGGAATTGGAGAAATGTTCAGAGATGACGGAGAGTGAGACGTGGGATGATAAAAGTTTCGGTAAGGCGTTGGATAGGAAAACAAGGAAGTTGGGAGCTTGGACAGAACCGACGATGGGCGCACCTCATGAAGCACCACAACAACCCTATCAACAACAACCGTATCAACCACCACCACCTATTAGGAATGTTCATGCTCCGGGTAGTTTTGACTCGGGATGGGGAGATTGGAACCGTGAATTGAATGAGATAGAGTGTAGGGAACTATGGAGAGATTCAATGATGATGAGGCAGAATTACAACTATGATTATTCTATGCCGATGATTCAACATGTGGCAAGTGATGCTAACTATGAGGTACCTCCCTACAACCCACCAAATGTTCCACCATACCCAATTCAGTACGACCCATATCCCGGCCAATATCCTTATCCGTATCCCGGATATGCTCCATTTCCCGATCCAGTGCCAGTTTATGGTAGAGTACCTACAGTTGGAAGTTCGAGCTACGATGTAGGAGGTTCTTCGTCAGGTGTTGGAAAGAAACGGCCCAAGTTTACAATTTTTGATGATGAAGAGAACTATGAGGATGATGATGAGAGTGAAGATGAGCGGGTTTATGGAGATGAACACATGGATGCCGATGATTGATGATCAACGAAGGATGGTTGATCAAATGGTTATATTTTAAAAACAATGTTGGTTGAATAATTTCTATTTCCACTACTTTAACTTAACTTTTGTAGGATTTTATTATTTATGTTTTGAACTATTTTTGTTTGTTTTAGTATTTTGTTTTGTTTGTTTCGCCTATAGTGTTTGCAGGGGAAAAGTTAACGGAAGCTTAGTGTTGATCAATATTTGGAGTTGGAAGAACTCATATGCTTACGAAAAATCAAATAAGCCTATGCGAATTTTCTTTTCCGGGTAGCATTTTATTTATTTAATCTAAATTTTTCCCATTTCCTTTACTTTTAAGTTCATTTTATTTACATTGAGGACAATGCAAAACTTAAGTGTGGGGGAGGGAAGAAAATAGGAAAAATTGGTATGATTTTTAATTTTTATTTTTAGTAGAATTTTGGAATTCAAGTGACTAGAGTTGTGTTCGCCCTTGATGTTTTAGTTATTTAGAGATTGATTCAATGGTAAGAATGAGGCTATTTGAAAATTTTTGAAATTTAATCAAGGAAGGAGAGTTATTGATAACTATTGCTAGCACATGTTATAACCCACCTTAAATTGTGAGGATTTAAGCCTTTTTGTATAAAGCATTTCTAGAACTTGTACGTGTTATGCATTACGGTTAAAATTACTTTCAAGTAATAAAATATATTCAAATGATAAGAGGCAAATTAGGATTTTCACCAAATGGCCTTCCGTTTACAAAAATATTTTTGCTGACCGCATTGGTTAGTTATCCGTAGTATTTGGAACCCATTTGTTAGCGTTAATTTTTTACGCTAGATACCCTTAGTTACACCTTCTGAGCCTTATCTTTTCTTTTGATTAAATCCAGAAAAGTACAAAAAGATTTTACACCTTACACCTTAGCCTTACCCGAATCAAGTTCAATTGAAGTTCGAAACTAGTTATCTTTTTGATGATTGCATGTTGATCACACTTTGTATGTGTATATGTTGTTTCAATAAAGAAGGAGGTCGCTACTCTTATTTGTATTTTTTGTAGCGTGTGCTCATCCAAAGTGTGTGGGGGGGGGGGGACGTTAATATTAAAAAAAAAAAAGAAAAAAAAAAGAGAGAGGATAGCCAATGAGCTATGAAAGTATGGAATGATGAAAATAAAATAGTCAATGAGCTATTAAGGAAGGGAAGAGTTAGTATGAGATGCGGAAAAATGATAATCGAAGAAGTTTGGTGGAGTGATCATTTGAGGTATAATGAGTTGGGAACGGAATCTGGACTTGATTCTTGTTTATTCGTTTTTATTTTTTATTTTTAGAATCCAATCACAAATAATTCCCATGTCTTATCCTTACCTTTACCAATTACTTGATTCGTTGTTAGCTTTCGAGCATCCGGATTTAGTAATGGCTTTGTCTAGATATGTAGTGCATGGATGTTCTAGTGACCATTCGGGTTTTTGAATAGTTGAAGAACGTTGCTAGCGAGCTAGTGCGTGTTTTAGTGACCATCCGTTATGCAAATAACGTCGTTAGCAAACCAAAGGTACAATCTAGTGACCATCCATTGCTTGACTAATCAAGAATTCGTTGTTAGCAAGCTATTACATTCTTGTATGAAATATTTGCACAATAGCCAGGTAGCCGTAACCCTTTAACCTTAAACCCGAATAAAAGACCTCTTTGAGGTTTTATTTCGTTGTTTTGATACTCGTACAAGCTTATGGTAAGAAACGTGATTCATGTCTGAGCAATTGAGTGATATACCATTAAAATTACCCTTTAGTTTTGAGTGAATTTAAAAATCCTATGAGAGGAGCTTAGTGATGTTATCAAGCTCGAACTAACTTGTTTATGTTTCAAGAATTTTTTTTACATTTAAAAGTTAAAATGACAATTGTTCCTTCGGGATAATTGTTGGATTTTTAGAATCATAATGAAGTAGCCATTGAGTTCAGTTTTCTGAAAGCTAGACTTGCTCGAGGGCGAGCAAAACTCAAGTGTGGGGGATTTGATAACGCTAAAAATGAACATGTTTTTAGTCACGTTATTATTAGATTTGTGCATCATATTTGGTTATATTTGTGTATATTTGTTACTAAATCATGAAAAAGTGTATATGCAAGTAAATATAGCCAAGTACAGGAAAAGATGATAAAAAGAAGAAGAAATGAAGAGATTATGCACATTTGAAGAATCACTAGAAAGAAACCACACAAGAATTCAAGGATTTGATAAAGTCAAGATTTCTATGCTTATATATCAAGAAAAGATCAAGTTCTGTGGAGGGAATTAGTGGCACAACAAAGGATCAAGCACGTAACGAGAAAAGGAAGAAGAAAAAATAATATTTGCATGGCAGAATGGCCCATCTGATCAGATGGTGCCCGCATCCGATTCGGATGGGGAAACTTGGATTTACCGAGAGCTCCAACCGATCGGATGGACCTCAATACCGATCGGTTGGAGGAAGCTGAAGTTACAAAAAATGCATTTAATGACAAATTTAAGCCCCATAATCATGGTGACTTATCATTTCTCAGCTAGTAACTGATTTTAGATGTTTTTGCTTGAGGGATAAGGGTTCCTTCTCTTATTTAAAGGACCCTTAGCTAATTTACAATGGGTGACAACCCAAAAACCTAGTAAGGCTTACACCAAGTCTTGCTAAACTTATTATCATTGCCCGAAAGCTTGTAGTTGCTGTGAAAACGTCCAGGGAATCTTGAGTTCAAGTCTCAAGAGTTGTGTCCAAGTGTGGAGTTGTTTACGTGTGATCATAGGCGATTGGAGGATAGTGGTTGCTATAGTTCCACAATTCTAGTTCTTGTAATTTCACAAATAGGTATTTCTTGTTTGAGTTATTATGAACTACTTTTACTTTAAGATGAATGAAATATGATTTATTACTTGTGTTTGAATATGATTGTTATGGAGTGATTTTGGTTGTACTTGTGTGTATGATGTGATAAGTGTTGGAGTATTCTTATTTCATAGTGATGCATGAAATCATATCTTGTTTTATGAGTTTGTTGAAATAAAATCTAATCTTGCTTAATTAGTTGGTAAAAACAGTTTTAAAGATTAACAAAGGCCGAAAGGATTTTCTTTATGTTTTTATGCCAAAAAGTTAGTGCACGAATTAGTATGGATTATGGTGTGTGACAAGCATCATATTAGCTCATTAAAATGGATTTGGAAATGATTTCATCACGAGAAAAGGCCGAAAGGATTCGTAGGAATTCTTAGAATAAGAAATGCTTTTCAAACAACAAAGAGTCTAATAGAATTATCGCACTAGTTAACAAAGGCCGAAAGGAATTAACTAGGAGATTGAATTCTTAGAGATGATTTCTCATGATAAAAACAATTGATTGTGAATCACTCAATTTTAAGTTGTGCATCATTACAAGTTACACCCAACTTGTTAGATTACTATATACAATTATCATGGAACTACACACAAGTATATTTGTTTTTGATTGATTGATTTTTGTTTACCTTAGCATTTACACCAAAAAGGATTGACAATCTTTTTTAACAAAACTTATTTTGCAAACCCAAACCACAATTCCCTTGGGACGATCTCAACTTACCCACCTTTACTACTACGGACGAGTATACTTACTCGTATGTGTTGATTAAAGAATCAGATAAATTTATTTTATAAAAATTTAAAACTTGCACTACACACGACACATCAAAAACTTTGAATTAAATACGATCATATTATATCCTAGATTCAACACAAAAAAAACAAAAAATTAGAAGGATGAATACCTGAAGAGCATACCTTGTGGTTCAGAAGGTGTTGGATACATTTCCTTAGTTCTAGAGTCCCTATGACAGTACTGAATAAAGCCGTTGTTGCGTTTGTTTTGTACCTCAAAAGCTACTTTGAATCCCACTGGTCGTTGAAAACCCGTTACACATACATACATACGTTCACATCTGTACGAAAACTGGATGATCATCACGCACTGGCTCAGAAAGGCAAACGACACCCATGGCTGCAACCACCACCTGGATAAAGCTGCCCCGCCAGGATAATGCCGTCACCAAATTAGTCATGGTGAAATAACTAAGGTCTGCAAATATAGCAACAAAAGCGAACACCATCCATGGCAGCAACCACCACTCAGGTACGATTGCCCTGCCAAGATACTGGTGTTGCTAAATCACAGTCATAAAATTTATAAGTATCGATAATTATCATCATTGCCTGTATGTATGTGTTGGGCGTTCAATAGGCGAAACACCAAGAGGCCAATATCACATATCGTATAACCCAAAAAGCAATTGGGTGAAACCATAACAAGCCCGACAAAGAAAGCAGATCCTTGCCAGCAGCCGTGGCCCGAGTAAGGCTTGCCCGCCAAGATACCAGCTTCAATAAACTTCATGCATACCACTGAATGTGAAAGGTAATACCGAATGCAACCCATCATCAGTAAACACATATCAACATCAGAAAAGCAGGTATCAACCAATCGCACCATAAGCATAAATGCAATCCACGGCAGCAAATCTAATCATTTGCCCCGCCATGGCTGCAAATCTAATAATTTGCCCTGTCATGGCTGCAAATCTAATCATTTGCAACGCCAATATAAATATCTCCCTGCCACAATGCAAACAACCTCAGTGTTAGCTCATAAGGTAACAAAATAAGCTAATCCAACCACACCTTAAGCCAATGAGCCAAAAAACATGGTTTAAGAGTATTCTCTTATTTTGCCAAGTTAATACCGTATGTATAGTCATTACTAATGAGTAATCCTACACTATATAATAGCCTAACATGACAGCGACACATAAGCGTAGAAATGCCACCTCAATGCCACCTCAATTCCACCTCATTGATGACATGGCACACACTAATCATGCACTAAAATCCGAAAATTTAAAAAATGGTCATTCATGGGACTCGAACCCATGACCTTTGCAATGAGGAGACAAGCGTGCCTACCGGTGGATCACTTAAGGATTTTTGTTTAAAGCTTTCAAAACAAAAACTACATGCGTAAAATTAAATGCACTAATAACACTTCCATATCCCTGCATTCATTCATTTTAGGGATCTCAATTACCATGATTTGAAAATTTGAAACCGAATCACATTCATTAATCCACCCTCCAATCAAGGGATATCGGTGGCAATTTGAATATATGTTACAAACACTTCAATGGTCTCCTAGAATAACCTACGGCAATCATTTACACAAAACACAAAAATAACCTACGGCGATCATCATAACACATACATTATTTTCAAAATCAAACCTTATTAACCACATATTCGACTGATCAATTATCAACCAGGTTTGTGAATTAGTCATTTTACAAAAACAAGTTGATTATTTGTTTGATTGTTGCTTTATCTAATTATTGGTTCCTTTATCTTTGTTTGACTGCACCAATCATAATTGAGCGTTTTATCATTGTATGTTGTTATGACTATTTTTATGTTGTGCTTTTTATTGTTAAATTGTTATCTGATTATCCATAATAGGTTGCTATGGTTAATTTGAAATGGTGTCTGTTTATTAATTTATTATTTAAAATCAATGTATAACATGTGTTTGATAAAATGCTTGAACAAATTTCTTTATGTTAACTATCAACGTCATAACACTTTTTTTATTGAAGCTAAAAGCATACCTTGTGTTGTTAAATAATGTAGATGGCTTCTATAGGGCCACCAAGTGATTCTTAGTCAAAGGTAATTAAAAATATTGTTGAGGCGTGGTTTTGCGACCTTACAACAGGTTTTACCTCTCGAGGGATCTCAAGAGGCTTGCAATCCCCACCAGGCAGTGTACCTGACCGATGTAGTATAGTGAAGTGGCAAGTACCGGGGGATTGATCGTTCTCTAGGGGAATAGTGTCGTTAGGATTGAAAAACTACTCTAATAGGTCTAAGGGTGAGGGAAGATTCTTTTTGTATTTTTATATTTTTTATAAAAGCAAGTAAAATCTCGGGTTTGAAAGAGTGGGCGGAATTAGTTGCTAGTCAACTAACCCAAATGACTACAAGTGCAAATAAAATAAAATAACTGAAAATGAAAGGTCGTGGAACTTATATGGGGAGAAATGTGTTTACTTAGATTTCCTTACTCCCTAACTATCTTTTACCGGTTGATTAGTGTGTATTAATTGCGTGGATGACGGGTGTATTCCTTAATACCAATCGTGGGGTGGCGTACGTACTTCCCCAACTCTACAAGCTCCTACTTCACTCCTATGTCGAGCCGGCTAAGAAGCTCCTAACATGGGATCACTAGAATTCGCTCATGCATTAAATACATACATAAAAACCTTAGTACGCATTGGTTCATGTTTCTTAAGACGTTCAAGCAAATTACTGTATAGGAGGTTAGCCAGTTTCTTAAGCCTAACATCGATAAACAATCGTCCAATACAATTAATAACACACTAATAATCAATAATCAATAGTTAGGTTTCATTAGATCTAAGCAAACACAAGATAAATCTAGCCTAGCATGTTAATTAAAAGACAAGAACAAGATATAATCAAACAACAGATAGACATATTGAATGATTAAATGATTACTTATCTTCAATTAAACATGGGAGATCCAAGGGTGTAAAACCCTTAAAAATGGCAGAAAATTCGTCTTAGGGTTTCTCCTCACAAAGTTGCACACTAATGACAAAAAATTGCAAAACTATATATAGAACTTAGTAGCTGACGGCGTCACGTTGTAGATCTTGACGCCGTCACCTCGCCGTGGCTAGGGTTCCCGGATGGTCTTCCTGACGCCGTCCCCCTTTAATCCTCCAAAATCATCCCTGGCTTATCAAGGCTTGACGACCTTCTTGACGCCGTCCCCCTTTAATCTTCCAAAATTTCTCTGGCTTATCAAGGGCTGACGGTGTCACAATAGAGCTTGACGCCGTCACATGTACTTTCCAGCATATTTTTGAGACTTTGTCGTTTTCTTCACTTTTATGCTCCAAAAACGTCCAAAATGCTTCCTTTTCCAGATTTCTTCTCCAAAGTACCTAAAATGACAAAAGGAACGATTTAGGGCAATATTTGATCAAATAAATACGATTTAGGGCTTAAATGACCCCCTAAAAGCGGTACACTTTTCGCTTCATCAATTGTGTTTGTACAAATTAAAACATTGTGGTAGGATCTTATGCTTTTGGATCATTCGGTATTGTTTTTACCTCAGGTTAACGTTGACATGGGTGAGCCAGTGATGGAGGGCAGAGATGTTCCCACTAAAATGTAGATATGTTTTGAAAAAGATTCGTCTTGCTAAAGATTCAAGGTACTTTTTTTTTTATGTTTAGTTGGCTTTAAATGTGCGTATTCAGCATCCGTTTATTGTTGAGTTTAAAAGAACCTTGGGTTGAGAAGGTTAGGATAATAGTTTTGGGGTAAGTTTTGTGGTTTGTAATGTCATTTGATCTGAATGAATATTGGTTTGCCATAATGTAGGGATGCTATGTTTGTGTTGTGACGGGATAATGTAAAGCCAATGATATGTAAGTGGATTTCAGATAAGTTGTAAAAGGTGAGTTTGAGTTAATTTGAATTATTAGATTTTGATTTGTTTGATTCCAACTGTTGGTTGTTTTGATGAGATGTGAGCGAATTGATTAGTGTGATTTGCAGGTGGCTGAACGGTGTATAGCTGTGTAACAGATTGGTGAGATGTCGAAATATCCCGTCCTTCACTCGAAGAGACTCAGCATCGCCATCATTGCATATATTTTTAACGCTTTTGGCTCTCCATTTGCAGGGCTTTTGCAAGTTTACTACAAGAAGGCCGTAACATTTCCATACCTGAAATGAAATCATGATGTGTACTTTATGGATGACATGACTCCTGTAAGTACCATGTTTGCTTTTAGCATCAATTGCTACATTCATTTTTTAACAAATGTGTTATCTCCGTATGCCATTAATGTTGCCTCAGTATGTCATTATTGTTGACATAATCTAAATAATACATGACCTGATATAACCAAATATTACTTTTTTTTATAGTCTTTAGATGTTCTCTATTCCTTTAATGATGCAAGCCTTACTCTGATTATGTGTTGTTATCATGACCTGGTAAAACCACATAACATTTATAGAGTAAATTCTATGATAAAATATTTCTGCAATATGGGTATGAGCTAACTTTAGAAATTTTATATTTCTATTTATTAACACAACATGGGTGTGAATATGACATTGAAGGGTCCGTAGTTTGTGGGATACATAATTCCATAACGCCTGGCCATTAGTAAATGTAAAGAGATCACAAGATGCTCCATGTCAGCCATATCAAGTTTGGCCTTATATTTTGAAATCACTTTGTTGCTCTTTAAACAAAAGTTAAGAGCCATTATATGTAAAAGTTAACTTTGTGCTAAGAATTTTTCTTTGGTTCCGCAACATCATCTAATTTATTACCATATTCCTTCCCTTTGTTTAGCTACATAGATATATAAGAGTGTAATAGCATATGATACTTTTTTTGATGAGCTAATAGCATACTTAACTCACAATTTGTAAATGTGACTTTTTTGGTCTCATTCAAAACTGTTTGCTTTGCAGAAATTGACGAATATAATGCAGGCATAAAATACGAAAGGATCGCCATATTGAATGCCTAGGGGGACTATTACAGCTACCTTGGAAAAATTGATACAAGACAAAGGGAGAAGGAAGAACATTTCATTTTGGCGATATGCACGAGCCTTCTACTTGGATTGGCAAAGGTAAAAACTTACAAATCTTTTCTAGCACCGAATATCTAAGTATTATTCATTATGTACCTTTACTTCATGAATTAGGCGCATGACATATCTGAAAGTTTTGGACCTGGCAAACAAACTTTACCATGATAAGTTTCTTTAGCATCACCACGCTACCATGAAATTGGTGTCACCACGCTACCATGGACTTGCATAATCTTAGTTTAACAAGGGCAGTATCCTGTCTCAACGATAACTTTTTGAGATAACTTTTGGATAGTATTATTCTCAGTACCTTTTACTTTTTGTCATCATAGTGTTTTATTTTTCATACCGAAATAACTCAGTCCGAAATCACGTTTTTTTAACTATATGTAATAATTTTGTTTTGAAATTTTATGCTGATTTTTTTGGGCAAGTTGTTTCGCATAGTCCAAACCGAGATCTTAATGTTAGCGGAGCAAGCACAAGATAGAGTGTGCTTTATGGAATGAACATGCTGCATAGAAAGTAGCCAAGGAGACTGCAGATAGAGCAAAGATTCAAGCAGACAATGTAGAGCATAGACTCTTGTAAAAAATGGGCTGGAAAGAAGGTAATTACTCTTTTTCCCATGTTTACTCCTATGTTTCAGCTCTGTTTTTAAAACGAATTCTTCAAAGTTATATCCAATTGTTTAAAGTATACTAATCATATAATCTTAAAAAAGTCACCCATTAGACCCCTTAAAGCAGCAACCAAACACCCCCTTGCAACAGCCATCCAAATACACCCTTACAGCAGCAATCTAAACACCCCTGAGAACATAAAAAAAAAAACTCCTTTAGCAACCATCCAAACACCCCCTGACAACAACAAAACACCTCCTTAAAGCATCCATCCAAACACCCCAGGACATACTAATTGTTTGTCATTTGAACGAGTGAGTTCTCAACTTTATCAGCCATTTTAGTTACATAACCAATTTCAGCAGTTTGTGAGGCCACAAATCTTAGTTGCATTGAATCTGTTGACTTTGTATTTCATCCCATAATCAATAAACAATCTTAAAGTTATCTATAGTTGATGGTTCCTTTTTCATTACCTTTTCCAGGCAATATTCATTACCTTTAATACAATTCACCTTTGTATTAGGGAAACCTCATAATTTGATTTAAAGAATCTTTTAAGTAAAAAAAATGTGGCATTTACATTGAGACACATGATGTATACTTATGACATGAGGTCATCAAAGTTACTTGCCTTTTTTTTTGGGGGAATTGATACATACACATATGCTTTTGATTACCACACATATAATTTTGGTATATTAATGGCAGTAACTTTTTGAAATCTTATCACAGGATCTACGATAAGGGTCAGAAGACTGGAGAGAGCAAAACATTGGTTTCGACATTATCTGCGTATCTTAATGCCTAGACAGGAGAGGGCACTCATGGTATAAGTATTACTATATATATGCGTATAAGAGGTTATTTGGGATTCTTTTTTTAGATAAGCTGATAAGCACCTCTATAAAGAACATCATGGGTATGTTAACTTAACATACCCAATGGTATGATAAGTAACTTAACATACCCATTTGTCTTTTAATACAAATGGGTTAAAAGACAAATGGGTATTTTAAGTTACTTATCATAAACCACAACATCATAAAATTGTCTTTTAACTGATTGTTATACATTGGTATGTAGGATTACGGGTGTAAAACCCGAAAATCTAAAACATGTTAAAAGACCAAAATGCCCTCGTAATTTTAAAATTTAATCAAAGCTTATATAACTTATAAAATAATTACAAAACCTATGAAAACAAAACAAATATGATATGAAATAAATTTGAGGCATCATAAAATATTCGTACTAGCCACCAAAAATATTAAAACGCACTATGAAATACTTGTGAACCAAAAATCTTATGTTATATATGTTATTTAAATTGTAAAACTAGTAAAGAAAAGATGCTACAAATTAAGAAGGGAATTATAGCAAATTAATTTGTGATTGTGTGGGCTTTTCTTTTGGGCCGACCCACCCTCCTTTCCCCCTCCTATATGTCGGCAAACACTTCCATAAACCAACCCTCATACCTTTTATTCATTCTCACAAAAGACCGACTTTCACTTGTGCTCCAAAAACCCTAGAATCTTGGTTCTGCCGCCTGTGTTTCTGCTGCTGTTCATCGACACCCAAAAGCCCCAAAAAGTCTTCATCTTGATCTCATTCTAAGGTATACTCATAATCCTATATCAATACACGTTTGTACGAATCAAAAACTAATAAAAAAAAATGTGTTTTGGCCTTTGTTTGTGGCTGTCGATCGAACCAAAGAAAGAGGGGAGGGAAGAAAGTTTTTCGTGTGGTGTTCTTGATTCCGTGTGATCGTGTTCTTCATCTTGTCATCAAGGGTATTGTAATTACTCACCTTTTGTTCGAAAATCTTGTGTTCTATACGAATCTTGGAATGAAAATCATGTCACATAAAATCATAAACCTATAAAAACCCTAAAACTTGTACTATGGATCGATTGGGTTGTATATGGTGTATAATTCGATTTGAATATGTAACAAACTGATAAGAATTGACCTTAATGTGTTTTGAACTCACCCAAAGTCGTTTGGTTTAAAGAATTAATGAATGGAATGATAAAAACCCTAATATAATCATGTTTCTGTGATGGCTGTTTCTGAACTGGATTTTTGTTCGACTTTAATCGGCTGTGAATTAATGATATGAACGTATATTTCGATGTTTCTGGAGTCTAGATTGTAATTTAATGAAATAGCTACCTGGAGAAATTTAGCTTGTAATTTTTAGAGGCTTGTAAGGCTACTTTTCGATTTTTAGAAAATTATGTGTCTGGTCGTATTTGTAAGTCTGGAAAATCAGTCCGGGTTTTTGAATTTTAATTTCCAAACCGTGTCGAATTAGAAAGAGCCCTTTGAACTGAGTAACCTTTGGGATGTCCATTAGTAACTGTAATTTTTGTAGATTTTTGTGAATTTTTCTGAAGGGGTTAACAAGTGATAACTTTTCGGTGTTCCATCAGATACGATTTCAGAACAAGTTGTAAAAGTGGATTTTTATTTCGTACTTACACTAACTAATAAAATCTGGGAAAATTTGGTAAAATACTAGGGACATTTAGGTACCTCTGTGAAGTTTTGTAGATTTTATTCCGGAGTTTTACTATGATTTTTTAATTATTTAATACGGGTCCAGAAATGCCTAAAAACCTGAAAAAGTGTATAATGATATTTAAAAAGGGTTAAGTGTTAATATTCTAACATTAAAGGGTCTTTGTTGTTATTTTGATAATATTAAAGGGCTAAACTTGTAGAAACCTGTAACTTTACAATAATTACACCTCATACCCTAACTTTATGATAATTGCACAATTGGTCCTTAAACTTATCCTAAATACTTAATAAACCCTTAAATGAATAAAACTACCATAATAACCTTATGAACCTTGAACTACTAAAATGGATAGGCAAGCTAAACATGAAGTTATAAGGAACCGTTTGTAATTCTATTTCTTCTACTCCTTTAGGTTCGAGGAGGAACTGATTTGGCTTTCTGTCAGTGATTGCTTTTGTTTTAGCTTGCTAATAAAGGTACGGATATTCTGCCCTCATTGTATAGGGCGCCTTCGTCTCACTTTCCTGATTTCTGACTCTTGGTTATGTTCTTATTTGTGAATCCTGTTTGTCTTAATTGATTCCTTGTTTGAACCTTTGTCTTGATAAATTGTTTGAAGCTCTTGTCCTGATTTTGTGTTGAAATTCTTGTCTTGATTCTTTGATTTGAACTTTGCTTAGGTTACTTTGTTCTGGACCTTGTCATGAACCATGTTATGTTATTTTGATACTTGTACCAACCTATTCATCACGTGGTAATCTGGATAGTTGTGACTCTAGGCTACATTAAAGGTTCATTAGATTTTATAACTGAATGTTCAAAACTCTTTTAAATTACATGTGACTTATCTTATGAAAACTGCTTTTTGAGATCATTTTTATAAAGACCATTTAAAAGGATTTATTTTGAAACTATGACATGAGCTTTTAAATAAAAACCTTTGTTATGAACCTTGAATAAATTGTTATGAACCTTCTGACTTTGATACTTGCTCTCCTAATGTTTGATCCTCTGATATTTGATCTCTAGATATGTGACCTTCCGATATTTGATATTGACCTCTAGTATTTGAATCTTGATGTTTGACCTCCTGATTATGAACCCTGTATTTGTCTCCTGTCTTGATTCTTGATGTGAACCTTGATATGATCCTGATATGTGTCTAATGTGAACCTTATGTGAACCCTGAGACCTGAACCCTGTGATTTGACACCTTAGACTTGATACATGACCCTGACCCACAGTTTGAGACTACGAGCCATCTACTAGGCATAAGGGTTTCATGTCCCTGTCATTGATGCACCGATGGCTTGACTTTAGGGCAAGGAAGTGATGTCTTGCCCCATCCCCGGACTCTTGTTTCTGATTTATTATGTAGCGGAAGACCTTGTAGCCTGCGGGGGCGTATGGATGCATCCTAGTCGTGTCTTGATTTGCTTGTACTTGTATATCTTGGTGACTGATGGTTTGTGCGATACATGTCTTTCACACCCTTGGGAGCTCATGACTCCAACCCTTGGAGGTATCCCCTCATTTCTTGGTACGAGGTCACCCCTCCGTACACCTTGGTATCCTGATATGTGATCTGGTTCGATATGTGATTTGGTTCGGGCTCGTAGAGGATTTCTGTCACCCTACACCTTAACCTTTATTTGCCATTACTTGTTCCATATGTGCTATAATTTGATATATGACTTGCCATGTAATCTGATCTGATTAGACCTGGACTTGTGGAAGATTTTGATTTGGTTATCTCGAGATTTGACTTGACATGATTTGACCTGGATTTCTGGTTTGTTTACTTTGATTCTTGACTTGGCATTATACTGGACTAGACTTGGTATGACTTGGGATGTGATGGGTTATTTGTTTACTTTGACTTTGATATCTGTTTCATGATTCTTGATATTTCTATATAACTTTTGTATATCCCTTCCTGACTCATGTCATCCTGGTATTGTATCTTTCACTTCTCTATACGTTATTACTGCTTTGTTTCCGTTATATCTGTTCACTGGGCTTTTTAAGCTCAACCGCACGTTTTCTTTTTGTGTGCGGCAGGTTTTTAAGCTAGGAAGCTGGGTTTGGCTTTGGGATGAGAGCAACTTGTGTGAAGTTTAGACCTTGTCATTCTAGTGTGACCATTTGGATATTATTTCTGTTATGCCATTGTTTGGGCATTTTGGATTCTATTTTATACTTCGTTATTTCTGTCTTGCACTTGATATAAGTCGTGTTGACTTATTTTCCTTTGGATTCTAATGTAAAGGCTTCCGCTATTTTATTTCTTGAATGCTTGTATCTGATATGAAACCATGTATTTGTGACATCTTTACCCTTGTCGGGTTGGGGTGTTACAACGGGTAGAGGAGTCATTTGCTACTGGAAGAGATGGAACCAGTGCTTGAGTAAGGAATACGCTTATTCTCAAGTATTTCTGTTTCTTAGTTTCAGCTTCCATAACTTCTTCTGAGGTGCCTTCAGCGTTCCAAGACACAGGTACCCTCTATATACTAACATATGTATGCTATGTACGTGCTCACATAATGATAATCATATTTTTTTCCATTACTATTGGGTGTTTATTGATTCTATTGATGGGTTGCTTACTTTATTTAAGAAAACAACGCTTTTACTATATTGTTTCTCATAACTCATAAGTATGAAGCATCATAAAAGGGAAAAAAATTGAATGTTACTTAAATGATCAACCAACAAATTCCTTACCTTTTAGGCATTTCTTATGTGTTTGCAGGTTTTAAGACAAACAAAGATTCTTTTTCATACAATGTGTACACTGTCAGACCTTTCGTATGTCGTGTTTCATGGGAACTATGCAGAAGCATACATGGTTAGTCTTATTGAGCTTTACAATACATATTTAAAATAACCACATTAGTTAAAATCAAATAGACCATTCCATCAGACACAATTGCCGATTCGACAGACATGTTTGTAAGAGTGCTGCTGCAGGCTAATGCGTTCCTGTCACTAAGCTTATTGCTGCAGAAACAAAGCCCGAAGCTGCTCAACCAAAGCCTAATCAAACTTCACTGGGTAATCTTGATCTTTCTAATATGTCTGTGTAGATTTTTTTTTTTTTTTTTTTTTTTTTTTTTTTTTTTTTTTTTTTTTTCTCTTTGAGGCATTATTAAGGTGAGTTTACACCACAAAAGCAGGTGCTATGAAATAAAAATGATAATGATTGAATTATAGAAGTTTATGATAAGGCTGTAAAAAGCTACTCACTTAGCTTTGTTTGGGTCAAACTGGACTGATTTATCCACTCCAAGGAATGCTGCAACATATGCTCTTTCTCCACAAAAAAATGTGAACAGGTCTTTTCTGAAGTTAGATTCGTATCAATTTAAGCACAATTAATCATATATTGTATCAATGAGGGGGTGTTTGGATTTGCTATTTTGTACTCCAGACACAGTTTGAGAAAGTTTCACTTTTAATCGCATTGGGTTTTAAATTGTTATAATAAGATTAATCTGAGCCTTGTACATATTTGAAAAAACATTTATAAAGATAACTTGTTTCTGCGGATATAGTGAATCCGTATCTTTATTATTAGTTTGTTAGGATATGCATGAGCTATTTTAGGTAGTGATATGCATTGATATTTCATTTATTATTGTATTAGGGTTCCTTGTGTATAAAAGGGAACGGTAGGCTTTAGTATTAAGTACGCTTCTTGAGAGAAAAACACATCTCCAGGAAAAACATTTTAGAGAAAAATAATAGAGATCCATAGAGGATCATTGTTTTTGTTATTAGAAAAACCTTGTGAAACTTTGATTGTTCTTATTATTGTTATTCCGCTGTGCATATAATCATTGTTTCTATAATCCTAGAAGAGTTAGATCTTGGATTCTACAATCAGCCCTCAGAAAAGATGTTCTTAGAAAAGATGTTCTTAGTTTCACAGAGACTCTCTCGAGGCTTTGATCCTGATATCAAAAATTGATTATGTTAGTTTGATTCTATGTTCACTATATTGTAGATGTTTTCTTTGTTGACAGATTTGGTTATGTGAATTGATGTTTGGCAGAGGTGACGGTAGTTTGACAGGTAGGATTATCACTTTCGTTCTTTCTCGCATGGCTTCTGAAAGGTTAGATTTTGCTTTTACTATTTGTATCACTTACATTTAAAAGGGTTAATATGAGATGGGTTGGTTAAGAGAAATTTTTTTGTGTATTTCATTAAGAACTTTGCCACAAGTAGCACGACTTCTCCGTTGCAAGTACCGCCGTTAATTCCTGCTGGAAAGCAAATAGTGCAGAAGAAGCCATCGGTTGCAGAAATAGAACGCGCAATTGCTGCTGACATTTACAAAGAATGTAAGTGCAGCAACTTTTGATCAAAGTGAGTCGGGTGCATTATTTAATTATTTGCTGGAACGAGTTACGGAGGTATGGCACTGAGGAAAACAGAATGCTAAGAAAGGTCCTGAACTTACTTCAGTAACTTTTTACATTTGATAAATTTCTACATTCGATGTTTGTTTATTGAAATTGTGAAGACAATGTAAACTTCTTTCTTTTTAGATTATAATTGTAGTTGAATTTGTATTCAAACATCCCGCCACGAAGCGCGGGGCTTCAAAACTCGTGTTTTATCATTTGCAAAACAGTTATTAAAGACACGTATTGAAGTTAAATTGTATTAAATTGTTTTGTGAATTAGTTGTTTGATTTACTTTTTTATTTGTAAACAGGGAAAAATGGTTGCAAGGGAATACAAGTTTTCGATAAGAAGTTACTTACCCAATCAAACACATGCAAACTTTCGAACTGATGCAGCAAGTAGACTAACGGTTACAAGACCAAAACTTTTTTGTGTTTTTACTTTTCTAAACATTTTAACTCAAATGATGGTGAACCCTCAATCTTGAAAATTGAATGCTGTTGTAACTTTGGAGAATTGAATGTTGTTGTAACTTTGGAACATTTGATTGTCTTATTATGTGTCATATCGACCAAGTACGTGTTAATGTCCAGATGGTTGTAAAGACGGTGAAATGCAACTTTAATAGAGAGTAATGATGAACTCAAAGCTATGATTTTTAACGTTTATAAATTTTTGTAAAAAAAATGATACATCATATATCTATTAACACTCATAATATCTTTTGGAATTAAAACATTAGCCATTCCTATTAGCACTCATAGTATCTTATGGAATTAATTTTCTCTCATTTTGAAAGTGTTAAGCGTGAATAAGGCTGCAAACATCCTAATCATTCGACTATGATCTATTATTATGGTTTACTTATACGACTTGATGTAAATTCTATTATTATGGTTTACTTATACAACTTGATGCAAATTCTATGAAATATCAGACGCCTTGGTAACCAATTGATGAACAAAATTTATAAGAAAGGCGCTCATGAGTTAGGATAACGGAAAATTAGTAACTTTAAGAAACCGAAATAAGCAGCTTTAGATTGTCCAATCTTTCTTTGTTTGTGATGGAAATGTTATGATCTTAGTGTTTGATTTGGCAGCGGCGTGTCGATCACTCTGGCTCGATATATAACCGAATTACGTAAAGAAATTGTGGTTACATATGAACGAAGACAGAGTATTGTGAGAAGTTCCTGATTTCGGCTCACTACAAAAAAATAGCCTTTTAGAGACTGAATTTCTAGGGACTGATATATCAGTCGCTGATACATAGCATCGGTAACTGAAACATCAGTTACTAATACTTTTAAGGACTGACCTTTTATTGACTGATTGCGGCGACTAAAAATCAGTCCTCGATTCAGTGACCCCATATCTGAGACTAAATTTCAGTTACTAATATGCCTGTACGGGAAAAAAATTTGGAGGCAAATTTGTTAGTGACTGAATAAGGGTGACAATTCAGTCCCTAGTACATGTACATCATATCTAAGACTAAATTTCAGTTACAAATATATTTGCACAATAAAAAATTTTTGCGGAAAATTTGTTAGTGACTGAATTATAGTCACTGTTCGGTCCCTAATACATGGAGATCATAGCTAAGACTAAGTTTCAGTTACAAATATGTCTACACAATAAAAAGGTTTGGAGGGAAATTTTTTAGTGACTGAATTTCAGTCACAGCTGCGTCCCTATTACATGGACATCATACCTAAGACTAAAATTCAGTTACAAATATGTTTGCGCAATAAAAAAATTTGGAGGGAAATTTGTTAGTGACTGAATTTGAATCACAACTCAGTCCCTAATACATGGACATCATAGCTAAGACTAAAATGTATAAAAATAGATTAAAACGGACTAAAACGCTTAAAAACGGATGAAAACTTATAAAAACGGACAAAAACGTTTAAAATCAGACGAAAACGGACGAAAACATAAAAAACGGACGAAAACGTATAAAAATGGACGTAAACGTAAAAAAAGGGACTAAAACGGATGAAAACGTATAAAAACGTTAAAATATAACAGACAAAACTGATGAAAACATAAAAATACGGATGAAATCGTATACAAACGGACGAAAACGGATGAAAATATATAAAAAAGTAAAAAAAAAAGGGACTAAAATTGATGAAA
This sequence comes from Artemisia tridentata subsp. tridentata, assembly GCA_021014915.2. Taxonomy (NCBI): domain Eukaryota; kingdom Viridiplantae; phylum Streptophyta; class Magnoliopsida; order Asterales; family Asteraceae; genus Artemisia; species Artemisia tridentata. Next base: position 417,094,404 of record CP139504.1, read on the forward strand.
ACGTATAAAACCGTAAAAAAATGGACGAAAACGTAAAAAATGGACAAAAACCGAAAATGTATAAAAACGGACGAAAACGTAAAAAAACGGATGAAAACAGATAAAAACTGACAAAAACGGACGAAAATGGATTACCGACAGAATATACGGTTCTATATATTGTAATGTACTACACTTGTTTTTAAGACCTACATATATTTGTATCGTTGTTAGTAATTGTAAGTTTGTATATAAACCTATTTACGGATTGCTATTTATATGTAACAGTTAGGGGCTCACGCACGAAACCTCGGTTTATACCCCCGTGACGAGGGAACTCGAGCAGAATTCAAGTTTCAGACGTTCATAACATCTTTAGTATTCACCGATGTCTTTCATTTTGAGTGTTGACAATTTAAGACGTGTAATCGGGATAATGACATCAATCAGTTGCTTCATCGAGCGCGACATCCCTTTTAAAGAAATGACTTGATTGCGTGGGTTTTGCAACCTTACAACAGGTTTTACCTCTCGAGGGATCTCAAGAGGCTTACAACCCCACCAGGCAGTGTACCTGACCGATGTAGTATAGTGTAGTGGTAAGTACGGGGGATTGATCGTTCTCCACAAGGAATAGTGTTCGTTAGGTATGAAAGGCTACTCTAATTAGGTCTAAGGGTTGAGGAAGATTCTTTTTTATGTTTTTATAATTTTATGAAAGCAAGTAAAATCTCGGTTTTGATAGAGTGGGCGGAATTAGTTGCTAGTCAACTAACCCAAATTACTACGAATGCAAATAAAATAAAATAATAAAAAATGAAATGTGGTGAGAAACTTATGTGTAGAGAAATGTGTTTACTTAGATTTCCTTACTCCCTAACTATCTTTTACCGGTTAATTAGTGTGTATTAGTCGCGTGGATGACGGGTGTATTCCTTAATACCATTCGTGGGGTGGCGTACTTACTTCCCCAACTCTACAAGCTCCTACTTCACTCCTATGTCGAGCCGGCTAGGAAGCTCCTAACATGGGATCACTAGAATTCGCTTGTGCATTAAATACAACCATAAAAACCTTTAGTACGCATTTGGTTCATGTTTCTTAAGACGTTCAAGCAAGTTACCGAATAGGAAGTTAGCCAGTTTTCTTAAGCCTAACATAGATAAACAATCATCCAATACAACTAACAACACATTAACAACCAATAATCAATAGCTAGGTTTCATTAGATCTAAGCAAACACAAGATAAATTTAGCCTAACATGTTAAACAAAAGACAAGAATAAGATAGAATCAAACAACACATAGACATATTGAATGATTAATTGATAACTTATCTTTCAATGAAACATGGAAGATCTCAAGGCAAAAAGCCCTGAAAAAGTAGCTAAAATCGTCTTAGGGTTTTATCCCAAAATTCCACACACTAAGCTCTCCTTAATGACAAAAGATTAGAAAACTATATATAGATTTTTGGATCTGACGGCGTCACCTTATGGAGTGTGACGCCGTCACCTCGCCGCTTTTAGGGTTCCCGGATGACCTTCTTGACGCCGTCCCTCTTTAGCTCTTCAAAAATCCATTCTGGCTTATCAAGGCTTGACGCCGTCAGCTCGTGAACGTGACGCCGTCCCCTTATGATTTAAGCCGTGACGCCCTTGATCAAGTTAAAGCGTGACGCCGTCAGAATTCACATGCTATTTTCACTGGCTTATCATGAGTAAATTTCACGTCCAACTTTTCTTGCCAAAGCATGACGCCGTCCAGAGTAAATTGTGACGCCGTCAAGAGTAACTTTTAGCCGATTTTTGAGACTTTGCCGTTTTCTTCACTTTATGCTCCAAAAACGTCCAAAATGCCTCCTTTTCCAGATTTCTCCTCAAAAGTACCTAAAATGACAAAAGGAACGATTTAGGGCAATATTTGATCAAATAAATACGATTTAGGGCTTAAATGACCCCTTAAAAGCGGTACACTTTTCGCCTCATCAAATACCCTTACACTTGAGATTTGCTTGTCCTCAAGCAAATGCGCTTTTATTCTAATCAAAATACAAGTTAGGGGTCATTTAATGCTAACATAAAAGTAATTACAACAAATAATCGTTCCACTTCAATCATAATAAGCACGGAGATTATAAACTAGCACCTCACAAGTAGTGTTTAGATACTCACATCTCTCAAGTGTCATCAAAATAAATCTCATAAATGAAAACGGAAAATATCTCTCACTACCTGTCATAGCAAATAGATTACCATAGGCTTGGGAAAGGATCGAAAACCTCCTCCACTAGGCGTAAGCACCTAAGATAAACTATCAAAGAGGGCTTTTAAATGGGTTATAACGTTAGGTGTAGGGAAAAGAAAAACACGGTTTTGTTGGATAAAGGATATTTTACTGGTGGCGAGTTAAATATCTTGATCAATTACATGTACTATACAATGTTGCTAAGCCAAGACTAGACTCGATCTTAAGCTAGAAACGAAATAACAAAATAACAAAAATATAAAACAAACATAAAATAAAACGGGATGGTAGTCCGTATGTTTTTTTTTTCTATTTTTCTTTTTCTCATTTTTTTGTATTTTTCTTGATTTTTTCGATTTTTTTTTTTTTTTTTTTTTTTTTTTTTTTTTTTTTTTTTTTTTTTTTTTGACATACACTTTTGCCCTACCATCCAAAATAATACATCATGGGGGCATTGCATCCCCTTACACTTGAACTTTTACATAACTTTACAAATACTAATCTAATGACTCGAATTAAGATAATTGAAAAACTTGGAGTACTTTTAAAACATTTAGCACATATGGGGGTAATAAATGATGTTCTTCCCCATTACTCCATTACACTAGTACTTTACCCATGAGTCCCAATCGTCCCAAAACAATATGTACAAGGATATGACTCGACTTAGCAACCATGTAATCAACTAGATAATTAACTTGGGTTTAAACAAATGTTGTAACAATAATGCACTAAAAATGAGTGCATACAAGGTAGGCTAAGGCGATTTGGGTGTACATTTAAGTGGGGTGTAACAAATTCTTCCTTTAAGTAAAATGCTTAAAGGTCGAAACGAAAAGATAGGCTCTGAGGGGTGTACTAGGGGTATCGTGTACTAAAAATGAGTACAACGCAAAGGGTGTGGGGGAATTACTTGACCAATGTAGCCAACGTAATTATAACAAAAACACAGGTGTAAAACAATGGGTTAATCCTAATGCCTCTTATCATGTAGTAAATCTAACTACACGAATGTAGTCTCACTTGTGGCCTTGGAATGGTCCTAACGCAAGTTCTAGAATCTAAGTGCTACCGGTACACACATCATAGCATAAATGCTTTTCCTACCAATTCTAGGGGCGAACCTCACATATTTGGGGGTGGAAAATTTTTTAGTGGTACGGTTTTTGTGCTAGTTATATAACTCCTATCCGTGAGACGCTCATTAAGATCAAAGTTTCACTCCTATATGTTGTAAAAAATTTTAAATTTGGTACTAAAATTACCTTAACAAGTATTTCTCTCAGTTTTATTACACATCTACTATTAAACAAACAAAAATCAAGCGCAATTGTATTCTCTAAAATCGTACTTTTACCCTCCCCTTACACTTAAGATGAACATTGTCCCCAATGTTCAAATAACAAGATGTAAAAGAAAAAAGTAAAAGAATGAAATCAAATACTCCCCTGATTCGCTTGGTGGATAATGAAATTACACGGTTAAATCTTCCTCCAAAGAGAATGTTGAAGCTCCATGACTAATGCATCGCCACAAGCTTGATTCAAAACATTTCCTTGTCCAAAATAACCTGTTAAACCTGAGAAAACAAACACGAAAACCTGCATAACATCGGCGGGATAAATCTATATATAAGGATATAATGCTTGTGGAATGATAATTTTGCAGATTCCTGGAGATTATAAGTTGGAGATTCAATAAAAACTTTTTTTTTTTTTTTTAAAAACAAAACTTTCAAAAATTTCTGAAAATTAAATCTGACGCCGTCAGGTTATAAGGCCTGACGCCGTCAGAAATGACCTGACAAAAATTCTCATTTTAAGTTTCTGGAAAATTTCTGGAATAACCTTTACCTTACTTCCTGGAAATCCTGCAAAACATCATTATGACTCGATACAAGCATTTGACTCAAACAAATACTAATATGTATGCTAATTTATTATTATTATGATTCATGTTCATTTGTGTTCTAATAAACCGATTTAGATTTCCCTTACACTTATCTTTTGCAAAATACCTTTATATGTAGTTAAGACGAAGTTAAAAACAACATAAAGCATTTTCACAAATTACTTTTGAACATGAATCAATAATGATAAAATTTAAACATACATACGGAAACAAATAAAATCAAACAAACAAATAAACAAACACACAAAGCAAATAAAACATGGGCTGCCTCCCAAGAGCGCTTGTTTTTGTTCGAGTCACGAGCCTGACTCTACCCTTATTTAACAGAAATAGGGGAGGTTTTCCCTACACTTAGGATTAAGTGTGGGTGAAAGTAGCGATACACACCATCTTGGTGGAAGTATGCCACGTGAGGAAAGAGTGGTGGATGAATTATATGCTCAAAGATGTGGGATCCAATCATCATAACCTTACTTAGTTCAATTGGGTCAATGGGTGAATTGAAGTTTTCTCCTAGAAAGGGATCATCTTCTATCAACTTCGAGAGACTCCAAGTTAAGAATCCACTTTGACCTAATAAACCCGGTTTAAACCCATAATGTTTCTTGTGATCAATCATAAATGGGTGATGTATGTATGTAAGGTCACGGTTCACTCCTATATTAGCTTCCACTCCACATGGCCTAGAGTCTACTACCTTAATCTTAACATTACCCGGACTACATGGTTTGATGGGTGGATCGGGACCTAATTCAATTCCTAAGTTCACATCTAAGGATGGAAGATTAGGTAACGGTTTTGGTTTAGGCTCCGGTTCATCAAAACTAGGAACTTCCATAGAACTAAAAGAAAGGTTATGACTACAAGTATTCAAACCTATTTCTTCTAGTTTTGTTTCTTCCAAAGGTTCTACTTCAATTGGGGTTCCTATAGTCCCTTCTACTTCTTCCGGGTAAGTCACGGGCGGTGTGTGTGCCTCAAATGATGGTAGGACTTGTGGGGTACTTGGTGGGCTTATGTTACTTACCTCATCATTCCTTATGTCAAGATCACCTATATCCAAATTGCCTAAAAGATTCATCATGTGTTTCTTGAGATTCATCGTCATCGATCATAAAACCTAGGTCTTTTTGATCAATGTGATCATGTTCGGCTAAATCCTCCATCACATCAAGGTCACCTATGTGTTTGTTTTGTACTATGGCATTACATGACAACCACTTAGGTATCTCAACACTAACATATTCATCCCCAAACAAACTTGTTTCATGATCCTTGAAATTTGTGGTCAATTGACTTGTACTAACGTTTGTTGGGTTGTCTACTATATAATAATATTGGGCACACTCTTCAATAGCTTCCCATGCTTTCTCAGCACTTAATTCCCTAAGATCCCTGCCGGCAATATGGTAAATGTCCCTTTGGGCATGTCGGTCGACATGATTGTAAAAGATTTGAGTTAGGGACCAAAAATCGAAGTTATGATGAGGGACTTTTTGGAGTAAATATTTAAAACGAGTCCATGCATCATAGAGAGGTTCATCTTTATGTTGTTTAAACATCAAGATGTCATATGGAGTGGGTGAATTACGTGGTTGGTAGTATGGTGGATTCGCGTTCTCCATAATGGTGAACGGAAGAGTCAATGGAATGGTTTTTACGAACAAAGACACAAAGAAAAGATAGACTACGGGAAAGCTAATAAAAAGAAAATAAAAATCTCACTAAGATAGGAATCTAATGAGTAGACCTAATAAAATAAAAATTCAACCTAAACAATAACTATTCCCCGGCAGCGGCGCCAAAAACTTGATTGCGTGGGTTTTGCAACCTTACAACAGGTTTTACCTCTCGAGGGATCTCAAGAGGCTTACAACCCCACCAGGCAGTGTACCTGACCGATGTAGTATAGTGTAGTGGTAAGTACGGGGGATTGATCGTTCTCCACAGGGAATAGTGTTCGTTAGGTATGAAAGGCTACTCTAATTAGGTCTAAGGGTTGAGGAAGATTCTTTTTTATGTTTTTATAATTTTATGAAAGCAAGTAAAATCTCGGTTTTGATAGAGTGGGCGGAATTAGTTGCTAGTCAACTAACCCAAATTACTACGAATGCAAATAAAATAAAATAATAAAAAATGAAATGTGGTGAGAAACTTATGTGTAGAGAAATGTGTTTACTTAGATTTCCTTACTCCCTAACTATCTTTTACCGGTTAATTAGTGTGTATTAGTCGCGTGGATGACGGGTGTATTCCTTAATACCATTCGTGGGGTGGCGTACTTACTTCCCCAACTCTACAAGCTCCTACTTCACTCCTATGTCGAGCCGGCTAGGAAGCTCCTAACATGGGATCACTAGAATTCGCTTGTGCATTAAATACAACCATAAAAACCTTTAGTACGCATTTGGTTCATGTTTCTTAAGACGTTCAAGCAAGTTACCGAATAGGAAGTTAGCCAGTTTTCTTAAGCCTAACATAGATAAACAATCATCCAATACAACTAACAACACATTAACAACCAATAATCAATAGCTAGGTTTCATTAGATCTAAGCAAACACAAGATAAATTTAGCCTAACATGTTAAACAAAAGACAAGAATAAGATAGAATCAAACAACACATAGACATATTGAATGATTAATTGATAACTTATCTTTCAATGAAACATGGAAGATCTCAAGGCAAAAAGCCCTAAAAAAGTAGCTAAAATCGTCTTAGGGTTTTATCCCAAAATTCCACACACTAAGCTCTCCTTAATGACAAAAGATTAGAAAACTATATATAGATTTTTGGATCTGACGGCGTCACCTTATGGAGTGTGACGCCGTCACCTCGCCGCTTTTAGGGTTCCCGGATGACCTTCTTGACGCCGTCCCTCTTTAGCTCTTCAAAAATCCATTCTGGCTTATCAAGGCTTGACGCCGTCAGCTCGTGAACGTGACGCCGTCCCCTTATGATTTAAGCCGTGACGCCCTTGATCAAGTTAAAGCGTGACGCCGTCAGAATTCACATGCTATTTTCACTGGCTTATCATGAGTAAATTTCACGTCCAACTTTTCTTGCCAAAGCATGACGCCGTCCAGAGTAAATTGTGACGCCGTCAAGAGTAACTTTTAGCCGATTTTTGAGACTTTGCCGTTTTCTTCACTTTATGCTCCAAAAACGTCCAAAATGCCTCCTTTTCCAGATTTCTCCTCAAAAGTACCTAAAATGACAAAAGGAACGATTTAGGGCAATATTTGATCAAATAAATACGATTTAGGGCTTAAATGACCCCTTAAAAGCGGTACACTTTTCGCCTCATCATGACTATTACGTTCTTACCATATATAATAAGTCATGGTGCCTATAGCAATCGTCAATCCACTATACTAGACACACCACTTCCATTCAATATAATAACAAGAAAGTTGCATATAGGCATATAGCCAATCAACGCACTCTACTTTACACACCACGTAGACCATCAGATTGCCTTTACGGGTTCTCACAACCCTAAAGGTCTCCTTATAAATACTAGACCATTTTCTCGAAATAGTCCAAGCCAATCCCAAGCAACATATCCTGCCTTGGGAACTCCACATTCAAGTCTATTATCCTCTAGGGTAATTGACACAAACCAACTGAGCTGACTCGACTCGAAAATAGAGTCGAGTAGCTTAAACTCGAGCTTGACTTGTTTAAATCGAGTTGATTTTGAGTAGTTTACGAGTCGATCTCGAATATAATGATTATGGATATTTTTAGGGTTTATATGTAACTACACTAGATGTATTTATTTATGAATGTATCAGTTTTTCGAGCTGAATTCAAATATTATCTTATAATTCAATCATAATGGTTTAAAAGACAAGTCAATCCAAATAAATCTAATTTTCCGAACACCTTTTTATATATATAGGAATACACTTTGGTACAAATTTGTTTGACATAATCTATATATATATATATAAATATTAATTTTAACTATTTCTTATAAACAAAATTATATAAGGCTAAAATAAAATTTAGATATTTTTTATACCAAAAACATTTGGCTCTTCCTTCTCCCTCTCATTCTTCCCTCTTACAATTTTTCAACAAAATCAAAACCCCAAAATTTCCCTCTTATTTCTCATTTTTGGCTAACTACCCGCCCATCTCTCCTTATCCATTCACTTTTCTTTTTCATTTTCCATTCAACAAACACCAATATGGCTATTTCCCACCATCTGATCCCGCCCCATCTCGGACGCACGCCCCCATACCCTGCTGCCATCTTTCATCATCCATCATCTCAGGCGCACCATTTTGGATCTAAGGTTTGGATTTTAGTTTTTGAAATCGTATTGGCTTTCAAATCTAGGGTTTTATCTTTATACTTTTTAATTAGTTGTTATGTGTATTTTGATTATTTGGTTTTGGATCTATGGTAAACAGCTTGTGTCTCTTCACAGGACGATAACCGATTGGTGGAAACTGTTGGGATACCAGTTAACTGAAATCGCTAGATATTAGTCTTCTATTGTGAAAATTTAGCGAAGTAGCTGTAACCAGGTATAATATATGGAAATTTTTTTTCCTTGTATAGGTGAAGGATATTGGATTCACTGGGGTTTTTAGGTTGATTTTTAATCTGCTAGTTAAGGAATTTCCTTGCTTTGGAGCTGTATCGTTTTCATTGAGGCAGAAGGTACATCTCTTTACTTTTTGAGATCTTATTTTACACACATTACTATATAGAAAAGTACACTACATGTTACATGGTTCTGATTATTGTGTGTTTGGGTTGCTTCGTGTTTGAGTTTGTAGTTGAAGATAAAACTTGACAGTGAAAATATATGATGATGATGGTCTTCAAGCTTCAGAACTCATCGACGGTGCTCAAATAAAACTGAGTGAACTCGAACCTGGTAAAGTGAAGGATGTGTGGTTAAAATTAGTAAAAGATTTAGAGATCCATAGAGACAATAAAGACAGAGGAAAGGTGAGAACTTTTGATATATAGTGCTTCCTAGCAGTTACATGGTTCTGATTATTGTATGTTTGGGTTGCTTCGTGTAGGTGCACTTGGAACTATTATACTGTCTATATGATGTCGGAAACGGGTTGGAGAAACCATTTATGTCTAATTTGACGATGACATCTTTGGAAAGGGCTCTGAAAAAGGGTTCGAGTGCTGAAGATGGTTACCTAGCTGATACTAAAAGGAGGACGGTTATCATACGAGGAGTGCTATCTGTCACAGTGATATCTGCCGAAGACTTACCGTCGGCAGATCTAATGGGGAAAGCTGATCCTTTTGTCGTTCTCACTATGAAGAAATCTAGAACCAGAAACAAGACCAGGGTACGTTTGTATCTAGTGATAGCAAGATGGGCAGGTTGGGAGAGATGGATCAAATTGGGTATGGGTTGAAACGGTTCTTTTTAAGTATGGGTCGAACCGGGCCAGGTTGGTTCGACCTGCAAATACTTTTTGATCCATCATGTGTTTCTGCTGATTAAAAATACGAAATTATTGCAATAATAGTCTAATTCCTTGAATAAATTGACATAGGAGGTTGTACTCATCAAATATAGACTTTGGGAGACTTTCAACCTTTTTGACCCATTCGACCATTTTAAGATAAACACTACTTAAACCGACCATTCATTAGTAAATGGGCTGAAATTGGCACCTCGACAGATGGAGGTCATCTAAAAAAATTGCATATGTGTTCGACATGAGTTTTTCTTCAAGATGATGTCCAGTTATGCCTTTAATTCTAGCCTTGTTTTATGTTTTGCTAAAAGAGTTTTTTCAATTGTACATTTAGGATCTTAAGCCAAAACAATCTTGAAGGTCCTATTCCAGAGTCACTTTCAAGTCTGCCAAACTTGACTAGCATGTAAGTGAATAGTCCCAGACTCCCAGTTATATGAGATTAAACATATGTAGCTTTGAGAACCGTTTTCTTGTAGTTCTTTCAATCTTGTCGTGTCATTGTAACTTTTTGTGTGCAGTTTACTTGGTTACAACAACCTCACTGGTCCAGTTCCTGATCGTTTATTTCAAGTTTCTAAATTCAAGTACGTACATTTCAATTTAAGGATAGAAGAATTCTTAGCTTTAATTCTTCCTGGTGTTTTACATTATCGACTTATTACAGTTTTACAGGGAACCGATTAAACTGTGGCTTTAATATGACCCACCCTTGCACATCTGGTTCTGGAGGTACGTTGATTATAGAGATTAAAATTTTGATCCATTTGCATATAAATGGGTCAATTCGGTTTCTGTGTTATGGTTCAAATAAAGAAGCAGTTAGCTTAAATTCAAGCGGGTCAAACGGATGTAACAAGTCAAACAGAGTCGGCGGAAGTTTATATCATCTAATGTATAAAATATCACAGAGCATTTTATTTATAAATGACATAGGCTAATAGGTAACTTCTAGATTCCTTCTAAAATGCTGATGGGAATTGTTGTGTGACCAAGGTACTAAATTGTTATATTTTCTATTTTACTTTCAGGGATCAATATGCTCAGTTAAAAGAATCTTTCAGTCATATGTTTCCTATTGTTGGAAGTGGCAAGTTCATCACTGCACGTGTGATCACAGCAAATGGTGACCCAATCCAGGACCCAACAGTACTTCCAAATACTACTGAAGGTGATGGTAACGATGATCCATTCACTGATAGTGATATATAGGACGTTCAAATTTATTTCTATTGAATTTGGTTTTATTTTTAAACATATTGAATTGTAAACTCTTGTTATTTGAATTAGTGATTATTATGCTTTAAAGAAATATTGTTATTATTATTGTTTATGGTTTGGAGTTTTATATACTATTGTAAGGGGTCATGTATGCATTGTGATCGGGGACTGAATTAAATTGTATTTGCCACTAACTTTTAGTTTATAATAGAAATATAATGGAACGGCGCCATCATATTGGAGACTGATTTGAATGTTATTTTGTATCGATTAACATATATTTTGAAACTAATTTTCAGTCACTAGAAAAACAAATTAAGGACTAATTCATATGTTTTTTGTGACTAACAATCAGTCTTTAAAGCATTTCATCGGAGACCAATCAGTTTTTAAATCCTATTATTAGAGATTGATTTGGTACGGTAATCTACAAAACAGCGAAACGTATTAGGGACTATAAACAATGTTTACGGACTAATTTTCAGTCCCTAAATCCATGTGTAAGTGATGCGTGGGTTTTGCAACCTTACAACAGGTTTTACCTCTCGAGGGATCTCAAGAGGCTTACAACCCCACCAGGCAGTGTACCTGACCGATGTAGTATAGTGTAGTGGTAAGTACGGGGGATTGATCGTTCTCCACAGGGAATAGTGTTCGTTAGGTGTGAAAGGCTACTCTAATTAGGTCTAAGGGTTGAGGAAGATTCTTTTTATGTTTTTATATTTTATAAAAGCAAGTAAAATCTCGGGTTTTGAAGGAGTGGGCGGAATTAGTTGCTAGTCAACTAACCCAAATTACTACAAATGCAAATAAAATAAAATAACAAAAATGAAAAGTGGTGAGAAACTTATGTGTAGAGAAATGTGTTTACTTAGATTTCCTTACTCCCTAACTATCTTTTACCGGTTAATTAGTGTGTATTAGTCGCGTGGATGACGGGTGTATTCCTTAATACCATTCGTGGGGTGGCGTACTTACTTCCCCAAACTCTACAAGCTCCTACTTCACTCCTATGTCGAGCCGGCTAGGAAGCTCCTAACATGGGATCACTAGAATTCGCTTGTGCATTAAATACAACCATAAAAACCTTTAGTACGCGTTTGGTTCATGTTTCTTAAGACGTTCAAGCAAGTTACCGAATAGGAAGTTAGCCAGTTTTCTTAAGCCTAACATAGATAAAGAATCATCCAATACAACTAATAACACACTAACAACCAATAATCAATAGCTAGGTTTCATTAGATCTAAGCAAACACAAGATAAAATTAGCCTAACATGTTAAACAAAAGACAAGCATAAGATAGAATCAAACAACACATAGACATATTGAATGATTAATTGATAACTTATCTTTCAATGAAACATGGAAGATCTCAAGGCAAAAAGCCCTGAAAAAGTAGCTAAAATCGTCTTAGGGTTTTATCCCAAAATTCCACACACTAAGCTCTCCCTTAATGACAAAAAATTAGAAAACTATATATAGACTTTGACATCTGACGGCGTCACCTTATGCATTATGACGCCGTCACCTCGCCGCTTTTAGGGTTCCCGGATGACCATCTTGACGCCGTCCCTCTTTAGCTCTTCAAAAATCCATTCTGGCTTATCAAGGCTTGACGCCGTCGGATCATGAACGTGACGCCGTCCCCTTATGATTTAAGCCGTGACGCCCTTGATTTAGTTAAAGCGTGACGCCGTCAGAATTCTCATGCAAACTCACTGGCCCGTCATGAGTAAATTTCACATCCAACTTTTCTTGCCAAGGCATGACGCCGTCCCATGTTAATTGTGACGCCGTCAAGAGTAACTTTTAGCCGATTCTTGAGACTTTGCCGTTTTCTTCACTTTAATGCTCCAAAAACGTCCAAAATGCCTCCTTTTCCAGATTTCTCCTCAAAAGTACCTAAAATGACAAAAGGAACGATTTAGGGCAATATTTGATCAAATAAATACGATTTCGGGCTTAAATGACCCCTTAAAAGCGGTACACTTTTCGCCTCATCAAATACCCTTACACTTGAGATTTGCTTGTCCTCAAGCAAATGCGCTTTTATTCTAATCAAAATACAAGTTAGGGGTCATTTAATGCAAACATAAAAGTAATTACAACAAATAATCGTTCCACTTCAATCATAATAAGCACGGAGATTACATACTAGCACCTCACAAGTAGTGTTTAGATACTCACATCTCTCAAGTGTCATCAAAATAAATCTCATAAATGAAAACGGAAAATATCTCTCACTACCTGTCATAGCAAATAGATTACCATAGGCTTGGGAAAGGATCGAAAACCTCCTCCACTAGGCGTAAGCACCTAAGATAAACTATCAAAGAGGGCTTTTAAATGGGTTATAACGTTAGGTGTAGGGAAAAGGAGAACACGGTTTTGTTGGATAAGGGATATTTTACTGGTGGCTAGTTAAAGATCTTGATCAATCACATGTACTATACAACGTTGCTAAGCCAAGACTAGACTCGATCTTAAGCTAATGAAAGAAAATAACACAACATAAACATAAAATAAACATAAAATGAAACGGGATGGTAGTCCGTATGTTTTTTCTATTTTTCTTTTTTTTTTCTCATTTTTTTTGTATTTTTCTTGATTTTTTTTTTTTTTTTTTTTTTTTTTTTTTTTTTTTTTTTTTTTTTTTTTTTTGCATACACTTTTACCCTACCATCCAAAATAATACATCATAGGGGCGTTGCATCCCCTTACACTTGAACTTTTACATAACTTTACAAATAACTATTCTAATGACTCGAATTAAGATAATTGAAAAACTTGGAGTACTTTTAAAACATTTAGCACATATGGGGGTAATAAATGATGTTCTTCCCCATTACTCCATTACACTAGTACTTTACCCACGAGTCCCAATCGTCCCAAAACAATATGTACAAGGATATGACTCGACTTAGCAACCATGTAATCAACTAGATAATTAACTTGGGTTTAAACAAATGTTGTCACAATAATGCACTAAAGATGAGTGCATACAAGGTAGGCTAAGGCGATTTGGGTGTACATTTAAGTGGGGTGTAACAAATTCTTCCTTTAAGTAAAATGCTTAAAGGTCGAAACGAAAAGATAGGCTCTGAGGGGTGTACTAGGGGTATCGTGTACTAAAAATGAGTACAACGCAAAGGGTGTGGGAGAATTACTTGACCAATGTAGCCAATGTAATTATAACAAAAACACAGGTGTAAAACAATGGGTTAATCCTAATGCCTCTTATCATGTAGTAAATCTAACTACACGAATGTAGTCTCACTTGTGGCCTCGGAATGGTCCTAACGCAAGTTCTAGAATCTAAGTGCTACCGGTACACACATCATAGCATAAATGCTTTTCCTACCAATTCTAGGGGCGAACCTCACATATTTGGGGGTGGAAAATTTTTTAGTGGTACGGTTTTTGTGCTAGTCATATAACTCCTATCCATGAGACGCTCATTAAGATCAAAGTTTCACTCCTATATGTTGTAAAAAATTTTAAATTTGGCACTAAAATTACCCTAATCAAGTATTTCTCTCAGTTTTATTACACATCTATTATTAAACAAACAAAAATCAAGCGCAATTGTATTCTCTAAAATCGTACTTTTACCCTCCCCTTACACTTAAGATGAACATTGTCCCCAATGTTCAAATAATAAGATGTAAAAGCAAAAAAAGTAAAAGAATGAAATCAAATACTCCCCTGATTCGCTCGGTGGATAATGAAATTACACGGTTAAATCTTCCTCCAAAGAGAATGTTGAAGCTCCATGACTAATGCATCGCCATAAGCTTGATTCCAAAAACATCTCCTTGTCCAAAATAACCTGTTAAACCTGAGAAAACAAACACGAAAACCTGCATAACATCGGCGGGAAAAATCTATATATAAGGATATAATGCTTGTGGAATGATAATTTTGCAGATTCCTGGAGATTATAAGTTGGAGATTTAATAAAAACTTTTTATGAAAACAAAACTTTCAAAAATTTCTGGAAATTAAATCTGACGCCGTCAGGTTATAACCCCTGACGCCGTCAGAAATGACCTGACAAAAATTTTCATTTTAAGTTTCCGGAAAATTTCTGGAAAAACCTTTACCTTACTTCCTGGAAATCCTGCAAAACATCACTATGACTCGATACAAGCATTTGACTCAAACAAATACGGATATGTATGTTAATTTATTATTATTACGATTCATGTTAATATGTGTTCTAATAAACCGATTTAGATTTCCCTTACACTTATCTTTTGCAAAATACCTTTATATGTAGTTAAGACGAAGTTAAAAACAAAATAAAGCATTTTCACAAATTACTTTTGAACATGAATCAATACTAATAAAAATTAAACACACATACGGAAAATAAAATCAAACAAGCAAATAAATAAACACACAAAGCAAATAAAACAAATAAAGCTTGGGTTGCCTCCCAAGAAGCGCTTGTTTTTGTTCGAGTCATGAGCCTGACTCTACCCTTATTTAATGGATAAAGGAGAGGTTTTCCCTACACTTAGGATTAAGTGCGGGTGATAGTAGCGATACACACCAGCTCGGTAGGAGTATGCCACGTGAGGAAAGAGTGGTGGATGAATTATATGCTCAAAGGGGTGTGCTCCTTTCATCATAACCTTACCTAGTTCACTTTGGTCAATGGGTGAATTAAAGTTTTCTCCTAAAAAGGGATCATTTTCTAACAACTTCGAGAGACTCCTAATTGGGAATCCATCTTGACCCAATAGACCCGGTTTAAACCCATAATGTTTCTTGTGATCAATCATGAATGGGTGATGTAGACATGTAAGGTCATTTTTCACTCCTATATTGTCTTCCTCACTACAAGGCCTAGAGTCTACTACCTTAATCTTAACATTACCCGGACTACATGGTTTGATGGGTGGATCGGGACCTAATTCAATTCCTAAGTTCACATCTAAGGATGGAAGATTAGGTAACGGTTTTGGTTTAGGCTCCGGTTCATCAAAACTAGGAACTTCCATAGAACTAAGAGTAAGGTTGTGATCACAAGTATTCAAACATACTTCTTCTAGTTGTGTTTGGTACAAGGGCTCTACCTCTATTGGGGTTCCTATAGTCTCCTCAACTTCTTCCGGGTAAGTCACGGGCGGTGTGTGTGCCTCAATTGATGGTAGGACTTGTGGGGTACTTGGTGGGCTTATGTTACTTACCTCATCATTCCTTGTGTCAAGATCACCTATATCCTCATCATGTGTTTTAGTAGAATCTAACCCTAACATTTTCTCTAGTATCTCAAGTGCTTCTCTAGGCATCTCAGCTTCTATATCCGAATCATAAGGATCATCCTCAATATTCTGACTGCTATATTCAAATTGCCCAAAAGATTCATCATGTGTTTCTTGAGATTCATCGTCATCGATCATAAAACCTAGGTCTTTTTGATCAATGTGATCATGCTCGGCTAGATCCTCCATCACATCAAGATCACCTAAGTGTTCACCCTGTATTATGGTAGTGCCTAACCATGACATGCAGCTAGGTGGCTCAACTCTAACCATCTCAGAATCTTGGTTTGACTCTAAGTCCATGTCCTTGGAAACTAGGTCTTTTTGCTCATACGAATCCATCAATTCGTTCCACTTATGGGTCATCGTTAGGAAGCTTTCCTCAAAATTCATCCAAAGGGTCTTACTAAAAGGAATTGATCCAGATAATGATTGTCTAAGAGAAGTATCACATGCATAGAATTCATTAAACCCATCTAACCTTACCCCCAACTTTATATTTGGATATCACAAAGATCACGAAACAATTCATAGGAATGATAGGAAACAAATCTCTTGGTGAAGTATAATTGTTCATCTATTGTCAATGATCTAAATGGAATTTCATCCGCCATAGTGACAAATGAAAATGGTTTTACAAACAAAGGGCACAAAGAAAAAGATAGACTAAAGAAAACCTAGAAAAATAAAATAAAAAATCTCACTAGAAAGGAATCTAGTGAGTAGACCTATAAAATAAAAATTCAACCTAAACAATAACTATTCCCCGGCAGCGGCGCCAAAAACTTGATGCGTGGGTTTTGCAACCTTACAACAGGTTTTACCTCTCGAGGGATCTCAAGAGGCTTACAACCCCACCAGGCAGTGTACCTGACCGATGTAGTATAGTGTAGTGGTAAGTACGGGGGATTGATCGTTCTCCACAGGGAATAGTGTTCGTTAGGTGTGAAAGGCTACTCTAATTAGGTCTAAGGGTTGAGGAAGATTCTTTTTATGTTTTTATATTTTATAAAAGCAAGTAAAATCTCGGGTTTTGAAGGAGTGGGCGGAATTAGTTGCTAGTCAACTAACCCAAATTACTACAAATGCAAATAAAATAAAATAACAAAAATGAAAAGTGGTGAGAAACTTATGTGTAGAGAAATGTGTTTACTTAGATTTCCTTACTCCCTAACTATCTTTTACCGGTTAATTAGTGTGTATTAGTCGCGTGGATGACGGGTGTATTCCTTAATACCATTCGTGGGGTGGCGTACTTACTTCCCCAAACTCTACAAGCTCCTACTTCACTCCTATGTCGAGCCGGCTAGGAAGCTCCTAACATGGGATCACTAGAATTCGCTTGTGCATTAAATACAACCATAAAAACCTTTAGTACGCGTTTGGTTCATGTTTCTTAAGACGTTCAAGCAAGTTACCGAATAGGAAGTTAGCCAGTTTTCTTAAGCCTAACATAGATAAACAATCATCCAATACAACTAATAACACACTAACAACCAATAATCAATAGCTAGGTTTCATTAGATCTAAGCAAACACAAGATAAAATTAGCCTAACATGTTAAACAAAAGACAAGCATAAGATAGAATCAAACAACACATATAAATATATTGAATGATTAATTGATAACTTATCTTTCAATGAAACATGGAAGATCTCAAGGCAAAAAGCCCTGAAAAAGTAGCTAAAATCGTCTTAGGGTTTTATCCCAAAATTCCACACACTAAGCTCTCCCTTAATGACAAAAAATTAGAAAACTATATATAGACTTTGACATCTGACGGCGTCACCTTATGCATTATGACGCCGTCACCTCGCCGCTTTTAGGGTTCCCGGATGACCATCTTGACGCCGTCCCTCTTTAGCTCTTCAAAAATCCATTCTGGCTTATCAAGGCTTGACGCCGTCGGATCATGAACGTGACGCCGTCCCCTTATGATTTAAGCCGTGACGCCCTTGATTTAGTTAAAGCGTGACGCCGTCAGAATTCTCATGCAAACTCACTGGCCCGTCATGAGTAAATTTCACATCCAACTTTTCTTGCCAAGGCATGACGCCGTCCCATGTTAATTGTGACGCCGTCAAGAGTAACTTTTAGCCGATTCTTGAGACTTTGCCGTTTTCTTCACTTTAATGCTCCAAAAACGTCCAAAATGCCTCCTTTTCCAGATTTCTCCTCAAAAGTACCTAAAATGACAAAAGGAACGATTTAGGGCAATATTTGATCAAATAAATACGATTTCGGGCTTAAATGACCCCTTAAAAGCGGTACACTTTTCGCCTCATCAGTAAGTAACTAATCTAACATAGTATTGGCGACTGACTTTTCAGTTGCCGATAATATGCATTGGGGACTGAAATAACATGATACCAACCCATAGAAATAAGGACTGACTTTTTTATTTTGGTGACTGATCTCTGGTCCTCGTTGGTTCGATACAACAAGGACTGAATTTCAGTTGATAACGTCACTTTCCGTAACTAAGCTACTGTAACTGATTAGTGACTAGCAAAATCAGTCCTTGATAGACCATCCGTAACTGATCATGGTGTATCGGAGACTGATTTTTCAGTCTCTGAAAGCCTGTTTTTTTGTAGTGGCTGTTAATGAAGCACAAACCAAAAGAATGAGTTTTAGCTATTTTAGGTTACGATATACACTTATTTTGATGTTTGTACCTTTTTTGAGTCAAAAAATTATTGTTTTTGTTTTGGGTACAAATGGTATTTGATTTTTATGATATGAAATCTTAGGCTTTTTAGATCTTCCATTTTTTCTGTTGCAATGGGTTGTTTTGGGTACAATTTACACTTTCAAGACAATAGTTTACAGCATAAACAACTTATTAGCATCTAAATCATCTACACGCGCGGGTGAATGTCGCCGATTTATATGCACTAATAATAGGGAAATCATAACCATGTATCAAATTTTAATGTTAGGAATGAATGTACAAAGTTAATCAAGATTTTTTTTGAAACTTAACACAATAAATGATCCTGTGGCAAATATATGTGAAATAAAATACAATGAAACCAAATTTTGTAACCAAATTACTTTCAAAACTGATTCTTTGTAAAACTCAAGATATGTATCAATTTGATTAAAATTCAAATGATTCCATCATCGTTCCAATTATACTCCTAAATTATCTCAATTTGTTTAAAAATCATAACTGAAATGTAATTTCATATTTAAATAATTTTCAAATTTTGAATCCGTAATCAAAATGGACATATATTATATTTACATGCTTTCATTTTATGTTTACAACATTTACTTTAACAAAGTCAGTTCCATGAACAAACATTTTCTTTAACAACGTGTTTTGATAATCCTCTTAATGTTATTTCTACATATAATACATGATCAATTAATAAAGTCATTCCAGTTATTTTTGTTAAACATAATCTTCTGATTATCAATATTTCATTATTATTAAAATAATTACGAAAAACAATTTAATGAAGCGTACCCGCCCATCGGGCGGGTCATGAAGCTAGTGACTATATATACGGTACAATGGATGTTAGTTTTGTGGATATAAAATTAATAGAGTATGACCGGATTTGAACACGAGACTTCGGGATTGCACACTTTACGTATAAGTTTCAATGTTTTAATAATTAATATAATAAGTTATGTTTAATTATTAAATTCTCAAATAAACACTTAACAGACGTTAGTACTTAACGGGAATTGACTAACGATCGTTAAATGTTAAAGGGAGACGAATATATGGAAACAAGCCAAGAAAGATCTAGAATCCCTTAGGGATTCATGTATTCGGCCGAACAAAAGAGAGGAGGGGTAATCCTACCCTAACTTGGACTCCAAGATTGCTCTAGTATAAATACAAACCCCTTGTATTCATTCTAATCTAATCTTGGTTCCTTGCAAACCCTAACTTCTCTTCTTCTCTCCTCCCTTTGAGCTTAACCGATCGAACTAACCCCCTAAACCCTTAGGGTCGATTCTCATTAGCTCAAATCAAAGTGTTTGGTTTGTTTGTGATTCAAGAACCTAGCTTTTCTCATTGAAACGCTTGTAATACGTGTGTACAAGAACGAAGAACAAACATACTTTTGTTTGTGATCTTTTCCCTATTCGAATTTGCTATAGTCGAATTTACTAAACCCTAAGTTAGGGTTTAATTGGTTCTTGGTTGATTGATTTCTTGTTTTGCTAGAAATCATTAAGGTACGCATATTCTTTTAATTCGGTTAATTATATTACAGGTATTTGATCTTTACTTCCGTTGCATGCTTTGATGATGTTTACATGTTTATTATAATTGTTATGATATATAAATTCCAACAGTGGCATCATGAGCCGTTAATACTGAGTAATTAATTACCGAAACACATAAAATTGGATCTTTAGTGATCATTACATGTTTATGGTTTTCTAGGGTTTTAAAAATTTGTAAACCCTAATTTTTATAAATATGGGTCGATTACCTATATTTTTTTTATAATTAGGTTTTAGTTTTGTAAAACTTGTAGAAACCCTAGGATGCATGTAATTTTTTATGTGATTATTAATGAATATTTGTTATATGTCATTAATTGATATGCGATCCTTATGACTTGATTATTGTTAATAATAAGTGCTATGTGGGAATCCATGATGAAAACATGCATGTTTTGTCATGGATTATATTGAAGTTGATGTAATTGTTATGTGTTTTGGATTACATGCTATTATTATGCGATTGGAATTAATTAATTAGGGTTTTAGTAATAAAATTGTATGACACGTTTAATTACTAAAAATTAATTAATTATGTAATTAGGGAAGACCTAAAATTGGGGAAGACCCCATATGAATCGTTATATTAAATTAATTATGTGTGTTATTGTATATTGGTATGTGCTTAAACACATACCATTTCTAGACCAAAACCGGACCTAAAAAGACCAAAAACCCGACCAAAATGCCAAATATATTGTGTTTTTGTGTTTTTACATATGCAGGCACGGATATCGAAGAAAAGGACAAAAATCAAGAAAGAACTGGAAAAACGAGCACGAGATATGGAAGTGTTATTTTTAGCCGATGCCGGGAAGAAATTATGGTCAAAAAGTCAACCAAGGTCCTCCATCTATCAGAAGTTGTCAAATTCAGCCCTTGGATTATCTTTTAAATAATGGCAGATTTGGTCCCTATAATTTTCGGAATTAACAACAATGGTCCTTGTGTTATTTAAGCCTAAAAATCCTAAGCTTAAACCCGGACACTAATCCAAACCACCCCAACCTAACTAACTTACCCAGCCCATTCACTATAAACCCAAAACCCAACCCACTAAAACACCCGGTCAAAACTTTTAACTAAAACTTCGGTCAAAAAAAAATAATAAACAATCCAAACGCGCCCAAAAACCTTTTCCCCAAAAATTCACCAACCCAGAAATCTTACTGTAGCCACAAGAACCCTAGTTTTACCGTACAACTTTTACCACAATTAAGGGTATTTAGGACAATGATTGGCCTTTCTAGAAGACCCTGACGAGAAGAATGACACATGGCAGCTGCTGATTGGTCCGAACACGCATCAATTTTGATCCAAAGGCCAGAGATGAAGGATTGTTGATCAAGGGAAGATCTAAGGGTGGATTTGAGCTGTGGACACTCGAGGATCGCCAACGTGGACATCCCAGAAGGTTCTCCCTTCGGCTATAAATAGGACCTCAATCTTCATGTTAGGAGTGAGTTTTTTTTTAGTTAATGTTACTCTGCCAAATTTAATTTCTGTTTTGTAATCTTTAAATTCTCTTGTAAACTTTAAGTTTGTTAATGAAATTTTACTTTTAAATTTACTTTAATCCTGTTCTAGTTAATTTGTTTGTCTGATTTTAGTTATTTGAAGTTGTATTTAGTTGATTTAAATCATTTCCAGTATCATTTCTATTTACAATTCGACTTTAGTTAAACTCTCTTTTGAAAATCCAAAAACATTGAAAAATAATTCCAAAATACAAAAATAATTTTAATCACAGCTTCATCAAGTTGTTTTTATGAGTTTGGAGAAGCTTATATAAGCTCCTTAGCTTAATGTAAGTTTTTGTTCAGTACAATTCCATTGTTGCTTCACAAAAATCCAAAAGTCAAAGCATAGGTCAACTGTATAAGCTATTTGGATAACCTGTTGAGATCAGCTGGGATAGAAGCTGGATATTGGGTATAAGATTGGCTTTCATAAGCCTGGGTAGTTTTGGGTTGATTATATTCTGAGATCATTTCAGCAGGAAGAGCTTGTGAGAATTATTACATCTAGTTTACTTTTTGATTTCTGCTTATTATTTTCTGTCTATTTAGCTGCTCTTGTTATGTTTTTAATTGGTTGTAAGTAATATAGTCTAAGAACAAGATTTAAAATAGATTTAGAATTAAGATTATAAGTTGCCTTGGAAGAAATCTGTTTTAAAGATTGCTGATCTAGTAACTTTTCTGGCTTATTTAGATTAGGTTAGGAGTTAATTTTCAGTTCTAATAGCAGCTTACATAATAAACATTAGGTTTGATATCCGGGATTTGCCTTTTCAACTTATTTTAACGCTTATTTTGGGGCTGCAAATTCAGCCAACGTTGCTGATCTGAATTGTCCAATAGTGCGGCAGTTTTGTGTGGTTTTTCACTACTGATCTAGGCCAAATTTAACTTACCGATTAAGTTTTTGTGATAGGGCTTTTTAGATTTTAATAATCTCTGTTTGATAAGCTTTCCAAAACAGCTTTTATTTTAAAATTTGGTTGAGTTTTGAGCTTGTTTTAAGCTGTTGAATGTAGGTTGTTAGGACTGATACAAAAAGAAAATAAATAAAGCTAGTTTCTGAAATTGACATTTCTGGTCCCTCAATTTTCTGTTGAAGCTAAAATCGAATCTAGGTAGTTTTAGAATTAAAATAGTTTGTTTTTCTGGCAATTTTAGTCCCTGTCTTTATCAAGTTTATATTATAATTAGTTTTTAATTCATAAAAAATTATAAAAAAGTCAAAAAAATATTTTTCTTTTTCCAAAAATTTTCTTTTATCAGATTTAATATAGGAAAATTATTTTTATATTTTTAAGTTTTAAATTTCACAAAATCACTTTTATTTACGTTTTAAAATTCGTCGTGTAACGTTTTTAAATTTTAATTTTCGTTTTTAGGTTCGTATGCTTAGCTTAGTTGTTTTCTTAGCATAATTAGTTGTTTTTATTTCATATTTTATTGTTCGTAGTATAAAAATCACAAATCAATCACTTTTTCACACACATTCACCACACGTATTCGACACCGTTACAACAACTCGATATTCGACCTTCGTTGGGACACGACCCGGGGAAAACGCATACGTTGAGTTTTACCCTTGGAAAATAATATACTAAAAATATTAAATCAAAAAATGGCGCCGCTGCCGGGGAAGGCTTGAAAAGAGTTGGAGTTTCGCCATAAGAATCGTGTTTTGAAGACCCTTCCTCGGAAGTTTTCGTTTTCATACAAATAAAAATACAAAAATATAATAATTAAAAAACACTTTTCCTAAAGTGTTTTCATCTTAATAAACATCCTCGGTCTTCCGTTGAAGGAGGGCGGTTGTAAACCATTCCGAAATAACAACAAAAGAGATCGGAAAATTAAACGTTTCTTGGATTATTTCTTTACTACAACCTAATTACGGGGTTTAAGGAGGTCTTGACATTAAATTGCAGACCGAAGAGAGATCCATTCTTCTCTCCCGCCACGCTGCGCGTAGTTTTGAAAGAAACGAGTACGGTTGATTAACGATCACCAAAAAGAAAATAAATCTAATCTTTCTTATAAAAATAAAAATCCAAAAATATTTTATTTTCAAATTTGGTTTTCCTTTTTGATTTTGTGTTTGTTTTTGGTGTATGCACACCCGATCTTCTACTTCTCACCCTCTTCTTTCACCACTATCGAATCCCGAGAGGATTATTCGTCACAATCACCGTGTTCATTTCTCAACCGTTGAGGAAATGGCCGACGAACCAAACAATCAACACCCGCCGGTGGGTGGTGATAATCACATGCCAGCTCCCGATCTCCGAACGATGGAGGAGCTGTGCCAACCCACAATGCACGGACGTGGTGGCCCGATTGCCCCCGTCAATATTCAAGCCGCCAATTTTGGACTTAAGCATCATATGATTCAACAAGTCCAAAACTCGTGCCAATTCCATGGCTTGCCGGGTGATGATGCGAACAAGCATCTTGACAAATTCATAACCGTCACCCAAAGTATGAAACAAAATGGGGTCTCCGATGACGCCCTCCGTCTATATCTCTTTCCTTATTCATTGACGCATCATGCCACCGCTTGGTTTGATCGTCTTCCCAAGAACTCCATTCGTAGTTTCGACGAAATGGTTACGAATTTCTTGGCGAAATATTTCCCACCGTCGATGGTGACGAAATTAAGGAATGAGATTAGCAATTTCCGTCAGCTTCCCGATGAATCATTGTTTGAGGCATGGGAACGCTACAAGTTATCGATTGATCGGTGTCCAAACCA
This sequence comes from Artemisia tridentata subsp. tridentata, assembly GCA_021014915.2. Taxonomy (NCBI): domain Eukaryota; kingdom Viridiplantae; phylum Streptophyta; class Magnoliopsida; order Asterales; family Asteraceae; genus Artemisia; species Artemisia tridentata. The sequence continues at coordinate 417,119,021 of CP139504.1, forward strand.
CAATATGTTATTGGTCACTATTATAGATACCTTCTATAACGGTTTGACATTACGACACCGTGATACGATTAATGCTGCTGCCGGTGGTACGTTTATGAAACGTCGACCCGAAGAGTGCTATGATCTCATAGAAAATATGACCACCCACCATAATTTCTGGGATTCCTCTGCCGAGAGGAATGAGTCAACAAGATCTAGCACTGATTCCTCTACTTCCGAGATAGCCGCTCTTTCTAAACAAATGAATGATTTGTCAACGGCTATCTTGAGAATTCATCAAAATCAGATTTCAACTCAAAACAACAACAATCAAGTCAATGTTGTTAACCATAGTTGTGAAACTTGTGGTGGTCCTCACCAATATTTCGAGTGCCCAGCCGCCGGTGGCTACACTCAAGAGAACGTTTATGCTGCTACGGGAACCTACAACACGGGTGGTAATGGTTACCAACCCCAAGGTGACCGTAATTTGCTCAGCTACCGTTCTAACAACTTCCTCGGACCACCCGGTTTCCCACCTAATCAAAATCAGCAAGTGCAAAACCGTAATGTTCCAAATAATCAAAATCAAAATCGGGGCAATCAAGGTTATCAAAACCAAGGGAATTATAACCAAGCCCCGAATCAAGGAAATTTTCAAAACAACCAAGGTTTTGTTCAAAACAACCGAGGGCCAAATCTTCCAAACAATCAAAATCAAGGATTTGTGCCAAACCCATCGCCCTCGGATGAGTTATTAAAACAATTCATTCTTCAAAACCAACAACAACAAAAGAAACAAGAGGAAATGAATAGAATGATGATTAATCAAATAACCGAATTGAACAAACGTTTAAATGATCGACCCTCGGGTTCGGGTACTACTACTCTTCCAAGCAACACGATCGCCAACCCGAGGGGCGATGCTAAGGCGATCACTACTAGGAGCGGTGTTTCATATGATGGACCCACGGCTCCGACTACCGATTCTTCTCTACCTCCCAAGGTAGTCGTCCGTGAGACCGAGGCGACCAAGGACACGGAACCTCCTACTAACAACGGAGGAACCAAAGACGTCCAACCTCCGGTTGTCCACCCATCTGAACCAGAAGTTGTGCTTGAGCCCGAAAAAGCTCCCGTTAAGACCACACTTCCGTATCCTTCGAGATTGAGTGATCAAAAGCTCCGCGACAAAGCTTCGAGTCAAATGGAAAAATTCTTTCAAATATTCCAAGAATTACATTTTGATATAAGCTTCGCGGATGCTTTGCTCTTGATGCCTAAATTCACTTCCACACTCAAAAGTTTGTTGAGCAATAAAGAAAAATTATTTGAAATGACAAAAACTCCAGTGAACGAAAACTGCTCCGCGGCAATTCTCAAAAAGCTTCCGGAAAAGCTTGGAGATCCCGGAAAATTCCTTATCCCATGTGAATTTCCGGGAATGGTTGAATGCCACGCCTTGGCCGATCTTGGTGCAAGCATCAACCTAATGCCGTTATCCTTCTGGAAGAAACTTTCTCTACCCGATCTCACCCCCACTTGCATGACCCTCGAGCTTGCGGATCAGTCCATCACCCTTCCTAAAGGTGTAGCCGAGGATGTCTTTGTAAAGGTGGGGCAGTTCCATTTTCCAGCAGATTTTGTGGTAGTTGATTTTGACGCCGATCCCTGGGTTCCTCTTATTCTAGGAAGATCATTCTTGAGGACTAGACGGGCTTTGATCGATGTCTATGGTGAAGAAATTACTTTGCGGGTCGATAAGGAAAAAGTTACGTTCAATATTAATCCGAATTCAAAACCTCAAACCGAAAAATGCAATGTCGCTATAGTTGATCAAAAGTCCGATCCCGTAATTGCTTCTAAAAGAGTTGATCCAAACCTTTCAAGATTCACGGTCAAGAGTTTGTCAGAAAAACGTGCTGAGCTCAAGGCTATGAAAATCAATCCTGGATCAAGCAAATGGTTTGAGTGTTGTACTGCAAATGCTAAGAATGTTCTTGACGATGATGATGAAGACGAATCGGAGACTACAACGGAAGCGGTGGAAATTGCTAGCTCTAAGAGCACACCTCTTGTCCCACCTCCAGAACAAGTTTATCACATCGAGATTCTTAATTCCGACTCTTCCCATCTTTCTCCTACGATGGAAGAAAATGTTATCTCTAGGGAAGAGGTCGAGGTGTTCTTTGATAAAACTCCAATTTCTCCGGAAATTGTTGAGACTGACAGTGATCCGGGGGAAGATGAGACATTAAAAATAATTGATGAACCATTCATTTCCCTTCCCCCGGAAGAAGTTATTCTTGAAGAAAAGCCGTCAGATCCTTTGGAGCTCGAGCTCGAGGATGCTTGTACCGAATATGAGAGTTTTACGTTCGACACGGCTAGTGGCAATCCCACTTCTGATCTCAATCTTTCTATCCCATCTTTTGAAACCTTCTTCTTCGATATTGATCATTCGGAGGAGACGAGTAGTGGCAGTACCACTTCTCATGCTCATATCTCTCCTCCCGAATATGAATCATTTCATTTTGATATGAATGATCTTTATCCCGACAAGTTCTCCGATGAACTTTCTTTCTTTCTATCTCCTCCAGAATATGATAAATTCTATTTTGATCTGGAGGAAGATTCTAGTCTGGGGGGAGGTGTCCCTTCTCATGAAGATTTCATCCCGACCCTCCCGCCCGAGACTTTTGACAAAATTTCTGCTGATGATGAAGAGCTTATTATGATCATCATCAACATCTTTATGCTCTTCATCACATATACTGTGGCTTCTTCCATCCTTCACTCCGTTGGGAGTGAGGATACCATCTTTGACCCCGGTATTACCATTTCTAGTTCTTCTTTCTAAAAATACCGTGGGTATCTCATCGGAGTGGAACTTTCATGTGCTTCAGTGTTTATCCAAACATTTTGAACGAAAGTCCGATTGAGATTATTTCTTCCACATGCTCCCCCAAGGAAAATTAAATTCGGGGTCGAGTCAAGCTCATGTGACTCGGTTAACAAAAACAAGCGCTTCGTGGAAGGCACCCCATGCTTATCCATCTATCCTCTTATCTTATTTCTAATAAAGCGTGAGGAGGGATCCCCTCTTCCGTATCTTGTGTTTCGTGTTTTCTGTGACATGTCCAGGAATGCTCGATGATGAAGACTCTCGTGCTCGTAATTTCCTTCACGCTACTCGAGTTTCATCATTCATTTCTTATCAATATCCTAAATCTTATCATTTTACATCTATCTTTTGGCATAATTAATAAACGGCCTTAGATTTATGTAGGAGAGCCCTTACCTTTAAGACATTGAGGACAATGTCTCGTTTTAGTCTGGGGGGTAATCTGTCGATTTGATTTTTGCCTTGCATTTTTGCCGTTTTCTCATGCAATCCCGTTTTTCCTCCAAAATTTTGAAAAAATCCAAAAAAATGAGAAAAATTTAAAATTTTTGTGCAAAAATATAATAAATTTTTGACATTTTTGTTGACTTTCCGCTAGAGAGAGTAGGAATAAAATTCTGACTTGATCGGGCGTGTTGAGCCCTAGCTTGTCTCCTTAACCTTTTATAATCCATAAGCTCGTGCTAGTCTTTTACACAAGGAGCTAGAAAACGCGAATTCTTTTTAAGAGTTTGCAAGCTCCCGTAGTTGACTTTATATATGCATGGCTTGATTATTTGGCTAAGCATTCGCGGATCTTATTCTTTAAGATTTTAAATTTGCGAAGAACGAGAAATGATAGAGTTGTTTATAAGTTAGATTGCTAAACGTGGAGTAGTTGGATCTCTTTAGAGCTCATCGAAGTTATTTGTGGCTTTTTGTTCCCATAAGCTTGTTTCACCTTAAAAATAGAAATCTAGGAATAATTAAAGGTATTTTGGTTTTGGCGATGATTAGTTTTTATTTCTTCCTTAGAGAATTCTTGCTTATGAAAGTTGGGTACACATCAAGGTACTGCCAGTGTTACGGTGTAATAGACTATTCCATCTTGCCGGCTCGCAACCGATGTTGGGATTGTTATAAAAGCCGTAGGACTCGGGATTTGGCAAAATATATAATGAATAATGATTAATAATAATAATCCAAAGCCATAAAAAGTTTTCTGCATCTTGCCGGTTCGCAGCCGATGTTGTAGACTTCTAATAAAGGCAGAGGAAAAATTCCAAGGTCATAATAGACTATCACATCTTGCCGGTTCGCAGCCGATGTTGTGATTGTTATAAAAGGCCAAGGATTTAATACGTATATGTGCTTAATAATGTTAAAAATTCCAAATTTCGACTCCGAGGTATCCTAATAAAGGCTTTTGTCTCTGGACTCGTAGATGAGTTGTTTCGGTCGCAAATAAAAGGGATATTCTCAAAATCGTGTTAAATCAGAGACCTTGATGTGGACCTCATTTTTGTATGCAACGGTTATCGAGGGAAGGTTTGGAAACTACTTAGCGTCTAAACTAGGTATCTTTATCAGACTAAAAAATTATCGAAATGAGAATTTGAAGAAATTCATTTCTCACCAAAAATAAAATAAATAGAGGAAAATAGGAATTTGGGAACAAAGAGTCCACAATTAGCTTTCTGAGTAGTGTTGGCAATCTAACTTATAAATAACAATGATTTCGTTTTTAAGCTTAGTTTGGGGACTTGTGAAAAATCAGGGACGACGAATTTTATCCGTATGGTCACTTCTTTATGAGTCGTGTTTCCTGCTCAATGACCCTAAAAGTTATCGTCAGATAATGATTGTCGACAAAGCCGTCATATGAATAATAATAAAATACAAAAATAGAATAAAATGGAAAATCGGGGAGTTTTTAGAACTTAAGATTTCTTAATCTCTTTTGAAAATTTTGCTACTTCTCAAAATTAGTAAAAAGAGATTGGAAATTTTCGGTTTTCGAAATCGTGTTTTTATAACATTGCATGAGGACATTGCAATAGCTTAGTCTGGGGGAATTTTGGTATGTGCTTAAACACATACCATTTCTAGACCAAAACCGGACCCAAAAAGACCAAAAACCCGACCAAAATGCCAAATATATTGTGTTTTTGTGTTTTTACATATGCAGACACGGATATCGAAGAAAAGGACAAAAATCAAGAAAGAACCGGAAAAACGAGCACGAGATATGGAAGTGTTATTTTTAGCCGATGCCGGGAAGAAATTATGGTCAAAAAGTCAACCAAGGTCCTCCATCTATCAGAAGTTGTCAAATTCAGCCCTTGGATTATCTTTTAAATAATGGCAGATTTGGTCCCTATAATTTTCGGAATTAACAACAATGGTCCTTGTGTTATTTAAGCCTAAAAATCCTAAGCTTAAACCCGGACACTAATCCAAACCACCCCAACCCAACTAACTTACCCAGCCCATTCACTTAAACCCAAAACCCGACCCACTAAAACACCCAGTCAAAACTTTTAACTAAAACTTCGGTAAAAAAAAAATAATAATAAACAATCCAAACGCGCCCAAAAACCTTTTCCCCAAAAATTCACCAACCCAGAAATCTTACTGTAGCCACAAGAACCCTAGTTTTACCGTACAACTTTTACCACAATTAAGGGTATTTAGGACAATGATTGGCCCTTCTAGAAGACCCTGACAAGAAGAATGACACATGGCAGCTGCTGATTGGTCCGAACACGCATCAATTTTGATCCAAAGGCCAGAGATGAAGGATTGTTGATCAAGGGAAGATCTAAGGGTGGATTTGAGCTGTGGACACTCGAGGATCGCCAACGTGGACATCCCAGAAGGTTCTCCCTTCGGCTATAAATAGGACCTCAATCTTCATGTTAGGGGGGAGTTTTTTTTAGTTAATGTTACTCTGCCAAATTTAATTTCTGTTTTGTAATCTTTAAATTCTCTTGTAAACTTTAAGTTTGTTAATGAAATTTTACTTTTAAATTTACTTTAATCCTGTTCTAGTTAATTTGTTTGTCTGATTTTAGTTATTTGAAGTTGTATTTAGTTGATTTAAATCATTTCCAGTATTATTTCTATTTACAATTCAACTTTAGTTAAACTCTCTTTTGAAAATCCAAAAACATTGAAAAATAATTCCAAAATACAAAAATAATTTTAATCACAGCTTCATCAAGCTGTTTTTATGAGTTTGGAGAAGCTTATATAAGCTCCTTAGCTTAATGTAAGTTTTTGTTCAGTACAATTCCATTGTTGCTTCACAAAAATCCAAAAGTCAAAGCATAGGTCAACTGTATAAGCTATTTGGATAAGCTGTTGAGATCAGCTGGGATAGAAGCTGGATATTGGGTATAAGATTGGCTTTCATAAGCCTGGGTAGTTTTGGGTTGATTATATTCTGAGATCATTTCAGCAGGAAGAGCTTGTGAGAATTATTACATCTAGTTTACTTTTTGATTTCTGCTTATTATTTTCTGTCTATTTAGCTGCTCTTGTTATGTTTTTAATTGGTTGTAAGTAATATAGTCTAAGAACAAGATTTAAAATAGATTTAGAATTAAGATTATAAGTTGCCTTGGAAGAAATCTGTTTTAAAGATTGCTGATCTAGTAACTTTTCTGGCTTATTTAGATTAGGTTAGGAGTTAATTTTCAGTTCTAATAGCAGCTTACATAATAAACATTAGGTTTGATATCCGGGATTTGCCTTTTCAACTTATTTTAACACTTATTTTGGGGCTGCAAATTCAGCCAACATTGCTGATCTGAATTGTCCAATAGTGCGGCAGTTTTGTGTGGTTTTTCACTACTGATCTAGTCCAAATTTAACTTAGCGATTAAGTTTTTGTGATAGGGCTTTTTAGATTTTAATAATCTATGTTTGATAAGCTTTCCAAAACAGCTTTTATTTTAAAATTTGGTTGAGTTTTGAGCTTGTTTTAAGCTGTTGAAAGTAGCTTGTTAGGACTGATACAAAAAGAAAATAAATAAAGCTAGTTTCTGAAATTGACATTTCTGGTCCCTCAATTTTCTGTTGAAGCTAAAATCGAATCTAGGTAGTTTTAGAATTAAAATAGTTTGTTTTTCTGGCAATTTTAGTCCCTGTCTTTATCAAGTTTATATTATAATTAGTTTTTAATTCATAAAAAATTATAAAAAAGTCAAAAAAATATTTTTTTTTTCCAAAAATTTTCTTTTATCAGATTTAATATAGGAAAATTATTTTTATATTTTTAGGTTTTAAATTTCACAAAATCACTTTTATTTACGTTTTATAAATCGTCGTGTAACGTTTTTAAATTTTAATTTTCGTTTTTAGGTTCGTATGCTTAGCTTAGTTGTTTTCTTAGCATAATTAGTTGTTTTTATTTCATATTTTATTGTTCATAGTATAAAATCACAAATCAATCACTTTTTCACACACATTCACCACACGTATTCGACACCGTTACAACAACTCGATATTCGACCTTCGTTGGGACACGACCCGGGGAAAACACATACGTTGAGTTTTACCCTTGGAAAATAATATACTAAAAATATTAAATCATATATATTTATCGTAGGACTTACGCAACCAATTATTGGTGTATGTGGTCCATTGGTAACTAGCTCGAAAACCAATGGGAGTCTTAGATCAATATATACATGTTAATTGATTTATTTAGCATGTACATTATTTAAGCCGTTTATTTTTATTTATTTGCGTATTTGTTTATATATGTTTATGACATGATTGTAAGCAAAAGGGTAAATTTTTGGAATAGAAAATAAACTGGACTTAATAATGGTGAAATATGGTTTTAAGCTTCAAAAATCTTAAACTTTTAATTGATTGATGCAACTGTACCAAATGGTCGAACGGCGGACCTAATTTGACAAACTATAAGGTGGGTTTAAGGTTGGTTTCGTATTAAATTGTGGCCTCAAAGAGACTGCATTCTGTCTCTCTGCTCGCTTGTGCGTCAAATTAGACTTACCAAGTATAAACATCATATGTACAAAGCATCTTAAGGCAAAGTTGTAAGTTTCTCAACGCCTCAATTAAAACTTTGCTGATTTAAGCTTAGTAAAGAAACTAATGTGTAAAAGTTTTTTATTTGAAACATATGATACAAGATGAGTGCATGACATCTTTGTACATATTTTTGATAACACACATCAAAAATACTACCCTTTAATTTAAGTTATATGCCATCCAATGAAACGGAAACACCTGAGATTACTATTTACGTTATTGTGAGACTTAGCTAGATGGTAGTCAAAGGGTAAATCTCCATTTGTCGTGAGATCGAGCATGGATGAATTTGCAGTTTTTTAAGTTGGTTAAGTTAATTGAGTTGATAGTGAGATCTGATCACTCAAGGCATGAGATGGGGATAAAACATGCTTACATTGCAACTGAAGTTGGCAAAATATGTAAATCCCATAATTTCTAGGAATTGCAATTTGTATATTGGCAATTGAGTTTCGACTCGTACCTTATTGAATACTTTCATTACTAGCAGATCAACTGATGTGATGAAACTATGTCAATTTGGATCCTAGTTTTCAGTGAAAATTAAATGGTTATTGTTATTTACCATGGGTATTTAATTTTCTTGAAAGGTTTTATTATCGAAAATACTAACATTTGAACTTTTTCTGTAGAAATGGCTCAACCCAATAACGTTGTACAAAGTTTTGCCTTCAAAGTTATTTTTGAAGGAGAAAAATCGACTGGCCCTAAAGCAATTTTTGATTTGATCAAGAAATTGTATTGCTGTAAGCAAGGGGATGGTAAACCAGTAGCTGATCATGTGTTGGTCGTGAAGAGTTACATGGACCAGCTATCACAGATCAACTATGTTGTTCCTGAGGATACATGTGTGAACCTAATCATCCAATCCTTGAACAAGGATTTTATGGGTTTTGTTCCGACTTACAACATGCATTGCTCGGGGAAGACAGTAACGGAATTGCTCGCAATGCTCGTTGACTATGAAAAGGGTTTACCAGGCAAGACTCCTACTCCTGAGGCATTAGCTATACGAGGAGGTAGGATTCATAAGCCCAACAAACCACAACAAATGCCTAAGAAGCAGAATCCTCCTAAGAAGAAGGAGAATCCCAAGAAGGATTTGGCTGCTTGTCACCACTGCAACACTCCAGGACATTGGAAGAGGAACTGTCCATTGTTTCTAGAAGAGTTGCGTCAGAATAAAAATAAGAAGGCTGGGAATGTCGCGAGCACTTCAGGTATTTTTATGATTGAATTATTTTCTTTTCCTCGTAAGCATAATTCCTGGGTATATGATACGGGATGTGGTACTCATATTTGTAACACATCACAGGGACTTAGAGGAGCAAGGAAGTTGGCCTATGGAGAAAGATACTTGTACGTAGGAAATGGCATACGTGCAGTTGTTGAAGCCATAGGGACATTCGATTTAGTCTTACCTTCGAGTTTAAAACTAGTTTTGAATAATTGTCATTATGCACCTTCTATAATTAGAGGTGTCATTTCAGTTTCTTTGTTATTGGATATTGGTTTTGTTCACACATTTATTAATAATGGAATTTCAGTTTCTTTAAATAATGTTTTTTACTTTAATGCAATTCCAATAAATGGTGTGTTTGAAATTGACATGGAGAATCATGTGTCCAATAGAAATAATTCTGTGTATAGCATTAGCAATAAGAGAATCAAGTCAGACTTGGATTCATCTTATCTTTGGCACTGTCGTCTTGCACATATTGGCAAGAAACGCATGGAAAAGTTGCAACATGATGGGCTTTTGCAAAATATCAATGATGAATCATTTGATAAATGCGAATCTTGCATATCTGGGAAGATGACAAGGAAACCTTTTTCACATCAACTGGAAAGGGCTACAGATCTACTTGGATTAAAGATATTGATGTGTGTGGTCCACTTAGACATGTGTTAAAACGCGGTGCTAGCTACTTCTTAACCTTTACGGATGATTACAGTCATTATGGTTATGTTTATTTACTTAAACATAAACATGATGTCTTTGAGACATTCAAGGTTTTCAAAAGTGAAGTAGAATTACAACTCGGTAAAAAGATTAAGGCTCTTCGATCTGATAGAGGTGGTGAATATTTAAGCCAAGAGTTTAAAGATTATTTAGCTGAGTGTGGTATTGTCCAGCAACTCACATCTCCTTATACTCCACAACAAAATAGTGTATCTGAAAGGAGAAATCGTACATTGTTAGATATGGTACGATCTATGTTTAATCTTACAACTCTTCCCTTATCCTTTTGGGACTATGCCCTTGAAACTGTTGTTCTCATATTGAATATGGTTCCAACTAAGAAGGTTGATAAGACTCCATATGAATTATGGACTGGAAAAACTCCCAACTTTTCTTACTTAAAGGTCTGGGGTTGTGAGGCGTTTGTTAAACGTGACTCACTAGATAAACTCCAACAGAGATCTGTTAAGTGTATCTTCATAGGATACCCAAAGGAAACAATGGGTTACTACTTTTACTTCCCACCAGAAAATAAAGTCATTGTGGCTAGGTATGGAGATTTCTTTGAAAAGAATCTTATATCTCAAGAATTCAGTGGGAGAATTTATGATCTGGAACATGATCAAGAAGATACATCACCTTCTGAAAATACTAGCACACTTCCTGTGGAACCTAAAAGTCTAGGTCCTCCACCTGAAGTTGAAGTGGTTCCCATTTGCAGATCTGCAAGAACTGTAAAAGCTCCTGAACGTCTATGTCTTAACGTAGAGTGTGAGGAAACTATACTAGGGGATCTTGATGAACCTACTAGTTATAAGGCTGCCATTAATAGTCCTGAAAAAGGATAAATGGCAGGTTACTATGAATGGGGAAATGCAATCCATGAGAGACAACGAAGTCTGGATTGAAGTAGACCTTCCTCCCAATGCCAAGGTAGTTGGAAGTAAGTGGCTCTTCAAGAAGAAAACTGACATAGATGGCAATGTACACACCTATAAAGCTCGTTTGGTAGCTAAAGGCTTTACCCAAACATATGGTGTTGATTACGAGGAGACCTTTTCTCCTGTAGCTGACATTAGAGCTATTAGGATTCTCATAGCTATAGCAGCATACTATGACTATGAGATTTGGCAAATGGATGTCAAAACCACCTTCTTAAATGGTCGCATAGATGAAGACATCTATATGGCGCAACCTGAGGGGTTTGTGAATCCAGAATTTCCTGAGCGTGTATGCAAGCTTCAAAGATCCATTTATGGATTGAAGCAGGCATCAAGGCAATGGAATAAGAGATTTGATGAGGAAATCAAAAGGTTTGGATTTACTCAGAATCTTGATGAGCCATGTGTATATCACAAAGCTAGTGGGAGTAATGTTACTTTCCTTATCCTATATGTCGATGACATATTGATCATGGGAAATTATATACCAAGTTTAAACGAGGTTAAGTCCTATCTTGGTAAATGCTTTTCTATGAAGGATTTAGGAGAAGCAGCATACATCCTTGGAATCAAGATCTACAGAGATAGATCAAAGCGGTTGATTGGATTAAGCCAAAGTGCTTACATTGATAAAATATTGAAGAGATTCAATATGCAAAATTCCAAGAAAGGATATTTGCCAATGCAAGTAGAACATGGCTTAAGTAGCAAACTATGTGCTTCAACACCTGAAGAGGTAGCACACATGAGAAAAGTTCCATATGCTTCAGCAGTAGGATCTATCATGTATGCAGTAAGATGCACAAGGCCAGATGTGGCGTTTGCACAAAATATGACCAGTCGTTATCAACAGAACCCAGGTGGACTTCACTGGCATGCTGTTAAGAACATTCTTAAGTATTTAAGGAATACAAAAGAGATGTTTCTAGTGTATGGGGGAAATCCAGATGCAGAACTTGGTGTTACAGGTTTTTGCGATGCGTCCTGGCAAACTGATAAAGATGATACAAAGTCTCAGACGGGTTATGTCTTTGTCATTAATGGAGGAGCAGTAGACTGGAAGAGCAAGAAGCAGAGTACAATAGCGATGTCTGCAACAGAAGCTGAGTATATGGCTGCATCAGAAGCTGCGATGGAAGCTGTTTGGATAAGGAAATTCATTTCGGGGCTAGGAGTTATGCCGTCAATTGAATTACCTGTTAATATGTATTGTGACAATTCTGCCGCAATTACATTCGCCAATGAACCTGGAGTCATGAAGGGCGCCAGACACTTTCCTAGAAGATATCACTATGTTCGAGAACAAGTCGAAATAGGTGAAATCAATTTACTCAAAGTTCACACAGATGACAATCTAGCTGATCCCTTTACGAAGGCTTTACCTAAGAAAAAGCTTACTCAACATGCCAATGGCATTGGACTTCGTTTAGCTAGTAGTTTCATGTAAATCTGTGGTTAGTATTTGGATAAAGGATAATGTAAACAATTATTATCTTAATGAAATAAAATATTTTGTTATGTTTATTTTTATTTATAATATTGTATCTTATATTTGCATGTTTAATCAATGAATAACTTATGTTATTCTAAATAGTATGTTGTCAATCAATGATATGGGAATATTATTGAATTAAGACAAATCTGAGTTTTGGTAGAATATACTTAAGTATATTGATGCGTTGGACATACCAAATTCACATGATATTCAATAAATGAATAAATTGAATATAGGACAGATCCCAACCACATGATTGTACTTTATGGATCTTTGTCATTAAAGTAAATCATGAATATTTATCCTCAGACTTGAGATACCAGATAACTGTCGCGGATGTAGCTCATTTTCTATAAGATAGTCTAACGCTATCCGTAACTGGTAGTTATAAGGGATATTTTCAGAGGTGATGCGAAGTTCAAGGGTTATGCTTGTAGTCAAGAAAGAATTTGTTCCTTTAAATTTGTTTTGAAGTATAATACTGCTGGACCCCTCGTAAAGTTAACAAGATGTTTGCATGGCCATGCCCAAGATCTATCTGGAATACGTTCGGATGATTTGGTAATCTTGATCAATTATAAATAACGAGAAACAGAATAGTTAATTATGGAATGACTTAGATCCATATCCATGTTAACGTGGTATTAGAAACAAAAGGATAAGTATGATGATGATTCATCAAAGGTTTTTCCAGGAAACCACACTCAGGGTCGTTCTGGGGGCATTGGGGTGTTATGCTAGACTAACCAATTTCATTTGTAACCACTGGTAAAATTTCACCTTATAATAAACTATACTTATCCTTTTCTACGTATAATTTTTTTATCATTATATATTATTATCTGATCATAACTACTATCTCATGTGACGTAGCTCACATCCTCGATAAACGTGCTCACATGCAACCCAACCTTAACTTGTTGAATGTTTATGCATATAAACATTTTTACATGACAACTATAAAACTTTACCATATCTCACTTCCCACTTTATGTAAATTCGTTAACGTACGTTTAAAACTAAATATATCATATCCATTAGAATTTCTATGAAACCCTAACTTATTATAACAACAATTATGAACAACCAAACCCTAAAACACTAAAGTACAGCTTATTAAGACTAAGGTACAAGCATCTAAAGCACAGAAACCCTAAATCCACTTTAACACCCGATACAAACTTCAATTTCAGTAAACTATTGTTGGGAATTAAATATTCAAGATGTTTAATATCGGATTCTATTCAAAGAAATACTCTAAGTGTGTTTCTGCTGCTAGTGCATTTGGTTCCTGCTGATAATGTTTGTTCCTGCTGCTAGAACATTTGATCCTGCTGTTAGCGATAAATGATTCTGCTGCTAGGCTTAACATTCTGTTGTTGTTGATCCTGCTGCTAGTGTACTTGATCCTGCTGCTAGCGATAACTCATTGCTGCTGCTATTGTACATTCTGCTACTAAGTGGATAAGAATGAAAAGATATTATTTGTATTTTGGTCAACAATATACGGTAGATAATATCTTACCCCATGTGCTTAGTTAACAAGTTGTATACACAGATACATGTTGTATCTTATGTACTGACACACTCAAGCTAAGTTAACAAGTAGTTCGACTAGACTTTAAGCAATATTGTAAAGATCTTCTTGGACTATAAAAGAAGATCTTAGACTCGATATTATGCGCGAATAAGTAGATGTTAATGTGTTATTATTAGAACTCATAACAGTTAAGACATAGAACAAACACAAGAATATCACAAGTTAGAAAAACTTAAGATTCAAGGTTGTAACCCTAGTGATATTTCAAGATCACTCATATTATTATCATTAATAATATTGAATCGTTTGGTGAAAATCTTTCATTGTTCATTGTCATAGAACAAACACAACCATTCCATTTCCATAATACAAATCACCTTCTAAGTGTGGTTAAGTAAATTCCGCGTACTTAATCATATTCACTCAATATATCATACACACAAAGAACGTAAGGTTTAACCACCTTAACTGTGTGCAACAATCCTAACAAGTGGTATCAGAGCATCAGGCTGATATTATTGATTTAGAAGAAGAAGCTGAAGAAATGGATGTTGAATCTATTCAGAAAAATGTTGCTGCAAAGATTCCCATGCTCAAACCGAATGAGTTTGAGATGTGGAGGCTGAGGATAGAGCAATATTTCCAAGTGCAAGATTATACACTTTGGGAAATCATTGAAGATGGAAACTCTTACCAGCCTACCACCACTACATCAACAGTGGACGGCAAAGATGTATCAACTCTGCAGACAAAGCCATCATCTGCAGAAGATAGAATAAAGAAGAAAAATGACTTGAAGGCAAGAAGCATGCTGATGATGACCATTCCCAATGATCAACTTCTAAACTTCAGCAAGTTCAAGGATGCCAAGTCATTGTTTGAAGCTATTATTGCCAGGTATGGTGAAAATGAAGCCACCAAGAAAACCCATAAGACACTGCTCAAGCAGCAGTTTGAAAACTTCTCCTCTACATACAATGAAACTCTTGACCACATGTTTAATAGGCTTCAGAATATTGTGAGCCAACTTGCTATTTTTGGGATTGAAATGCCTCAAGAAGATTTGAACTCAAAATTTTTGAGAAGCTTACCAGAAGAGTGGGCTATGCATGTTGTTGTCTGGAAGAACAAACCAGACTTAGACACCATGGAACTGATGGACTTGTATAGCAACTTCAAGATTGTGGAGCAAGATTTGAAGAAGAATGGAGGTACTAGTTCTAATACTGGGAACAAGGCATTTATGTCAACTCCTAGTACCTCAAAATCAAGTGAAGAGGTGAAAGTTGTTGATGATGTTGGTGCTGCTAGTTCATCAAGTAGTACCATAAGTATTTTGGATGAAAAGTCTTGTTGTGCCTTTCTTACAAGTCAGAACATTGGGTCCATGCTCTCCTATGAAGACCTCCAAGAGATCCATGATGATGATCTGGAGGAAATGGATCTAAAATGGCAAATTTCTCTTCTTAGCATGAGAGCCAAGAAGTTCTATCACAAGACGGGGAAGAAGCTCATAATCAGCAACACTGATGTTGCTGGTTTTGATAAGTCAAAGATAGAGTGCTATAACTGCCACATGATGGGTCATTTCTCAAGAGAGTGTAGAAGACCAAGGCAGCAAGATAGCAAGAATAGAGGTTTTGGAAGCAAATCCAAAACAGAGGAGGTTATTGAGCCAAAAGCTATGGTAGCTATTGATGGCTTAGGTTTTGATTGGAGCTTCATGGCAGATGAAGAAGAAACTCCTGCTCAGATGGCACTTATGGCTTTTTCTGCTACTGAGGTACAAAATCATAAAGCTTGTTCAAATACTTGCACTGCTCTTAATGCTCTACAGGTTTTAATGAAACAATATGATGATCAAAAGATAGAGCTAAGCAAGACTTTTCAAAACTTTATAAACTATAAGCTTGGAGTAGAAAAGCTAGAGAAACAAATCACATACTATAAGGAAAATGAATTAGCTTTTTCTGATGACAAAGCTCTCCTAAGACAGGACATATTCTTTAGAGATGCTGAAATTAAGCTTTTGAGAGAAGCTTTTGATAGGGTCAAAAAGGAAAATGAAAACATTCACTTGACTACTGAGGCACTAGAACATGCTTCTAGAAGTGTGCACAACATAGTAGAATGTCAGGTGATTAATAGAGCTAAGTCAGGAGTAGGATATAAGAGTGTCCCACCTCCTTATAGAGGCATCCCTAAACCCCCAGGGATTGACCTAGTAAATTCAGGTTTACCTGAGTTTCAAGAACCAATAATGGAATATGGTTCTAAGGCTAGTAAGAGCCTTAAGGTAGAAAAGATAAGTAAAAGTTTAGATAAAACTTTACTTTATCAGGACAAGGTGTCCTTTGTTAAGAACTTAGATGCTATAGTTGTTGAAGATTGTACAACTGATAGTGATGATGATGAAGAACAGGTTATGTCTAAACCTGAAGTGGTTAAGAAAGTAGGAACAAGTGTTCCTAAGATAGTCAAACACAATACTGATAAGCCTAAATCAAACATTAAGCATGTTAGGCAACCAGTTAGATATTGTGAGCAATATAGAACCACCAACAAGCCCAGAGGTAACCAAAGGAATTGGAACAACCTCAAGTCTAACCAATTAGGTGATGACTTTGCTTTTTATAACAAAGCTTGTTACATATGTGGTAGTTTTGACCATCTTGCAGCTTTCTGCAACCATTGGGTAACTGGGTATGAAAACAATAGAGTGAACCACAAAAGGCAAACACCTAAAACTCACTTTCACTCTAGGTCTAGTGTTAATAAGACAAAACCCAGAATAGTAAAAAACAAGTCTATCTCAAAAGCTGATTCTGCTGGTAGACAAATGGATCCTGCTGCTAGACTATATGTTCCTGCTGCTCGACCATTTATGACTATTAACCCAAAATCAACAGCTAAGGGTGCAAAAACATTTTTCAAACATGCATCAAAGACTGTTCTAAGGCCCATTCAAACAAAAGCAGTGGTTCAAAAACAAGTTTGGAAACCAAAGGGTAGAACTGAAAAGTTAGCAGTTCCTGCTGCTAAGCAATCAGTTCATTCTGCTGCTAAGGGAAACAGGGCAAATGCTGTTAAGGCCTCAGCATGTTGGATTCTTAAATCCAATGTTGCATCAACTGTCCTTAAAAGATTAAATTACATTGATGCAAGAGGCAGATCCAAGTCAGTGATGGCTTGGATCCCCAAAAGAAACTAACACTCATATTTGTGTGTAGGAACATTCAAATGATCAGGAAGAGGATCAAGGATACTCAGATAGTGGATGTTCAAGGCACATGACAGGCAACAAGTCTTATCTCTCAGATTTTCAATCAATAGATGGAGGCTATGTTACCTTTGGAGGAGGTGTTGGTGGCAAAATTTCTGGTAAAGGTACAATCAAAATCGGAAATTTAGATTTTGAAGATGTGTTCTATGTAAAAGAGCTAAATTATAATCTTTTTAGTGTCTCACAAATGTGTGACAAAAAGAACAATGTTCTTTTCTGTGTGACTGAATGTCTTGTACTTTCTCCTGATTTTAAGATGCCTGATGAAAGTCAAGTACTTCTTAGAATTCCTAGAAAGGGCAATATGTACAGTGTAGACATGAAGAACATTGTTCCTAAAAAGAATTTAACTTGTCTTGTTGCAAAGGCCACATTGGATGAATCAATGAAATGGCATAGAAGGCTTGGTCATATTAATTTCAAGACCATAAATAAAATTGTTAAGAATGGTTTGGTAAGAGGTTTACCTCACAAAAGATTTGAAAATGATCAAACATGCATTGCTTGTCTAAAAGGCAAAAAACACAAAGCCACTTGTAAGCCCAAGATTTTTAACTCAATCAATCAATCATTGTTTAAGCTGCATATGGACTTATTTGGACCAGTTTCAGTAAGTAGTATAATGCATAAGAGATATTGTCCTATTGTAATTGATGACTATACTAGATTTACATGGGTTTTCTTTCTATCTTCTAAGGATGAGACTACAAGCATCCTCAAGATATTCATTACACAGATAGAAAACCAAGTAGACAAGAAAGTGAAGGTCATTAGATGTGATAATGGGACAGAGTTTAAGAATAGAGTTATGGATGATTTCTGCAAACAAAAAGGTATTCGAAGAGAATTTAGTGTTGCTAGAACACCACAACAGAATGGTGTTGTTGACAGAAAGAATAGAACACTAATAGAAGCTGCTAGAACAATGTTAGCTGATTCTAAACTACCTATAACTTTTTGGGCAGAGGCACTCAACACTGCTTGCTATGTTCAAAATAGAGTTTTAGTTGTGCAGCCTCACAATAAGACATCATATGAACTTTTTAAGGATGCTTGGAGATGTACAATCTGGTGTGAAGACAAGACATCAATTGATGACTTCAGACCAACAAGGGCTTCTTGATGCCCTTTATGCTTCAAAGCAGCATGAGTTTTCAAACTCTTGTTTGTTTGTATGTTTTCTCTCACAAGATGAACCAAAGAACATTCTGAAAGCCTTAGATAATTCAAGCTGGGTAGAAGCTATGCAAGAGGAGCTTCTTCAGTTCAAGATTCAGAAAGTATGGGTGCTAGTTGATTTACCTAGGAATGCAAAGGTAATTGGCACTAGATGGGTTTTCAAGAATAAAAGGGATGAATGGGGAATAGTGATTCGAAATAAAGCTAGATTAGTAGCTCAAGGGTACACACAAGAAGAAGGAATAGACTATGATGAAGTTTATGCTCCAGTAGCAAGGATTGAGGAAATTAGGCTTTTCTTAGCTTATGCTTCATTTTTAGGCTTCACAGTCTACCAAATGGATGTCAAGAGTGCATTTTTATATGGAACAATTGAAGAAGAGGTGTATGTTTCACAACCTCCTGGCTTCATTGACCCATTACATCCAAACAAAGTGTATAGAGTAGTGAAAGCTCTATATGGCCTTCATCAGGCACCAAGAGCTTGGTATGCAACACTAGCTTCCTACTTATTAGAAAATGAATTTCAAAGAGGAAAGATTGATCAGACACTTTTCATCAAACAGCACAAGAAGGATCTTCTGTTAGTGCAGGTGTATGTGGATGACATTATCTTTGGATCTACTAGGAAGGAGATGTGTTTAGAGTTTGAGAAACTTATGCATGATAAGTTTCAGATGAGTTCTATGGGAGAACTTACATTCTTTTTGGGTTTGCAAGTTAAGCAATCATCTGAAGGCATATTTATTAGTCAAGACAAATATGTTGCAGAGATACTTAGAAAATTTCAATTTGCTGATTCAAAAATAGCAAGCACACCAATGGACTCTGAGAAGCACCTTCTGAAAGATGAAGATGGAGAGAGTGTGGATGTACACACTTACAGATCTATGATAGGCTCTTTGATGTACCTTACATCATCTAGACCTGATATCATGTTCCTTATTTGTGTTTGTGCAAGATTTCAAGTAACTCCAAAGGTTTCTCATTTAACTGCAGTCAAGAGAATTTTTAGATATCTTAAAGGTCAACCAAGGTTGGGTATATGGTATTCTAGAGAATCTCCTTTTGACTTGGTAGCATTTTCGGATAGTGATTATGCTGGTGCTAGCTTGGACAGAAAGTCAACAACTGGAGGATGTCAATTCCTTGGGTGTAGACTTGTCTCATGGCAGTGTAAGAAGCAAACAAGTGTGGCAAATTCAACAACTGAAGCTGAATACATAGCTGCTGCAAGTTGCTGTGGTCAGGTTCTATGGCTTCAAAACCAACTCCTTGACTATGGGTACAATTTCTTAAACACTGTTATTCATATTGATAATAGTAGTACAATTTGTATTATTAAAAATCCAGTGCAACATTCTAAAACAAAACACATTGAAATTAGACATCACTTTATAAGAGACTGCAATGAGAAAAGATTAATTCAAGTACTTAAAATTGCTTTAGAATTTAATTTTGCAGATCTGCTAACTAAAGCTTTTGATGTTTCAAGGTTTCAGTACTTGGTAGCAAGTATTGGAATGCTTAATCTTTGAATTTTCAATCTAATGTGTTTATGTAAATAAATTTTTGTTTGTGCTGCTAGTTTTAAAAGATACTACTGCTATTACAAAAGTTTGTGCTGCTAGTACAAATTTTAATTTGTGTTATTCATACAGTTAGTCCTATGATTATTCTAATACAAGACAAGTACTTTGTACATTGTTCTTTTGGTTTTAGACTAACAATTTCAGGTATGAACATGTGAACACAAAAGGATGTTTCAAGTGAATTGGAAGCAACAAAATCAGAATACTTATATTAGGTTTATGATGGACTGAGTTTGGGAATTTAAAACTCCTTAAAACTTCTTTCTTTAAATCTAAGTATGATATTTCACATTGAATTGATGACTTAGTTGATCAGATAGTAACTGATGCAACTCACTTTCTATCATTTTATACTTTCAAGTATAATGAGCAAGTCTAAGGACATCTGATAGAAAGAACAGCTAGTAAAAGTGAATCTAACACTTGTGTTAGAGGTAACAATTACTATGAGCTGGAAACCCTGTCAAGAAAGCCTTTTGAATAGGTTTATCTTTACACAGGCAGTTATTTATAACTGAAAAACATTGGTTCTCACACAACCAGAGGTTGCTTTAAACCGAAATTTTGATTAAATGTCTGTTATACACTTGATCCCTTCAAAATGGTTGAAAGCAGTATGATTTTTCAATTCTAAAATCATGAACATACTGCTAAGTCAAACAAATTCTTAAAAGGATTTTCAAAGGATTCACAAAAACCATCCATTGATGGACCATGAATCAAATGTCCAATGAATCACCTCTCATAGGAGTTAACACACCTAGAAGTGATGAGGGCAGTAACTTAAACTCTTAAGGAATTGATGGCTTCATGTACAACATTGTCTGACAACAAGTTCTAAATGATGGATCAGATGATAAGGAAAGATATATTTTGGTACATAGTGAGATCTTCCAAACAGGGGAGGATAAAATTTTATTTGCTTCAGGGGAGGAAATAAAATCCCAAGAAATAGAAGAATAACCAATAAAGGAAGGAGAAGACAAGAGCATACAAGATGATGACATGAAGGTTGAAAATGACAAGAACATTCCAAAGGAGAAAGTTCTATCTAGGTCAAACGAAGAAAAGTTTCAATTTCAGTTTACCACGTTTGTTCATCACTTGCAAAGACATGCTGATAGATGATTTCACTTGTTGAAACAAGCATCCAAGATACACAGCATCATTGCCTCTTATAATTCCTCCATCCAAGGAAATTGCACCATCTTTTAGTCCAAGATTGGAGCAATGTTTTGATATTGTTAAAGTCAAAGAAGAACAAAGCAGATGAATTACTGAGAAGATATTTAGTCTTGAAGAACAGAAGTGTTTGAAAGATCTTCACAATCCATAATTTAATTCAGAAACATGTTGAAATGGATTCACATGTTTAGGGGAGGATTGTTGGGAATTAAATATTCAAGATGTTTAATATCGGATTCTATTCAAAGAAATACTCTAAGTGTGTTTCTGTTGCTAGTGCATTTGGTTCCTGCTGATAATGTTTGTTCCTGCTGCTAGAACATTTGATCCTGCTGTTAGCGAAAATGATTCTGCCGCTAGGCTTAACATTCTGCTGTTGTTGATCCTGCTGCTAGTGTACTTGATATTGCTGCTAGCGATAACTCATTGCTGCTGCTATTGTACATTCTGCTGCTAAGTGGATAAGAATGAAAAGATATTATTTGAATTTTGGTCAACAATATACGGTAGATAATATCTTACCCCATGTGCTTAGTTAACAAGTTGTATACACAGATACATGTTGTATCTTATGTACAGACACACTCAAGCTAAGTTAACAAGTAGTTCGACTAGACTTTAAGCAATTTTGTAAAGATCTTCTTGGACTATAAAAGAAGATCTTAGACTCGATATTATGAGTAGATGTTAATGTGTTATTATTAGAACTCATAACAGTTAAGACATAGAACAAACACAAGAATATCACAAGTTAGAAAAACTTAAGATTCAAGGTTGTAACCCTAGTGATATTTCAAGATCACTTGTATTATTATCATTAATAATATTGAATCGTTTGGTGAAAATCTTTCATTGTTCATTGTCATAAAACAAACACAACCATTCCATTTCCATAATACAAATCACCTTCTAATGTGGGTTAAGTAAATTCCGCGTACTTAATCATATTCACTCAATATATCATACACACAAAGAACGTAAGGTTTAACCACCTTAACCGTCTGCAACAATCCTAACAACTATGATTTTATGTACTAAATGCACAAACTCTAATTAATAACCATATAATTTCTACAAAATATAATAGTACAAGTCTTCCAAGGCAATGTTGATGAGACAAAAAGTGTACCGCTTTTAGGGAAGAAATCTGGAAAAGGAAGCATTTTGGACGTTTTTGGAGCGAAAAGTGAAGAAAACGGCAAAGTCTCCAAAAATCAAACTGGAAACAGAGATTGACGGCGTCACGCTTTGTAGGTGACGGCGTCACGTACTGGCAAAAGGATGAATATGAATTTACACGTGACGCGCCAGAAGGTTTTGTGACGGCGTCACGTGTTAATGGATGTAGGCCGTCAAGTGTTAAGTTAAAGAGAGACGGGCCAGAGGATTTTTGAAGGTGACGGCGTCAGGATCATAAACCTGACGACGTCAGATGATATAGAGTGACGGCGTCAAAGTATTCTTACACGAGAAGGAACCTTAGTGAAACCGCCACAAGTTAATCAAGACAATCACAACTCGCGCGCGGAGTAGCTGTTACTGTTTTGGCCATAAAATCTTCATACGAACTCGGATTTAGGTGATTCAAGAGGCCACGGAATCGGGACGAAAAGATCTACAATTTGGTGAAAAAGGGGAGCTGACGCCGTCACTTGTAAAGGCTGACGCCGTCAGATCGATGCGGACAGAAAATCAGCTATAAATACAACATCACAACTTCATTATTTGTAAGCCCTAAACCCTAAGTCCGATTCTAGGGTTTAGGTAGGTGTTTTTCCAGCAAATTAGAGGGTCTTAATCATGCTATAAACATCTTGTAATGGTTTGTTTATTGATTCAATCCTATACTATATCTTCAATTATCATTATTGTCCATTGCTCTTCATTGATTATGTGTTGCTAATTCACCTTGTGTCTACTTATGATTGTGTGAAACTTGTATATAATTGATTAGATCTTATTGATTCCTTGTTGATTTATGTGTCTATCGTCATCAATAAAGGTGTGACACTTCAATAGATCTAATTGGTTTAGCTTATAATTCTTGTTTCCTATTGTCTCTTGTTTGATTGGGTGATATCGATGTTAGGCTTAAGAAAACTGGCTAACCTCCTATACGGTAACTTGCTTGAATGTCTTAAGAAACATGAACCAATGCGTACTAAGGTTTTTATGGTTGTATTTAATGCATGAGCGAATTCTAGTGATCCCATGTTAGGAGCTTCTTAGCCGGCTCGACATAGGAGTGAAGTAGGAGCTTATAGAGTTGGGGAAGTACGTACGCCACCCCACGAATGGTATTAAGGAATACAACCCGTCAATTAAAACAAGGTTACAATTCAATAGGTAGAATTGGATAGCTAGCAAGGAGTAATACATCATAGGTAGATACGCTTCACTTCCCTTGTAGAACCATAGTTTACTTTCCTGCACATTAGTTTAATTAGTAGCTTTTGGGTTAGTTGATTAGCAACTAATTCCGCCCCTTCTTCCAAAACCAAAGATTTTTACTTGCTTTCCATAAAATATAAAAATACAAAAAGAATCATCCCTCACCTTTAGACCTAGTTAGATTAATTTCAATCCTAACGAACACTATTCTTTGAGTTGAACGATCAATCCCCCGGTACTTGCCACTTCACTATACTACAACGGTCAGGTACACTGCCTGGTGGGGATTGCAAGCTTCTCGAGATCCCTCGAGAGGTAAAACCTGTTGTAAGGTCGCAAAACCACGCATCAAGTTTTTGGCGCCGCAGCCCGGGGAATAGTTATTGTTTAGGTTGAAATTTTATTTTATTAGGTCTACTCACTAGATTCCTTTCTAGTGAGATTTTTATTTTATTTTATTTTAGGTTTTCTTTAGTCTATCTATTTTTCTTTGTGTGTTTGTTCGTAATTTCCATTGACTCTTCCGTTCACCATTATGGAGAACGCGAATCCACCATACTACCAACCACGTAATTCACCCACTCCATATGACATCTTGATGTTCAACCAATATCAAGATGAACCCATATATGATGCATGGACTCGTTTTAAAAACTTACTCCGAATAGTCCCTCATCATAGCTTCGATTTAGCATCCCTAACCCAAATCTTTTACGATCGTGTCGACCGATATGACCAAATGTGCATTAACGATTTTGCCGATAGGGACCTTTGGGAATTAAATGTTGAAGAAGCATGGGATACGATAGAAGATTGTGCCCAATATTATTATATAGTAGACAACCCAACAAACGTTAGTACAAGTCAATTGACCACAAATTTCAAGGATCATGAAACATGTTTGTTTGGGGATGAGGGTAGAGTTAAGCCACCTAGTTGCATGTCATGGTTAGGCACTACCATAATACAAGATGAACACATAGGTGATCTTGACACAAGGAATGATGAGGTAAGTAACATAAGCCCGCTAAATACCCCACAAGTCCTACCATCATTTGAGGCACACACACCGCCCGTGACTTACCCGGAAGAAGTAGAAGTGACTTTAGGAATCACAATGGAGGTAGAACCCTTGGACCAAACACAACTAGAGGATATAGGTTTGAACACTTTTAGTGATGACCTTACTCTTAGTTCTAGGGAATTTCCTAGTGTTGATGAAACGGAACCTCAACCTTTACACAACTTTTCATCCTTAGATTTACATCTAGGAGGCAAAAGAGGAACCGACCCACCCATCAACCCTTATTATCCGGGTAGTTTTAGGATGAAGGAAGCCATTCACTCACCCCCTTCATCTCACATGGCATATTTCCACCCTAAGGGTGTGTATCGCTACTTTCACCCGCACTTAATCCTAAGTGTAGGGAAAACCTCCCCTATTTCTGTTAAATAAGGGTAGAGTCAGGCTCGTGACTCGAACAAAAACAAGCGCTTCTTGGGAGGCAACCCATGTTTTTAATTGTTTGATGTTTTTATTTTATTTGTTTGTTTGTGTCATATATGCTTAATCATAATTGTTAAA
This sequence comes from Artemisia tridentata subsp. tridentata, assembly GCA_021014915.2. Lineage (NCBI taxonomy): Eukaryota > Viridiplantae > Streptophyta > Magnoliopsida > Asterales > Asteraceae > Artemisia > Artemisia tridentata. The sequence goes on from CP139504.1 coordinate 417,144,102, forward strand.
TTTTCATGTTTCGAATAATTTGTGAAAATGCTTTATTTTGTTCTTAACTTCGTCTTAATTGCATTATAAGGTATTTTACAAAAAAGATTAGTGTAGGGAAGTTTATATTTTGTTAAAAAGAACAAATTCAAACATGGAAAATTCAAAATTCATGATTAGCATATATTCTATCTTGTTTGTGTGTCAATACTTGTGGACATGATTTATGAGTTCCTATTTGTAATTCATCCCGCAAGTATCCTATCCTTTTATTGTTTTGTTTTGTTTTTATTTCTAAGTTTGGAAATACATCTAGTTGTGGTTTTTCTTTGTTCGGTTTGATGCTTTGGTTTTTGTGTTTATTGGTTACAGGTATTATTGGATAAGAAGATGTTCGTGCAACACATCAAGAGGATGATTATATTTCTGGAGTGAAGCTTATCATGTTCATTCTCTTGGAGGGAGATTTAACCATATTATCACATCATCCATACCGAGCGAATCAGGGGAGTATTAGTTTCTTCCATTCTCATTTATTTTTACTTTTACATCTTTTGTCTAGAACATTGGGGACAATGTTCGGATTAAGTGTAGGGAGGGTAAATTAGGATGCCTTAGAAACTACAACTTCGCTTGATTTTTGTTTTTGTTTAATAGTGAATGTGTAATAAAGCCAAGATAAATATTGGTTAGGGCAATTTTAGCACCAAATTTAAATTTTTTTACAACATATAGGAGTGAAACTATGATTTTAATAAGCGTCTCATGGATAGGGAATTGTATGACTAGCACAAAAACCATACCACTCAAAAATTTCCACCCCAAATATGTGAGGTTCGCCTTTAGATCTTTAGGAAAAAGCATTCATTGTTGGTGCTTATGAGTGTACCGGTAGTTTATAGATTCTAGAACCTGCGTTTGTGATGCATACCGAGACCGCTAGTGAGACTACATTCGTGTAGTTAGGAGTGACTACATGATAAGAGGCATTAGGATTAACCCATTGTTTTACACCTGTGTTTTTGTTATAATTACTTTGGCTACATTGGTCAAGTAATTCTCCCACACCCTTTGCGTTGTACCCATTTTTGGTACACGATACCCCTAGTACACCCCTCAGAGCCTATCTTTTCGTTTCGACCTTTAAGCATTTTACTTAAAGGAATAATTTGTTTACACCCCACTTAAATGTACACCCAAATCGCCTTAGCCTACCTTACGTGCACTCATCTTTAGTGCATTATTGTGATAACATTTGTTTAAACCCTCAGTTAATTATCTAATTGATTACATGGTTGCTAAGTCGAGTCATATCCTTGTACATATTGTTTTGGGACGATTGGGACTTATGGGTAAAGTACTAGTGTAATGGAGTAATGGGGAAGAACATCATTTATTACCCCCATATGTACGTTAATATTTTAAAGTACTCCAAATGTTTCGATTATCTTGATTCGAGTCATTAGAATAATTTTATGTAAAGTATGTAAAAGTTCAAGTGTAGGGATGGCACAAAGAATCCCTAGTGATGTATTGTTTTGGATGGTAGGGCAAGAGTGTATGCAAAAAAAAAAAAAAAAAAAAAAAAAAAAAAAAAAAAAAAGTGAAGAAAAAGCATACGGACTACCATCCGCCTCTATCTTTTATTTATGTTTTGTTTTGTTCTATGTTTATTAGTTCGTGATTAGTTTAAGTTGAGTCGAGTCTTGGCTTAGCAACGCCTCATTCTACATGTAATTGACCAAGATGATTGAATTGCCACCAGTAAAAATATCCTTATCCAACAAACCGTGTTTTCCTTATCCCTACACCTAACGTTATAACCCTTTGTAAAGACCTCTTTGATAGTTTATCTTAGGTACTCATGCCAATGTGGTGGAGGTTTTGATCCTTTCCAAGCCTATGGTAATCTATTTGCTATGACAGGTAATGAGTGATATTTCTCCATTTTCATATATAAATTTACAACACCCGAGAGATGATAGTATCCAAACACTTAATGTGAGGTGCTAGTGTATAATTTCCGTGCTTGTTTTGACTAAGGTGGAACGATCATTTGTTGTAATTACTTTTATATTAATGTTAAATGACCCCTAACTTGTATTTTGATTGGTGGAAAAGCTCATTTGCTTGAGGACAAGCAAATCCCAAGTGTAGGGATATTTGATGAGACGAAAAGTGTACTGCTTTTAGGGGGTCATTTAAGCCCTAATTCGTGATTATTTGATCAAATATTGCCCTAAATCGTTCCTTTTGTCATTTTAGGTACTTTGGAGAAGAAATCTGGAAAAGGAAGCATTTTGGACGTTTTTGGAGCGAAAAGTGAAGAAAACGGCAAAGTCTCCAAAAATCAAACTGGAAACAGAGCTTGACGGCGTCACGCTTTGTAGGTGACGGCGTCACGTACTGGCAAAAGGATGAATATGAATTTACACGTGACGCGCCAGAAGGTTTTGTGACGGCGTCACGTGTTAATGGATGTAGGCCGTCAAGTGTTAAGTTAAAGAGAGACGGGCCAGAGGATTTTTGAAGGTGACGGCGTCAGGATCATAAACCTGACGACGTCAGATGATATAGAGTGACGGCGTCAAAGTATTCTTACACGAGAAGGAACCTTAGTGAAACCGCCACAAGTTAATCAAGACAATCACAACTCGCGCGCGGAGTAGCTGTTACTGTTTTGGCCATAAAATCTTCATACGAACTCGGATTTAGGTGATTCAAGAGTCCACGGAATCGGGACGAAAAGATCTACAATTTGGTGAAAAAGGGGAGCTGACGCCGTCACTTGTAAAGGCTGACGCCGTCAGATCGATACGGACAGAAAATCAGCTATAAATACAACATCACAACTTCATTATTTGTAAGCCCTAAACCCTAAGTCCGATTCTAGGGTTTAGGTAGGTGTTTTTCCAGCAACTTAGAGGGTCTTAATCGTGCTATAAACATCTTGTAATGGTTTGTTTATTGATTCAATCCTATACTATATCTTCAATTATCATTATTGTCCATTGCTCTTCATTGATTATGTGTTGCTAATTCACCTTGTGTCTACTTATGATTGTGTGAAACTTGTATATAATTGATTAGATCTTATTGATTCCTTGTTGATGTATGTGTCTATCGTCATCAATAAAGGTGTGACACTTCAATAGATCTAATTGGTTTAGCTTATAATTCTTGTTTCCTATTGTCTCTTGTTTGATTGGGTGATATCGATGTTAGGCTTAAGAAAACTGGCTAACCTCCTATACGGTAACTTGCTTGAACGTCTTAAGAAACATGAACCAATGCGTACTAAGGTTTTTATGGTTGTATTTAATGCATGAGCGAATTCTAGTGATCCCATGTTAGGAGCTTCTTAGCCGGCTCGACATAGGAGTGAAGTAGGAGCTTATAGAGTTGGGGAAGTACGTACGCCACCCCACGAATGGTATTAAGGAATACAACCCGTCAATTAAAACAAGGTTACAATTCAATAGGTAGAATTGGATAGCTAGCAAGGAGTAATACATCATAGGTAGATACGCTTCACTTCCCTTGTAGAACCCTAGTTTACTTTCCTGCACATTAGTTTAATTAGTAGCTTTTGGGTTAGTTGATTAGCAACTAATTCCGCCCCTTCTTTCAAAACCAGAGATTTTTACTTGCTTTCCATAAAATATAAAAATACAAAAAGAATCATCCCTCACCTCTAGACCTAGTAGATAAATTTCAATCCTAACGAACACTATTCTTTGAGTTGAACGATCAATCCCCCGGTACTTGCCACTTCACTATACTACAACGGTCAGGTACACTGCCTGGTGGGGATTGCAAGCTTCTCGAGATCCCTCGAGAGGTAAAACCTGTTGTAAGGTCGCAAAACCACGCATCAAATGTACAAGTCTTTTATGCATAAAACTAAATATTTATAAAAACCTTATTATAATCCTAAAATATAATTATTTTAAAGCACATTGTTCAAGCATTTCATGCATTAATTTTAAAATATATTTTCTTAAACTCACTAATTATAAGTACAAGTCCCTAAACCTAATGTACAAATGCCTAATGCACAAAATCCAAAAATCTCATATATATATATATATATATATATATATATATATATATATATATATATATATATATATATATATATATATTTAAACTTAATAAAAATCAATATATACTTACTATAACTTAAGAAAACCCTAAAAACATATTTTCTATATTTCTAAACCATTAGTACAACTCTATTAAGCTTATAGTACAACCCTTATAAGCACAAACCAATTTCTTCCCTTTCTTCACAAAATTTGACTTATATATAAAATAGAAAACCCTAAATATTTTCCTAACCAACCAATCCTTAAACTTTACCTTAAAGGTCTAACTAGTTACTTCCTTAAACCCTAAGTACTACTCACTAAAGCCAATATGCACCCCTATGAAGCCCATTCGATCCTAGTCCAAAAATCCTAGATCGATCCTAAACAAACCCTAACTAGAAAAATTCTCCCTAACTCCTAAACCTAAATTACACCACATAAACCTTCCTAAGTTCCACATCACCTTGTCTCTCCAAGTAGTTAGTTTCTTTGGTTCACAATACAAACACATCATCACCCTTATACATACTACACGAATCCCTCCCCCTCTCCATCGATTTGTCCTCAAAACCTTCAACCACATCACCATGTCCCCTCCTCCCTATGACATGGTGACTTATCACTTTGAAAAAAAACCATAACCATTTTCTTCCTATGAATGTCGAACTCATTTTCTTTCTTTTTATCTCAAACCATTCGAACCACAAAACAGCCCCAAACCTAATACCCTACTGATCTCACAGTCCCTATAGAAGCTAAGAATAAGATTTAAGAAGCCTAAGGAAGAGGAGAGACCTTGGTACTCCATTCTCAAACCAATTCGCCAAGATGTCTCTAGTAATCAACTAGTAGCAAAGTAAGTGTTCCTAGCTTTTCTTTGTACTTTTATGATCTTAAAAACTCTTAAAACATAATACTAAATACACACTAATAACCAACAAGAATCAAAAATTTAATCTTTCTTTTCTTTTCTTTCTTGTTCAAACAAACCAAACAACCCTTAATTTCATTTTCTTAGTAATACAAATCAAGAGGCTATAAAACTTGTTAAGGATGAGACAAATATGTTTATTATCATGTTCTCATGCAATACAAATTGGTTATAATCTTTAATTATCAAAAATCAAATCAATTTTACCCTTTTTATTTCTGTCGAGAAGCTCTCCAGCGACCCAACTTTGGACCATGATTTCGACACCCAAATGACCTTTATAAATTCTGAAAATTTGCAAACCTAAAGACCACCTAGCTAACTAATTTCAGGAAAAAGAACGTTGTAAAATGGTTAATATATCACAAAGTTAATCGAGTCTCAATTCTGCCCTATCGCTAAACTAAAAACCAAACTTTTTATTCTTTTCAGTTTTTGTTCCACTCGACCCACTTTGGGGAATTATTTCAACTATCAAACGACTTCTAAAAAATTTGAAACTTGACCAATAATAAGATCACCTAGGTAGCTTCATGTAGGAAAAAGAACGTTATCAAAATATTGTGTCGCCTCGCTTTTATTCGAGTCCAAAAACTGTCTCTCGCTAACTGTTTCGAACGTATATATTTAAATTGATTCGAGCCTTATAAGCTCAAATAACAAGCCCATAAGCTATAAATAAGTGCTTAATAAGATGATAATAAAGTATATAAAAGAGTCGTAAAAAGTCGTGCCTTTTTCCGTAACTTATGACGCATTTTATTGAAATAAGGACGTCGGGTGTAACAACCTAGGAGTCTCAAGGGTATTTTCTGCCAAAACTCTAACTAATTTAATGACTTGGACTTAAATAGAGATCGACCTGCAGCTCAGGGGTAAAAAGTGTCATTTTTGAAACTATAAGGTAGAAACTGTCAATATACAAAACTATAGGGGTAAAAAGCATAACATTTTATAATTATTATTATTATTATTAGTATTATATATATATATATATATATATATATATATATATATATATATATATATATATATATATATATATATATATAATATATATATATATATATATATATATATATATAGGATAAAGATCAAATAAAAAGGCAAATATCCGTACATTACCTAAAAAGATTTTTTTTTCAAAAATTTTCTATAAAAATTCCAAAAAAAAATCCAAAAGATCAGGAATGTTGGTGTATGAAAAAGTTGTGAAGCAAGTTTTTCTAAAAGTGGATATTTTTTCCCAAAAAAAATTATGAAATAATATGTTTGTGCATTAAATTATTTTTTTGTGCATCAAAAATTCGTTTTTGCACCCAAGTTCTTTTGAATTTTTTAATCAAAAGTGTCATTTTTTAAACTATAGGGTAGAAACTGTCATTTGACCAAAGTTGAGAGGTAAAAAATGTAATTTTATAAAAGTTGAGGGTAAAAACTGTCATTTATGAAAGTTCAAGGGTATAAACTGTCAATATACAAAACTATAAGGGTAAAAAGCATAACATTTTATAATTATTATTATTATTATTATTATTATTATTATTAGTATTCTTAATATATATATATTCCGATTCGATTAACAGAAATTAATAAAACAAAATACGTTTATTTCGATAACAAACGAACGAGATATGTATTTAACGAACAAACGAAAACGAAAACATAAAAATAATAAATAAGATAAATTTTATAACTTTTGAAGAGACTTCATGTTGTCTCATTTTAACATTTAATCGTCAAACAAAACGTTACAGAACGAACTCTAAAAACTTATATATATTCGAATACGATTACTGAAACTTGACATAACGAACCAGGTTGCGTGCCAGAGACGTTTATCAACTCTATTTAACTTTGTTTTCCATCCAGACTGTCAAGGTGAGTTCATAGTCCCACTTTTTTTATTACGTTTTTCCAAACTTGTGGGGAGATACATGCTTCTAAACCGAACACTAGTATTTTCCTGATTTGTTATTGCACTAAGTTAACTGTTGCCTATTTATATTTTGAAAAAGTCCCTCATATCATGCACCATTAGTCACCTGCTAGGTGAGCGCGAATATAGTGAATAGATCTTGTTGGGAATTAAATATTCTGAAGACTAAGTATCGGGAAATTCTCTTAAGTGATTAATTCTGGTTGCTTTAGTGTTAAGTCTGGTGAGTACCAAAGTTAAGTCTGCTGGTTAAGTCTGGTCTTTGAATGTTAAGTCTGGTGGTTAAGTCTAGTGATTAATTCTGGTGAGTACCAAAATTAAGTCTGCTCTTCGAATGTTAAGTCTGCTTGCTGGATGGATAAGTATACTAAAGTCAATTATATACGGTAGATAATATCTTACCCCATGTGATCAGTCATTATGTTATGTTCACAGAACAAGTTGTAAACATAGATACATGTTGTATCTTAGTTACTGACTCACATAAGCTAGCAAGTAGTTCGACAAGACTTGACAAGAATTAACAATATTGTAAAGATCTCCTTGGACTATAAAAGGAGATCTTAGCTTAGTCATATATGTGTCGATCTAGTGAAAAACTTGTGATTAAGTTTTATATGTTGAATAGAACCTTTGATAAAACTTTCATATTCATAACTGTGAAGAACAAGAACAATCATAAACATTATCAATAATATTGAATCCTTTGGTATTATACTTTCGGTGTTCATTGTTCAATATATACAAGCATAACTGTTCCATTTCCATAACCAAAATAACCTTCTAAGTGTGATTAAGTAGTTTCCGCATACTTGATCATATTAACTCAAGATATCATATACACTCGTTGTAAAGGACTAACATCCTATTTAGTGTATCGAATCCTCTTAATTGGTATCAGAGCCAGGCTGATATAGTTGATTTAGAAGAAGAAGAAGAAGAAATGGACGTTGAATCTATTCAGACCAATGTTGCTGCAAAACTACCCATGCTCAAACAAAATGAGTTTGAGATGTGGAGGCTGAGGATAGAGCAATATTTCCAAGTGCAAGACTATGCACTTTGGGAAATCATTGAAGATGAAAACTCTTACTAGCCTACCACCACTACATCAACAATGGACGGTAAAGTGGTGACAACTCTGCAACAGCACCCAACGTCTGTCGAAGACAAAATAAAGAAGAAAAATGACTTAAAGGCAAGAAGCATGCTGATGATGACCATTCCCAATGATCAACTTTTAAACTTCAGCAAGTTCAAAGATGCCAAGTCATTATTTGAAGCTATTGTTGCCAGATATGGTGGAAATGAAGCCACCAAGAAAACCCACAAGACACAGCTCAAGCAGCAGTTTGAAAACTTCTCCTCTACAAACAATGAATCTCTTGACCATATGTTTAATATGCTTCAGAATATTGTGAGCCAACTTGCTATTCTTGGTGTTGAAATACCTCAAGAAGATTTGAACTCAAAATTTCTGAGAAGCTTACTAGAAGAGTGGGCTATACATGTTGTTGTCTGGAAGAACAAGCCAGACCTTGATACAATGGAATTGATAGATTTGTATAGCAACTTTAAGATTGTGGAGCAAGATTTGAAGAAAAATGGAGGTACTAGTTCTAATACTGGGAACATGGCATTTATGTCAACTCCTAGTACCTCAAAATTAAGTGAAGAGGTGAAAGTTGTTGATGGTGTTGGTGCTACTAGTTCATCAAGCAGTACCATGGGTATTTTGGATGAGAAGACTTATTATGCATTTCTCACAAGTCGAAATGATGGGTCCATGCTCACTTATGAAGACCTCCAAGAGATCAATGATGATGATCTAGAGGAAATGGACCTAAAATGGCAAATTTCTCTTCTTAGCATGAGAGCCAAGAAGTTCTATCAAAGGACGGGGAAGAAGCTCTTAATCAACAACACTGATACTGCTGGTTTTGACAAGTCAAAGATAGAGTGCTATAACTGCCACATGATGGGGCACTTCTCAAGAGAATGTAGAAGGCCAAGGCAGCAGGATAGCAAGAACAAAGGTTTTGGAAGCACATCCAAAACAAGGGAGGTTTCTGAGCCAAACTCAAAAGCTATGGTAGCTATTGATGGGCTAGGTTTTGATTGGAGTTTCATGGCTGATGAAGAAGAAGATTCTTCACAGATGGCACTTATGGCTTTCTCTACTAAGGTACAAAATCATAAAGTTTGTTCTAATGCTTGCACTGCTCTTAAAGAATTACAAACTTTAATCAAACATTATGATGAACAAAAGAAAGAGCTAAGCAAAACTCATCAAAACTATATAGACTATAAATGTGGTTTAGAATCAGTAGAAAAGCAGATCCTATACTACAAAGAAAATGAACTTGCTTTTTCTGATGACAAAGCTCTTCTTAGACAAGACATATTCTTTAGAGATGCTGAAATTAAGCTTTTAAGAGAAGCTTATGATAGGATTAAAGCAAAAAATGATAATATTCAATTAAGTGTAGAAACTCTAGATCATGCTTCTAGGGGTTACTAACATGATTGAATGTCAAGTGATCAACAGAGCTAAGTCAGGAATAGGATATAAGAGTGTCCCACCTCCATACAGAGGTATCCCTAAACCCCCAGGGATTGACCTAGAACACTCAGGCTTACCTGAATTTCAACTACCAAAGTTACAATATGGTGTACAACCAAAAACCAATGTAGTTGTTGATGAGCCTAAGAAGTTAAGTGAGAGTTTATGTAAAACTTCACTTCAAGAAGACAAGGTGTCTTCTATTAGGAAATCAGATGCTATAGTTGTTGAAGACTGGGTATCTGATGATGATGAAGATGAACTGGTTATGTCTAAACCTGAAGTGATTAATAAAGCAGGAACAAGTGGTCCAAAGATAGTCAAACAAAATACTGATAGACCTAAAACCAACATTAAACATGTTAGGCAACCACTTAGATATTGTGAACAATACAGATCCACAAACAAGCTCAGAGGTGACCATAGAAATTGGAACAACCTCAAGTCTCACCAAAACAGTGATGACTTTGGATTTTATAATAAAGCTTGTTTCACATGTGGAAGTTTTGACCATCTTACAGCTTTCTGTAACAAATGGGTATTTGGGTATGCAAACAATGAGGTGAATCTAAAAAGGCAAACACCTAAAAGTCACTCTATTTTTAATAGATCAACACTCAAAACAGTTTCAATTAAGTTTGGCTTAAAACATGTTAAGTCTGCTAGACCATTTAAGACTGTTTACCCAAGACCAACAGTTAAAAATGCAAAATCAACTTTCAAAAATGCATCAAAAACTGTTAAAAGGCCCATTCAATCAAAAGCAGTGGTCCAAAAACAAGTTTGGAAAATTAAGGGTTCAACTGCAAAGCCAGTAGTTAATACTGCTAGGCAAGTAGTTAATTCTGTTGCTTGGAAAAACAGGGCAAATGCTGTTAAGGCCTCAGCATGTTGGATTCTTAAATCTAATGTTGCATCAACTGTTCTCAATAGATTAAATTTCATTGATGCAAGTGGCAGATCCAAGTCAGTAATGGCTTGGGTCCCCAAAGGAAACTAATACTCCTTATTACTGTGCAGGAACATTCAATTGATAAACAAGAGGATCAAGGATACTCAGATAGTGGATGTTCAAGGCACATGACAGGCAACAAGTCTTATCTCTCAGATTTTCAATCAATAGATGGAGGCTATGCTACCTTTGGAGGAGGTGTTGGTGGCAAAATTTCCGGTAAAGGTACAATTAAAAGTGGAAATTTAGATTTTGAAGATGTGTACTATGTACAAGAGCTAAATTATAATCTTTTGTTGGTCCACGTATTGTATGTGGATCTCTAAGTAGTCTTGAATACCTAGTAGATGGTTGGGATAAATCCAAACCAATCTAAGTGAGAAACCCTAGATGATTGTTAATGTTAATGCGGAATCTTAACAAGAACAATGAAGAACACACAGAGATAACACTAACTTCGTATATTACTTGTAATCACAATAGTGAAACTCGTACAACTCACACACCGAACTAACAATCTTAAGGATCCTTTTATAACACAAGGAAACCCTAATGCTAACCGAATTAGAAGATATTCACAAATCTTCTATAAAGATACTTACACGTTTTGTATCTTTTCCTAACTTATCTCTAACAGACTTTCCTAACTTCATGACCAGACTTAACATTATAAGTCAACCAGACTCAAACATACTACCAGACTTAACTTTGCATTACCAGACCTAATTACAAAGACAGACCTAACTCTGATATACTACCAGACCTAAGTTGTCTTCTCTTGAATCGTATCATAATTCCCAACAATCCTCCCCTAACTTGATCTTCATGCTCCATGAACTTCAAGTTCTTCTGATTAAGCTTTCTGAGGATTGAATCTTGAACACTTTGAATTGTATTTAGGTCTTTAACGCTTCTAGCAGCTTGAATCTTGATAAGCTCTTCTGATATGGTCTTTGCAGCAACATTGACTATATGTACATCAAATTCATTTAAGTTCCAGACTATTCTCATCACTTCCAGATGTGTTACCATCTGTGAGAAGTGAATCATTGAAAATGTAATGGATTTGAAATCTCTTTACCAATAGCCATTACCGCTGGAGTAGCCAATGTTTTGGTGTGTAAGACCATGGTACATTAATAACCATATGATTTTTAGCAAATCATCAGCTTATCAACGGATTTGTTAAGTCTTTACCAAAAGCCATTTGCTTCTAGACTAGCCAATTCTTTGATGGAAAAGCACCTCATCATGGTGAATTGATTACCATTTATGGTTTTCCACAGCCTTTACCACAAGCCATAACCTTGTGGGCTAGCCAACTCTTCACTTATCTTAGATATGGTGAGTTGAATACCATACAATTTTTGGCAAATTGTCAGCCATAAACGGATTTGAGCAATCTTTACCTGTTAGCCGTTTGCTCAGGATTAGCCAGTCCTTGTGTTGATGAGACAAGGTGGACTGATAACCTTTTGATGTGTTAGTGCAAAGCACCTCCACCAAGTGAGAAGTTCCAATAGTCTCACTTAACAACTTGTGAAAATATACTTAATCCAGCATTGCCTATAAAAGAAATAGAAGACACATAAATTTTTTTTATTTTTTTTTTTTTATTTATTTTTTTTTATCACTAACAGAATTAAAAACAAAACTACAAGACTTAAAAATAACCTAAATGCTGGTAAGTACTCATACTTTATAGTTTGACCTCCCCTTAACTCAAACTAGGGGTTCATCATACCAATGTTAACTACCAGATAATTGAATCTAGGACCATCAAATGCCTTAGTTAACAGGTCAGCAACATTAAAATCTGTATGTATTTTCTCCACTCTAATCAACTTCTTTTCAAAGCAATCTCTAATGAAGTGATGCCTGATTTCTATATGCTTAGTTTTAGAGTGATATACTGGGTTCTTAACAATACAGATAGTACTCTTATTATCTATGTGGATAACAGTATTCATAAAATTCAAACCACAGTCCAGCAACTGATTCTGAATCCACAAGACTTGTCCATAGCAATGAGCACCTGCAACATACTCAACTTCAGTAGTTGAATTGGCTACAATTGTCTGCTTCTCGCATTGCCAAGATATCAATCTCCTTCCAAGGAATGGACAACCTCCTGTTGTGGATTTCCTATCAAGACTTGCACCAGCATAGTCACTGTCTGAATAAGCTGTCAGGTCAAAAGATGACTCCTTAGGATACCAAAGGCCCAAATTTGGTTTGCCCTTTAAGTACCTAAAGATTCTCTTCACAGCATGAAAATGTGAAGTCTTTGGTTGTACCTGAAAACGTGAACAAACACAAACTGCATACATAATGTCAGGTCTAGAAGCAGTAAGATACATGAGAGAACCTATCATGGATCTGTAAAGGTGCACATCCACATCAGCAGCATCTTCAACCTTTGTTAAAGGCACCTTGTTTTCTGATGCGCGTGCGTATGCTCTAATTTATACCCACGGTATGTCGTTGTGGTTTTAGCAGTATTCAAGTTTTAAATTTATATTTAGCCGACTTATCAATAACACACACACTTTAACGAGCAGTGTACCCGGTCAGTATGAATATAATGGTAAGTAGAGTGTCGATCACTAAGAGTGGAACGTATTATCTAGTTATCCTAATCAGTATTTTAATATCTTAAGTTAGCTATACAACCTAATCTAATGCAAGGGGGTTCAGCCAGAGAGACTGGCACGATTTGGTTATGATTAAATATAAACTAAACTAATAGGCACGAATCAGCGATTAGCACACACGTACACAGATAAATACTTGAGACAATAAGAAGACCTGTCCTGATAGTTAAGTAGCTTGTCACTTGTTTTATTGCTAGTTTTATATGAAGTGTATAGTTCGATGCAACGCACCGAGATTAATTCCTTTCTCGTTGGCTCTAATCTTATCGGCGAGTAAACCCTTAATGATTACTTATGACTATCCTATTTATCTTTCTTCCTACTTTTCTACAGACGATAGAATGCATAGGCGATACAATAAATAGGCGAGGAAGGGGCATGGCGACCCAAGCAATGCTCAGCTAGACACAGAGGTTATCAATGCACTAATAAAAGTTACGAAAGACATCAACATATAAACTTTAATTAATGGGAAAGCAATTTTAAGGGAGTTGAAGTGCATGATTAAATCAATGACACAAGCCCATCAATCCTGATGAATTAAAGTGTACTAATACAATAAAACAAAACTACTTAATGAATTAAATACATGCAGGACCTTCTTACAGCTCTTGTATCTTCGTTCAAGGTGTGTCTTGTGCTGCTACTTAGTCTGAATTCGGCTTAGGGTTTTGTGGTCTTTGGTCTTCTTCTAAAACTAGGCTCTCGAAATTCGTCTGGCCTTGGGGTATTTATAGTTTCTGTCTGAGGGCTAGATGCGGCGCATAGGATAAGTAGATGCGGCGCATTGACTTAACTTCGCGTGGGGTCCAAGATTAATATATTCAGGAATATTCGTACACCGCCAGAAGATGCAGCGTAACTCCATTCTTGTATGCGGCGCATGTCCTTTGCCGTCTTGGATTATAACTTGTGAAATCTTGATAGTGATGCGCCGTATGTAATAAGTAAGATGCGGCGTATCTGGAGCAGAATGGTCTTGATCTTGTACGTTTCAGTAGACTCTTAACTTCTTGCTTGTTTTGCTACATAATTAGTCCAAAATCGCCAAGTTTCACATAGTACTTGTTTTTACCTGAGAATTACAAAAGTAAACATTAACGTATCAATTCTCACAGATAATATAATAAAACAAGTCAAATAAATAGGACAAATGATAGTAATAAAATGTACTTATTTGAGTTCATCATTTTCCATAGGAGTGACTGCAGTCTTCACATTTGAGAACTCAAACTTCCTCAAAATTTCTGCAACATACTTGTCTTGAGAAATAAAAAGTCAATCATTCTTTTGTTTACTTGCAGTCCCAAGAAAAATGTAAGTTCTCCCTTGAGCTCATTTCCAATCTGCTTTTCCATTAAACCTTCAAATTCAATCACACCAAGACTTCTCATTTTGAATCCAAAAAAAATTCATCCACATAAATTTGAACAGAATGATATCCTTCAGGTACTCTCTTAATGAAAAAAGTCTTGTCAATTAACACCCCTGATGTATCCATGTTCATTCTAGAAACTGAAAGAGTTCATACCAACTCTAGAGCTTGATGAAACCATAAGAGCTTAATAACCTTGTACACTTGATTGGAATTAGAGATCCTCAAAACCAGAGGTTAGTGACAACACATCTTCTTCAATAGTGCATAAGAAAACAACTTTTGACCTCCATCTGTTACACCTTGATCCATGTATGATGCATAGCCAAAAAAAACCTGAAGCCTCAATTCTTAAACCTCATCATAATCCTATATGCCCTCCTCCTGTTGTATCCTTGTCTACCAACCTTGCTTTGTTCTTACAACTACCCCTTATCATCCATTTTATCTGAAGACCCATTTTGTACCAATGATTAGATCCTTAGGTAGTCTACAGAACCATACTTTCTGTACTGACTGCAACAACTCTTCTGCATAGCTTCTACCCAACTTTCCTCCCCTAAAGCTCAGAAACTGTAGTGGGTTCACTTTGAGAAAGAAGCAAGCAAATAAACAAGTTGCTGTCCTTATGATTGACCCTTTGTTGTTGCTTGATCAGCTGATGAGCAAGTGAATCAACTGATTTTGTACTCTACTTCTTGTTGAACAGCAACTTAGGATCACTATAATGATAACTCTGGATAATTTTCCATACATTCATGATTTCAGAAATAACGGTAATAGTGAAAGTAGTAAACACACGAAAAATAAACTCAAAGATATACAATATTTACTTTCACTCCAATTGCATTGTGCAATTTCCCGACCTAACCATAGATAATGAATTACGCACGCGAACACATGTAACGTAAGCAAACACACTTTGCCTAAAGCAATTAACCAAACACGGATTTTAATCTACAGGGTAGGCTAAGGTGTAAGGGTGTAACGAAACATTATAACAAAGGTGTAAGAAACGAAAGGAATGGCTCTGAGTGTTTTTCTAGGGGTATCTTACTCTAAAAGTGAGAGTAAACAAAAGGTTTATACGGGGGTTAAGTAACCAGTGTAGTTAGTTAATAACACATAACATATAAAGGCTATTTGGGTGTAGTCCTAGAAATTTACCAATTTAGACAAGTCATTCCAATTATGTAAATAATACTTATTATGGTGGTCTCGAATAGTATACAAGCCAAGTTCTAAAGTTTACAAGTCACCGGCACACTCATAGATTTGTGAATTTTGAAAAGTTCACAATTTTTGAAAATAACGTTATGTGTGCAGCTATGTAATTTAGACTTTAAACAAAAACATGCTAAAAATTTTAAATTTTGATATATTAAGCACATTTTAAGCATATTTTGAAAAAGTTTAGGACAAGTAAGTGTTCTAATTCTCCAATCCCCCCACTTAAGTTAAACAACGTCCTCGTTGTTTTTATCAAAGGTTAAAAACTGGAAAATAAAAGAATTAGAACAGAAAAACTCCCCTGAGATTTGCTTGGTATGATCCTCTATTATTTGTATAAGAGCAAAAATCATCTTTCTTGTGGATGAGAACGTTTAAGCTTCATAGTTGATGTATCCACAGGAATTGCAGGAATCTATAATACCACCAAGACTTTAACACACCTAAGTTAAGAAGGTTCAAACTTGCATAATACATTAGTAGTTAGCGAAAATAAAACATAAAAATTAAAATGAAAATCATCAGGTCAGTCGATACGCCGTATCTTATGGAAGAAGATGCGCCGTATCGAGCCTGGAATAATTACGAATCAGAATAGAAGATGCGTCGCATCCTTAACCAGGGATGCGTCGCATTAAAATAAACTGAAAAAAAGTTTTAAAGTCAAAAATAAAAATGCAGAAAATAAAGTAAGATATGACCAGTGCAGGAGATGCGTCGCATCTAAGGATTGAGATGCGCCGTATCTTCTGCGGGCCTGACTGACTCAATACAAAATCAGAAAATAAAATAAAATAAAAGATAAGCATGGGTTGCCTCCCACGAAGTGCTTGTTTTTGTTCGAGTCACGAGCCTGACTCCACCCTTATTTACTGTGTAATAGGGTGTTGTTCCCTCCACTTGGAATCAAGTGTGGGTGATAGTAGCAATAAACACGAAAAGAGTGTAAATTTGCTATTAAAGATGGAAGAAATACATAAAGATCATACCTTGGCAATATATGTACATCTTCTCTATTCTTACCCGGTTTGGTTGATAAATTGGATGACTTGACCATTCCATCTGAAAGAGTAGTGTGTTGAGGAAAAATGAGTCTACTTTCTTCTTGGTTAGTCTCTTTGGTAGTAAGGCGTCCCTTGACTTCCGCAAAAGATGAGAAAGGTTCTTTAGCAAGTAAAAGTTCGACTTCCTCTACAACCTTCATAGGGTCGAAATCATCATCTTCATCAATCATAGCAATGTTTAAGAGCTCATCACCAAATTCTTCCTCGAGCTCCACCAAATACGGGTTGATCACAGGTGCTTCAATAGGTAGTGTAATAAATTTCACCTCATCATCTTTTTGTTTTGCAACCTGTTTAGGAAAACTAGCAAGATTATTAGTAACGGGATCAATAATATTAAATAAATTTGTACCACTTTGTGTTGTAAGTGACTCCAATTCATCTTGTGAATCTCCATCTTCAACTAGTGGTCTTGCAATTTCAGCATCTTCTCGAATTTCATCCTTAAATAAGTAATCCCAAATTTCTTTGAATTCCCTCGTTGGGTCAAAATCTGGTTGAGGTATGTCATCATAAACTATGGCGTCAAATGGTTCGAAATCAAAATTAGAATACTTTTCATCTTCATCCGATGGATTGTCTAATGGTGGTAATACGATTGCAGAATATTCTTCAACGTAGGGTTCCGTATACACATCATCATCTTGTGCAATCTCCGGAGAAAAAGTACTATCAATAACAATTGACGGAATTGGTTTTACGGTATATGAATCTTCTTCATCATCATTTGACATACACCAAGTGTGTTGAAATGGCAATTTGTTTCTTTCTTTCCTTGACTTTTCTTGTCCTAAAATCAAGTATTCTTCCATAGTGATTTCTTTCGTCTCAATGACTTATGCACCATATCTTGCTCTTTTCCAATCATAGATCCCATTATTGCTCAAGGCTCTTTCCTCTTCAAGTCTGATATATTCTTCCATTGTAATATCTGGATCGTCCATCTTCCTGAAATAAAACTTACTCGTGCAAAAGAAGAGTGAAACAATCAAAGTAAAATAAAAGTTGCTGATATCAGCTGATGATGCGCCGTATCCTATAAATGGGATACGCCGTATCTTAGTTCGTTAAAAATAAATCAGACTTTTATTCAGAAAGCAGATACGCCGCTTAGAATTTGAATGCGCCGTATCAGTTTTAATTATCAAAAATTGATATTTATTTAAAATTAAATGCATCGTATTAACAAAAGTTAATGCGCCGTATTTTCCTTACGTTTCAAAATACAAGATTTTTGATTCAGAAGATGCGCCGTATCGATGAAAATCAATGCGTCGTATCTGTTTAATAATTCGAAAAGCTGTTTTTAATTTAAATAATAGATACGCCGTATCTGTCAAAGCAGATGCGTCGTATGGCGTTATCGCTCAGAAATTTTTTTTATTAAAAACAGATACGCCGTATCTTGGGGAAAGATGCGTCGTATCGAATTAATTAAAAGCGTTGTATTTTATAAAAATTAAACGCAATACGCCGTATCTATGAAAATAGATGCGCCGTATCGTTTGAATTAGCTCAGTACAACGATAGCAGAACACAAGAAATAGAAAAAAAAAAAAAAAAAAAAAAAAAAAAAAAAAAAAAAAAAAAAAAACAAATGAAAATAAATAAAAACACACAAAAACAGAAAATATGCAGATAATACAATGAATGCAATTTAACTAATATACAACAGAGTTAGCGGTTAGAATAAAAATTAAAAAGAAAAACCTAATTAAAATACTAATCAAATTAACAGATAATAACAATTCATTCCCCGGCAGCGGCGCCAAAAACATGATGCGAGTGTGCGTATGCTCTAATTTATACCCACGGTATGTCGTTGTGGTTTTAGCAGTATTCAAGTTTTAAATTTATATTTAGCCGACTTATCAATAACACACACACTTTAACGAGCAGTGTACCCGGTCAGTATGAATATAATGGTAAGTAGAGTGTCGATCACTAAGAGTGGAACGTATTATCTAGTTATCCTAATCAGTATTTTAATATCTTAAGTTAGCTATACAACCTAATCTAACGCAAGGGGGTTCAGCCAGAGAGACTGGCACGATTTGGTTATGATTAAATATAAACTAAACTAATAGGCACGAATCAGCGATTAGCACACACGTACACAGATAAATACTTGAGACAATAAGAAGACCTGTCCTGATAGTTAAGTAGCTTGTCACTTGTTTTATTGCTAGTTTTATATGAAGTGTATAGTTCGATGCAACGCACCGAGATTAATTCCTTTCTCGTTGGCTCTAATCTTATCGGCGAGTAAACCCTTAATGATTACTTATGACTATCCTATTTATCTTTCTTCCTACTTTTCTACAGACGATAGAATGCATAGGCGATACAATAAATAGGCGAGGAAGGGGCATGGCGACCCAAGCAATGCTCAGCTAGACACAGAGGTTATCAATGCACTAATAAAAGTTACGAAAGACATCAACATATAAACTTTAATTAATGGGAAAGCAATTTTAAGGGGAGTTGAAGTGCATGATTAAATCAATGACACAAGCCCATCAATCCTGATGAATTAAAGTGTACTAATACAATAAAACAAAACTACTTAATGAATTAAATACATGCAGGACCTTCTTACAGCTCTTGTATCTTCGTTCAAGGTGTGTCTTGTGCTGCTACTTAGTCTGAATTCGGCTTAGGGTTTTGTGGTCTTTGGTCTTCTTCTAAAACTAGGCTCTCGAAATTCGTCTGGCCTTGGGGTATTTATAGTTTCTGTCTGAGGGCTAGATGCGGCGCATAGGATAAGTAGATGCGGCGCATTGACTTAACTTCGCGTGGGGTCCAAGATTAATATATTCAGGAATATTCGTACACCGCCAGAAGATGCAGCGTAACTCCATTCTTGTATGCGGCGCATGTCCTTTGCCGTCTTGGATTATAACTTGTGAAATCTTGATAGTGATGCGCCGTATGTAATAAGTAAGATGCGGCGTATCTGGAGCAGAATGGTCTTGATCTTGTACGTTTCAGTAGACTCTTAACTTCTTGCTTGTTTTGCTACATAATTAGTCCAAAATCGCCAAGTTTCACATAGTACTTGTTTTTACCTGAGAATTACAAAAGTAAACATTAACGTATCAATTCTCACAGATAATATAATAAAACAAGTCAAATAAATAGGACAAATGATAGTAATAAAATGTACTTATTTGAGTTCATCATTTTCCATAGGAGTGACTGCAGTCTTCACATTTGAGAACTCAAACTTCCTCAAAATTTCTGCAACATACTTGTCTTGAGAAATAAAAAGTCAATCATTCTTTTGTTTTACTTGCAGTCCCAAGAAAAATGTAAGTTCTCCCATTGAGCTCATTTCAAATCTGCTTTTCATTAAACCTTCAAATTCATCACACCAAGACTTTCTTGTTGATCCAAAAATGATATCATCCACATAAATTTGAACAAGAATGATATCCTTCTGGTCTCTCTTAATGAATAAAGTCTTGTCAATTACACCCCTGATGTATCCATGTTCTTCTAGAAACTGTGAAAGAGTTTCATACCAAGCTCTAGGAGCTTGATGAAGACCATATAGAGCTTTAATAACCTTATACACTTGATTGGGGTTAGCAGGATCCTCAAAACCAGGAGGTTGATGTACATACACATCTTCTTCAATAGTGCCATAAAGAAAAGCACTTTTGACATCCATCTGATACACCTTGAATCCCATGTATGATGCATAGGCCAAAAATAACCTGATAGCCTCAATTCTTGCTACAGGAGCAAAAACCTCATCATAATCTATGCCCTCCTCCTGTTTGTATCCTTGTGCTACCAACCTTGCTTTGTTTCTTACAACTACCCCTCTTTCATCCCTTTTATTCCTGAAGACCCATTTTGTACCAATGATTTTAGCTCCATCAGGTAGGTCTACAAGAACCCATACTTTCTGTAGCTTGAACTGCAACAACTCTTCTTGCATAGCTTCTACCCAACTTTCCTCCCCTAAAGCTTCAGAAACTGTAGTGGGTTCACTTTGAGAAAGAAAGCAAGCAAATAAACAATGTTGCTGGTCCTTATGATTGACCCTTTGTTGTTGCTTGATCAGGCTGATGAGTGCAAGTGAATCAGACTGATGTTGCACTCTACTTCTTGTTTGAACAGCAGACTTAGGATCACCAATAATTTGGCTCTTGGGATGAATGGTGTGAATCCTGAGAGTGGGAGTTGGACTTACCTCCACTTCAGTGGGTAAGTTGTTGAAATCAGTAATAGTACCCCCTTCATCATAGGAAGCCCCTTCAAAGATACCTTCATTAGGATTTGGAAATACTTCAAGTTCTGGCATCTCAGAATCAATACAAACAGCACTTGAAGAAAGGTCTGGTTGAGCACCACTACCAGACTTAAAATTGGAAGTACTGGTAATGTTAGGAGATACTACTTTGCCAGTATCTTGAGATTTGTATTCAGAATCCTTTTCTTGAGAAGAAGAATTCTTGATTTCTGCTTCAGCTGCAACAGACTTGTTCTCTGTAGATGGAATCACAACAAGCTCAGCCACATCATCAGTGTTCCCTGTATTAGAAGGATCTTTGGTACCTGCATTGTTAGTAACTTCTTTGGTACCTGCAATAGGGTTAATTTGATTCTCCTTGGAGACAGGAATATAATTCATAGAATCAGTTAAATAATCAATATCAAACATCCATCTATGACCAATTCCCTTGACATTGGGTTTTTCTTCAAGAAAGCTTTCTTGGATAGTAAGTTGTAAACCCTAAAGGCTTTACTGTTTAATGCATACCCAACTAAAAACCCTTCATCAGATTTTCCTTCAAACTTTCCAAGAACACTTAAAGTATCAAGAATGGTTACATGACACCCAAAAGGTCTTATATGGCTAACAACTGGTTTATGGCCAAACATAAGCTCATAAGGGGTTTTGTTTTGAGGCTTGGTCACTCTAACCCTATTAAAGATGTAACAGGCATTGCTGACTGCTTCAGCCCAAAATGTTGTGGGTAAAAGTGAATCTGCTAGCATAGTCCTAGCTGCCTCAATAAGTGTCCTGTTCATTCTCTCAGCAACTCCATTTTGCTGAGGAGTTCTTGCATTACTGAACTGTTGTTTAATTCCTTTATTACCACAGAAGTCTAGCATGCTTTTGTTTTTAAACTCAGTGCCATTGTCACTCCTAATGATTTTAACTCTTTTATCAAGAAGGTTTTCAATCTGCCTAATGAAAGTTTGAATCAAAGGAGTAGCTTCATCCTTCCTAGACATAAAGAACACCCAACAATATCTAGTACAATCATCTGTAATGAAAAGGCAATAGCATGCATGATTTATACTATGGACAGATGTAGGGCCAAAAAGATCCATATGTAAGGTATGTAAGGGCTCAGTGATTAATCTTTCTAATTTAACCTTACAGGATGCCCTATGTTGTTTTCCCTTGTTACAAGCCACACATGTATGATCATTTTTAAACAATTTTGAAGGCAAACCTCTCACAAGGTTATTCTTCACAAGTTTATTCATGTTTTTGAAATTCACATGGCCTAACCTTCTGTGCCACAACTTAGATTCATCCAATGTAGCTTTTGCAATCAAATAGGTAGCACCTTTTGTAGGATAAGATGCTTTCATATCAAAACTATACATTTTGTGTTGTCTGGGAACTTTAAGAAGAATCTGATGTTCTTCAAGCATCTTAAAGTCCGGAGTCAACACAAGACAATCAGTTTCAGTAAAAAGCACCTTATGCTGAGTATCACAAATTTGTGATATAGAGAAAAGGTTGAACTGCCCAAGTTCTTTCACAAAGGATACATTGTCAAATTCTATGTTGCCCACAATTATTCTTCCTTTACCAGTTATCTGTCCCTTGCTTCCTCCAAAAGTAACAGAACCTCCTTCGAATTCATGAAAATCATTAAGATAGTTCTTGTTACCAGTCATGTGCCCAGAGCATCCACTATCAAGGATTCCTCTATCTTCCATATAGCAAAGTGGATGATCCTGCACAAAAAGAAGAGAAATTAGTTTCTCTTAGGAACCCAGGCCTGAGTAGGCTTGGGTCCGCCTTGTGGATCAACATATTTAAATTTCTTATTTGAACCTGATCCACTGTTGTTTTGGGATTTATACATGGATTTATTGTTATTTGAATCCCAAGACATACATACTGAGGTCTTAACAGCAGACCCCCCATTCCCCTTTAAAGGTTTTGCTGTTTGCTTTACAACTTGTCTTTTCACAGGTGAATGAGGTTTGTAAAAATTATTTCTTTGAAAATTTGTATTCACCTGTGACTTTTGAAATGGTTGTTTGGGTTTCACATAGCCAGTGTTCACATTAGATCTCACAGAATTAACATAACCAGTATTCACATTAGGCCTCATAAAATTACCATTTTTCCTATTCACATTAAAGTTCCTGTAGCCAGACCTAAAATTTTGTCTACCAGAATTAACATAAGAGTTAGGTCTGGTAGAGTTATTGAGTTGGACAGGTCTGGGAACAAACTGGTTGACATGATTAATTCTACTAGCATTATTCCAAACTGGTTTATTTGAACCATGACCCATATTAACATTCATTCTCTTTTGCTCAGCCTCTTTCTTCATTCTCTTTTCATGGAAGTCACAATCTCTTATTAAATGACTCAAACTTCCACACACAAAACATCTTTTAGGAGCATAAGTGTAACTACTCCTACTTTCTCTGTGAACACTATTGCTTCTAGGTGACTCACTCATTTTAACAGATTCCCTAGGAGTTTTTATGTGATTGACACAACTAGGTTTGACTGTCTCAGGCTTTGGTTTAGTCACTACAGGTTCAGTTACAACAGGTTCACACTTCTTAATAACCTTAGGTTCAGGATTCTCTTTTATCTCACATTTTGACTCAGACTTAGAGTGATCAGAGGAACCATCAATAGATCCTTCAGAGTCATTGGATTGACAAGAAGAATACTTACTGGTTTTGTCCTCTGAAGTGATTGACTCAGATGATTGAGGACCTTTCTTACCATACACAAAGAGTGAATCATCCAACTCTTCTTTTTCAAGAGGAGTATAGTCATCACTTAATGGTGGTGGTACTCCCTTAAAGTCACTAGTCTTAACAAACCTATTATATAAAGGCTTATCAGCATAGTCCTCTTCTTTATTCTTAAATATAGCCTTATTCTCATCTTCCTCATATCCTAGGCCACATTTTTTATTTGACTTAGTTTGAGAATCCCAACATTTGAACAGGTTATTATTAGAATTGTTCCACTGATCTACCCTTTTTCTCAACTCATCCCTCTCCTTCTGAATTCTAAGGCCCAATTGTCTATACCTTTTAAGCTTTTCATCTTGTTCATATATTTTATTAGCTTGAAAGTATAGTTTTTCATTTAAAGCAGCATGTTGGTTTTGAAGGGTGACCTTTTGTGCCTCTAAAGTTTTTACAGCATTTTTATGTGCTAAAAGATTTACTTCTAGGTCACCTATTTGTTCTAACTGCTCATCACACAAAGCTTTAACATGATTATATGAATCAGTGCATAATTTAGAGCATAATGATACCTCATTACCAATGGCCATGAGAGCATGATCAGACTCCTCATTCACTCTTGGATGCTCTCCCCAGTTGACTCCTCCAGCTTCCATTGTCAGCAAACTCATCTGATTCTTTTCCATCATCCCATCTTCATCTCTTTTCCCATCAGCAGGCTTCTTCTCTGGACAATCTCTTGAAAAATGTCCATGCTTGTGACAGTTGTAGCATTCAACTGTCCTCTTTGTGTATCCCACTGGTGATTTGTTGTTAAAGTTGATGTTCCTTCCATATTGCTTCTGAAATCGTTTGACTCTTAAAGCAACCATAGCAATGTGCCATTTTATGTCCATCTCTTCAACTTCGGCATCATTAATCTGTTCTAAGTCTTCACTAATAAAGCTTTCATCTTCCGTTTGGTTGGCAAAGAAAGAATGTATCACCTCATCAGTAAAACTTGAAGCAGACCTTTCACTTGAAGGAGTTTCATAGATACCAGACCTAACACTACCAGGTTTAACCTTGTATGTACTGCTTTTGTTTTGTGACACAAAAGCAACATTTGATGAACTGGTTGAAGCATGAGTGTTGTTACTGATGTCCCTTTCAAACATCCTGAGATTATTGTATAGGTCATCAGGTGTCATTGAATCTACTTCCTCCTTAATCCTCATCGCCACAGATACATTGCCCTATTCTGATGGTAAAGATCTAAGGAACTTGTGGTTTGCATCCTCATTTGTAACTGCTGCACCATGAACTTCTAGTTGTGTTAACAGATGTTGAAATCTGTCATAGCCCTTCTCCAATCCTTCAGTCTTTGAAACACTGAATGTCTTAAATTTCTGTTAAAGAACAACCTTTTGCATCTTCTTGGAGTTTGCATTGCCTCCAAATCGTTTCTTGATAGCCCCCCCACATCTCCTTTGCATCAAGGATGCCATGAAACCTTTGTAGATGCTCCTTAGGAATAGCCATAAGAAGCAAGGTTCTGGCCTTCTTTTCCTTCTCCACAGCCCTAATCTCCTCAGCAGATACTGGTGGCATTATTCTGATCTGCCCATCATTCCCTTGTGAAATTCTTTTCTTAGAATTTCCCTTTTGAATAACCTTCCATACATCACTATCAATGTACTCCAGATAATGTTCCATCTCCATGGCCCATATATCATACTCTTCTCTTTTCAGTAATGGAAGTTTTATGTTTGAGATTGTGGTTGTGGAAGGGATGGGTTGTTGTTGTGTTTGGGAGTTACTGGTTTCAGTTTTTCCTTCATCTTCATGGTTTGATCTCTCATCCTCACGTATTAGGTTTTGAGTGAGAATTAGGTTTTTGAGATTAAGTGTTCTTCGAATTCAGAGTCTCTCGCCTTGCTCTGATACCACTTGTTGGTCCACGAATTGTATGTGGATCTCTAAGTAGTCTTGAATACCTAGTAGATGGTTGGGATAAATCCAAACCAATCTAAGTGAGAAACCCTAGACGATTGTTAATGTTAATGCGGAATCTTAACAAGAACAATGAAGAACACACACAGAGATATCACTAACTTCGTATATTGATTTTAATCACAATAGTGAAACTCGTACAACTCACACACAAAACTAACAATCTTAGGGATCCTTTTATAACACAAGGAAACCCTAATGCTAACCGACTAAGAAGATATTCACAAATCTTCTATAAAAATACTTACACATTTTGTATCTTTTCCTAACTTATCTCTAACAGACTTTCCTAACTTCATGACCAGACTTAACATTATAAGTCAACCAGACTTAAATATACTACCAAACTTAACTTTGCATTACCAGACCTAATTACAAAGACAGACCTAACTCTGATATACTACCAGACCTAAGTTGTCTTCTCTTGAATCGTATCATAATTCCCAACATCTTTTTAGTGTCTCACAAATGTGTGATAAAAAGAACAAAGTTCTTTTCTGTGACACTGAATGTCTTGTGCTTTCTCCTAATTTTAAGATGCCTGATGAAAGTCAAGTACTTCTTAAAATTCCTAGAAAGGGCAATATGTACAGTGTTGATATGAAGAACATTGCTCCTAAAAAGGCTTTAACTTGTCTTGTTACAAAGGCCACATTGGATGAATCAATGTTATGGCATAGGAGGCTTGGTCATATTAATTTCAAAACCATAAATCAGATTGTTAAGAATGGTTTGGTAAGAGGTTTACCTCAAAAATGATTTGAAAATGATCAAACATGCATTGCTTGTCTTAAAGGCAAACAACACAAAGCCACTTGTAAGCCCAAGATTTTTAACTCTATCAATCAATCATTGTTTATGCTTCATATGGACTTATTTGGTCCTACAAATGTTAGAAGTATGCAGCATAAGAGATATTGTCTAGTTATTTCTGATGACTATAGTAGATTTACATGGGTTTTCTTTTTAGCTACCAAGGATAAGACACCTAGCATCCTTAAGACTTTCATTACAGAGATAGAAAACCTATTAGACAAGAAAGTAAAAGTCATTAGATGTGATAATGGGACAGAGTTTAAAAATAGAGTTATGGATGATTTCTACAAAGAAAAAGGTATTAGGAGAGAATTTAGTGTTGCTAGAACTCCACAACAGAATGGAGTAGTTGAAAGGAAAAATAGAACACTAATAGAAGCTACTAGAACTATGTTAGCTGACTCTAAGCTACCTATCACTTTTTGGGCTGAAGCAGTCAACACTGCTTGCTATGTCCAGCATAGAGTTTTAGTTGTCAAGCCTCACAATAAGACATCATATGAACTTTTTAGAGGTAGAACTCCTGCAATAGGATTTCTTAGACCTTTTGGATGTCATGTGACAATTCTGAATACCTTAGACCATTTAGGAAAATTTGATGGTAAAGCAGATGAAGGATTCTTAGTTGGATATTCTCTCAATAGCAAAGCATTCAGAGTATACAACTTAAGAACTAAGAAAGTAGAGGAAAACCTGCATGTGGAATTTTTAGATCATAAATCCAATGTAGAAGGTCAAGGACCGAAATGGCTATTTCATCTTGAGACTCTAACCCATTCAATGAATTATGTGCCTGTTGTTGCAGAAACTAATGATTTTTCAGGTTCACAAACAACAAATGAGGCAGGGTTAGACAAGGAGACAAATCAAGATCATGTATGGATGCCAATAAGTACCAGTGTGGCTTCAACTTCAACAAATGATGAATCTTCTTCTGGTAAAGCTAAAGAAGATGTTGAAGATGAACACAAGGAAGATGGAACAAAGGAACAAGAAAATAGTTCTGCTGAAACAGAATTAACTGCTGAAGCAGAATTAACAAAAGAAGCAGAATTAACAGCTAAAGCAGAATTAACAGAAAATGAGGTGGATTTGAGCAATCTCCCACCTGATTATCAAGTTCCTTCTACACCACACACAAGGATTCACAAAGTCCACTCCCTAGAAAATGTGATTGGAGATGTACAATCAGGTGTGAAGACAAGACAACAACTGATGTCTTCAGACCAACAAGGGCTTCTTGATGCCCTTTATGCTTCAAAGCAGCATGAGTTTTCAAACTCTTGCTTGTTTGTATGTTTTCTCTCACAAGATGAACCAAAGAACATTCTGAAAGCCTTAGATGATTCAAGCTGGGTAGAAGCTATGCAAGAGGAGCTTCTTCAGTTCAAGATTCAGAAGGTATGGGTGCTAGTTGATTTACCTAAGGATGAAAAGGTAATTGGCACTAGATGGGTTTTCAAGAATAAAAGGGTACACACAACAAGAAGGTATAGACTATGATGAAGTTTTTGCTCCAGTAGCAAGACTTGAGGCAATTAGGCTTTTCTTAGCTTATGCTTCATTTTTAGGCTTCACAGTTTATCAAATGGATGTCAAGAGTGCATTTTTATATGGTACAATTGAAGAAGAGGTTTATGTCTCACAACCTCCAGGGTTCATTGATCCTGACCATCCAGACAAAGTGTACAGAGTTGTTAAAGCTCTTTATGGCCTACATCAGGCACCAAGAGCTTGGTATGAAACACTGGCTTCCTATTTAAAAAGGAATGGATTTCAAAGAGGCAAGATTGATCAGACATTTTTTATCAAACAACACAAGAAGGATCTTCTGTTAGTGCAGGTGTATGTGGATGACATTATCTTTGGGTCTACAAGGAAGGAGATGTGTTTAGAGTTTGAGAAGCTTATGCATGATAAGTTTCAGATGAGTTCCATGGGGGAACTTACGTTCTTTTTGGGTTTGCAAGTTAAACAGTTATATGAAGGCATATTTATTAGTCAAGATAAATATGTTGTTGAGATACTTAGGAAGTTCAACTTTGCTGATTCAAAAATGGCAAGCACACCAATGGACTCTGAGAAGCCACTTCTTAAAGATTTAGATGGAGACAATGTAGATGTACACACTTACAGATCTATGATAGGCTCTTTGATGTATCTCACATCATCAAGACCTGACATCTTGTTCTCTGTTTGTGCTTGTGCAATATTTCAAGTAACTCCAAAGGTTTCTCATTTAACAACAGTCAAGAGGATTTTTAGATATCTCAAGGGTCAACCTAGGTTGGGACTATGGTATTCTAGAGAGTCACCTTTTGACTTGGTAGCATTTTCGGATAGTGATTATGCTGGTGCTAGCTTGGACAGAAAGTCAACAACTTGAGGATGTCAATTCCTTGGGTGTAGACTTATCTCATGGCAGTGTAAGAAGCAAACAATTGTGGCTACTTCAACAACTGAAGCTGAATATGTAGTTGTTGCAAGTTGCTGTGCTCAAGTCCTATGGCTTCAAAACCAACTTCTTGACTATGGGTACAATTTTATGAACACTGTTATTCATATTGATAATAGTAGTTGATGAACTCAAATAAGTACATTTTATTATCATCATTTATCCTGTTTATTTGACTTATTTTATTATATTATATATGAGAATCGATACATTAATGTTAACTTTAGTAATTCTCAGGTAAAAACAAGCATTATGTGAAACTTGGTGATTTTGGACTAATTATGGAGCAAAACAAGCGAGATGTCAAAAGTCTGCTAGATCAAGCTCGTTCTACTCCAGATACGCCGCAATATACTTCTAACATACGGCGTATCACTATCAAGATTTCACAAGTTACAATCCAAGTACATGCGCCGCATACAGAGATCAAGTTACGCCGCATCTGAAGACGGTGTACGAATATTCCAGAATATATTAATCTTGGACCCCACGCGAAGTTAAGTCAATGCGCCGCATCTATTCATTCTATGCGCCGCATCGATCCCTCAGACAGAAACTATAAATACCCCAAGGACAGACGAATTTGAAGAGCTAGATTCCAGAGCTAGATTTTAGAGAGAGACAGAAACCCTAGAGCCAAATTCAGTCGACCAAGCAGCACAAGACACACCTAAATAAAGATACAAGAGCTGTAAGAAGGTCCTGCATGTATTCAATTCATTAAGTAGTTTTGATTTATTGTATTAGTACGCTTTAATTCATCAGGATTGATGGGCTTGTGTCATGTGACTACGGAAAATCATGCACTCCCCTTAATATTGCTTTCCCATTAATTAAAGTTTATATGTTGATGTCTTTGGTGACTTTTATTAGTGCATTGATAACCTCTGTGTCTAGCTGAGTCTTGCTTGGGTCGCCATTCCCCTTCCTCGCCTATTTATTCTATCGTCTCTTGAATAAGTAGGATAGACATAAGTAATCATTAAGGGTTTACTCGCCGATAAGATTAGAGCCAACAAGAAAGGTTTAATTATATACACTTCATATAAAACTAGCAATAAAACAAGTGACAAGCTACTTAATTATCAGGACAGGTCTTCTTATTTTCTCGAGTATCTATCTGTGTACGTGTGTGCTAATCGCTGATTCGTGCTCATTAGTTTAGTTTTCTATTTAATCATAACCAAACCGTGCCAGTCTCTCAGGCTGAACCCCTTGCGTTAGATTAGGTTGTATAGCTAACTTAGGATATTAAAATACTGATTAGAATAACTAGATAATACGTTCCACTCTTAGTGATCGACACTCTACTTACCAGTATATTCATACTGACCGGGTACACTGCTCATTAAGTGTGTGTGTTATTGATAAGTCGGCTAAATATAAATTTAAAACTTGAGTAGGCATTAATACTGCTAAACCGCAACGACACGCACGCGCATCAAGTTTTTGGCGCCGTTGCCGGGGAGTGAATTGTTATTATCTGTTAATTTGATTAGTATTTTAATTAGGTATTTCTTTTTAGTTTTTTTTTTTTTAGATTCTAACCACTAACCCTGTTATATATTAGATAAATTGCATTCATTGTATAATTTGCATATTTTCTGTTTTTGTGTGTTTTTGTTTCTGTAATTTTTGTTTCTTTTTGTTTGTTTTTATTTTTGTTTTTTCTCTTTTTTTTTTTCTGCATTCTGCTAATCGTTGTATTGTGCTGATACAAACGATACGGCGCATCTGTTTTCACAGATACGGCGTATTGCGTTTAATTTTAATAAAATACAATGCGTTTAATAAATTCGAGTATGACGCATCTTTCCCCAAGATACGGCGTATTCTGTTTTTAGTAAGAAATTTTTCTAAATCCTAACGCCATACGACGCATCTGTTTTAACAGATACGGCGTATTTTCTATTTAAATTAAAAACAGTTTTTCGAATTTTTAAACAGAAGCGACGCATTGATCTTTATCGATACGGCGCATCTTCTAAATCAAAAATCTTGTATTTTGAAACGTAACGAAAATACGGTGCATTAGCTTTTGTTAATACGACGCATTTAATTTTAATAAATATAATCGATTTTTGATAATTTAAACTTGATACGGCGCATTCTTATTCATAAGCGGCGTATCTGTTTTCTGAATAAAAGTCTGATTAAATTTTAACGTAATAAGATACGGCGTATCCAACTTTTTGGATACGGTGCATCGTTTGCAGATATCAGCATTTTTATTCTTTATATTCGTTTCTAAATTCATTAATTTCTCTTCTGGCAAACAGATCCTACTGATGATTTTACCTATGATGATAGGTTTTGCTATGAAAGATATGTCAATGAACGGATATCTTGCTAAGGCACCTATGAAAGATAAGCACTATGAAAAGTCCCGCACCAAAAAGCCGTTAATTCTGGAAAGTGATGACGAGTGTGATAACTATGAAGTTAGCTTGAGCAAGTTCCCAGCATTAAGCATTACTAAAAGCTCAGAATTGGAACAGGAACTCTTGCTTTCGGATTCATTCAAAAATTTCGATGCTATTACTAGCAACTTACCTACGATCGATGCTTTACTCAAATCCGTATCTCAAACCAACATGCCCGTCTACTCAGTGGAAGTTTATGATGATGTCAACTTCAATGTACTCACGATTGATACCGATTTATTTTCTTGGGAAACCCCTCTTGAAGCTACTTATATGGAATTCAAACGCTTATGCAATATTGAAGATGGGATATTCTCTTATGATTTACTAATGAGCTACACTGAAGATGAATTGTTACTCTTATGGCCTATCATTGAATCTAAAGGATTAACTTGGACGACTATCGAAGAAAAATATGGGAAATTCCAAATTGAATACATGAACTCAGCAAATGCGGTCAACAAATCGAGCAACAAAAGCTATGGTAGAGGAAATATCCAAACTTTACAAACTTCTTATATGCCTTATTCCAAACTGATGAAGCGAAAAGTGTACCGCTTTTAAGGGTCATTTAAGCCCTAAATCGTATTTATTTGATCAAATATTGCCCTAAATCGTTCCTTTTGTCATTTTAGGTACTTTTGAGAAGAAATCTGGAAAAGGAAGCATTTTGGACGTTTTTGGAGCATAAAAGTGAAGAAAATGACAAAGTCTCAAAATCTTGCTGGAAGTTACCTTTGACGGCGTCAGGATTAACCCTGGACGGCGTCATGGCTTGGCAAAAGTGGTGGATGTGAAATTTACTCATGATAAGCCAGAGAAATTGCATGGAAATTCTGACGGCGTCACGCTTTAATCTGATCAAGGTCGTCACGTTATAATTCAAAGAGGGACGGCGTCACGTTCAAGGTCTGACGGCGTCAAGCCTTGATAAGCCAGAACGGATTTTTGAGAGCTAAAGAGGGACGGCGTCAAGAAGGCCATCCGGGAACCCTAAAAGCGGCGAGGTGACGGCGTCACACTCCATAACGTGACGCCGTCAGATCCAAAAATCTATATATAGTTTTGCAATTCTTTGTCATTAGGGTGGAACTTATTGTGGAACTTATTGGGGAACTTTGTGTGTGAAAACCCTAGGACGAATTTGGCAGCTCTTTCAAGGCTTTTTGCCTTGAGATCTTCCATGTTACATTGAAGATAAGTTATCAATTAATCATTCAATATGTCTATGTGTTGTTTGATTCTATCTTATTCTTGTCTTTTGTTTAACATGTTAGGCTAGATTTATCTTGTGTTTGCTTAGATCTAATGAAACCTAGCTATTGATTATTGGTTATTAGTGTGTTGTTAGTTGTATTAGATGATTGTTCATCTATGTTAGGCTTAAGAAAACTGGCTAACTTCCTATTCGGTAACTTGCTTGAACGTCTTAAGAAACATGAACCAAATGCGTACTAAAGGTTTTTATGGTTGTATTTAATGCACAAGCGAATTCTAGTGATCCCATGTTAGGAGCTTCCTAGCCGGCTCGACATAGGAGTGAAGTAGGAGCTTGTAGAGTTGGGGAAGTACGTACGCCACCCCACGAATGGTATTAAGGAATACACCCGTCATCCACGCAACTAATACACACTAATCAACCGGTAAAAGATAGTTAGGGAGTAAGGAAATCTAAGTAAACACATTTCTCTCCACATAAGTTTTCACCAACATTTTCATTTTCTGTTATTTTATTTTATTTGCATTCGTAGTAATTTGGGTTAGTTGACTAGCAACTAATTCCGCCCACTCTTTCAAACCCGAGATTTTACTTGCTTTCATAAAAATATAAAAACATAAAAAGAATCTTCTCTCACCCTTAGACCTATTAGAGTAATTTTTCATACCTAACGAACACTATTCCCTGTGGAGAACGATCAATCCCCCGTACTTACCACTACACTATACTACATCGGTCAGGTACACTGCCTGGTGGGGTTGTAAGCCTCTTGAGATCCCTCGAGAGGTAAAACCTGTTGTAAGGTCGCAAAACCACGCATCAAGTTTTTGGCGCCGCTGCCGGGGAATAGTTATTGTTTAGGTTGAATTTTTATTTTATAGGTCTACTCACTAGATTCCTTTCTAGTGAGATTTTTATTTTATTTTTCTAGGATTTTCTTTAGTCTATCTTTTTCTTTGTGTCTTTGTTCGTAAAAGAAATTTCCATTGACTCTTCCGTTCACCATTATGGAGAACGTGAATCCACTACATAATCTACCCCTTCCACTCCAAAATGACATCTTTATGTTTCGTCGACATAATGGTGAATCTTTTTCCGATACATGGACTCGTTTCAAATACTTATTAAAAAAGGTCTTTCATCATGGTCTTGACTTATTGTTTCCACTTCAAATCTTTTACACTCGTATCGACCGCCAAACCCAGCAGGAGATTGAAAATATGGAAGATGGGAAAATGTGGGATTATGGTGATGAAGAGGCATGGGAAATCTTTGAGATTCTCGCCCAAAAAAGAAGTGGAACATGTGACCCAAAAAATGCAAGCTTAGACCTATTTGGTATTTGGATAAATCAATCGGAAGGTTTGTTTAGGAATGAGGTGGGTAGAGTTGAGCCACCTAGTTGCATGTCATGGTTAGGCACTACCATAATACAGGATGAACACATAGGTGACCTTGATGTGATGGAGGATTTAGCCAAACATGATCACATTAATCAAAAAGACCTAGGTTTTATGATTGATGACGTTGAATCTCAAGAAACACATGATGAATCTTTTAGGCAATTTGTATATAGCAGTCAGAATATTGAGGATGATCCTTATGATTCGGACATAGAAGTTGAGATGCCTAGAGAAGCACTTGAGATACTTGGGAAAATGTTAGGGTTAGATCCTACTAAAACACATGATGAGGATATAGGTGATCTTGACACAAGGAATGATGAGGTAAGTAACATAAGCCCACCAAGTACCCCTGTTGGATCGATATACTCTAACCAAACTAACTTGTAGCTTGTCTACGGTTTAACAACTTTGAATGAATTCAAAACTATTAATAATGAAACACTGATATACTTTGCTAAGTATGCGGAATCTACTTCAACAAAGCTAAGAAGAATTAATAAACAACTTTGAATATTATTAAAACCTTGAACCTGCTTTCTTACACAGATTCACTAACAAACTCTAAACTCTAATACTTCTAATAATCGTATATCTCTAATCGCATAAACTTGTCTTACTAAACACACATATCTCTAATGCCAACCTAGGGATCCTTTTATAGGCACAAAGAAAACCCTAGTCGGTTTACAAACTTGAACGACAAGTAATTCTAATTATAACTCTAATCTAATACGAACATTCTAGAATTACACATTAGTCCTTAAACTATTTGCATAGCAGTCCTTTAACGAGCAGCAGTACTTTAATTGAACAGCAGTACTTTGACTTGAGTAGCAGTACTTTGACTTTTATATCCCAACAATCCTCCCCTAACTTGAATTCTACTTGCTTGATTTCAAGTTTCTTTGTATGTCTTTAACTTCAACACTTTATCTTCAAGAAAAGGTTGTTTCTTCAAATCTGACTCGTTATTGTTTTGGCATCATCAATGCAAACAGTATCTTCAATCTTCATCAGCAACAATTCTTTTCAGCATCAGATCTTTTCAGCAACTCAGCATCATATTGGCAATATGTACATCAGATCTTAAAAGTTTCATACTATTCTCATCACTTCCAGGTGTGTTAACTCCTGTGAGAGGTGAATCATTGAAAATTTAATGGATTTTGATGTCTCTTTACCAAAGCCATTAACTCTGGAGTAGCCAATGTTTAGATTTAAGAAAAACCATGGTACATTGATAACCATATGATTTTTAGCAAATCATCAGCTATCAACGGATTTGAGTAGTCTTTACCAAATAGCCGTTTGCTTTTGGACTAGCTAGTTCTTTTAGTACAATCACTACCATGGTGAACTAATTACCATATAATGGTTTTCCACAGCCTTTACCACAAAGCCATTATCTTGTGGGCTAGCCAACTCTTCACTAATATAGATATGGTGAGTTGAAAACCATACAATTTTTAGTAAATTGCCAACTAAAAACGGATTTGATAATCACATCAGAGCCGTACCCTCATGATGAGTCAAACTCTTTCTTGTTTATTAAACATGGTGAGTTGATTACCATTTATTGTGTAGTACAAGTACTAACACCATATTGTTGCTTTCAAAACCATTTGTTGCTGATTAATCTTTGTGCTTCAAAATGTTTTTGTACTTATAAAAAATTATTGATTTTATCAAAAGACTTTACTGGTTTTATGCTGCAAGCAGTACTTTGTGAAAGTACTGTCTGACCAGCAGTACTTTGAAGAAAGTACTTTATTTTTCAAAAGATTTATATAATAATGAAACCATACCAGTAGTTATGTATTAATCTTCAAATTCAGTAGTCCACTTGATGAATAACTTTATGACCATCAATGCTACTTCATCCTCTTGTTCCACTTCCATTCCATGCTCTAGCATCCTGATCATCAGATCTCTTGTGAGTGGATATCTCTGTTCTGCTAGCATATGAATCATAGTGCCATCTTCTAACTCCAAAACATGTATCCCAACTGACTCAAAGAATCTCCATTTGTTAATCTCCCAGTTGTCTTGATTTTCCCACAAAGTACTGTCCTTTGATTCATCTGTCTCCCAGATTGTTGTGAGATCTCCTAACAATATCAAACCTACTCCTTGTGGTGGAATATGCTCAAAATAAGTTTGCACTTGGAGATATAACTGAAGCATATCATCTCTATCAAACAGATGTAGTATATCCCATAATGAATTAAACACTCTAAAACTTCCATCTTGTCTATGAAAGATCAGATAATCTCCTTCTTTAGATTCTACAACTGAAAAAGTAGATATCTTGGACTTCTTATCAGTATCTTCTTTCAATTTTGGATTCTCAAAGTCAACAACTCTAAGATAATTTCTGAGCTCATCAACTGTGTTTGTTCTTAATTCAACAGCTTCCTTGAACTTCTTTGATGGCTGTTCATCAGTGATTCTTTTCCTCTTTGAGCTTCTTGTAACAGCTCTTTCCTTTCTTTTATCTTCAAGCTCCTTATCTTCAAAAGAAATAATGCTTGCAAGATCTTTTTGAATAGCTTCTCTAACAGCATCATACAGATCCTTCATCTCTGTATATGTCAATCTAACTAAACCTGTATATCCTTGACCTTTCAGATAAGCCATCATATCATTCCTTTCTCTAGCTTTACTAATTGGCCTTTTTGATTGAACATTCTTCCTTGATTCTTCAGCATCTATCTCTGCTTGTAATATTCTAGCTGCTTCCTCATTTTTGGCAACCTCAATTTGTCTTATCTGTGCCAATGTCATCTTCTTCTTCTTCTTTTCTATCAAGATCCCTTTGCCTTTATCTTTTGGATTTATCTCTTGTGCAGGTTGAGAAGAAGTATTATGTTGTTGTTCAACCTCATGAATACTGATGCCTCTTTGACTTGACATATTAAGCATAATGTCAGCAATTGTTTCATCATCACTGTTAGTATGAGCTATAACATCTTCTTCCTGAGCTGGTTTAGAAGGGCCTACTTCCTCTTGAACTTGAATTGAAGGACCAATATCTTCTTCAAAATCTAAGGTTCTAGGTATAATAGTGAATTGCCTCTCAGTACCTTGTTGAGCAGTACTTTCTTGAGCAGTACTTTCAGCTTCAGCTCCTTCCAAGTTTATTTCCTCAGTATCACCACTTCTTACTTCAACAGCAGCTTCTTCCAAATTTATTTGCTCTGTTTCATCACTCTTCCTCTCAACTGTATCTTGAGGAATATTTTCAGGTGGTGTCCTCTGTGGTGTCCTCTGAGTATCATCCGTAAATCCAGCATCTTGTTCAAAATCTTGTTTAAAACCAGCATCATCTTCATTCAAATTCTCTAAATTCCTCCCCAATTGGAATGAAGATTGCTTCTTAGACTTTTTCTTCTTTGACTTAGAAATCTTCGTAGGTATCTTACCACTCTGCTTCTGAGACTTTACCCATAATCTATGGTGTTGAACTAGTGGCCAAACATACCTTTT
Source organism: Artemisia tridentata subsp. tridentata (assembly GCA_021014915.2). NCBI lineage: Eukaryota > Viridiplantae > Streptophyta > Magnoliopsida > Asterales > Asteraceae > Artemisia > Artemisia tridentata. Next base: position 417,181,652 of record CP139504.1, read on the forward strand.
CAATCTTTGAAACTTAGTCTTTAATTTTGCTATCTTAGCAGCTTGAGCCTCACTCTCCTTTTTCAGCCTCTTTAACTCCCTTGTTAAAGCATAATTGTCCAATTCTGCCTCTTCTTCTTCAAATTGCTTAGACATATTTGTGGAAGAAGAATCATTAGGAGATGGTGGTTGATTCATACCTTGGTCTGACTCCTCATGAGTAGGAATGTCCATAGGAGCAGTATCTTCCCTAGTAGCAGAATGTTGAGAAGCAGTATGTTGAGAAGCAGTAGGTTGAGGAATACTAACTTCTCTTGAAACTGGAGACTCTTGACCTGCTGAGTCAGAATTTGCTTCTTGATCTTGCTCTTGCTCTGCATCTCTAACGACTTGTGCAACTCCCAATATGTGAGCAGTCAAAGGTGTGTTGGTTCCAGAAAACTTGGCACTTTGTTTAGAGAGAAAAGTAAACACCTTTGATGGAAGTTTGACAGTGGGTAAAAAACTTTGAGGTTTAGGGACATCCTCAAGTTGATTGTTCAAGAATAACTGAACTAAACCTTGGATACATCAAAAATGGTGATCCATTAGCAATATGTGTAAGCATACCATCCAGAATGAGTCTTGGAAAATTGAATCTTCGATCGGTAGCCAAACCCACTAATGCAGATGCAATATTTTGACCAAATTGATCAAAAGAAGTACTCTTGGGACTCAAACAATGAAGTAGAACGTGAATTAGGTACTTCCAATGAGAACAAAACAAAGGCTTTTGAAAAGTAAGTTTTGTCAGATCGCCTTCATAACCTATATCACTTAAAGTGTCCCAAAGCACTTGTTTTTCAAAACGAACAGCCCCCCCTTCATCATTAAACATCAACACATCCCTAATCGTGGCCTCAGAAATCCTAATAGCTCGTCCAGCAACCGTAGCCCTAATCAACGAATCATCTTCAATCGTTGCAGTATCCCAAAATTCTTGCATCCAGGGACCAATAACATCAGGGTCAACTAAAATAGAGTAGTTGATGGAAGACCCAGTTAAGAAATCAATGATTGCATGAAAATCAACATTATCCCTTGTCTTGTCCAAATTAGCGATCATATTGTGTTTGCTAACAGTAAGGCGATTAGCCATGATGAGTGATAGAGAAGAATTCGCTTTGAGTATGTGTTTCGATGAAAAGAATGTGGTGTAAAAGCGAATGAGGGATCTTAAGTACGGTAAAAGGCGGGGAAATAGGAGTGAGTTTCTTTAAATAGGATGAAAATAAATCAAACTCATAATAATAAAGTTACCGTTTGGATTAACTTATTATCTCCGCCGTAAGGAATTAATTAACCGTAGCCCCACAAATTTTTGACCGTTGGAACAGTACGTCCACGTAAGCAGTACGTTGAAGCAGTACGTTGCTGAAGCAGTACTTTAGGCAATAAAGCAGTACGTTCCATCTTGTTATCCACAATCAATATACCAACTAAAACCAAGAACTTGTAAATGATTCATGATTAAGTTCTAACTAATAGCTTATGTTGCCTCCCCTCAAATACAACATATAGGCTAAACTAAACTACTAAAACCAATACTTTCAAGAAGAACTAATAGAAAGTATACTAACTAATACTAAAGCCTCCCCTCAAATGTAGCCTAGTAGTTGATCATCCCAATGCTCACAAATAAGTGGTTGAATCTTGAAACATCAAATCCCTTAGTGAGTATATCAGCTACATTATCATCTGTGTGAACCTTAACCACATTGATAAGCTTGTGCTCATAACAATCCCGAATAAAGTGATGCCTAATCTGAATATGCTTGGTCTTGGAGTGATAAACTGGATTCTTCACAATGCAGATGGTACTCTCATTATCAATGTTGATAGGAGTATTTTTGAAATTGAATCCATAATCCAAGAGTTGATTTTGCATCTACAAAACTTGTCCACAACAGCTTGCAGCAGCCACATATTCTGCTTCAGTAGAGGAGGTTGCAGCAATGGTTTGCTTCTTACATTGCCAGGAGACTAATCTTCTTCCTAGATATTGACACCCTCCTGAGGTTGATCTTCTATCATAGTTATCCCCTGCATAGTCACTATCTGAGAAGGCTTCCAAGTGAAAAGGTGACTCCTTAGGATACCATAATCCTAACTTTGGTTGATGCTTGAGATATCTAAAAATCCTCTTGACTGCATACATATGGGAAACCTTTGGTGTAACCTGAAATCTTGCACATAAGCAAACAGCAAACATGATGTCAGGTCTTGATGCAGTTAAGTACATAAGACAACCAATCATAGATCTGTAAAGCTTGACATCCACAGCTTGTCCATCTTCATCCTTGCCTAAGGGTTTATTTTTATCAATGGGTGTGGTGGCAGGCCTGAGATTTGGAAGGTCAAATCTTTTAAGTATGTCTGCAACATACTTTTCTTGGTTAATGAAGATTCCATCTTTTGTTTGTCTAACTTGAAGACCCAAAAAGAAAGTTAATTCTCCCATAGAACTCATTTGAAACTCCTTCTGCATAAGATCTTCAAAGTCTTTCACCATAGACTTCTTTGTAGCCCCAAATATAATATCATCCACATATACTTGGACTAACATAATGTCTTTCTTATCCCTCTTGATAAACAAAGTCTTATCAATTGCTCCTCTCCTATAACCATGTTGTAATAGAAAGTTTGAGAGTCTCTCATACCAAGCTCTGGGAGCCTGATGAAGGCCATACAGTGCCTTGATCACTTTGTAGACTTTGTTTGGATGAGCAGGATCTTCAAAACCAGGAGGTTGTTTAACATAAACTTCCTCAGAAATTGTGCCATAAAGGAAAGCACTTTTCACATCCATTTGGTAGACAGGAAATCCCATGGATGATGCAAAGGCAAGAAATAACCTTATTGCCTCTATCCTTGCAACAGGAGCAAACACTTCATCATAATCCACTCCTTCTTCTTGGCGATATCCTTGTGCAACCAATCTTGCTTTATTTTTGATAACATTCCCTCTTTCATCTCTTTTGATTCTGAAAACCCATCTTGTACCAATGACTCTTTTGCCATCTGGTAAATCACATAATACCCAGACTTCTTGAAGCTTGAATTGTAGAAGCTCCTCTTGCATGGCTTCAACCCAACTTTCATCAGCTAAAGCTTGAGCTACCTTCTTGGGTTCCTCTTGAGATAAAAAGCAAGCAAACAGGCATGTTTGGTGATCCTTGTGATTCATCCTGTTTTGTTTGTAAACAAAGCTAAGTAAAGCAGTATGTTGCTTAGACAGTCCTTTAACTTTGTTCCTTGTCACCACTCCTGAAGAGGGTGATCCAATAATGTTACTTTGAGGATGAGCTTTATGAACTCTCAATGTAGGAGTTGGTGGTACTGGAAGATCAGACTCCAAGTTAGTAAAATCAATGCCTTCATTGGAGAAAATACCTTCTGGATTAAGCTCATCATCAACTTCTTCTAATCCAGGAATGTTAGCATTAACTAAATCATCATTATCAATATTGGAATCATCAGCATTGTTCCAATTTGATCGCTTTAATACATCAGAAGTACTGTCAAAAGGATCAGCAGTACTTTGATCGAAAGTACGGTGGGCAGTATCTTAAAATTTACCCTGTTTCTTTGCAGTCTCATAAGCCTTCCTTTGTTCATCTTCATAGGATTGTGCTATAGTTTCTTGAAAAAGCATCCTATTAAGTTCATCTTGTATGGCTTGATCTTCATCAGATACTGTATGAGTTGGCTGAGCAGTACTTTGTTCCTCATTAGTAACTTCAGGTTCTTTGTCAGGAACATCTTCTGGTGTAACATTGACTCCATGAACAATGTACTGTGAATCATCTTCTTTGGAATTAGCCTGATTCTCTTCTCTAACAGGAACATAATTCATAGATGGTGTGAGCTTGAGATCAAGATCAAACATCCAATCAGGACCTTTACCTTTCTGAGTTTCCTTATCTTCCAAAAATTCAACATGAAGACAATCTTGTACCTTTTTGGTAATCCTGTTATAAACTCTAAATCCTTTGCTATTTGTACAATAACCCAATAAATATCCTTCATCTGACTTACCATCAAATTTTCCCAGAGAATCAATGGTATTTAGAATAGTCAGAGAGCAGCCAAAAGGTTTTAGAAAACGAATGTTTGGTTTCTTTCCCATGAGTAACTCATAAGGTGTCTTCATTTGAGGTTTAGTTACTGAAACTCTATTCAACACATAGCAAGCAGTACTTATGGCATCAGCCCAAAAGAGAATAGGTAATTGGGAATCTGCAAGCATTGTTCTAGCTGCTTCTATCAAAGTCCTGTTCTTTCTTTCTGCAACACCATTCTGCTGTGGTGTTCTAGCAATGCTAAACTCTCTCTTGATCCCTTTCTTGGCACAGAATTCATCCATATGCTTGTTCTTGAATTCTGTTCCATTGTCACATCTAATACCTCTTACTTTGAGTCTTAATTGATTTTCAAGGGCTACTATCAGGTCATGGATAGCATCAAAGGTTTCATCTTTGAATCCCAAGAAAAAGACCCAACTAAATCTGCTACAATCATCTGTCACTACCAAGCAGTACTTCTTCTTGTTTAAACTTTCTACTGAAACTGGTCCAAACAGATCCATGTGTAGCAACTCCAAAGGTTCTCTAATATCTCTTTCCCCAAGCTTCTTACATGAAGCTTTATGTTGTTTACCCTTCTTGCAAGCCAAACATGAATGATCAGCCTTGAATATTTTGGAAGGTAAACCTTTAACTAAATTACCTTTGACCAGCTTGTTGATGTTCTTAAAATTAACATGACCTAGTCTTCTGTGCCACAGATGTGCTTCTTCCAATGATGCCTTTGCTACTAAACATGTTGCTCTTCCAGCAGAATTGAGACTCTTTAAGTCTAAACTGTATACATCATTGGTTCTTGGTACTCTCAATGTCACCAAGTGATCATCAACAAATTTGAACTCAGGGGAGAGAATGAGACATTCTGTATCAGTGAACAGAATTGGGTACTTCTTGTCACAAATTTGAGATACTGACAATAGGTTGAACTTGAGCTCCTTCACATATCTAACATTCTCAAAATCAATACATCCAGCCTTAATTGTTCCTTTGCCAGTGATTCTTCCTCCATCAGGATCATTACCAAATGCAACTCCTCCTCCATAATATGCCTTAAAGTCTGACAGGATCTCCTTGTCCCCTGTCATGCTGCCAGAGCAACCACTATCAACAATAATATGATCTTTAAGCTCCTCCTCTGGGTTGCCCTGCACATTAAAGAAAAGGGTTAGTTTCTTTTAGGAACCCAAGCCATTACTGACTTGTGTTCCCCTTGTGGAGTGACATACTTGAATTCCTTCAGTATGTAATCTCCACTGGTTTTAAAGGCATGGTCAATGATTATTTGAGTTGGTCCCATGTCCTGTGTTGTAATATCAACAACACTCCCTGTTTCACCCTTATCTGATGAAAGTACTTCTTGTTCCCCATCAGTACTTTCTTTCTTAACCCAATTTCGTTTGACCTTAGGTTTCTCTGATTTAGGTACTCTGCTTGAGGTGTAAGACCTTTTATATGAATTGAATCTCTTAGGTCTTCTAGGTGAAAAAGTGTTAGCAGTACCATAAGTGGGTGAAAACTTATCAGTCCTTTGAGAAGGTACTTCTTGGGACTTATCAGAGTGTGAAGGTACTGGTGATTTGGAGAACATTCTTTTCTGGTGAGGGTACCTATAGTCTTTTGAGAAGTTACTATGGTTAACCCTATTTGAGTGATTCCAAACTGGTGTAGTCTCTCTTGGCTTATGGGTGGTAGATCTATTCTTTGGAAACTGACTTAAGTATTCTGAGTGTAAGTCACAGTGCTTAATCAAGTGATTAGGACTATAGCATACATAACATAACTTTCTTTCCATATTCCCAAATCCTCTTCTATGATTAAAAGATTTCCTGTAGTAAGCAGTATTTTGAAAAGTTTCTCTTGGAGGTACTGCTGAATGTCCAGCAGTACTTTGAAAAGTTTTTGGAGGTACTGCTTGTTTTTGAAAAGCTGTAGGAAAATTTTGATCATTACCCCTTTGAAAATCATTCTTAGGTTTATCAGAACTAAGTCTACCATTAAGCTTCTTCCTAAACTCTAGGTTGTCTACACCATAACGAGAAACATCAGTCCTAAGAGGTTGAAACTGACCAGTGGGTGGAGGAACTGAGTGGTACTCCTTATCTTTCTTAAACTCAGGAGGTGATTCACTAATTGGTTCCTCATTCCTAGATGTGTTTTCTTCTGAGCTTGTGAGATCATCATCACTAGGTGCAATCTCTTCCTTAGCACTAGGTGGGGTCTCTTCCTTATCACTAGGTGTGGTCTCATCTGAACTACTATCTTCACCATAACCTAGTCCAGCTCTACTGTTTATGACTCTTTGTTTTTCAACAAATTGAACATGTGACAGACCAGCCTGTTTAATACTACCAAGTTTTTCTAACAAAGTATCTCTTTCCTTAGTAATCTTTTCTAATTCAGACACCTTACATCCTAACTTCCATTCACTTAATTTCAATTGGTAATCTTGTTGCTCATATTTTTCTGCCCAAGCCATTTCATTATTTTCATGTGTTAATATTTTGGCTTCCAGAGATTCTAAGGTTAATTGATAACCAGCTACCTCAGACCTAGCTGTTCTACAATTATCTCTTTCAGTCACATATTCTTTAAGCAACTTTTGATAAACATCATGACACTTAGAGCATACCTCAGAGACATTGGATGAACTTGGTGAAGTGGCTACCATAGCAATCTGAACTGGTTCATCTTCATCCTCCATGCTCCAATTAAAGCTTCCAAGACCATCTCTTGATTCCAAAGCAGCATATCCAGGTTCCTCATCAAAAGCTGTGCCCCAATCAAACTCTTCCATTGCAACCATAGAATAGGTTACAGGTTCATCATCAAATTCAGCACTCCAGTCAATCTCTGCTAAATTTTCTTGAGCCACCAAAGCTTTTGGTTGTGATTCAGTAATAGGAACCTCCTTTCTTTCAACCTTGGGTTGTTCAATCATCCTGTTTGCCTGATATTTTGCAAACTTGCATTCCCTTGCAAAGTGTCCAAGCTTTTGACAATTGAAACATTCAATCTTGGATTTGTCAAAAGTTATACCTTGTTTGGCTTTGAAATCAATTCCCCTTCCTGTTTTGTTCATGAACTTCTTGATCCTAGCAGTGATCATAGCTACTTGCCATCTTATGTCAATCTCCTCTAAAGCATCTTCTTCAATCTGCAACAAGTCTTCTTGATAGGTAACAGGTAAAGTGGCTTGTTGTGCAAAGAAGGAACATACAATTTCATCAGAATTGGTGTTGTTTGTTGGTGATGGGTTGGGGTAGTTGTGGTTGTGCAAACATGCTGTGAATCACCAATAGTACTTTGAGAAGGATAAGCAGTACTTTTAGTGGAAGTACTGCTTCTGTTTTCAGAAGATACAAAAGCTATGTTGTGAGTTTTCTGAGAACTGTGACCATTCATCTCTTGCTCGTACACTTTCAGATTGTTATAGAGATCATCAAAGTCCATAGACTCCAATCCAGGTTGTCCTCTAATCATAGTAGCAACCACATGCCAGACAGATGGCAAACTCCTTAAGAACTTCAAATTTGCATCTTCAACAGATACCTCTGCTCCATACAGTTCTAGCATACTAAGTAGATTTTGGAATCTGTCATAGGCAGCATCAAGACTTTCTCTTTCACCAACAGTGAAGGTTTCAAACTGCTGCTTCAATAAGTTTCTATGCATCTTCTTTGAAGCATCATTGCCTCCAAATCTTGTCTTGATCGCAGCCCATAATTGTTTTGCATCCTTAGCATCATGGAACTTTAGTAGGTGACCATCAGGAATAGCAGACAGCAGTATGTTGAGAGCCTTATCTTGATTTCTCTTTGTAGCTGCTGGTAAGGTTGGTTGAGGTGGTTTGGGTTGTCCTTCAACTTGTAGAGGTTCATCAAGAACAACATTACCATTGACAATTACATCCCATAAAGCATGATCAGTAATAGCAAGGTACTGCCTCATCTTCATACTCCAGAGATCATATTCTCCCTTCTTGATGATAGGAATTCTGAGTGAGGTGATGGATGGAATAGGTGCAGCTTCAGTCGACATTGTTGAGGGTTTGTTGATAAATCGGTTTTAAGAGTTTCTTCTTAATCAGAGTCTCAACCTGGCTCTGATACCACTTGTTGGATCGATATACTCTGACCAAACTAACTTGTAGCTTGTCTACGGTTTAACAACTTTGAATGAATTCAAAACTATTAATAATGAAACACTGATATACTTTGCTAAGTATGCGGAATCTACTTCAACAAAGCTAAGAAGAATTAATAAACAACTTTGAATATTATTAAAACCTTGAACCTGCTTTCTTACACAGATTCACTAACAAACTCTAAACTCTAATACTTCTAATAATCGTATATCTCTAATCGCATAAACTTGTCTTACTAAACACACATATCTCTAATGCCAACCTAGGGATCCTTTTATAGGCACAAAGAAAACCCTAGTCGGTTTACAAACTTGAACGACAAGTAATTCTAATTATAACTCTAATCTAATACGAACATTCTAGAATTACACATTAGTCCTTAAACTATTTGCATAGCAGTCCTTTAACGAGCAGCAGTACTTTAATTGAACAGCAGTACTTTGACTTGAGTAGCAGTACTTTGACTTTTATATCCCAACAAGCCCACCAAGTACCCCACAAGTCCTACCATCATTCGAGGCATACACACCACCCGTGACTTACCCGGAAGAAGTAGAAGAGACTATAGGAACCCCAATAGAGGTAGAGCCCTTGGACCAAACACAACTAGATGATATAGGTTTGAATACTTGTAGTCATAACCTTTCTTTTGGTTATATGGAAGTTCCTAGTTTTGATGAACCGGAGCCTAAATCAAAACCGTTACCTAATCTTCCATCCTTAGATGTGAACTTAGGAATTGAATTAGGTCCCGATCCACCCATAAAACCATGTAGTCCGGGTAGTGTTAAGATTAAGGTAGTAGACTCTAGGCCTTGTAGAGAGGAAGCTAATATAGGAGTGAACCATAACCTTTCATACTTACATCACCCATTCATGATTAATCACAAGAAACATTATGGGTTTAAACCGGGTTTATTAGGTCAAGATGGATTCCCAACTAGGAGTCTCTCGAAGTTGATAGAAGATGATCCCTTTTTAGGAGAAAACTTAAATTCACCCATTGACCAAAGTGAACTAGGCAAGGTTATGATGAAAGGAGCACACCCATTTGAGCATATAATTCATCCACCACTCTTTCCTCACGTGGCATACTCCTACCGAGCTGGTGTGTATCGCTACTATCACCCGCACTTAATCCTAAGTGTAGGGAAAACCTCTCCTTTATCCATTAAATAAGGGTAGAGTCAGGCTCATGACTCGAACAAAAACAAGCGCTTCTTGGGAGGCAACCCAAGCGTTATATGCTTTATTTGTTTGATTGTTTGTTTATTTAATTTTATTTGTTTCCGTATGCATTTCTTATTCTTTTTGTTTACTGTTCATGTCTCAAATATAAATTGTGAAAATGCTTTATTTTGTTTTTAACTTCGTCTTAACTACATATAAAGGTATTTTGCAAAAGATAAGTGTAAGGGAAATCCAAATTTGTTTTTAAGAACAAGATTGAACATGAACGATAACAATGAGATATAAGCATGCATATTAGTATTTGTTTGAGTCAAATGCTTGTATCGAGTCATAATGAAGTTTTGCAGGAATTCCAGGAAGTAAGGTATAGGTTTTTCCATAAATTTTCCGGAAACTTAACATGAGAATTCTGTCAGATCATTTCTGACGGCGTCAGGCCTTACAACCTGACGGCGTCAGGTTTTAATTTTCTGAAATTTTTGAAAGTTTTGTTTTTCTACCGGAATCATAAAAAGCTTTTATTAAATCTCTAACTTATAAACTCCAGGAATCTGCAAAACATTCATTCCGCAAGCATTATATCTTTAATTGTTTTATTTCTAAGTCTGGAATTACACCTAGTTGTGAGTTGTCTTTGTTCGGTTTGATGCTTTGGTTTTTCTTGTTTGTTTTCTCAGGATTAACAGGTTATTTTGGACAAGGAGATGTATCTGGAATCAAGCTTTTGGCGATGCATTAGTCTTGAAGCTTCTACATTACCTTGGAAGAAGATCTAACCATGTTACCTCTTTATCCACCGAACGAATCAGGGGAGTATTTGATTTCATTCTTTTACCTTTTCACTTTTACATCTTATTATTTGAACATTGGGGACAATGTTCATCTTAAGTGTAAGGGGGGGGTAAAAGTACGATTTTAGAGAATACAATTGCGCTTGATTTTTGTTTGTTTGATGGTAGATGTGTAATAAAACTGAGAGAAATACTTGTTAAGGCAATTTTAGTGCCAAATTTAAAATTTTTTACAACATATAGGAGTGAAACTTTGATCTTAATGAGCGTCTCACGGATAGGAGTTATATGACTAGCACAAAAAACCGTACCACTAAAAAATTTTCCACCCCCAAATATGTGAGGTTCGCCCCTAGAATTGGTAGGAAAAGCATTTATGCTATGATGTGTGTACCGATAGCACTTAGATTCTAGAACTTGCGTTAGGACCATTCCGAGGCCACAAGTGAGACTACATTCGTGTAGTTAGATTTACTACATGATAAGAGGCATTAGGATTAACCCATTGTTTTACACATGTGTTTTTGTTATAATTACATTGGCTACATTGGTCAAGTAATTCTCCCACACCCTTTGCGTTGTACTCATTTTTAGTACACGATACCCCTAGTACACCCCTCAGAGCCTATCTTTTCGTTTCTAACTTTAAGCATTTTACTTAAAGGAAGAATTTGTTACACCCCACGAAAATGTACACCCAAATCGCCTTAGCCTACCTTGTATGCACTCATTTTTAGTGCATTATTGTTACAACATTTGTTTAAACCCAAGTTAATTATCTAGTTGATTACATGGTTGCTAAGTCGAGTCATATCCTTGTACATATTGTTTTGGGACGATTGGGACTCATGGGTAAAGTACTAGTGTAATGGAGTAATGGGGAAGATCATCATTTATTACCCCCATATGTGCTAAATATTTTAAAAGTACTCCAAGTTTTTCAATTATCTTAATTCGAGTCATTAGAATAGTTATTTGTAAAGTTATGTAAAAGTTCAAGTGTAAGGGGAATGCAATGCCCCTATGATGTATTATTTTGGATGGTAGGGCAAAAGTGTATGTCAAAAAAAAAAAAAAAAAAAAAAAAAAAAAAAAAAAAAAAATCAAGAAAAATACAAAAAAATGAGAAAAAGAAAAGAGAAAAAACATACGGACTACCATCCCGTTTCATTTTATGTTTATTTTATGTTTTTGTTATTTTCTTTCATTAGCTTAAGATTGAGTCGAGTCTTGGCTTAGCAACATTGTATAGTACATGTAATTAATCAAGATCTTTAACTCGCCACCAGTAAAATATCCCTTATCCAACAAATCCGTGCTTATCATATCCCTACACCTAACGTTATAACCCATGTAAAAGCCCTCTTTGATAGTTTATCTTAGGTGCTTACGCCTAGTGGAGGAGGTTTTTGATCCTTTCCCAAGCCTATGGTAATCTATTTGCTATGTCAGGTAGTGAGAGATATTATCCGTTTTCATTTATGAGATTTATTTTGATGACACTTGAGAGATGTGAGTATCTAAACACTACTTGTGAGGTGCTAGTTTGTAATCTCCGTGCTTATTATAATTAAAGTGGAACGATTATTTGTTGTAATTACTTTTATATTAGCGTTAAATGACCCCTAACTTGTATTTTGATTAGAATAAAAGCGCATTTGCTTGAGGACAAGCAAATCTCAAGTGTAAGGGTATTTGATGAAGCGAAAAGTGTACCGCTTTTAAGGGTTCATTTAAGCCCTAAATCGTATTTATTTGATCAAATATTGCCCTAAATCGTTCCTTTTGTCATTTTAGGTACTTTTGAGAAGAAATCTGGAAAAGGAAGCATTTTGGACGTTTTTGGAGCATAAAAGTGAAGAAAACGACAAAGTCTCAAAATCTTGCTGGAAGTTACCTTTGACGGCGTCAGGATTAACCCTGGACGGCATCATGGCTTGGCAAAAGTGGTGGATGTGAAATTTACTCATGATAAGCCAAAGAAATTGCATGGAAATTCTGACGGCGTCACGCTTTAATCTGATCAAGGTCGTCACGTTATAATTCAAAGAGGGACGGCGTCACGTTCAAGGTCTGACGGCGTCAAGCCTTGATAAGCCAGAACGGATTTTTGAGAGCTAAAGAGGGACGGCGTCAAGAAGGCCATCTGGGAACCCTAAAAGCGGCGAGGTGACGGCGTCACACTCCATAACGTGACGCCGTCAGATCCAAAAATCTATATATAGTTTTGCAATTCTTTGTCATTAGGGTGGAACTTATTGTGGAAATTATTGGGGAACTTTGTGTGTGAAAACCCTAGGACGAATTTGGCAGCTCTTTCAAGGCTTTTTGCCTTGAGATCTTCCATGTTACATTGAAGATAAGTTATCAATTAATCATTCAATATGTCTATGTGTTGTTTGATTCTATCTTATTCTTGTCTTTTTTTTAACATGTTAGGCTAGATTTATCTTGTGTTTGCTTAGATCTAATGAAACCTAGCTATTGATTATTGGTTATTAGTGTGTTATTAGTTGTATTGGATGATTGTTCATCTATGTTAGGCTTAAGAAAACTGGCTAACTTCCTATTCGGTAACTTGCTTGAACGTCTTAAGAAACATGAACCAATGCGTACTAAAGGTTTTTATGGTTGTATTTAATGCACAAGCGAATTCTAGTGATCCCATGTTAGGAGCTTCCTAGCCGGCTCGACATAGGAGTGAAGTAGGAGCTTGTAGAGTTGGGGAAGTACGTACGCCACCCCACGAATGGTATTAAGGAATACACCCGTCATCCACGCAACTAATACACACTAATCAACCGGTAAAAGATAGTTAGGGAGTAAGGAAATCTAAGTAAACACATTTCTCTCCACATAAGTTTTCACCAACCTTTTCATTTTCTGTTATTTTATTTTATTTGCATTCGTAGTAACTTGGGTTAGTTGACTAGCAACTAATTCCGCCCACTCTTTCAAACCCGAGATTTTACTTGCTTTCATAAAAATATAAAAACATAAAAAGAATCTTCTCTCACCCTTAGACCTATTAGAGTAGTTTTTCATACCTAACGAACACTATTCCCTGTGGAGAACGATCAATCCCCCGTACTTACCACTACACTATACTACATCGGTCAGGTACACTGCCTGGTGGGGTTGTAAGCCTCTTGAGATCCCTCGAGAGGTAAAACCTGTTGTAAGGTTGCAAAACCACGCATCACAAACAGTATTGGGGATTAGATAAATGCAATCTGGACGATGAAAGAATTTATGCTGAATCGGAGATACTGTTTCATAAAAAGTTGGTAAGGTTGATGGATATCTCTTTAGAAGAATGGCTAGAACTTAAATACGGTGATCCCAAGTTTGCTCCTTCGAATGAAGTCAAACGGATTGTGACCTCATGGTTGACACGAAGCTTTAAAGTACAATTTAATGAGTTCATGGAGATAAGGAGGAAAATGATTGGTAATACTAGCTTTGACGTTAACTACGATCCTAACAATGTTGATTTTTCAGATTGGTTAGCTAGTAAGTTCAATAACCATAAGATCATGGACCGAGCTACTAAAGATGTGTTATGGGTATACTGGATGAGAGGGGAAGATGAGGAAGTAGATAGCAACAATGGATCATCACATGACGATTCAACGATCGAGGAAGGCATTGAAGAATTGTTCAGCATAGACATTGATGTGTTCATTATGAGACACCCTTGTGCAAACAATTCAAAGAATTTAATTACCTTCTCCAAATCGACACTGACGTGCTAACTGGAGATCTACCAGGATTCAAAACTTATGATGAGTTCAAAAACACCTGGTACTACGAATGGAATGACCAGATACCATGGGTTTGGGATAAACCATGGGAATTTGGGCATATTAATCACACTTGTAAACCTTTCCGTTTCATGGATGGAAGTAGTGAATGGCCAACCTGTGATTGGAAGAATGATGGAACCTGCAATGGGGGAAATATAATCGGTATGAAACGGGTTAGAAACGATGTATACTTTGAAGACGACGATTGGTATGAAAAAGTTGAAGACTGCCCACGTAGAGCAGAGGCTTTGCAAGAAAAAGGTAGAATCGAATACTTAAAAGAACTAAAGGGAGCATCGAATACTACTTTCTGGGAATGGGTGCATAGAAAATGTGATGATTACACAAGGCTTAATCGACGCTTACAATGGGAATTGAAAAGAAAGTGGGACGAGACTCAAGATTATTATCAATCCATTAACTTGGTTAATTATTATCCCTATGATAATAACGATGAGTCAATAATTGATGAACTTGATGACTATTTGAATAAGGATCCTTATTTCAAGTTTGTTGATAAAGACGAAGAAGAATTCATCGAGAGAAAATGTCGACTACTTAGGATCACTTATAATAACCCACCCATGATAATTTCTGAAAAATTTGAAGTCATCAAATACTCTTTGGGACCATATGAGGAATATGTTGCGACGAAGACCAAAGAATATATTAGATTAAGTCGAACGGAAGAAAATGTTGCGGAGCTGTACGGTAACATCTTTCGGATGAAAGAAGAAGGATGGCACGTAACAAGAACAAAATAAGGAGCTGAACGTGAGTCTAACTTGAAGACTCTGGAATAAAGACAAGTGCTGACCGGGAGACAACCCGGAGAAAAATTTTTTACTTTTCTGTTCTGTGTCGAGTTTGTCAGACCTGCAAAAGATGCGGCCCATCTCCATCATAAGATGTGACGCATCACCTGCACTGGTCATATCTTATTTCATTTTCTGCATTTTTATTTTTGACTTTAAAACTTTCTGTCAGTTTATTTAATGCGGCGCATCCCTGGTTAAGGATGCGATGCATCGTTTATTCTGGTTCGTATTTATTCCAGGCTCGATACGGCGTATCTTCTTCCATAAGATACGGCGTATCGACTGACCTGATGATTTACAGTTTAATTTTTTAGGTTTTCTTTTTACTAACTACTAATGTATTATGCAAGTTTGAACCTTCTTAACTCAGGTGTGTTAAAGTCTAAATGGTAGTATAGATTCCTGCAATTTTTGTGGATACATCATCTATGAAGCTTAAACGTTCTAATCCACAAGAAAGTTGATTTTTGCTCTTATACGAATAATGGAGGATCATACCGAGCAAATCTCAGGGGAGTTTTTCTATTCTAATTCTTTTATTTTCCAGTTTTTAACCTTTGACACAAACAACGAGGACGTTGTTTAACTTAAGTGAGGGGATGGAGAATTAGAACACTTACTTGTCCTAAACTTTTTCAAAATATGCTTAAAATGCGCTTAATATATCAAAATTTAAAATTTTTTAGCATGTTTTTGTTTAAAGTCTAAATTACATAACCGCACACATAACTCTATTCTTTCAAAAATATTAAAACTTTTAGTGTGCTGGTGACTTGTAAACTTTAGAACTTGGCTTGTATACTATTCGAGACCACCATAATAAGTATTATCTATATAATTGGAGTGACTTGTCTAACTTGGTAAATTTCTAGGATTACACCCAAATAGCCTTTATATGTTATGTGATATTAACTAACTACACTGGTTAGTTAACCCCTGTATAAACCCTTTGTTTACTCTCACTTTTAGAGTAAGATACCCCTAGAAAAACCCTTAGAGCCATTCCTTTCGTTTCTTACACCTTTGTTATAATGTTTCGATACACCCTTACACCTTAGCCTACCCTGTAGATTAAAATCCGTGGTTAATTGTTTTAGGCAAAGTGTGTTTCCTTACATTACCTGTGTTCGCGTGCGTAATTCATTATCTTTGGTTAAGTCGGGAAATTGCACAATGCAATTGGTATGAAAGTAAATATTGTATAACTTTTAGTTTATTTTTCGTGTGTTTGCTACTTTCACTATTACAGTTATTTCTGAAAGTACGAAGAGTATGAAAAAAATTATCCGAAAAAATAGTGATAGAAAAGTTGTGAAATTTTACACATATAAAGTTAAAAAAAACAAAAAAAAATAATAATCAAAAAAAAAATAGAAAAGAAAAAGAAAAAGGAAAAGTTGGAAGTTTGTTTTAACCAACTTATGTAAAGTTTTGTATTAAGTGGGAGATATCACCACTATTTGTTGTATATTATATTTATGGATTGAATGGGAGTTGGTCGTTATGGGAACGCCAACTAAGGTTATTCTTTGATTAAGATTTTGTTGAGTATAATTCGTGTCTACCTAAAGCGTGTGTTTCAAGTGTTAAAGCGTGAGTTATTCAATGATATGAGTCTTATTCATGGGATGGTTGGGAAAGTAATTTACCACACTTAGGATTTTAATTTATCTGTTTTGTTTATTTTTCATTTTACACCAAATTGTATCCCAAATATTATCCATACCCTATATCATTCTTCATCCAAACCTTTGATTTATTGAGATTAGGGATTTGAGCAATCTTAAGTATCGTAGTCGTGGATTCGGCTATGTATTTATGATTTTGTCGCCCTTTTTGATATAATATTATTGGTGAAGATTACTTGGTCCTATCTTTAGCCTATTCGAGTTAAGGATTTGAGCAATTGCAAGTATCGTGGTCGTGGATTCGATCATGTATTTGTGATTTTGTCGCCTTTTCTGGAATATGAGATCGATAGAGATTAAAAAGGATGATCAACCCTTAACCAACAAACCCTTTTTACCGCTTTAGACTTGTTATTCCTTGGCTTTAGTGGGGGAGATGCGTACACTTGCCAAGCCTATGATAGAATATTCGTCACAACTAAGTAACTAAACGATTTAGAATTGTTTTACATTAAAAATTATTTTGTTTTCTACTTCGTTAAGTGTTTGGTTGTGTGATTATGACAAAACGAATACGTGCTTAAATATAAAAATAAATCCTAATATCTTTTAGGATAAATTTTCATATGATTAATTCTAAGGTTTACTTGGGGACAAGTAAAGTTCAAGTGGGGGGATATTTGATGAACTCAAATAAGTACATTTTATTATCATCATTTATCCTATTTATTTGACTTGTTTTATTATATTATATATGAGAATCGATACATTAATGTTTACTTTAGTAATTCTCAGGTAAAAACAAGCATTATGTGAAACTTGGCGATTTTGGACTAATTATGGAGCAAAACAAGCGAGATGTCAAAAGTCTGCTAGATCAAGCTCGTTCTACTCCAGATACGCCGCAATATACTTCTAACATACGGTGTATCACTATCAAGATTTCACAAGTTACAATCCAAGTACATGCGCCGCATACAAAGATCAAGTTACGCCGCATCTGAAGACGGTGTACGAATATTCCAGAATATATTAATCTTGGACCCCACGCGAAGTTAAGTCAATGCGCCGCATCTATTCATTCTATGCGCCGCATCGATCCCTCAGACAGAAACTATAAATACCCCAAGGACAGACGAATTTGAAGAGCTAGATTCCATAGCTAGATTTTAGAGAGAGACCGAAACCCTAGAGCCAAATTCAGTCGACCAAGCAGCACAAGACACACCTAAACAAAGATACAAGAGCTGTAAGAAGGTTCTGCATGTATTCAATTCATTAAGTAGTTTTGATTTATTGTATTAGTACGCTTTAATTCATCAGGATTGATGGGCTTGTGTCATGTGACTACGGAAAATCATGCACTCCCCTTAATACTGTTTTCCCATTAATTAAAGTTTATATGTTGATGTATTTGGTGACTTTTATTAGTGCATTGATAACCTCTGTGTCTAGCTGAGTCTTGCTTGGGTCGCCATGCCCCTTCCTCGCCTATTTATTCTATCGTCTCTTGAATAAGTAGGATAGACATAAGTAATCATTAAGGGTTTACTCGCCGATAAGATTAGAGCCAACGAGAAAGGTTTAATTATATACACTTCATATAAAACTAGCAATAAAACAAGTGACAAGCTACTTAATTATCAGGACAGGTCTTCTTATTGTCTCGAGTATCTATCTGTGTACGTGTGTGCTAATCGCTGATTCGTGCTCATTAGTTTAGTTTTCTATTTAATCATAACCAAACCGTGCCAGTCTCTCAGGCTGAACCCCCTTGCGTTAGATTAGGTTGTATAGCTAACTTAGGATATTAAAATACTGATTAGAATAACTAGATAATACGTTCCACTCTTAGTGATCGACACTCTACTTACCATTATATTCATACTGACCGGGTACACTGCTCGTTAAGTGTGTGTGTTATTGATAAGTCGGCTAAATATAAATTTAAAACTTGAGTAGGCATTAATACTGCTAAACCGCAACGACACGCACGCGCATCAGTAGTACAATTTGCATTATTAAAAATCCAGTACAACATTCTAAAACAAAACACATTGAAATTAGACATCACTTTATAAGAGACTGCAATGAGAAAAGATTAATTCAAGTTCTTAAAATTGCTTCAAAACACAACTTTGCGGATCTGCTAACAAAAGCTTTTGATGTTGGAAGGTTTCAATACTTGGTAGCAAGTATTGGAATGCTAAATCCTCAATGATTTAAATATGTGTGTTTATGTATATAAATTTTTGTTTGTACTGTTGGCTTTGTAAATTGGTACTAGCTATTACTTTTAAATCGTGTTATTTATACAGTTAGTCATATGTTTACTCTAATTCAAGACAAGTACTTTGTACATTGTTCTTTTGGTTTTAGACTAACAATTTCAGGTATGAACATGTGAACACAAAGGAAGTTTCAAGTGAAATGTGTGAGCAGCAGAATGATGATACTAGTTGCTGACATAATAGGTTTATGATAGAAAGAGTTTGGGAATTTAAATCTCCTTAAAGCTTCTTTCTTGAAACCTGATTATGATGTTTCACATTGAATGGATGGTTCAGTTGGTCAGATAGTAACTGACTCAACTTACTTTCTATCATTTTATACTTTTAAGTATAATGAGCAAGTCTAAGGACATCTGTTAGAAAGAACAGCTAGTAAAAGTGAATCTAACACTTGTGTTAGAGGTAACAATTGCTATGAGCTGGAAACCCTGTCAAGAAAGCCTTTTGAATAGGTTTATCTTTACGCAGGCAGTTATTTATAACTGAAAACATTGGTTCTCATACAACCAGAGGTTGCTTTAAACCGAAATTTTGATTAAGTGTCTGTTATACACTTAATCCCTTCAAAATGGTTGGAAGCAGTATGATTTTTCATAATAAAATCATGTACATACTGCTAATGGCAAAAGTTTCTTAAAAAGGATTTTCAAAGAGACTCACAAAAACCATCAAATGATGGACCATGAGTCAAATGTCCCATGAATCACCTCTCATAGGAGTTAACACACCTAGAAGTGATGAGGGCAACAAATTAAACTCTTAAGGAATTGATGGCTTCATGTACAACATTGTCTGACAACAAGTTCTAGTTGATAGATCAGATGATGGGGAGAGAAATATTTTGGTACATGGTGAGAGATCTTCCAAACAGGGGAGGAAATATCTCAGGGGAGGAAATAATCCCAAAGAAGGAAGATTAACCAATGAAAGGGAGGAAAAGACAAGAGCATACAAGATGATGACATAGAGGTTGAAAATGACAAGAATAGAGCTGATAATCTCTTCTTCATGAACAAGATTCTGGAGTATTATGTATATTCAGAAGGGATGAAGCATTCAAAAGGAGAAAGTTCTATCTAGGTCAAAAGGAGAAAAGTTTCAATTTCAGTTCACTACGTTTGTTCATCACTTGCAAAGGCATGCTGATAGATGATTTCACTTGTTGAAACAAGCATCCAAGATACACAGCACCATTGCCTCTTATAATTCCTCCATCCAAGGAAATTGCACCATCTTTTAGGTCAAGGAATGAAACCTGAAGATTGGTATTGATATTGTTAAAGTCAAAGAACAGAAAGCAGATGAGTTACTGAGAAAGATATTCAATCTCACAGATCAGAAGAAAGCTCAGATCAAGGGTCTGACTATGAAGTGTTTGCAAGATCCTCACAATCAGAATTAAATATTCTGAAGACTAAGTATCGGGAAATTCTCTTAAGTGATTAATTCTGGTTGCTTTAGTGTTAAGTCTGGTGAGTACCAAAGTTAAGTCTGCTGGTTAAGTCTGGTCTTTGAATGTTAAGTCTGGTGGTTAAGTCTAGTGATTAATTCTGGTGAGTACCAAAATTAAGTCTGCTCTTCGAATGTTAAGTCTGCTTGCTGGATGGATAAGTATACTAAAGTCAATTATATACGGTAGATAATATCTTACCCCATGTGATCAGTCATTATGTTATGTTCACAGAACAAGTTGTAAACATAGATACATGTTGTATCTTAGTTACCGACTCACATAAGCTAGCAAGTAGTTCGACAAGACTTAACAAGAATTAACAATATTGTAAAGATCTCCTTGGACTATAAAAGGAGATCTTAGCTTAGTCATATATGTGTCGATCTAGTGAAAAACTTGTGATTAAGTTTTATATGTTGAATAGAACCTTTGATAAAACTTTCATATTCATAACTGTGAAGAACAAGAACAATCATAAACATTATCAATAATATTGAATCCTTTGGTATTATACTTTCGGTGTTCATTGTTCAATATACACAAGCATCACTGTTCCATTTCCATAACCAAAATAACCTTCTAAGTGTGATTAAGTAGTTTCCGCATACTTGATCATATTAACTCAAGATATCACATACACTCGTTGTAAAGGACTAACATCCTATTTAGTGTATCGAATCCTCTCAGATCTATTGGCCTGACGACCCATTTGTACTAGTCGGATGGATATCTTTGTGGTAGCCGGTTAGACAAATGCATTATATTTGAAATCTATGAGGAGTTTTTGGCAAACTCTCACTTAGGGGCAAACTACTTTCATATTAATTATGTTAGTAAGACTGAAAACTGTCAACGCATTGCGTGTCATGAGGTTTAGTGCAATATACCGAACTGTGATATAACTGAATTCTTTTTATTTAGCTTGTGTTCAAACTGATTATAACTTTAAACGCTATGGAATCACTCAACTTTTGTGTTGACTTTTTAAGCATGTTTATCTCAGGTAACTGGAAGTACGATTTGGCACGGAGTGGCTGTGGACTATCTTTTCATAATAAGAGTGTCCGCTTTGTTATCATTCAACGAATAATGTATCTTTTATAACGTATTTCGAAACCTCCCGCTGGGACCTCTATATGTAACTCTGATTAAAATAAATGAATGATAACAATTTTATTTAAAACGTCTCTTTTCGAGTCGTTTTCTATTTTCATGACTGTGATCCTTAAAGTAACACCCCAACTTATATTTTCGCTGCGAATATCGAAAACGGGGGTGTTACATCATTACTATATTAATGTATATCCAAGTGGGAGCTGTTAGTTTTGTGGATATAAACACTTAACGGACGTTAGTACTTAACGGGAATTGACTAACGGTCGTTAAATGTTAAAGGGAGACGAATATATGGAAACAAGCCAAGAAAGATCTAGAATCCCTTAGGGATTCATGTATTCGGCCTAACAAAGAGAGGAGGGGTAATCCTACCCTAACTTGGACTCCAAGATTGCTCTATTATAAATACAAACCCCTTGTATTCATTCTAATCTAATCTTGGTTCCTTGCAAACCCTAACTTCTCTTCTTCTCTCCTCCCTTTGAGCTTAACCGATCGAACTAACCCCCTAAACCCTTAGGGTCGATTTTCATTAGCTCAAATCAAAGTGTTTGGTTTGTTTGTGATTCAAAAACCTAGCTTTTCTCATTGAAACGCTTGTAATACGTGTGTACAAGAACGAAGAACAAACATACTTTTGTTTGTGATCTTTTCCCTATTCGACTTTGCTATAGTCGAATTTACTAAACCCTAAGTTAGGGTTTAATTGGTTCTTGGTTGATTGATTTCTTGTTTTGCTAGAAATCATTAAGGTACGCATATTCTTTTAATTCGGTTAATTATATTACAAGTATTTGATCTTTACTTCCGCTGCATGCTTTGATGATGTTTACATGTTTATATATAATTGTTATGATATAAAAATTCCAACAATGGATTCTCCTTATTATCGTATTTCCTTGAAAAAAATGATGATACTTTTGACATAAGCTTGACCAAACACCTTCAAAGTGATTAATTTATTTTCGAAACTAAAATAAGCTATTAAGCGGTTAAAATAAGCCTACCCAAACAGCCCCTTATTATAATCTTTCATAAGCCAAAAATAAGCCAAGATAATAAGTCAATCCAATCACCCCTTAAGAAAAACGACATAAGTAATCACATAAGGCCAAAATAAGCTGGGAAAATAAGCCAATCCAAACACCCCCTAACAAAACAACAAATTGCTAATTTTCTAGTTTCTTCATTTTTTTTTTCATGTATGAAGACGATCCAAAATAACCTCTAATGCAGTAATAAGCAGCCATAATTTTGTAGATATGATTTTTATAAGTTGTTAGATTAGATATGATGTTATTAGAGATACATGGTTAGCAGTACATTTTTTGTTATAAGAAAAAAACCCAATACACCCCCTTGAAGCAAATAAGCTCATAAGGCAGGAAAATAAGCTAAGCTAAACACCCCCTGACAAAACAACAAAACCAACACCATTAAAAAAAAAAAAAAAAAAAAAAAAAAAAAAAAAAAAAAAAAAAAAAAAAACAATAATAATTTTTTCAAACCATACCTTATTTTCACAGGTTCAATATGACAAAGGTTGAACAAACCAATGGAATCGATGACAACCATAAACCAATCGGTTTACATTTAAGTTTAACCGAATGAAAAATAAATAAATAAATAAAATAAGAAACTCACTTTTTTGTGCTGATACTAAATTTGGATTTCACAGATGAGATAAGAAGCTTTAAGAATATCATCAAACAAAATTGTGGCTATAAGAAAGCCATCAACTGTAGATGGCAAGACCTGGCAAGCACACAACCATAAACAATAAAGAAATGTAAGTTCCTGTAGATCACACTGTAGAGACACTCACAAAAAACACTACAGATCTTTCGGTGTCGGATCGGGGTGGGTCGCCGGTCGGTTTTTTTTTCGTTTGTCGGAGTGTTGTATAATGTGAGAAGGGATGAGAGAGATATGCGAGAGGCAATAAAGCAGATCCTAATGAAGTTCGGGGTATTTTTCCCCGGGTTGAGCCTATGGTCTCCTAAAGGGCCTATATTAAACTATGGTGAATAGTACGCGGGTATTAGTATAGAGATATAATTCTTATTTGTCTACACTTGTTGTGACCAGTAAGGTACTAACTTCAATTATCAATTACAGTAAGAATTTGGATGTAACTTTTATTTAGAGATTAACATTGTTATACTTAGGTTTGTGGCCTGGTCAATGACTCAATGTTCTTCCATCATGGGCGCATTCATTTACACGAATTCATGTATTTATAATTTGGATCTTTTTTTCTAAACTCCAACGTGCAAATGAGCAAACGTGCTTGAAACACACAAACACGTCACCCCACCATTAAAGGGAAATGATAAAAATTCACTGAGTGAACACAAAGAAGTATGAAATGGGTATCCCTACAGTCTAGGTATTAAGTAGTGTCTAAACATCTATCCGCATAGCATTATCCCAACAAAGCAAATATCACTCAACCATCTCACGCATCAAAAATGTGACATACTACAACCCGACTCTTGTAAATAATGAGTTCATGAATCTACACGAATTAACATACATGGACTAAGGGGCTTGATATATAGGCTAACCCATATTTTCTATATACGTCCAAGATATCTCAAAGATATCAAATCTTAGATACAAGCAATCCACAAGAGATCTACCCTAAGATTTGCTATCTTTCCATATCCTATTAGAATCATATCTTAAGATGATATGTTTTCAAAGCCATGCATAGAAGAGCAGTACAATGCTACAATACTTACAAGCTAAGACACAAGTTGGTCATCCGCTTGCTAAACTCTTAGCCTATGGAATCAAGTTGACACATAGAAGGAGTACGAATATTTCAGTATAAAAGGGCATGGTTTGATCATTCTAAGGCAGATCAGAATTCACACATGTTTCTATATATCTTTTACAATTCTAGCAATATCTACTACTATCATTCTAATGCCAGAATGCTCCCAAGTAAAAACCAACAATGAATCCTCTTCTACTTTGAAGATTTACTCGGTTCCTTTTAGGAATTGTGGCGTAAAACCACACATATAATGTGAGTTACCAACAGCGAACCGTCACCCAATAAATCATTCTACTCTAAAAGGCTCATACATCTTGATGCATAATCTCCCGACACACCAATTCTTCTCAACCTATATATTACATTCTAATGCATAACTATATGTTTTAATGCATAAAGATCATTACTGACTTGATCGTCGGAGGGGGTTCCCCGAGCTCAGCCCGAGGACCTCTCTAACGATCCTCTTTTGTCTTTTCAGCACTGTTACCAAAGACCCGAAAGTCAAGGTCAAGCTTAGTCAAACGGCCAGGTCATCGTCTTGACGACTATGCGGATTTTGGTAGCATCACTATTCTTCGACCTAACCCCATGTGAAAAAAATAGGTGCTAACAAAAAAAAAAGTAAAAAAATTGTTATTTGTTATATTATTAACAAAAAAACGTCTTGAAAACGTGACTATGAAGTTCCGAATAGAAAAAGCTTAGAAAAAACCCAACTTGTAAAACCGACCCAGACCGAAAATCTTTGTGACTGAAATTTTTTTTACACTACAACAAAAGAGAGGATGGGCGAGGAGACTTTCGACGGGGACGCCCCTGTCCCCGCCGAAAGTCGCTAAACGACAAAAACAATACTGACCTGGCACACCAAATTGCAGACCGAGTAGGAGAAATTCAACGCACACTTTTCGCGGGGACATGTCCCCGCCAAAAGGCTGCCAAAGTTTGACCAAATTTTCTTATTCTCCCTCGCTCGCTAATTGTTCCCGCGTTTTTTTCCCTCCAACATTTTTTAACGGATTTCACCCTTTTGGCGGGGACATGTCCCCGCCGAAAGTGGGATATTTTTTTTTTTATAAATGATTTAAAATTATTAAAATTTATTTAAATTAATAAAAATGATTTAAAATAATTAAAATTTATTAAAATTTATTTAAAATTATTAAAATTTTTTAAAAGTGGGATATTTAATTAAGTTAAAAATAATTTAAAATTATTAAAATTTATTTAAATTAATTAAAAATGATTTAAACTAATTATAAATGATTTTAAAATGATTTAAACTAAAAATAAATGATTTAAATTACTTTTTGTATTAGACGACGAAACGGAAGACATGTCCCGTCATTAACTATTCTATTATATATTTTACGACACATTACAAAGTTATAAATAACAGAATGACCATCACTTCTTTTTACATTTCTTTGATATATCTATAGCATCTTATGTATATCTATAGCATCTTGACTCATTCGTTTAACATCTTATCTATATTAATAGCATTTCGACTCATCCGATTAACATCTTATGTATAACGATGTCATCTCGACTCATTCGTTTAACATCTCATGAATAACCATATCATCTCAACTCATTCATTTAACATGTTATGTATAACCATATCATCTCGACTCATTCCTTTAACATCTCATGTATAACGATATCATCTCGACTCATTCGTTTAACATCTCGTGTATAACCATATCATCTCGGCTCATTCGTTTAACATCTTGTGAATAACCATATCATCTCGACTCATTCGTTTAACATCTCGTGAATAACCATATCATCTCGGCTCATTCATTTAACATCTCATGTATAACAATAAATTCTTGACTCATTCGTTTAACATCTCGTGTATAACCATATCATCTCGGCTCATTCGTTTAACATCTCGTGAATAACCATATCATCTCGGCTCATTCGTTTAACATCTTGTGAATAACCATATCATCTCGGCTCATTCGTTTAACATCTCGTGAATAATCATATCATCTCGGCTTATTCGTTTAACATCTCGTGAATAACCAAAATATCTCGACTCACTCGTTTAACATCTCGTGAATAACCATATCATCTCGGCTCATTCGTTTAACATCTCATGTATAACCATATCATCTCGACTCATTCGTTTAACATCTCATGTATAACGATATCATCTTAACTCATTCGTTTAACATGTTATGTATAACGATATCATCTCGACTCATTCGTTTAACATCTCATGTATAACGATATCATCTCGACTCATTCGTTTAACATCTCATTTATAACGATATCATCTCGACTCATTCGTTTAACATCTCATGTATAACCAAATCATCTCGACTCATTCGTTTAACATGTTATGTATAACAATATCATCTCGACTCATTCGTTTAACATCTCATGTATAACGATATCATCTCGACTCATTCGTTTAACATCTCATTTATAACGATATCATCTCGACTCGTTCGTTTAACATCTCATGTATAACCAAATCATCTCGACTCATTCGTTTAACATGTTATGTATAACCATATCATCTCGACTCATTCGTTTAACATCTCATGTATAACCAAATCATCTCGATGGTGATGGAGGTGATGTTGTTGCTATTGTGAGAGAGAGGAACGTAAATAAATGCAATAACTAAACACACTTGCCTTGTACAAGTAACTTCTCATTTTTACAACTCTGAAACACATCATAAATTTGTCCAAGAATGGAGGTAGAATGATATACTTGTTTTCGATCCATATAATGAGGATATTCTGTTGCTTTCAAGCCATTAGGAATTACAACCTGTTTCAGGAACGGATGTTGAGAATAAACATCTCGTGTACAACCATATCATCTCGGCTCATTCGTTTAACATCTCATGTATAACCATATCATCTCGACTCATTCGTTTAACATATCATGTATAACCATATAATCTCGACTCATTCGTTTAACATGTTATGTATAACCATACCATCTCGACTCATTCGTTTAACATCTCATGTATAACGATATTATCTCGACTCATTCGTTTAACATCTCATGTATAACGATATCATCTCGAATTATTCGTTTAACATCTCATGTATAACCATACCAAATCGACTCATTCGTTTAACATCTCATGTATAACCATATCATCTCGACTCATTCGTTTAACATGTTATGTATAACCATATGATCATCTCGACTCATTCGTTTAACATCTCATGTATAACCATATCATCTCGATTTAAAAATAATTTAATTTAATTAAATATACTTAAAAATAATTCATTTAATTAAATATAATTAAAAATAATTAATTTAATCTGTAAACCCGAATCCATTAACCCGAACCTTACCCAAATTGCCACCCCTGCCATTTAGAGAGACAAGTCCCAGCCAAATATTTAGTTAGTGCGCCAAATATTTTTACCAAAATTTGAGTGTCCCTCCTAATAATTACTTTATCCCGCAATGGGGCTTGGAAGGAAAAGTGTGGGCCACCATGGGGCTTGGTAGGAAAAGTGGTGTAATGATAGATTGGGCATGGTGTGACATGTGGCACCCCTTTTCTTTTATTTATTTTTTATTTTTTTTAATCAACAAATATTACACGTGGCACTGCAGATAGGACACTTGTGGTGCAAATGATGTGTTGCATAGCAAAAGAAAAGTAAATAGATTTGTGTTGGGTGAGTGAAAGATGAATCAAGGTCTTGGTCTCTTGTGGCCACTGCAAATCCAAAACTCATCTGAAGCATAGTTTTCTCCACAAAACCCACACAACGTATCACCATGCTCATCATCTTCTTCTTCCTCTTCCACTTCTTCTTCTTCAACCTTACCATATTTCACCGCCTGAGGTTCAGAGCCTCGCTATTTATATCCCCACACATGGTCTCATTAATTCTTCCAAAACACCTCAAGATCTTGTTCTTGAAAACCTTAAAAAAACGATTAAAGAAGAGATAACCTCAAGATCTTGTTCTTGTATACACGTAGGTTGAAGGTGATTGGGTGGGCGCGGGCGTGGTGGATAAAACGCCCCAAGCTTTTTTTTGATCTTCAACGCCTAGCAGTAATGGGGGAGGGGCGCTATAGGGGCGCTATGGAGGCAAAAATGGGGGTTTTAACGCCCCATTACACATGGTCTAAGGCATGATGTTAATGGAGATTTATTTTGTAGATAATTATAGTAGTGGTTGACCGGTTTTCAAGATAGATTTTTGAAGTTACAATCAATCGGGACATTGCTATCTATGTTTCTAACGTGGTATACTTTTGTGGCAACAAAATGTGTATTCCAAGAACAGTTTGCAACAAAACAAAATGCAATGCTATTGAACAGCCATCTCTAGAATTTCCATCAGTCTAATCTATACAAATAGAGAAATGCTAGACTCACTCACAAAATTCACACAAAAAATCCACTATCTGACGTGCCAACGGATGATTGGTTTAATAAAAGAGAGGAGAGAGAAACTGTCATAAAATGCACCAATCAACCGCTGACACATTAACGAGTGAATTTTTTGTGTGAATTTGTGAGTGAGTCTAGCATTGCTTAAATAATTATCCAAATTTTACTTACACTTAATCTATATTGATACGTTATCTAAATTTTATGTCAAACTTGTACGTACACCGGTTCATAACTAGTAATATAGTCTACACATATCTACACGTTTTTTTACACATTTAATGGAACTAGACGAGTACCCGCGCCTAGCGGCAGCGGTATCTGATTTTTGACAAAGTTTAAGCGATGGATGTTTTCTTTCGATAAATCGTATTAGTTGCATCATGAATTCTTCCTATAGAATCGTTTTACTGATGACATGGTTGCATAACGGCGATTATGTATACTTTTCAACAAAATCTAGTAGGATCCATTGTGTGTACGTGTTTTTTTCCGAATGTTTTAAGTCAAATTTATCGATTGATATGTAATAATAGACTAATCGTGTAAAGTGACGATGACATGATTTTCAACGACAATTTTACCATTTGTGGTATTGGGTTATAGTCAAATTTTCATGTGTCGATAAATTCACGATTGGCATTAAAAGTTTTTTACTTGTTGGTGTTATTATCTAAACTTATTTAGTTGCGATTGTTTTCGTGAAAATTCAACATGTATTGTGCTTGTTCTCCTAAGTTAGTTGATACAATGTTAACAAACAAATTTCCATAAACATTTATGTGTTTTTAAGGTAATAGTTGTTCGTGTGTTCGTGCACGTCGTTTTTGTGTGTGTATGTTTAGTTTTTTTGGTTTGTGTTCACAACTTTTGATATGAAGTAGGATAGCCGTAGATAATCTTATCTAGATAATCTTAAATGTAATATTTATAGTCAAATTCTAATATAGCTAACATTTTAATCTATCATATGGTTTCAAAAATAAATGGGAAATATACTAAGTGTGCATGCACCCTATGGCAAAGATACGAGCTGGCATTATATATAAACTCTTTAAAAGTAATGGATATGCATTATAGTGCAAGTATATGGATTGTTTTTTTATTTTAAAAACTATGAAAGTTTGTATCTTTTTCAAATATTTTTTTTTTCTAGTGGTAACAAATTAGTAAAAGTTTACCATGAGAACTTGTAACTTTTTCATATTTTATTTATCTAATAGGAATAAGTTAAATTGGTAATGTTATTGGTTTATTTTTTGGTTACATGGCTGTAACGAAGACCATCTACAAAAGGCTATAAGAATAACTTAAGTTTCTACCACATATGTAAAAGGCTAAAAATGAGTCGAAAATGTTGTGTATATACTTGCCACTATAAAATGTGAGAGTAACAAAACTCGATAAGTCAACTAAATTCATAGGAAAAAATTGCAATATTTAAAATGGTGACCATAGAGTTTTGATTGACAAATTATATGGACAAAGTATTCAGATGAAGAACTTTCTGACCCATACAGTATATAAATAGATCCAAAAGGCGTTTAATGAGTGTTCTGTAACTCTTATAGTGGGTATGTGGTTAGCATGCAGGAGTTGTTATGAGAGTTGTATTAGTGTAGTTTTCACTAAAACCTATGATTAAACAAGCTTCATGAGAATGTCATCCCTTCTCATCACGCATACACTGAATCCTCATACTTCCCACTCCACCTATACAAAAGTTAAAAGTGGAAACTCTACATATCTTAAACTTAGAACGATATAAAGTTGTTATATATTCAGTAATTAAGAATACATGTACAGTACTGTAGAGGTAAATATGAGTCAAAAATATTGTTTCGCGTTGGAGTTTGAAAGACGCCGACATCAATGTGCACTGCGCCACCATGCGACACAAAATCATGCCTAGCAACCTCCACTACCTTAATAACGTTGGGAACAAATGAATAATAGCTACGCCGACATCAATATGCACTGAGCCACCAGGCGAGACAAAATTATTCTGAAAACAAAGATAGAACACTGTTAAACTTGCAAGAATGCATGGATTGATAATACTATCCAACACAAATGTGTACATAAACAAAACGTGCATATGCATGTATGTGCATGCAAGTGAGAAGGTTAGATGAAAGAAAAAAAAAAAAAAAGGAACCTGCATATATCGATAACAAGTAGAGAATATGCATGAGGATTATGATGTTTAAATAGTAAGGAATATGATAATTGTTTTGGATAGTATTAAATATAAAAATTCTTCTTTTCTTTTAATAAGAAATGATACATATATACGAATCACAAATCATACATACAGTTTCACAAATCATTAAATATATTTCCTATGTTAAGAAGTCAACTCTTAAACATACAGTGTCAGTTTCAACCCATTATATGTAATTCGTGTATTCCAGCAATATACTTTCCAATTAGTGTAATAGAAATCGTTTCCTAAAGTAGTGTACGTATATCATTATAACATGTTTCCTTTATTGTCATGAATACAAGTCAACAAACTTATCTATTATATAGGCGTGTAACAAGAACTCAAAAAAGAGATGAATACAATAGTTTCCATTTTTCCGATAGAATAGTTTCCATTTTTTGGTTTTCACACTTACTTTCACCATGTTTTAAGTTTTCTCACTCCATTGACTTTCAAGGTTTCGATTTCCATTCATTGACAAGGGCAAAATGGGCATTGACTGAAATTTTAGTTTTCCATTTTTCACTTGACCATTTTTACATTATAAGTAGTTAAAATCTGGTTATGAAAAGATGGACTTTTAAGGAAAGGAAATTGGACTTTTTCCCATATTGGCCCTATTGGTCAATGAATAAAATAGTCTACACATATCTACACATTTTTTTACACATTTAATGTAATCTGGTTATGAAAAGATGGACTAAGGAAGGGAAATTGGACTTTATGAATAAAATAGTCTACACATATCTACATGGTTTTTTACACATTTAATGGAAGCTGGTTATGAAAAGATGGACTTTTAAGGAAAGGAAAGGGCGATATTATTCATACTAATTTTTTTATTAGATATACCAAAGTAATCATGATGTTTTTATTAAATATACCAAATAATGTAGTAATCATGATGTTGACCATCTCAAAAATATAACTTTAAAGGGAACCCTCCGTAGTGGGAGGGTGTACCTTTTTTTTTTTTTTTTTTTTTTTTTTTTAATATATTTTTGAAAGTATTTATTTGTTTTATTTTTTTTTGTGTAATTTTTTTTTTTAATATTTATTTGTTATGTTTTTTATGTTATGTTATTTCTATTCGTCTAATGTGTTTCTATTTAATTAAACAACAACAACAACACGTTAACATTAACACATTAAACAACTACAAAAAAACTGTTATTATTCAATTAACAACTACAAAAACAACTGTTATTATTCAATTAAACAACAACATTAACACATTATTTAAAACAACAACACCTACTACACATGAAGATTATTTATCTCATCTAAATCATTTACTATGTTTGTCTTCGTCTAATCTCAGTATACATGTGTTGTCGATCGTAATATAAAGTTGCCCATTCGGATGCATTGCCAACTCTGTACGCCCCCCATTGTGGGTGAGTATCCGGAAGTGGTGAATTTTCGTCTAGCGTCAGATAAATTAAGTGAGCACAGGCGTCATCCCCCACACGGTCTAGCAATAAAATGCATCAACACGAACCCTGAGTTAAGGCCAACAATGTATGATATATCCCATAAAGTTGTAGTTATTTGTGACATGCATGAGAGTGATAACAGTATGTAGTATTATTGCTGTCTTAGGATTTGGTTAACCAAGTCCAGTCCGGTTTTCAAAACACTCAGGTTGTTATTATTTCACACTCGTACACACAAATATGGCTTTGTATCCTTCAACCATCTTGGTACTTACTACATGTGCAGTTTTATGTACACTATATGTTCCATCATGTTCTACTAATGAAGTTGATGCTCTCCTTAAATGGAAAGCAACTCTCCGTAGCCAACATAACAACACCCTTTTACCTTCATGGATACATGGTCAAAAACAAGTGTGTCCATGCAACTGGTATGGAGTTTCATGCAATGAAAATGGCAGCATAAACAGATTAAACCTTTCGGCGTCTGCTTTGAATGGTACACTTGATTCTTTATCTTTCCGTTCGTTTCCAAATCTTGTGTATTTTGAACTTAGTTTCAACTACTTTTATGGGATCATCCCATCTGACATTGGTTACCTTTCGAAGCTAACTGACTTGATTCTGTCCAAGAATCAGTTGAGTGGACCAATCCCTGCCGAAATCGGTACATTGAGTTCACTCAAACAACTAGGGCAACAATATAACAATTTAAGTGGTCCCATTCCGAAAGAGTTAGGTAATTTGGTATCCCTATATACTCTGCATTTGGCGGGAAATCAACTTAATGGTTCCATACCAAAATCATTCGGTAACCTAAAAAATTTAGAATACTTGATTCTCACGGAGAATCGACTTTCTGGTCCTATTCCAGAAGAATTTGGAAAACTTAAGTTGGTACGAGTAGAGATGGGCACAAACAGATTTTCAGGTAATTTGCCTGAGGTCATTTGCATCGAAGGGAAACTTGAGAGGTTCATTGTTAATGATAATAATCTAACAGGTCAAATTCCGAAGAGTTTATATAACTGTCCAAGCTTGTTCCGAGTACGATTTGATAGCAACCAGTTGACAGGAGATATATCAAAGAGCTTTGGCTTTTATCCGCGCCTCAAATACATCAATCTCAACGATAATAAGTTTTACGGGAAGATATCAGACAATTGGAGTAAGAGCAAGAACTTAATGACGATGCAAATGGGAGGGAATCGAATCAGGGGTAACATACCTCTTTCTATTGGAGATTTGACTCAGCTACAACTCCTTAATCTTTCTTCCAACGATTTGGCTGGGCAGATACCAAAACACTTCGGACGGCTGACTAGCATGTTAAGCCTTGTTTTGAGCAAGAATCGACTTTCTGGAGTCATACCTTTAGATCTAGGGTTGCTAGGTAAACTCTCGTTGCTAGATCTTTCCATGAATAAGTTGAATGGTACCATTCCGTCTTCTCTTGGGGATTGCTCAAAACTCTTCAACTTAAACTTTAGCAACAATGAACTTACTCATGAGATCCCAGATCAAATAGGTAAATTACATCACCTCTCTATTCTTGATCTGAGTCGCAATTCACTTACTGGTGAAATACCTTCAGCATTTTCAAGTCTGAGTAGTTTAGAGATGCTCAATCTTTCACACAATAATCTTTCTGGTTCTATTCCAAAGACATTTGAGTCAATGAATGCCCTTTGGACCATTGATTTATCATATAATCAACTAGAAGGTCCCATTCCCAATAGCAAAGGTTTTCTGTATGTATCAGTAGAAGCATTGCAGGGGAACAAAGATTTGTGTGGAAATGTTAGCAGCTTGAAGCCATGTGTTTCAGAAAGGCATACCTTTAAGAACGGAACCCACAAACTAGCACTCGTGATCTCTCTTCCACTTCTCGGAGCACTTCTACTTGGTGGTCTTGTGGGAACTTTTGCTTCTTTTAAGTGGAGATTGAAAAAAGATGTCATCGACACAACTGTGGATGAAGAGAAACCCTGTCCAAATTTTTTCTCAATTTCAACTTTTGATGGAAAGGAGACTTATCTCGAAATCCTAAGAGTAACCGAGGAGTTTAACGAAGCATATTGCATCGGAAAGGGAGGATGCGGAAGTGTGTACAAAGCGAGCTTGGCATCAGGTGACATAGTTGCTGTAAAGAGACTTCATTCGTCGGCTGAAATGATCAATCGCGATGATTTTTTAAACGAGATCAGAGCATTGACAAGGATACGACACCGTAATATCGTGAAATTACATGGCTACTGTTCACATGCTAAAATCTCGTTTTTGGTTTACGAGTATCTTGAAGGGGGTAGTCTAGCTGATATTTTGAGCAATGAGACCGCACAATATTTGGATTGGAAGAAGAGGTTGAACGTAATTAAAGGTGTTGCAGATGCTTTATCGTATATGCACCATGATTGTTCACCCTCAATCGTTCATCGTGACATATCAAGCAAGAATATCTTGCTTGATTCAGAGTATGAAGCATGTGTTTCGGATTTTGGCACATCCAAGATTTTGAACAAAGACTCGTCGAATTGGAGTAATGTCGCAGGAACATATGGATACCTTGCACCAGGTAAATTTATTATGTTGTCAATCAGAATATACACAAACTAAGTTGTTATGTCCTTAAAAACAAGACTCGGCGTACTCATAACTTTTTTTTTTTCATTTTTTTTTTTTTTTTTCAGAATTCGCTTACACAATGAAAGTAACTGAAAAGTGTGATGTCTATAGCTTCGGGGTTCTAGTGTTAGAAATCATCAAAGGTGAGCATCCGGGTGATATACTAACTTCTCTAACATCTTCATCAACCAACAAGGTTGACCTTGAAGATTTACTGGATCACCGTCTACCAGTTCCGCTCCTGGAAATCAAGAAAGTCGTGACTTCGATCTTGGTTCTAGCGATAAGATGTGTTAATTCAGACCCCGAGATTAGGCCTACAATGTATGATGTTTCACAGGAACTTGCTTCATTTCCTTAAAGACATCTCTAAGAGTAATAATTACAGTATATATTTTCTTTTATCAAATTTGGTTCCAGTGTTTATATAGTTTTATGGTATTCTCTTCGGATGTAAGATGGTGTGTTGTTGCAATTATCAATAAATCAATTTAGTTTCTGTTGTTTTTATATATATATATTGGTTACTTGTAGCAATAACAAACAAGGCCAAGTAGTTGTATATTTTAGTGAGCATGCACCACCAAGTCTATAAGTACTGTCCCTTAAACGTTGCTAACACGTTAATTTCAGTAAAGAAACTTATTTATCATTACCAATGAACAATGAAGATGTTAAAAACTATGTAACATTACCAATTTAATAATTTGAGTACAAAAAATATCAATGCTATTCTGTGTGGCCACTAACTTTTAAACCTTTATTTGACTTTTCAATGTTAGAGTTTTGGAAAAATATTAAATCGTGTATGACTAGAATCGAACACGGGACCGAGGGATTGCACACTTTACGTATGAATGATCAAAGAAAATAATTAATATATATAACTGTTATATTTTTTAATTATTTGGACACAAATAACGACTAACGGACGCTAAAGTAATTAACGGAATTGACTAATGACCGTTAGTAAATAAAGGATGGGGTTGAGTGTCGAGTTTTAGAACTTAATGAGGTGTTAGACTCAAACTTGGAGAGCAAGTTTGGAGCCTATAAAACCCCTGAAGCCCTCATTAAAAAAAATGACATAAGATAACTAAAAAAAGTCAATCGACTTTTATCTAATAAAGTTTCCTACGCATGCATGTTGCTAACAGTATGATATCTTTGAAAGATATGCATAGTACAATCTAAACCATGCATGATAATATCATGACATATACATGTGCATTGTACAGTATGTATATATATTATTTACTTCCTTCTTGAATTAAAGATTCAAGCATTATTAAACAAAATAGTTTTGGTTTAATAATTGTGTTCGTTCACAAGCATCAATCTTTGATTGGTTATAGTACATGTGTACAAGAGTTCGGTAATAACTTACTTTAGTTATTCATCTTGGATTGTGAAACAAAAAGTAAGGGGTTTCACGGTAATCCTATTTGTTTGATCAAGTGAAGTGAAGAGAAGATCGATCCTTGTTCTTGCTAGGATCTAAAAGGTACGTTAACTATTTATTATTCGGTAATACTTTATACATGTTAAATTAATGATCCTTGCTTCCGCTATATGCTCTTTGATGTGTTTATTTATTTAGATGATTGTCATGTTATTTAAATTCCAACAATGGCATCACGAGCCAATTTAACATGTAATTGTTATTACCTAAACACATAATAAAAATCAAATCTTGATTTGGATTTACATGTTAATCGATTTGTGTTAAGTTTAGAACATAAAATATAAATCGTACATAATTTAGGGGGGGGGGGGGGGAGGGTTCGACCCTTCTTTAATTAAAAAGTTAGTTTTGTAACCCTAAATTAGGACATGTTATGTTTATGTGTTTATTTGAATAAAGGGTTACGTTCCTGGTAAATTCATGATGCTTCATGCAAGGTATTCATGAATTAGGGTTTTGTTAATGTGCTACATGTTTTAGATAAATCTAAAATTAGGGAAGACCTAATCTATTAAATTAATGAATCAGTTATGTGCAACGTGGTATATTATTATTAAAACTTACGCGGTCAATTGTTGGCGTCTATGGTCCATTGGGTACAATGCGCTCGAAAATCAATGGGAGTTTTATTAATTATATACATAATAATTCACATAGAGATTATTAATAAGATTTATCAAAAGGTTTGCATGTGGCTATATGATTTAATAGTTAAGATTATATGCGTTATTAAGTGTTTATTTATTTTTTGTTAAATTACTTGTCTCTTTTGTTTAAATTGTTCTTGAATTGTAAGCAAAAAGAGGGTAATTTTTGGTATAAAAAATAAATGGACCTAATAACTATGAAACCTTGATGTGGTAAATTATTTATTGCCAAGTCTTATGTGCCGACAGTGGTTCGCTTCGCACGATAATTTGCTCCCAGGCGAGACTAGCAATTTAATAATTTACAACATAATTTTATAAGACTTAGAATCATAAACTTTTAATTGATTGATGCAACTGTACAAATGGTCGAAGCGGCGGACCTAATGTTGACAAACTATAAAGTAGGTATAAGGTTGGTTTCGCATTAAATTGTGGCCTTAAAGAGACTCCATTCTGTCTCTCTGCTCGCCTGTGCGTCAAATTAGACTTACCAAGTACAACCATTATATGTACGAAGCATCTTAAGGCAAAGTTGTAAGTCACTCAACGCCTCAATTAAAACTTTGTTGATTTAACTCTTAGCAAATTGGTAATTAAAATAGTTTTAAAAACTCATGATACGAAGATGAGTGCATGCTTCTTCGTACATATTTTGATTGTAACATCAAAATAAATACCCTAAAATTTAAGTCCATGCTATCTAATTATAAGAGACACTTGAAGTTAATATCTAGCGTAAGTGAGACCTTGATATAGATATTAATGACAAGGTAAATTGCATATTTTCATTACTAGCAGATCAACTTAATGTAATGGATCTATGTGAATTTACAAGTTTCTAAATTAGACGACTTAATTAAGTTATAAGTAAGACCTTGAGACTTAAAGCATGAGATGGGAAGAAACATGCTTACATTGCAAATTGTTTGGCAAATGTAATTCCCATAAATATCTAGGAGTCAGAAATTGTTTTGCCGATTATTGTACGACAAGTTACCATCTTTTGTACTTTCACTGCTAGCAGATCAACTGATGTAGTGAAACTATGGAAAGTTGGATCCTAGTTTTCAAGAAAATTAAATGGTTATATTATATTTCTTTGGTAATTTTCTTTTCTTGAAAAATTATTATCGAAAATACTAATATTGAATTTTGAAAATTCTTCTAATGTATTAATGCAACGTTAAAACCTTAAACGTGGGGCATTCTTTTAGTGGAAAATTGATCTACACCCATGGGGGTTTTTTGCTAGAGTCAACTTTACTAAAAGAATAAATATAGTCTACTTTCTTTGAGAAGAGTGAGACTTAATCTTATTCCTTTTCATGAATGAGAAAGGTAAGATAGGAAAATTAGAATTGTCTAAATTCTAAGAAATAACCCATAGCAAAATTTTAATAGTTAAGAAAATTGCACGTTTTATGAGTTATTAAATTAGAAGCTAGACTAGTTACTGCAAAATTGGTAAAAGGCAAACTAGCACACTTTGTCTAGTTGTTGTGCTTTGACCACTTAAAAATGCTACATACCATTGTGGGGATGGTAGTCAAATTAAGGAAGAAATTGCATGCCCAATTTTTTTAAGTTAATTGCAATGATGGATAGTCCATCATTTACAAAGTAGAATACATTCTTTAGTACCTAAGTAATTGTTACGTTTGAGATTACTCAAAGGTGTATGAAAGTAAATAGCACACTATTTGCTTTTACTGGTTATGAAACACTCATAATGTTGTCAAATCGAGTGGGAGCATAGTGTTGTAATTACTGAATAACATATATTAATGTAATAATCTGTAATTCAGTGGGAGCTACAAGCTTGTTATCTTGGTAGTAACCCAGATTATCTCTAGAATGTCTTGAGATAATTACTTTCCAATTGTAGACACTTGTGGGTTTAAGGATAGTCATGTACGTTTCCTTACTAGACAAGGTGGTCCTATATCTACTAATATCTATGACACAATCATATTGATCACATTAAACAAACGCGTGACGTGTTGTTTATCTGATGAATGATGTTCCATGCACAAGTGGGAGAAATCTTATTGTGTGGAAAGAACAACACATAGTAATATGATTTAAAGGATTCTCTTGACTGCAAGGTAAGAGACTAAATGTTCTAATGTGATTTTTAATCACATCTAATAAATAGAACACTTGGAATTAATATCTAGCGTAAGTGAGACCTTGACATAGATATTAATGACAAGGTAAATTACATACTTTCATTACTAGCAGATCAACTGATGTAATGAAACTATGTTAATTTACAAGTTTCTAAATTAGATAATTATTAAAACAAGTGTCAACATGATAATAAGACTACTTCAAACTAAAAATTTATGTATTATTGAAATGACATAAATAAATGAAGTAATCTAATACTACTTCAAATTTAAATGTTTATGTATTCTTGGAATGTCATAAATATATGAAGAAATAAATTAACTTGAAATACTATTAAAACCAAATTGTGGTGTTCATGATTACTTTAGTTATGCATATTTATATTTTATCGTAAAGATATAATTATGAAGTCTTTTAATTGTTACAAGACTTATAATAAAGTAAGACGTTAACTTTTTATGTTTTTAATTAAAACATATACAAGAAGTCATTGAGTTGATCAATGATTTATAACGTAAATTGGGATTATAACTGTTTATGTCTTATTGTTAAGATATGGACATGAAGTAACTTGGCCAAAAGGTACTTAAGTTATATAGCATGCAATTGGCTTGAAAAATCTATTTCACCATTAACTTGACTTAGTTGGTAAATAGGTAAGCCAAACGAAATATATTTATCTTACATATTGTAAGACTGTCTTACAATATTAATCCTAATGAAATACATAATGTTTATGGTACGTTCAGTTAGGAAAATCAAACTCTTGTTATATTGTTTGATTAAAGATAACTATATCTTTCTTTCTTCCAAAGTTATTAAGGTTAGAAAAATTGAGTATGGATTGTATATACTCAATTAGACTCCAACCTAGAAGATGAATAAGACACCATTTATTATGGAATGTGATGAATCACATTAAGTCAATCGACTTTTATCTAATAAAGTTTCCTACGCATGCATGTTGCTAACAGTATGATATCTTTGAAAGATATGCATAGTACAATCTAAACCATGCATGATAATATCATGACATATACATGTGCATTGTACAGTATGTATATATATTATTTACTTCCTTCTTGAATTATAGATTCAAGCATTATTAAACAAAATAGTTTTGGTTTAATAATTATGTTCGTTCACAAGCATCAATCTTTGATTGGTTATAGTACATGTGTACAAGAGTTCGGTAATAACTTACTTTAGTTATTCATCTTGGATTGTGAAACAAAAAGGTAAGGGGTTTCACGGTAATCCTATTTGTTTGATCAAGTGAAGTGAAGAGAAGATCGATCATTGTTCTTGCTAGGATCTAAAAGGTACGTTAACTATTTATTATTCGGTAATACTTTATACATGTTAAATTAATGATCCTTGCTTCCGCTATATGCTCTTTGATGTGTTTATTTATTTAGATGATTGTCATGTTATTTAAATTCCAACAGTCAAACCTCCATTAGACACCATTTATCTATTTTTTCGGCCAAAACAAATTCAGCAAAACTCATTTTGAAACACACAAACGAAAAAGTAGCACACAAGTTTTTTTTTTTTTTTTTTTTTGAAAAGTGAACTTCATTGGAAAACGCCAAAACGGGGCGGCAAAGAAAACACCCAAAAAACACTAAACACTTTACATGATATTAAATTTACACCAATCTTCCCAACTAAGAGACTCTAACTTCGCTCTATTCTTCGCCCAAACGAACCCCACCGCTTTGATTTCTCCCAAAATATCTTCCACTCGAAACGGTTTGTTCTCAAAGAGAAGTCTATTTCTAGCTCTCCATATACTCCAAGAAGCGATAGTCATTATGCCATGAAGAATACTCTTTTTCTTCCCAACTAACCCGGAGTGCAGGTGGAGCTCGATGAGGTCCCGGACCGAGAACACGAAAATGTGTTGGATATTGCACTACACACTAATGTTTTGCCAAACAACCGTCGAGAAGATGCAGGAAGTAAAAAGATGGTCGACCGATTCTTCCCCAGACTTGCACAGCGGACACAAGACATCTTCCACCCCAATATTTCTTCGCCTAAGAGCTATCGCCGTAGGAATTCTTCCCATTTCCGCCCTCCAAATAAAGACGTTGTATTTAAGCGGAACCCACTTGCACCACTCGATGAAGTAATTGGAACTGAAGTCGCAACCGCTGTATAGAAGATTCTTTTGTATATTATTGTGTTTGAAACGAAAATTTTCGCACAAGAACCAATTTTGTAAAAACACGTTCACAACAGGGTCCAAAAAACACATAAGAACAAATTTTGTGAAAGAAATTCACAAGATCGTGAACAAATTTCCTACAACTAAGTATTATCGGATTATATCAAAATCTTCGAAATTGAGAAGGCTTTGGCTATGGAACGTGGTGTTTGATGGTGACGTTGACTTTGCTGACTAGGAGTCGATTGCTCTATATATTTCCCTGAATTAAGGTA
The DNA here is from genome assembly GCA_021014915.2 of Artemisia tridentata subsp. tridentata. Taxonomy (NCBI): domain Eukaryota; kingdom Viridiplantae; phylum Streptophyta; class Magnoliopsida; order Asterales; family Asteraceae; genus Artemisia; species Artemisia tridentata. The sequence continues at coordinate 417,223,131 of CP139504.1, forward strand.
TCTAGTATTGAGCTTTGAGTTACGAGATGGTTTGAAAGACGTATCCTTCATTATAGTTTGGAAGGTTCATCTTCCATGGAAAATGTGACTGTGATAGATTTTGGATGGACAGTTCTTGATGAACATTTTTCGGATTGGGTTGCATGTTTGCTAAAAAGATGTTTGAATCTTAAGAAGTTGATCACTCATGGTGTTGTTTCTCAGTCCAATACACATGTAAATATCAATTGGCTAGTTTTACTTCTATCAATTGGGTATTTTTACTTCATCAATTGGGCAATTGTGGCTAGTTTTACTTCGCTAATATCATGTAAATATCACAATATAGTATAATATCGCAAAATATCATAAAAAACATCAACTAAACATAGAAATGAACATTTTCTTTTAAAATAAAAGAGTAAACTCCAAAATACATCCTGTTTACCCATTCTCACACCGAACATCCCTCGCCGATAAATTGAGATATACACATCTCTCCGTTAATAAACGTTAACCACCATGCATCCATGAGGATGAACGGTGCAATTTTTTGTTGTTATCTTCTAACTTAGTTCTAACATGAGGGAAAATATTTGCACCGTTAGTCCTCAGGGTTTGTTATTATTATTATTATTATTTTTTTTAATCTAACTTAATTTAATTAATTAATTTATTTATTTATTCTTATTTTTTTACTTTTTTATTTTTATTTTATTATTTTTATATTTTATATTTTTATTTATTTATTATATTTATTTTTTTTATTATTATTACATATATTTTTTGATAATAATTTATTGTTATTAATATTATAAAATTTTACATAAAATTGGATTGGAGTCTAGACACAAGCTATGCTCCACTTCTTTCTGAATACAAAACCCACTTTATGAAAAATAAATACACCACTCTTAACATTATGTGAATAACTAATAGAAATAGTCTTAATAAGTGAAAGTGTGTCCAAAGCTTCCGTATCGAATTCCCCAAATATAGAAAAAGCAAATGGAATGAACTTGTATCCGTTGTCCTCATATTCGAACGCATACTTCCTATTATTATTATTATTATTATTATTATTATTATTATTATTATTATTATTATTATTATTATTATTTGCTTCAAACAATAGAAAACCCAATTCACCAGGAAATTTTATTTTAAAAAGAGAAAAACCCTAAACGCTTTGGAGAAAACGGCGACTCCCACTTCCCTAATATTCTGATCGATCTCCTTTCTTTTGCTTGATTCTTATACTTTATAATACTTCTACTTTTGTGGATTAATCTGCGTATTATATCCATTGAGTCGATTTATTATTTAGTTGATGTTTCAAGTGATAATAAGGCTTCGATTTTAATTTTTTTGGGTATCGCTGTTGTTCAATTGGTTTTCTGGTATTATTATCTGCTCCTTGTTATGTTCTGATGTGAGTCGGTTGGGATCATGGGGTGACTGAACCCTGCTTAGGGTTCCGTTTGTTCTTATTCCTCCTGTCTTTGCTGCTGCTGTGTTTTGATTCGTGCTTGCGTTTTAGGGTTTTTTAGGGTTTTCATTCATTTATTTTGGGTTTCGTTTACTTTCTGTTGATCAAGATGCTGCATGCTGATGATTCAAATGTTATGGCCACATCTGAATCAATTAATGTCAATTCGTGTGATGGTAAGGCTGGTCCTAGTACCAGTGATACGAATGTGTTAAAAATGGGGACTCAATCAGGTTCTACTCCCGTATCTTTTGCGGATATGTTTAAGGATAAAATTCCCAAGAAGACCGTTAAGATTTCGGAGATGAGAAACGATAATTATGTGGCTGGTGCTAATGTCACCATCCCGTTGGAAGCTGTCAATGAGGTACGCTCTAGATTCGATAATACGTTGTATGGTTATTTCATAGGTAAAAGACTCGCTTTCCCGGTAGTTGAAAATTACGTTAGAAATACTTGGGCAAAGTTTGGTTTACAAAGGGTTATGCTTAATAATGGTTTTTTCATGTTCCAATTTGAAACCAAAGAGGGTATGGAAAGGGTGTTGGAAGAAGGCCCATGGTTAATACGCTTGGTTCCTATCTTTTTGAATATTTGGACTCCGAACACTAAACTTATAAAAGATGATATAACTTTAGCTCCTGTTTGGGTTAAACTTCATAATATTCCGGTTGTTGCGTACTCTGAGATTGGTCTTAGTTTGATTACAACGCAAATTGGTCGTCCTATCATGCTTGATTCCTACACGAGTACGATGTGCCTTAAGTCGTGGGGACGTAATTCCCATGCTAGGGCCCTTGTGGAAGTGTCGTCAAATGAAACCTTACTTGACTCTCTTGTGGTTGCTATCCCCTACCCTAATGGGTCAGGTCATTCATTGGAAACAATTAATATTGAATATGAGTGGAAGCCGCCAAGATGTGCGACATGTAAAGTTTTTGATCATAATGATGATGGATGTCCTAAGCGAGTGAAACTGGCTGAGAAAGATAAATCGTTGGTTGATGAAGAGGGTTTCGTTGAAGCTTATAAGAAGAAAGGTAAAGGTAAGTTTCATGGTACTAATCGTCAGGTTGATGAGATTCGTTTTCATAAGTGATGCGTGTGCGTGTCATTGTGGTTTAACAGTATTAATGCCTACTCAAGTTTTAAATTTATATTTAGCCGACTTATCAATAACACACACACTTAACGAGCAGTGTACCCGGTCAGTATGAATATAATGGTAAGTAGAGTGTCGATCACTAAGAGTGGAACGTATTATCTAGTTATTCTAATCAGTATTTTAATATCCTAAGTTAGCTATACAACCTAATCTATCGCAAGGGGGTTCAGCCTGAGAGACTGGCACAATTTGGTTATAATTAAGTAGAAAACTAAACTAATGAGCACGAATCAGCGATTAGCACACACGTACACAGATAGATATTCGAGACAATAAGAAGACCTGTCCTGATAATTAAGTAGCTTGTCACTTGTTTTATTGCTAGTTTTATATGAAGTGTATATAATTAACCCTTTCTCGTTGGCTCTAATCTTATCGGCGAGTAAACCCTTAATGATCACTTTTGTCTATTGATGCGTGGTTTTGCAACCTTACAACAGGTTTTACCTCTCGAGGGATCTCAAGAGGCTTACAACCCCACCAGGCAGTGTACCTGACCGATGTAGTATAGTGTAGTGGTAAGTACGGGGGATTGATCGTTCTCCACAGGGAATAGTGTTCGTTAGGTATGAAAGACTACTCTAATAGGTCTAAGGGTTGAGGAAGATTCTTTTTTATGTTTTTATATTTTTATGAAAGCAAGTAAAATCTCGGGTTTGAAAGAGTGGGCGGAATTAGTTGCTAGTCAACTAACCCAAATAACTACAAATGCAAATAAAATAAATAACTGAAAATAAAATGTTGGTGAAAACTTAAGTGTAGAGAAATGTGTTCACTTAGATTTCCTTACTCCCTAACTATCTTTTACCGGTTAATTAGTGTGTATTAGTTGCGTGGATGACGGGTGTATTCCTTAATACCAATCGTGGGGTGGCGTACGTACTTCCCCAACTCTACAAGCTCCTACTTCACTCCTATGTCGAGCCGGCTAGGAAGCTCCTAACATGGGATCACTAGAATTCGCTTGTGCATTAAATACAACCATAAAAACCTTTAGTACGCATTTGGTTCATGTTTCTTAAGACGTTCAAGCAAGTTACCGAATAGGAAGTTAGCCAGTTTTCTTAAGCCTAACATAGATAAACAATCATCCAGTACAACTAATAACACACTAATAACCAATAATCAATAACTAAGTTTCATTAGATCTAAGCAAACACAAGATAAATCTAGCCTAACATGTTAAACAAAAGACAAGAACAAGATAGAATCAAACAACACATAGACATATTGAATGATTAATTGATAACTTATCTTTCAATGTAACATGGAAGATCTCAAGGCAAAAAGCCTTGAAAAAGATGCTAAAATCGTCTTAGGGTTTTCTCCCAAAAATTCCACACTAAGCTCTCCCTAATGACAAAAAATTAGAAAACTATATATAGACTTTTGGATCTGACGGCGTCACCTTATGGAGTGTGACGCCGTCACCTCGCCGCTTCTAGGGTTCCCGGATGGCCTTCTTGACGCCGTCCCTCTTTAGCTCTCCAAAATCCGTTCTGGCTTATCAAGGCTTGACGCCGTCAGACCTTGAACGTGACGCCGTCCCTCTTTGAATTAAGCAGTGACGCCCTTGATCAGGTTAAAGCGTGACGCCGTCAGAATTTACATGCAATTTTCACTGGCTTATCATGAGTAAATTTCACATCCACCTTTTCTTGCCAAGCCATGACGCCGTCCAGAGTAAAATCTGACGCCGTCAAAGGTAACTTTTAGCCGATTTTTGAGACTTTGTCGTTTTCTTCACTTTAATGCTCCAAAAACGTCCAAAATGCCTCCTTTTCCAGATTTCTCCTCAAAAGTACCTAAAATGACAAAAGGAACGATTTAGGGCAATATTTGATCAAATAAATACGATTTAGGGCTTAAATGACCCCTTAAAAGCGGTACACTTTTCACTTCATCAAATACCCTTACACTTGAGATTTGCTTGTCCTCAAGCAAATGCGCTTTTATTCTAATCAAAATACAGGTTAGGGGTCATTTAATGCAAACATAAAAGTAATTACAACAAATAATCGTTCCACTTCAATCATAATAAGCACGGAGATTATAAACTAGCACCTCACAAGTAGTGTTTAGATACTCACATCTCTCAAGTGTCATCAAAATAAATCTCATAAATGAAAACGGATAATATCTCTCACTACCTGTCATAGCAAATAGATTACCATAGGCTTGGGAAAGGATCGAAAACCTCCTCCACTAGGCGTAAGCACCTAAGATAAACTATCAAAGAGGGCTTTTAAATGGGTTATAACATTAGGTGTAGGGAAAAGGAAAACAAGGTTTTGTTGGATAAAGGATATTTTACTGGTGGCGAGTTAAAGATCTTGATTAATTACATGTACTATACAATGTTGCTAAGCCAAGACTCGACTCAATCTTAAGCTAGAAACAAAATAACAAAATAACAAAAACATAAAAATAAACATAAAATGAAACGGGATGGTAGTCCGTATGTTTTTTCTACTTTTCTTTTTCTCATTTTTTTTGTATTTTTCTTGATTTTTTCGATTTTTTTTTTTTTTTTTTTTTTTTTTTTTTTTTTTTTTTCATACACTCTTGCCCTACCATCCAAAATAATACATCATAGGGGCATTGCATTCCCCTTACAATTGAACTTTTACATAACTTTACAATTAACTATTCTAATGACTCGAATTAAGATAATTGAAAAACTTGGAGTACTTTTAAAATATTTAGCACATATGGGGGTAATAAATGATGTTCTTCCCCATTACTCCATTACACTAGTACTTTACCCATGAGTCCCAATCGTCCCAAAACAATATGTACAAGGATATGACTCGACTTAGCAACCATGTAATCAATTAGATAATTAACTTGGGTTTAAACAAATGTTGTAACAATAATGCACTAAAAATGAGTGCATACAAGGTAGGCTAAGGCGATTTGGGTGTACATTTTAGTGGGGCGTAACAAATTCTTCCTTTAAGTAAAATGCTTAAAGGTCGAAACGAAAAGATAGGCTCTAAGGGGTGTACTAGGGGTATCGTGTACTAAAAATGAGTACAACGCAAAGGGTGTGGGAGAATTACTTGACCAATGTTGCCAATGTAATTATAACAAAAACACAGGTGTAAAACAATGGGTTAATCCTAATTCCTCTTATCATGTAGTAAATCTAACTACACGAACGTAGTCTCACTTGTGGCCTCGGAATGGTCCTAACGCAAGTTCTAGAATCTAAGTGCTACCGGTACACACATCATAGCATAAATGCTTTTTCTACCAATTCTAGGGGCGAACCTCACATATTTGGGGGTGGAAATTTTTTTTAGTGGTACGGTTTTTGTGCTAGTCATATAACTCCTATCCGTGAGACGCTCATTAAGATCAAAGTTTCACTCCTATATGTTGTAAAAAATTTTAAATTTGGCACTAAAATTACCTTAACAAGTATTTCTCTCAGTTTTATTACACATCTACCATCAAACAAACAAAAATCAAGCGTAATAGCATTCTCTAAAATCGTACTTTTACCCTCCCCTTACACTTAAGATGAACATTGTCCCCAATGTTCAAATAACAAGATGTAAAAGCATAAAGTAAAAGAATGAAATCAAATACTCCCCTGATTCGCTCGGTGGATAATGAAGTAACACGGTTAAATCTTCTTCCAAAGTAATGTTGAAGCTCCATGACTAATGCATCGCCATAAGCTTGATTCAAAACATTTCCTTGTCCAAAATAACCTGTTAAACCTGAGAAAACAAACACGAAAACCTGCATAACATCGGCGGGATAAAATCTATATATAAGGATATAATGCTTGTGGAATGATAACTTTGCAGATTCCTGGAGATTATAAGTTGGAGATTTTAATAAAAACTTTTTAAAAACAAAACTTTCAAAAATTTCTGAAAATTAAATCTGACGCCGTCAGGTTATAAACCCTGACGCCGTCAGAAATGACCTGACAAAAATTCTCATTTTAAGTTTCCGGAAAATTTCTGGAAAAACCTTTACCTTACTTCCTGGAAATCCTGTAAAACATCATTATGACTCGATACAAGCATTTGACTCAAACAAATACTAATATGTATGTTCATTTATTACTATTACGATTCATGTTCATTTGTGTTCTAATAAACCGATTTAGATTTCCCTTACACTTAACTTTTGCAAAATACCTTTATATGTAGTTAAGACGAAGTTAAAAACAAGATAAAGCATTTTCACAAATTAGTTTTTAACATGAATCAATAATAATAAAACTTAAACACACATACGGAAACAAATAAAATCAAACAAATAAATAAATAAACACACAAAGCAAATAAATAAAATAAAGCTTGGGTTGCCTCCCAAGAAGCGCTTTTCTTTATTAACGAGTCTTGTAGCTAGACTCAAAGTCACGCTACCCTATATAAGTAAGCTCGTCATCAAGGACGTCTTTAGGGTTAAGCTTGGATTGAAGTTTCCTATTGGTCCGCTTAGTACGATATATCTTTTCAAACTTCTCTCCATCCGGGTCATACAATGTCATCTTAATATGCCATGACCCATCTCCATCTTTGGGTGGTTTGTCCCAATCCCACTTGTGATCATCCTCCTCACAAGTCCACTTATTCATTCCTAGGTTAATTGGCAAAACTCCTAGGAACTCAATCATCCTTCTAAAAACTAGAGGGTCTTCAAATGGATCCAATTCGGTGTCCCTAGCCAAGAGTTGTTCCACCGTATGTGTTCGGTTCACAAAGTCCTCTTCTAGGTAAAATGGGCGTTGGGGTCCTATGAAGCCTCTATCGATCCAAGGTCCATATCTAGATGGTCTCCTATTCAACTCTAACCAATGGGGTGTCGGTTCATCACTAGTATCATAAGCATGTTTCTTCACATCATAGACTGACCAAGTATCTCCTTCTCCTACCGTTATCTTGGATTCCTTACAATCAATCATAGCACTGGCGGTCGCCAAAAATCCTCTACCTATCAACAAGGGGCATGTAGGGTCGCTAACCATATCAAGGACGTGGAAATCGGCTAAAATGGCTAGTTTTCCAATGTGCACTAACACGTCCTTAACTACTCCAACCGGGTAAGCAACACTCCCATCCGCTAAACCTATTATCACCTCGGTTTCTTCAAGTTTTCCTAGTTTTAGAGAGGTGTAGAGAGGTAACGGAAGTAGGTTAAGGCTTGATCCAAGATCGGCTAATGTGTCATAAGCCTCCGAATTACCGATCTTGCAAGGTAGAACGAATAAGCCCGGGTCATCTAACTTCTTAGGTAGTTTGTTTTGAATGAAGGCGGTCCCTTTTTCGCCTAACTTGAGCTTCTTCTCGTTCAACACATCAATAACCGGACTTTCAAGGTGGAGCTCCTTGAATTCTTCGTCAAGGTTTTGAGTGGGAGGTGTTTCAACTATGTTGTTGACCAATTTGGATGTCATAACTTCTTGGTCATTTGGAACGACTTGGGTTTGTTTGAAACACGTGCTCATGGAATTGACCGAATAATATTGTGGACAAGAACTAGGGGACGAAACCGATGAAATAGCGTTGACGTTTAGTTTCGGGTTCTTGACCGTGTTGCTAGGGAGTGCTCCCATTTCTCGGTCATTGAGGGCTTTCAACAAGGTGTCAATCTTATTGGTCATCTCGCTTTGTTTTTGTTTGAAATCGGCTTCAAACTTGGCTAAACGAGCTTCTTGAGATGCCATAAATTGAGACATCAATCCTTCAAAGTTATTGGTACTACCATTGCCGGAAGGATTGTTGTTGAAAGTACGGTTCGAGTTGGAACCGTTTGATTGGAAACGATTAGGTGGGTTGGAAGAATTGGGTTGTTGTGCGTTTTGGTTTTGTTTCCACCTAAGGTTCGGGTGATTTTTCCATGAAGGGTTGTATGTATCACCGTAATGGTTTGGCTCGGGTTTGAAAGTGTACCACTTATCTCCCGCTCCGTCGGTACGCGAGGATGCGTAGTCCACAAAAGCTTGTTCGGGGAGTTCCATGCAATCACGAGTGTCGTGGGGACCACTACATAATTCACATGAAGAAGTGATTTTGTTCACTTGGCTTGAAAGTTTAGGAACCTCGTAGGATTTCATGAGAAACTTGACTTGGTCTTCAAGTTCTATGATCCTACGGTCGGAAGTGCTTGAATTGTTCGAAGGCAAAGATATTGCCTTGACCGTTTTGTTCAAATCACGGGGATCACTCCAACTTTCGTTGTCATAAAGAGCAAGATCCTCTAGGAGAGCCCATGATTGTTCCGCACTTAGATCACGTAGCTTACCACCGGCCGATTGGTCAATGGTTTGCCTCGTGGAGAGATTGATATGGTCATAGAAGATTTGGACTTGGAGCCAAAGTTCTATGCCATGGTGAGGGACTTTTTGGAGTAAGTCCTTGAATCGAGTCCATGCCTCGTAGAGAGTTTCGCCTTGACGTTGTTGGAACATCAAGATATCATTCCTTAGCTTGGTAGTTCTTCCCGGTGGGAAAAACTGAGCAAGGAAACGAGTGGTGAGATCATCCCAAGAGGTGATGGATCCTGCGGGTTGACGTTCTAGCCATTGACTAGCTTGATCCCGCAGAGAGAATTGGAAGAGACGCAATCGGGTCGTCTCTCGAGTGGCAACATCAAGGTCTATAGAATCAACGATTTTGAGAAAGTCCTTGAGATGTTGATTAGGATCTTCAGATCGAAGTCCATGGAATGCGCATCCGCTTTGCACCAACCGGATGGTGTCGGATCGCAAGGGTGTGATATTGGCTCCTTGAGTGAGCTCAATGGTGTTTCGATAGCCATGGTGGCTAGGACGGGAATACTCTCCTAAAGTACGGGCTCTAGGAGGTGGTGGTTGTTGTGGTGGTGGGTTGTTGGGATTAAGGATATTACCATCTTCCATGATGTCGAATGGTAATGGTTACGAATAAAGACACGAAGAAAATAGATAGACTAAAGAAGACCTAGAAAAAGAAAATAAAAATCTCACTGGAAGGGAATCTAGTGAGTAGACCTATAAAGTAAAAATTCAACCTAAACAATAACTATTCCCCGGCAATGGCGCCAAAAACTTGATGCGTGGTTTTGCAACCTTACAACAGGTTTTACCTCTCGAGGGATCTCAAGAGGCTTACAACCCCACCAGGCAGTGTACCTGACCGATGTAGTATAGTGTAGTGGTAAGTACGGGGGATTGATCGTTCTCCACAGGGAATAGTGTTCGTTAGGTATGAAAGACTACTCTAATAGGTCTAAGGGTTGAGGAAGATTCTTTTTTATGTTTTTATATTTTTATGAAAGCAAGTAAAATCTCGGGTTTGAAAGAGTGGGCGGAATTAGTTGCTAGTCAACTAACCCAAATAACTACAAATGCAAATAAAATAAATAACTGAAAATAAAATGTTGGTGAAAACTTAAGTGTAGAGAAATGTGTTCACTTAGATTTCCTTACTCCCTAACTATCTTTTACCGGTTAATTAGTGTGTATTAGTTGCGTGGATGACGGGTGTATTCCTTAATACCAATCGTGGGGTGGCGTACGTACTTCCCCAACTCTACAAGCTCCTACTTCACTCCTATGTCGAGCCGGCTAGGAAGCTCCTAACATGGGATCACTAGAATTCGCTTGTGCATTAAATACAACCATAAAAACCTTTAGTACGCATTTGGTTCATGTTTCTTAAGACGTTCAAGCAAGTTACCGAATAGGAAGTTAGCCAGTTTTCTTAAGCCTAACATAGATAAACAATCATCCAATACAACTAATAACACACTAATAACCAATAATCAATAACTAAGTTTCATTAGATCTAAGCAAACACAAGATAAATCTAGCCTAACATGTTAAACAAAAGACAAGAACAAGATAGAATCAAACAACACATAGACATATTGAATGATTAATTGATAACTTATCTTTCAATGTAACATGGAAGATCTCAAGGCAAAAAGCCTTGAAAAAGATGCTAAAATCGTCTTAGGGTTTTCTCCCAAAAATTCCACACTAAGCTCTCCCTAATGACAAAAAATTAGAAAACTATATATAGACTTTTGGATCTGACGGCGTCACCTTATGGAGTGTGACGCCGTCACCTCGCCGCTTTTAGGGTTCCCGGATGGCCTTCTTGACGCCGTCCCTCTTTAGCTCTCCAAAATCCGTTCTGGCTTATCAAGGCTTGACGCCGTCAGACCTTGAACGTGACGCCGTCCCTCTTTGAATTAAGCCGTGACGCCCTTGATCAGGTTAAAGCGTGACGCCGTCAGAATTTACATGCAATTTTCACTGGCTTATCATGAGTAAATTTCACATCTACCTTTTCTTGCCAAGCCATGACGCCGTCCAGAGTAAAATCTGACGCCGTCAAAGGTAACTTTTAGCCGATTTTTGAGACTTTGTCGTTTTCTTCACTTTAATGCTCCAAAAACGTCCAAAATGCCTCCTTTTCCAGATTTCTCCTCAAAAGTACCTAAAATGACAAAAGGAACGATTTAGGGCAATATTTGATCAAATAAATACGATTTAGGGCTTAAATGACCCCTTAAAAGCGGTACACTTTTCGCTTCATCATCTATCCTATTTATTTAAGAGACGCTAAAACAAATAGGCGAGGAAGGGGCATGGCGACCCAAGCAAGACTCAGCTAGACACAGAGGTTATCAATGCACTAATAAAAGTCACCAAAGACATCAACATATAAACTTTAATTAATGGGAAAGCAATATTAAGGGGAGTGCATGATCTTCCGTAGTCACATGACACAAGCCCATCAATCCTGATGAATTAAAGCGTACTAATACAATAAAACAAAACTACTTAATGAATTGAATACATGCAGGACCTTCTTACAGCTCTTGTATCTTTGTTTAAGGTGTGTCTTGTGCTGCTTGGTCGTCTGAATTCGGCTCTAGGGTTATATCTAGGTCTTCGATCTTCGAAAGAGAGAGAGAGAGCCCTTAAATTCGTCTGTCCTTGGCGTATTTATAGTTTCTGTCTGATGGATCGATGCGGCGCATTGAGTGAATAGATGCGGCGCATTGACTTAACTTCGCGTGGGGTCCAAGATTAATATATTCTGGAATATTCGTACACCGTCTTCAGATGCGGCGTAACTTGATCTTTGTATGCGGCGCATGTACTTTAGTTGTCTTGGATTGTAACTGGTGAAATCTTGATAGTGATACGCCGTATGTTAGAAGTATATTGCGGCGTATCTGGAGTAGAACGAGCTTGATCTTCTGGATTTCAGTAGGCTTTTGACATCTTGCTTGTTTTGCTCCATAATTAGTCCAAAATCGCAAAGTTTCACATAATGCTTGTTTTTACCTGAGAATTACTAAAGTAAACATTAATGTATCGATTCTCATATATAATATAATAAAACAAGTCAAATAAATAGGATAAATGATGATAATAAAATGTACTTATTTGAGTTCATCAATAAGCCTAAAGTTTCGTATTACTATAGGCCGGTTAATAAGCAAAAGAATGAAGGAGCCTCGACGTCCAAAATTTCTGGCCAATCTCCAACGGTCAATGTAGGTGCTAACGAACCTACTATTGATCCTACCAGTAGTACGGCTCCTCCCGGGGATGACCTATGTAAGAATAAGAATTGGGTGGAGGATCTCAACCTGGTTGATTTGAAGAACAGTTTTGATGCTCTTAAGGATAAAGATTCAGTTTTGGAACCTGTGATTGGTACTACGGGTATTCCTGAAAGTATTTCTAGTTCTTCCAATATTACTTCTCCATCGCCTATGAAGAACACTCCTATTGTTGAGAAAATAGGGAAGATTGAAAAGCTTATTATTGATGGGAAAGCCACCCTTGTGGATGATAATGGTAAACCTATTCCGGTGGTTGATGGTAAAAGGAAGGGCAATCCTTTCTCTAAGGTGGGTGAAGTGGTTGATTCAGATAGTGAAGATGAGGTGTTTGAGCCAAATGATCCTATGGACAGTTACTTTTCATCAGCAGGTGGACATAACGAGCTTGAAGGCTATCTTTCTGATGATTATGCGGCCCAGGTCTATGACTTACCTGGGCATTTTGAGGAATTTAACAATCAGTATGATTTCAAGCTGCAAGGCCGTTCGAGGAAGTAATCTTTTATTTGGTTTGGTTTATTTGTTTTGCATGTCTTTTTATGTTTTTAGTGTTTGTTCTAGTTGTCGGTAGCTAGGTGTTCATTTATGGCATGTCATAAATGTTGTAGTGGTTGTTCAAGCGATTGCTTGAGGTTAATGTGGCGTTTCAGCCACATTCCATTGTTCTTTAAACGGTTTTTTTGGTTAATATATTTTGCCAGGGTGGAATCCCTTTTACCCAAAAAAAATAATAGAAAACCCAAATTCAAACACCTCATCACACAATTTTCATATTCTTCAAACTTATTCTTTTATAAAGTATCAACCACTTAATTTTTTAAAATGAAGTGGTTGATACTTAATAGGAGGATGAGGTTGAAAAATATGAATATGAGGTGAGGAGGTGTTTGAATTTGGGTAATCTATTGTTTGAAGTAAGGTTGTTAAAATCGAGATTTTTTTACTTGCCTTGTTTCAAACAATAAAAAACCAAAATCCAAACACCACCTCGCCTCATCTTCATATTCTTAAACCTCATTGTTCTATCAAGTATCAACTACTTTGTTTTTCAAAATGAACTTGTTTATACTTGATAGAAGCATGAGGTTGAAGAATACGAAGGTGAGGATTTGTTTGGATTTGAGTTTCTATTGTTTGAATAAAATAAAGATAAATGGTATTTGTGTTGGATTTTGTAGAAAAACCAATAATAATAATAATAATAATTAATAATAATAATAATAATAATAATAATAATAATAATAATAATAATAAACAAAAAAAATAAAAATAAAAAATATATAAATATACATATATATATAAAAATAAATATAAATATAAAAAATAAAATATAAAATAAATCAAATAGATAAATAAATAAAAATAAAAATTATAATAATAACAAACGTTAGACATTATACATCCCTGAGGACTAACGGTGCTAATATTTTCCTTTATGTTAGATCCAAGTTAAAAGATAACGGCAAAAAAATTGCCCCGCTCGTCCTCATGGATGTATGGTGGTTAACGTTTATAAACGAAGTGATGTATATGTCCCAACTTATCGGCGAGGGATGTATGGTGTGAAAATGGGTAAACCATATGATGTGTTTTGGAGTTTACTCTATATAAAATATAACAAGATGGATATCAAGTTAAAGAGGATGAGATGAGATGCTTGTTAGTTTGAGTTTTTTTGTTTAATTAACAATTTATTATCATGATCTTATCACATATTAAAGTATGAAATGAGAGACAAAATGAGAAAAATGCTTGATTTTTAATGGCATTATTGTACTTTTCAAGGGTTAAAATGGTATTTTCGTGTGAAAATAAAAGAAAATTATTGTTATTCAAATGATGCAATTATGAAGCATCTAAATCGTGGAAGTTGTATTATGGGTTTTATCAAATTTTCATTTTTATGTGTCTTTGTTAATGATGAAAGACGACTTTTTTTTTTTTTATTATACTTTGCACATTCTAAGTTAACAGTTGTGTTTAATCTTTTGAGAAATGTATTTGAAAGTTATTTTATTTTTAATGAATAGAAAATTTATAACAATACATATATTTTTCTATTATGCATATGATCTAAATTTATCAATCTCCATTCATGACGTTTTCTGCTTCTTCAATATTTCGTTGTTTGTTTACAAAGGCATTTCTTAATTGGCACGTTTAGTGCATCAGAAAACTCAGGACCGGCCCTGATTGCATATAATAAATACACTAGAATTATAAACCAGAGAACTAATTGGTCAAAAATCCGTGACATGTAACGGGTCTTGAACTTTAGGAACAAGCGCAATTAAGGAAGAATTACAACCTTTAGGAATGAACCTATCATTTTCAAAACTTTTAACCATATCAACACAGTATTTGCCAATCGAGTCCCAATAATGCTTAATGAATTTCAAAGTGAAACCATCGGGACGAGGCTCTTTATCACCACCATAATTCCAAACCGCTTATTTAATTTCCTCGTTTGAGAATGGTGAATCAAGTAAAAAAAATTCAAGATCGGATAGGGTTTTAAATAGATTACTGGTGAAGGTGGGACCGTCGTGGGATGTGTTTGAAATGTTGTTTTCATGGAATTGAAAGATATGGATGATGATTAATGGGTGGACTCGAAATTCACGACCCATTTATATACATACCATGGATTTCAGATTTAGAGAATTTGTTGTTAAGCATCTCATGAAAGAATTTTGAGTTCTCGTCGCCATCCAAAGCCTATTTGACTTTAGCCTTTTGAATGAGCTCAAGTCGATTAGCATGGACCAAGTCATTGAGTTGGAAAATAAGCAGTTAGTGATACAACTTTTCTAAGTTAAACAGTTTTGTCGAAATATAAACTCTTATATAATAAGGGAACATACAAATGAAAAATCAAATCTTTGAGCATTTTCTAATTGGGCCAATGAGAGAGAGCTTGATTTTGCCATGTAAGAAATATGAAGCCATCCCATTAAACAATGGAAAGTCAAAACTAAAACAATTTGGTCAAACATATCTAAATTTCAACGAGCAAAAAAATATGAATAAAAACACATGTGGTAATTTTGGAAAAAAAAACTACAAAATAAAAAGGTAATTAATAAAATTTTAGTTGTTAAATTTTTAATAAATTATTAA
This sequence comes from Artemisia tridentata subsp. tridentata, assembly GCA_021014915.2. Classification (NCBI taxonomy): domain Eukaryota; kingdom Viridiplantae; phylum Streptophyta; class Magnoliopsida; order Asterales; family Asteraceae; genus Artemisia; species Artemisia tridentata. The sequence goes on from CP139504.1 coordinate 417,238,472, forward strand.
AATTAAGTAAACATACCAATTTCCAATTTCTTAGTTACTTTATAAATTTTAATAAAGAACCCCTAAACTTTATAAACCTTAGACTTTATATCTTAAAAAAAAACAACATATGTATTGTTGTATTTTAATAAAAAGCCCCTAAATTTTATAAACCTTAGACTTTATAATATTAGAAAAATACTTGGATGTGACTGGCATCTCTCCATTTGCTGGTAGTGGGGCGACTTTATGGGCTCCTGGGGTAGTCTTACACAATGCGGTGGAGAAGAAAAATAGAAAGTATGCATCCAAATGTGAGGACAATGGATACAAGTTCATACCTTTTGCCTTTTCTACGTTCGGGGAATTCGATACAGAGGCTTTGAACACACTTTCGCGTATTAAGTCTATTGCCAATAGTCACTCAAATAATGCTAAAAGTGGTGTTTTTATCTATCATAGAGTTAGCTTTTGTATTCAAAAAGGGGTGGGAGCACAACTTGTGTCTAGACTCCCATCCAACTTTATGTAAATTTTGTTATGTTTAATGAAAATTATTATTATTATAAAATAATAATAATAATAATAATAATAATAATAATAATAATAATAATAATAATAATAATAATAATAATAATAATAATAATAATAATAATAATAATAATTATTATTATTATTATTATTATTATTATTATTATTATTATTATTATTATTATTATTATTATTATTATTATTATTATTATTATTATTATTATTATTATTATTATTATTTTTATTATTTTATTTTATTTTATTTTTTTTATAAAAACATCACTTCATTAGAAGAAAATAGGATTTACAAGAAATTAGAGGGGAGCCGAGATACTAACTGGGCTCCCACTCCTCTAGCTATTGCAAAGCTAATCCTATTAAAAATATGAGCAGCGACTCGCGATCCGATGTCTTGAGTTACTGAGAACTTTCGGATCCGTTTCAGTAGGGTTGCTGCATCCTTCCCAAGTTCCCCAAAGGAATAGAATGAGAATGGAAGAAACCCATATCCAATGTCGGCACATTTGCTCTCATATTTGACACGCTTGCGCTGTGCTGCTTCAACCACCACTCGTCCTGGCACAAAATCGACCATACCCGATTGCGTCAAAGGAGACGACCCTGTCAAATCGACACAAACATCCTGCCCACCGTCCCAAGAATAGAGCAATACATCAGCTGGGCGTAAGCTTTTGTCTCTTTCTCCGCAAAGGCCAATGTCAACCTCTTTGCGAGCCGAGATCCCAGACCGAGAGCAAATATCAGCAAGAGTGTCGCGCACCACGTTGTGCCGGTGCTTAATACCAATAATACCAGCACATGACACAGCATGATCCCCGTAAATGTCTCCCGCAAATAACCTGGAACAAGTAGAGCACGGCATCTGGACTGAGAACAGGGGGACACCCAGGCGGTAGCATAAAACACACCGGTAAGTTCTAGCGTTCATAGTCTGCCCCAACCCAGATATCGGGGCCACCCTAAGCCAATCAGAGGTGTAGTCTTCTCGTTGCGATCTCCAAAGCGCCATCTGTCGAGCGGATAGGCCAAAAGTGGATTCAGCCATTTTAGTAACACGTGTGAAATATATATCTGCCAATTTCTTCATAAGTTTGGGGGCAGCGATCTCATTCGGGTTACTTAAGAGGTCGAACTCCATTTTCGCGTTAAAAGTACACAGAGCATCATTAAAGGAAGATCCATGATTTACTATGCCAGACTGTTGGAGGAGCTTAGCCTGTAAGCTAGCAGATTGGAGTCTAGACGCAAGAAAGGCATAATTCAAGACATCACCTGCAGAATATATGCCAAGCCCTCCAAACTCAAACGGAAGCGTGGCCAATCTCCATTGCCAATCCCCAAACCCAGGTCCAGAGGCAGTGACAATACGTTCCATAGAAGAACGTATAATAATAATAATAATAATAATAACAATAATAATAATAATAATAATAATAATAATAATAATAATAATTATTATTATTATTATTATTATTATTATTATTATTATTATTATTATTATTATTATTATTATTATAAACAAATAGGATTTACAAGAAGTTAGTAGGGAGCCGAGATACTAATTGGGCTCCCACTCCTCTAGCTATAGAAAAGCTAATCCTACTAAAAATATGAGCAACAGCACGTGCTCCAATGTCTTGAGTCATCGAGAACTTTTGAATACGCTTCAACAAAGTCACAGCGTCTTTTTCAAGTTCCCCAAAAGAAGTGAAAGAGAAGGGGAGGAACCCATATCCCATACCTGCGCACTTAGCCTCATACTTGACGCGTTTACGTTGTGCAGCCTCAATCACCACACGACCCATACCTGCGCACTTATTATTATTATTATTATTATTATATTATTATTATTATTATTATTATTATTATTATTATTATTATTATTATTATTATTATTATTATTATTATTATTATTATTATTATTATTAGAAAATATCAGTTTATTGGTTTTCTACCCTTTTCATTCTCTTCTTCTTTAGAACTTGAAAAGGATGCGGTGATCTTATTGAAGCTGATTCGAAAGATCTTTGTAGCTCAAGACATTGGGGCATGTGCTGATGTTTATACCTTTAGTAGTATTAGCTTTTCTATAGCTAGAAGAGTGGGAGCTCAGTTAATATCTCGGCTTCCTACTAACTTTTTGTAAATCATGTGAGTTTTCCCACCAATTTCTTGTAAAATCTTATGAGTTTCTAATAAAGTGATGTATAATAATAATAATAATAATAATAATAATAATAATAATAATAATAATAATAATAATAATAATAATAATAATAATAATAATAATAATAATGTTGTGAGCGATACACTTGTTGACATCTGTTATTGGTCGGGATTTCAGCTTGTAAGAAAGATGATATTAGGCGGTGTGGTGGGTGTGACAAACCTTTATGTCTAGCGGACATGTTACTTTACTCATGAGATGGAGGGCTTGACGTGTGTGTGGATTTGATTAGGTCTTTCCTTTTAATGCAAACTATATTGTTGATTCCGTGCCAGGTCGTGCCATAAGTTTTTTTATGGTACCATAATTAAAGAACATGGGTCCAGGGAGACAACAAGACATGCATTTTTTTTAACGGCAAATTTATTAGAGAGCTAGCAAGGAGCTAGAACCTATTACATATTAATAGAAATAGGATTTTTCATCCACAAGTTCCAGTCTAAGTTTAAGTTATTACGATTAGAACACCAATAAAAAGACGACCTAACAATCTCGTCAAAAAGAAGATCTAAACACCGAGGATTGGTTCCAAAAAAAAACTTGATTTCGTTGATTCCAAATGACCCACCAGGTGGTGTAACAAACTCCTTCAATCAAATCCTTGGAACGCTTGCAAAGCCGAAGATTCTGTAACCATAGAAGCCAATCTTTATATGAATGAAAGTCTTGATACTCTAATTCCCACCACCGAGCAACCTTGCACAACAACTATCTAGCTACTAAACAAGAGAAAAGAAGATGCGAGGTTGATTCTACAGCAATACTACAAAGGGGACAAATTATAGATGGTATATCGAGATCACGAAGAGAAAGATTCAACCTTGTGGGAAGCCTATCCAAGGAACACTAGTACAAAAATGGGATTTAGTCACACATGCTGTTTTTCGAACAGCCACACAGTCGCTTTTTTATGTGACTAAATGTACCAGAATAAAATAAACAGCCACACTTGATCCGACTTGTGTGACCATTTCGGAATTACATCTGAGGCTACAGCCACACATTCGAATATTTTCGTGACTATACGTATCTAGTAAAAAAAAATTTGATTTTTTAGTCACTTATAATTTGGGACGTGTGACGGATACAAATTATTGGTCCACGAATTGTATGTGGATCTCTAAGTAGCCTTGAATACTTAGTAGATGGTTGGGATAAATCCAAACCAGTCTAAGTGAGAAACCCTTAACGATTGTTAATGTTAATTCGAAAACTTAACAAGAACAATGAAGAACACACACAGAGATAAAACTAACTTCGTATAATTCTATTAATCACCATTGTGAAACTCGTACAACTCTCTTCATAAACTAAAAATCTTAGGGATCCTTTTATACACCAAGGAAACCCTAATACTAACCGACTAAGAAGATATTCACGAATCTTCTAAAAAGATACTTAAACGTTTGTATCTTTTCCTAACATATCTCTAACAAACTTTCCTTATATTACGACCAGACTTAACATAATAAGTCAACCAGACTTAATACAGACTACCAGACTTAACATGTATTAGCAGACCTAATACGAAAATAGACCTAACTCTGACATATTACCAGACCTAAGTTTGTCTTCTCTTGAACCTTGTGATAATTCCCAACAATCCTCCCCTAACTTGATCTTCATGCTCCATGAACTTCAAGTTCTTCTGATTTAGCTTTCTGAGGATTGAATCTTGAACACTTTGAATTATCTTTAGGTCTTGAACCGTTCTAGTAGCTTGAATCTTGATAAGCTCTTCTGATATGGTCTTTGCAGCAACATTGACTATATGTACATCAAATTCATTTAAGTTTCAGACTATTCTCATCACTTCCAGATGTTTTACCATCTGTGAGAGGTGAATCATTGAAAATTTAATGGATTTGAAGTCTCTTTACCAATAGCCATTACCACTGGAGTAGCCAATGTTTTGGTGTGTAAGACCATGGTACATTAATAACCATATGATTTTTAGCAAATCATCAGCTTATCAACGGATTTGTTAAGTCTTTACCAAAAGCCGTTTACTTCTGGACTAGCCAATTCTTTGATGGAAAAGCACTTCATCATGGTGAATTGATTACCATTTATGGTTTTCCACAGCCTTTACCACAAGCCATAATCTTGTGGGCTAGCCAACTCTTCACTTATCTTAGATATGGTGAGTTGAATACCATACAATTTTTGGCAAATTGTCAGCCATAAACGGATTTGAGCAATCTTTACCTGTTAGCCGTTTGCTCAGGATTAGCCAGTCCTTGTGTTGATGAGACAAGGTGGACTGATAACCTTTTGTTGTGTTAGTGCTATGCACCTCCACCAAGTGAGAAGTTCCAATAGTCTCACTTGACAACTTATGAAAATTCTTTCAAACATCCTCAAGCTACATCCCTTAATGACTGCAATTTTATTAAATCCAATATCTGCTCATATACTTCATCCTTCTTCACAGCAGACAACTTTCTGTTTATCATATCTTTGCAAACACTTGATGACAGAGGATATTCCACTTCTGCAAGCATATAAATATCACCATCTTTTACAGACAAACAATGTACCTTGCAGTTATAGAAGTAGGTCCAACTGGTAATCTTCTGCTGTTCAGGAAGTTTCCACACTATATTTGACTCAGTTGGTGGCTCAAACATTACTTTTAAATTTCCCCAAAAGACTCTTTTAACATCATCTTCAGGTGGATTATCTCCAAATTTGGTATTCATCACCTTGTATAGTTCCTTTAAATCCTCCCTGCTTATATCTTGTAAAATAGCAGCAAAGTTCATATACATTACAGTTTGACCTCCCCTTAAGTCAAACTAGGGGTTCATCATACCAATGTTAACTACCATATAATTGAACCTAGGGCCATCAAATGCTTTAGTTAACAGGTCAGCAACATTAAAATCTATATGTATTTTCTCCACTCTAATCAACTTCTTTTCAAAGCAATCTCTAATAAAGTGATGCCTGATTTCTATATGCTTAGTTTTAGAGTGATATACTGGGTTCTTAACAATACAGATAGTACTCTCATTATCTATGTGGATAACAGTATTCATAAAATTCAAACCATAGTCCAGCATCTGATTCTGAATCCACAAGACTTGTCCACAGCAGTTAGCAGCTGCAACATACTCAGCTTCAGTGGTTGAATTGGCCACAATTGTCTGCTTCTTGCATTGCCAAGATATCAATCTCCTTCCAAGGAATTGACAACCTCCTGTTGTGGATTTCCTATCAAGGCTTGCACTAGCATAGTCACTGTCTGAATAAGCTGTCAGGTCAAAAGATGACTCCTTAGGATACCAAAGGCCCAAATTTGGTTTGCCCTTTAAGTACCTAAAGATTCTCTTCACAGCATGAAAATGTGAAGTTTTTGGTTGTACCTGAAAACGTGAACAAACACAAACTGCATACATAATGTCAGGTCTAGAAGCAGTAAGATACATGAGGGAACCTATCATGGATCTGTAAAGATGCACATCCACATCAGCAGCATCTTCATCCTTTGTCAAAGGCACCTTGTTTTTCATGGGAGTGACTGCAGTCTTCACATTTGTGAACTCAAACTTCCTTAAAATTTCTGCAACATACTTGTCTTGAGAAATAAAAAGTCCATCATCCTTTTGTTTTACTTGCAGTCCCAAGAAAAATGTAAGTTCTCTCATTGAGCTCATCTCAAACCTGCCTTTCATTAAACCTTCAAATTCATCACACCAAGACTTTCTTGTTGATCCAAAAATGATATCATCCACATAAATTTGGACAAGAATGATATCCTTCTTGTCTCTCTTAATGAATAAAGTCTTGTCAATTACACCCCTGATGTACCCATGTTCTTCCAGAAATTTTGAAAGAGTTGCATACCAAGCTCTAGGAGCTTGATGAAGACCATATAAAGCTTTAATAACCTTGTACACTTGATTGGGGTTAGCAGGATCCTCAAAACCAGGAGGTTGGTGTACATACACTTCTTCTTCAATAGTGCCATAAAGAAAAGCACTTTTGACATCCATCTGATACACCTTGAATCCCATGTATGATGCATAGGCCAAAAATAACCTGATAGCCTCAATTTTTGCTACAGGAGCAAAAACCTCATCATAATCTATGCCTTCCTCCTGTTTGTATCCTTGTGCTACCAGTCTTGCTTTGTTCCTTACAACTACCCCTCTTTCATCCCTTTTATTCCTAAAGACCCACTTTGTACCAATGACTCTAGCTCCATAGGGTAGGTCTACAAGAACCCATACTTTTTGTAGCTTGAACTGCAACAACTCTTCTTGCATAGCTTCTACCCAACTTTCCTCCCCCAAAGCTTCAGAAACAGTAGTGGGTTCACTTTGAGAAAGGAAGCAAGCAAATAAACAATGTTGCTGGTCCTTATGATTGACCCTTTGTTGTTGTTTGATCAGGCTGATGAGTGCAAGTGAGTCAGACTGATGTTGCACTCTACTTCTGGTTTGAACAGCAGACTTTGGATCACCAATTATTTGGCTCTTGGGATGAATGGTGTGGATCCGGAGAGTGGGAGTTGGACTTACCTCCACTTCTGTGGGTAAGTTGTTGAAGTCAGTTATGACACCTCCTTCATCATAGGAAGCTCCTTCAAAGATACCTTCATTTGGATTTGAGAACACTTCAAGTTCTGGCATCTCTGAATTAATACAAACAGTACTTGAAGAAAGGTCTGGTTGAGCATCACAACCAGACTTAAAATTGGAAGTACTGGTAATGTTAGGAGTTGCTTCTTTGCCAGTATCTTGAGACTTGAATTCAGAATCCTTTTCTTGAGAAGAAGAATTCTTGATTTCTGCTTCAGATGCAGCAGACTTGATCTCTGTAGAAGGAATCACAATAAGCTCTGCCATATCATCAGTGTTCCTTGTATTAGAAGGATCTTTGGTACCTGCATTGTTAGTAACTTCTTTGGTACCTGCATTAGGGTTAACTTGATTCTCCTTGGAGACAGGAATATAATTCATAGAATCAGTTAAATAATCAATATCAAACATCCATCTATGACCAATTCCCTTTACATTGGGTTTTTCTTCAAGAAAGTTTACATGCAGATTTTCTTCTACTTTCTTGGACACTAAGTTGTAAACCTTAAAGGCCTTACTATTTAATGCATACCCAACTAGAAACCCTTCATCAGACTTTCCTTCAAACTTTCCAAGAACACTTAAAGTATCAAGAATGGTTACATGACACCCAAAAGGCCTTATATGGCTAACAACTGGTTTATGGCCAAACATAAGCTCATAAGGGGTTTTGTTTTGAGGCTTGGTCACTCTAACCCTATTAAAGATGTAACAGGCATTGCTGACTGCTTCAGCCCAGAATGTTGTGGGTAAAAGTGAATCTGCTAGCATAGTCCTAGCAGCCTCAATAAGTGTCATGTTCATTCTCTCAGCAACTCCATTTTGCTGAGGAGTTCTTGCATTACTGAACTGTTGCTTAATTCCTTTATTACCACAGAAGTCTAGCATGCTCTTGTTTTAAACTCAGTGCTATTGTCACTCCTAATGATTTTAACTCTTTTATCAAGAAGGTTTTCAATCTGCCTAATGAAAGTTTGAATCAAAGGTGTAACTTCATCCTTCCTAGACATAAAGAATACCCAACAATATCTAGTACAATCATTTGTAATGACAAGGCAATAGCATGCATAATTTATACTATGGACAGATGTAGGGCCAAAAAGATCCATATGTAAGGTATGTAAGGGCTCAGTGATTAATCTTTCTAATTTAGCCTTACAGGATGCCCTATGTTGTTTTCCCTTGTTACAAGCCACACATGTGTGATCATCTTTAAACAATTTTGAAGGCAAACCTCTTACAAGGTTATTCTTCACAAGTTTATTCATATTTTTGAAATTCACATGGCCTAACCTTCTGTGCCACAACTTAGATTCATCAAAAGTAGCTTTTGCAATCAAACAGGTAGCACCTTTTGCAGGATTAGATGCTTTCATATCAAAACTGTACATGTTGTGTTGTCTGGGAACTTTAAGAATGATCTGATGTTCTTCAGGCATCTTAAAGTCCGGAGTCAACACAAGACAATCAGTTTTAGTAAAAAGCACCTTATGCTGAGTATCACAAATTTGTGATATTGAGAAAAGGTTGAACTGCTCAAGTTCTTTCACAAAGGATACATTGTCAAATTCTATGTTGCCCACTATTATTCTTCCTTTACCAGTTATCTGTCCCTTGCTTCCTCCAAAAGTAATAGAACCTCCATTGAATTCTTGAAAATCATTCAAATAGTTCTTGTTACTAGACATGTGCCCAGAGCATCCACTGTCAAAGATTCCTCTATCTCCCATATAGCAAAGTGGATGATCCTGCACAAAAAGAAGAGAAATTAGTTTCTCTTAGGAACCCAGGCCTGAGTGGGCTTGGGTCCGCCTTGTGGATCAACATACTTAAATTTCTTATTTGAACCTGATTCACTGTTGTATTGGGAGTTATATTTGTTTGAATCCCAAGACAAACATGCTGAGGTCTTAACAGCAGAACCCCATTTCCCTTTACAGCACTAGTTTTTAAAGGTTTTGCTGTTTGCTTTACAACTGGTCTCCTCACAGGTGAATGAGGTTTGTAAAAATGATTTCTTTGATTGTTTGCATTCACCTGTGGCTTTTGAAATGGTTATCTGGGTCTCACAGAATTAACATAACCAGTATTCACATTAGGCCTCATAAAATTACCATTTTGCCTATTCACATTAAAGTTCCTAAAGCCAGACCTAAAATTTTGTCTACCAGTATTAACATAAGAGTTAGGTCGGGTAGAGTAAAACTGTTGGGCTGGTCTGGGATTAAACTGGTTGGCATGATTAATCCTGTTAGCATTATTCGAAACTGGTTTATTTGAACCATGACCATTATTAGCATTCATTCTCTTTTGCTCAGCCTCTCTCTTCATTCTCTTTTCATGGAAGTCACAATCTCTTATTAAATGACTCAAACTTCCACACACAAAACATCTTTTAGGAGCATAAGTATAACTACTCCTACTTTCTCTGTGAACACTATTGCTTCTAGGTGACTCATTTATTTTAACAGATTCCCTAGGAGTTTTTATGTGCTGGGCACAACTAGGTTTGACTGTCTCAGGCTTTGGTTTAGTCACTACAGGTTTAGTTACAACAGGTTCACACTTCTTAACAATCTTAGGTTCAGGATTCTCTTTTACCTCAATTTTTGACTCAGACTTAGAGTGATCAGAGGAACCATCAATAGATCCTTCAGAGTCATTGGATTGACAAGAAGAATACTTACTGGTTTTGTCCTCTGAGGTGGTTGAATCAGGTGTTTGAGGACCTTTCTTACCATACACAAAAAGTGAATCATCCAACTCTTCTTTTTCAAGAGGAGTATAGTCATCACTCAGTGGTGGTGGTACTCCCTTAAAGTCACCAGTCTTAACCAACCTATTATACAATGGTTTGCCCGCATAATCATCTTCTCTAGACTTAAAGATTGCCTTTTTCTCATCTTCCTCATATCCTAAGCCACATTTTTTATTGGACTTTATTTGAGAATCCCAACATTTGAACAGGTTATTATTTGAATTGTTCCACTGATCTACCCGTTTTCTCAACTCATCCCTCTCCTTTTGAATTCTAAGGCCCATTTGTCTATACCTTTTAAGCTTTTCATCTTGTTCATATATTTTATTAGCTTGAAAGTATAGTTTTTCATTTAAAGCAGTATGTTGGTTTTGAAGGGTGACCTTTTGTGCCTCTAGTGTTTTTACAACATTTTTATGTGCTAAAAGATTTACTTCTAGGTCACCTATTTTTCCTAACTGCTCATCACATAAAGCCTTAATATGATTATATGAATCAGTTCATAATTTAGAGCATAATGATACCTCATTACCAATGGCCATGAGAGCATGATCAGACTCCTCATTCACTCTTGGATGCTCACCCCAGTTGACTCCTACAGCTTCCATTGTCAGTAAACTCATCTGATTCTTTTCCAGCTTCCTTTCTTCATCTCTTTTCCCATCAGCAGGCTTCTTTTCTGGACAGTCTCTTGAAAAATGTCCATGCTTGTGACAGTTGTAGCATTCAACTGTCCTCTTTGTGTATCCCACTGGTGATCTGTTGTTGAAGTTGATGGTCCTTCCATATTACTTCTGAAATCCTTTGACCCTTAAAGCAACCATGGCAATGTGCCATTTTATGTCCATCTCCTCAACTTCAGCATCATTAATTTGTTCTAAATCTTCACTAATAAAGCTTTCATCTTCCGTTTGGTTGGCAAAGAAAGAATGGATTACCTCATCAGTAAAATTTGAAGCAGATCTTTCACTTGAAGGAGTCTCATAGATACCAGACCTAACACTACCAGGTTTAACCTTGTTAGTACTGCTTTTGTTTTGTGACACAAAAGCTACGTTTGATGAACTGGTAGATGCCTGAGTGTTGTTACCGATGTCCCTTTCAAACATCCTAAGATTATTGTATAGGTCATCAGGTGTCATTGAATCTACTTCCTCCTTTATTCTCATCGCCACAGATACATTACCCCATTCTCATAGTAAAGATCTAAGGAACTTATGGTTTGCATCCTCATTCGAAACTGCTGCACCATGAACTTCCAGCTGTGTTAACAGATGTTGAAATCTGTCATAGCCCTTCTCCAATCCTTCAGTCTTTGAAACACTGAATGTCTCAAATTGCTGTTTAAGAACAACCTTTTGCATCTTCTTGGAGTTTGCATTCCCTCCAAATCGTTTCTTTATAGCCTCCCACATCTCTTTAGCATCAACCATGCCATGGAACCTTTGCAGATGCTCCTTAGGAATAGCCATAAGAAGCAAGGTTCTGGCCTTCTTTTCCTTCTCCACAGCCCTAATCTCCTCAGCAGATACTTGTGGCATTATTCTCAGCTGCCCATCAGTCCCTTGTGAAATTCTTTTCTTAGAGTTTCCCCTTTGAATAACCTTCCATACATCACTATCAATATACTCCAAATAATGTTCCATCTCCATGGCCCATATATCATATTCTTCTCTTTTCAGTAATGGAAGTTTTATGTTTGAGATTGTGGTTGTGAAAGGGATGGGTTGTTGTTGTGTTTGGGAGTTACTGGATTCAGGTTTTCCTTCATCTTCATGGTTTGAATTCTCATCCTCACTGTTATGGATTGAAAAAGTTTCAGTGTTGATAGGCTTTTTGGTCTCAGACATTGTGTACGGTGAATTGAGTGAGAATAGATTTTTGAGGTTAAGTGTTCTTCGAACTCAGAGTCTCTCGCCGGCTCTGATACCACTTGTTGGTCCACGAATTGTATGTGGATCTCTAAGTAGCCTTGAATACTTAGTAGATGGTTGGGATAAATCCAAACCAGTCTAAGTGAGAAACCCTTAACGATTGTTAATGTTAATGCGGAAACTTAACAAGAACAATGAAGAACACAAACAAAGATAAAACTAACTTCGTATAATTCTATTAATCACCATTGTGAAACTCGTACAACTCTCTTCATAAACTAACAATCTTAGGGATCCTTTTATACACCAAGGAAACCCTAATACTAACCGACTAAGAAGATATTCACGAATCTTCTAAAAAGATACTTACACGTTTGTATCTTTTCCTAACATATCTCTAACAAACTTTCCTTATATCACGACCAGACTTAACATAATAAGTCAACCAGACTTAATACAGACTACCAGACTTAACATGTATTACCAGACCTAATTACAAAGACAGACCTAACTCTGACATATTACCAGACCTAAGTTTGTCTTCTCTTGAACCGTGTGATAATTCCCAACACAAATAAGGTTGAAACATTAGTCACACTATATATATACATATGTGACAAATATATGTCACACAATTGAAAAGTGTGACCAAAATCCATATATGGTCACACGAAGTAATTGTGTATGTGGCTAAATCATATGCTCAAGTTTGTCACACATTATTTAAGCGTGACTGCTAGTTTTTGTTGAAAATTTAGCCACACACTTGAACAGTGTGACGAAATGTCATATATGGTCACATTAAACCATAGGCATACATGATTAAGTGTGACTAAATTCGATACAAATGGTCACGTAAGTTAATATGTGTGTCTAAAGTTAAGTGTGTGTTTGCCTGCCAATTCCTAATGTGTATGGTCACATTTAATTGTAGCACAATCATGTGACTATAGGCTATACAATAGTCACACCATACCACAAATGTGCATCTAAATTATGTTTATGGCCACATTATAAGGGTATTATATGTGACCAATACATTGAAAATAGTCACACTGTGAAATATTCATGTGACTATAGTCAAAAATTTCAAAATCTCAATGTTTTGGCTCCATTGTAAGCATTTATGTTGTCTTCTAATCCTATCTAGCTAGTTGTTCAACAACCACATTAATTGTACCGTATTATATCAATTTTTTTCCTGCATTATATAATACCCCAGTTATCATCAACTCTTTATCATATCAATTGCTTTTCACCATGGATGCACAAAATGGTTGTCAAATGGTCTGCATTGACTGTTGGGTTGAAAGTGAAAACAAGGCTGGATTGACCTTTTTTGCAAGGCGTCCCCCTTATACGGATTTCAGGTGGTATGTTTGTCCAGGGAACCCCATCTTATACTGGTAGAGGTGGTGTTACAAGGGAAAAGACAACTACAACAGATAGTAGTGGATATGTAATTGGCTTACATATTAATGCATCTACAAGAGTTGGTGCTTACTTGGGCAGTCGTGATGAAGAAAGTAAACCAACTGCAACTCAAACAGCAAGTGGAGTATGCCCAAGTCAAGCACCAAGTGAGGAACCTGCTACTCAAAAACCAAGTGAAGAATCTGCAAGTCAAACACCTAATGAAGAACCTCCAACTCATAAACCAAGTGATTCACCTGCTAGTCAATTAACCAAGTGAATCACCTGCAAGAAATGCTATGTTGTCTTTCAGTGTAAATGTAATTTAATTGATATGTTGTATAATTAATATGTTATTTCATTAGCAGTAATAACTATACATTCCAACAGTAATAACTATAACTCTAGCAGTCTTAATTCTATTTCTTGTCCTTGGGTCCTAGATACTCTCCCATCTTCCTGAGCAGTTCATATGCCATGTCATCATAGTCAAGCTGAAGCTTGAGTATTTCCTTCCCACGCAACATCTGATGTAGAATGTCTTTGTGAAACTTTAAAGGGTAATCCTTTTCTACAAGCATGTAGATCACCAACTCATTTACAGTTAAAGCATGTACTCCACATTGTTGAAAAATTTTCCATTCTTTAACAGTATTGTGCTTTAGTCTTCTCCAACATTCATCCTCAGGATTTGGTTCAAACATTACCTTCAAGTAATTCCAGACTTCTCTATCATAAGCTTGTTCTGGTGTCTTATTACGAAATATTTGTTTAAGTAATTTCCATAGAGCTATCATATCTCGTCTATCAAAATTATGAACCATGTGAAGAAAGCTTACAAACCTTCTAGAAGAACCATCATGCCTCTTAATATCGTAATAAACTGTTTCCCCATGAGATCCAGACTTATAATCAATAATGGGTTGTTTGACACTTAAAGGTTGTGCATCCATGGCTTCTCCTACAGAGACAACTGCAAGTTCAGTGTGAGCTTGCATTTGTTCATTAGCAACAGCTTGCTCAGTTTGTTCTTGTTTTCTCTTTTTACTGCTTTCTCTTTCCAACTGTTCACCTGCTCTCTTTGAACTTGTTTTCTCTTCTTTCTTTTCTTCACTGCCCTTCACCACCTCAACATTCAAGAAGAGTTCATTGTTTCTCATGGCAATTGCATATAATTCTTCAATTCTTTTATCATCCAAGAATTTCAAATCCTTTAGTTTCTAACTGGCCACATTCTTCAAATACCTGCACATGAGATCTCTTCTTTGTTTTGGAGTGGGTGGCTTGTTCTTCTTAGCTGCATATCTTTGTGCTGCAAACTTATTCTTTTTTGCATCAAAAATTTCTTTCAGCATCCTGGCTTTTTCATCTACTGAGTACTTATCTTTCTCTTCTTTATGTACTATTTTAGCAAGCTCACAATCAGCTTCAACCTGAGCCCTTTCCTCAAACCATGAAGCTATTAACTCTGCATTTCTTTGCGCTTGTAATTTTTCTGCATACTCCTTGTCTGAAAGAATCTGAGCAGCTTCTTGAGCATCAAGATCAGCCACTTGTCTTGTCAATTCTTCATCTGTAATCATTGGTTGTTGTTGTTATTGACTAGGTGACTGAAACTTAAATTTCTTCTTAGGTTCATCAATCAACAAACCTTTGCCTTTTTCTGATGGTGAAATAGTTGTTGATGGTGTTTTTGGTACTGATATTGGCTCTTTAATGACAACTCCTTTTGCCTTAGGTTTTGCACTCCTCATCTTTGTTAATATTTGAGCCATAGTCATATCATCATCACCTTGAGTAGCAGTAACCTTATCAATAGCAGGAATAAATTTAGTCTCAGTAGCACTAACCTTATCAATAGCAGCAATACTAACTTCAGTCTCAGTATAGAGAACTAACCTTATCAATAGCAGCAATAGCAGGAATAACTGGCTCACTAGCAGGAATAAATAGACCACTAGCAGGAATAACTGGGTCACTAGCAGGAATAACTGGCTCACTATCAACAGTTGTAACCTTGCCCAAACGCCTATCCATCACCGCTTCATTCCCTTGGTTATCAGCAACTAGAAATTCCATTGGATCACTCTCTTCACCAATACTTTCACCCTCTTTATCCTCCCCTGAAACTTTGCCTTCATTCCCCCCTGTTTGGGAGCATCCTTAGAAGCTTCAGAAGATTTAACCTTTTGTTTGGGAATTCTTGATCCTTTGACTCCTTCTAAATACCTAACCCTTCTCTTCAAAGCCTTTATCTCCCCACCTTGAGCTTTGATGACTCCATCTTGGGAAGAAGCTACTGCTCGCAGATCACCAATTTGTGCAGACAGCTTGGCACAGGTATCCTTCAATTCATTCAAAAGTTGCAGACTATCCTCACCACTTCGGCTTGTGTTACCTAGCCCGAGAGGTGGATCACTGGAAAAGTTAAGTTCAGTCTCACCCCTAGGATGAACATCCGAACCCCCCATTGTTTCCATGTGACTGGGACCTTCACCTGAATCAGTTCCAGAGGAACTTTCTTCATTAGAAGTTGTCTTGGTTCGGGTCTTAATGATGTTACCACTGTCCTGTGCTGCTGCTAAGCTAGACACAGTAGTGGCAGCCCTTGCCAACATGTCACTCTCCCCCCCAGTGACATCCTCATCTGCAACAGTTGGTATAGAACCACTAGCCTGAGGTAGCTCAGTGTTCTTGGTGTTAGTCCTACGTTTATAGGTCTGTTGTTGTTCTGTGGGTGTGTGATGGGTACCAGCTGGGATTGCTGAACCTTCACCCATTTGGGTTTGGGCTAGTGCCAACATTGTTGGAAACAAAGGTGTCACTCTCCCTGAAAAATCTTTTCCAACCCTCCTCATATTAGCAAAAACCTTTTTGGTAAGGCAGGGAGTGGGAGAAACATTTTTGTGACTTTTCTTTTTTTTTAAATTGGTTGTCCAAAAAGAGTTGCAAAAACCTTGGATATAGAAAATATTTAGCCAAAGAACCATCCAAGTTCTTAACCATATTATCAAAAATTAATTTTGAGAAATTAAATCTTTGAGTATTGTTAGTGCAAATATTACGATATTTAAACTAAACGATTTCTTCGGTTTTAATAATGACAAACATGTAACTTGTAATACATAACGTAAAATATGCAAGTTACTTGTAAACACAAATCATCAATGCATACTTACATCAACATCTCTCGACGCCTCAAGTATGCTTCAACAAAGTCGTAGATTTCCATCCCGATGTAAATCATTCAAGGTATGGACA
This sequence comes from Artemisia tridentata subsp. tridentata, assembly GCA_021014915.2. Taxonomy (NCBI): domain Eukaryota; kingdom Viridiplantae; phylum Streptophyta; class Magnoliopsida; order Asterales; family Asteraceae; genus Artemisia; species Artemisia tridentata. Next base: position 417,255,122 of record CP139504.1, read on the forward strand.
AACAAATCTACTACTTGACAAATGATCAAAGGATTATATTTTTCTAAACTTCACATTTTTATAAATGTGACAAAACATTTTTCAAAAATACATTTTACAAATTATTTTTGAATTAAAAAGAAATGTTTTATTTGGAAAAATCATTTCAAATTATTTTGAATTAGTAACAGCTATTTCCCCCCCCCCCCCAAAATAGCTCCAAACTTCCCCAAATAAACCTTCACCACTAAAAGACAAAATTTGGAGCGTCTGGAGCATTTTCGACACCGACGGCTCCACGGTTCCGTTAAAGTTAACGGAGCCGTAGGGTATTTAACGGAGCCGTCCGTACGTAACGGCTAGATTTTTCTTTGCCTATAAATAATGGACCATTTCACACTTACAACTTGATTTTTCCAGTCCTTTTTCTCTGGTCTAATCCCTCCTCACTTAGATGACTTTCTTTGATCATTTGGAGAGTCTTAGTTTGTTTAAGAGTGATCCAATCCTCCATTCAAGTGATCCTCTTCATTCCTCTTGATTAGCAAGAGAAGAACACAAAGTATCCAAGTAGATACAAGGTGTTATCATCCCTCTTGATTAGCAAGAGAAGAACACAAAGTATCCAAGTAGATACAAAGTGTTGTCATCCCTCTTGATTTGCAAGAGAAGAACACAAAGTATCCAAGTAGATACAAAGTGTTATCATTCCTCTTAATTTGCAAGAGAAGAACTCAAAGTATCCAAGAAGATACAAGAGTTGTAGTTGTTAGGTCTTGTAACATTGGTTACACTCTTGATTGTATCATAGCATACATCAAGATTATTTTTCTTTTGTGAGAGAGTGAGTCAAGATCATTGTGATCCTAAGAGATAGTTAAGATCTCTTGAAGCCATTGGGCTTGTGTGATTGATCATGTGGATCAAGGGTAGATCGGGTAGATCGTGGTAGATTGGTGCTAGCTAAGATTAGCACTCGACATCTAGCTTAGTGTCGGAAATAGGATAAGCGACGTGTAAGGTGTAGATCGGGTAGATCTTGGTAGATTGGTGCTAGCTAAGATTAGCACTCGACATCTAGCTTAGTGTCGGAAAACAAGTTAAGCGACGTGTACGGTTTTCTACGCCTGAAGGGAGTTTGTTGATTAGTGAAGTAACTCTCGAGTTGGGTACTCGGGGAGTGGAGTAGGGCGAAGAGGAGCTTCGTGACCGAACCACTATAAATCACCGTGTCCGGTTTGTGCCTTCTTACTTATCTCTTTACTTTCATTTCATTCTTTATCGCTTTATACTTATATTTGCATGAAGTTTATGCTTGTGTGACTAGTTGCTTATGTTATGTTGATTAAGTATGTGTCATGGCTTGATTGTGCTTGTGTTGTAGTTTACTACATTCATCTCTAAGTGTTAAATGACCATAGTTAACACTTTTCATATTACGTCACACTTGATCGGGTGTTTGATACAAAAGTTTTAAGTTTTTAAATGGAAACGTATTCACCCCCCCCCTCTACGGTTTCCACAATTGGTAACAGAGCCAGGTCGCTCAAATTTTTAAAACAAATGGTTTTCAAAATTGAGTACGATCCATGTATCAAATTACCTATGAATGTGATGAAATATGATAAGTAATTAGTTGTCTAATACTTACAAGTTTTGTTGTTAAGTATACTTTGTCATACTAGCTTGAAGGTTTTCTTAAATCACTAAAAGAATAGTGTTTTTAAGTGTCCGGTCATGTTTTCAGAACGAGTCATTAAGTCATGCAGTTCTGAATCAGAAAACAGACCATGGTACCACTAAATATTGTACGGTACCGTTATATTTAACGGTACCGTGGGTCATTTAACGGTGCCGTGAATCTGTTTGTCTGTTTTTCAATTTTTCTCATTTTCAAAAACCCATATAAAATCAACCATAAGTCTGTACGAGTCGTGTCGCCCATCATTTGAAACGATGTTGAGTCTACTTTCATTTGAGAAATATTTTTATGAATTAGTTCTAAATGAAAGTATGTTAAAGTCCTTGATTTTCAACTAAAGGTCTTCTGGTCATGCAGTTTGCGTAAATTTTTGGTCAAACTGAAAAAGGGCGATTCAACCTTTAAACCTTGACATGTTTTCAAAGTGCTCAGCAAAAATCTTTGAAATGGGGAGGAAACCAATTCATTGTCAAATAAAATCAAGCTTAGTATACATTGTTATACCTAATACACAAAATGACGATAAGTATTTTTGTGTGTTAAGCTAAATTGCTATTTGCTTATTATAGTTTTTCGGTTTATGCATTTATAAGGCTCATGCTAAATCACTTGCACTATATTAAGTAATTAGTTTGCATTGCATATAGGCATTCTTAGGAATAGAAACTAAGTTGGTAGATCATGTGTGTCGAAAGATATTGTCTTACACAATTATTTTTCCAAAGGTTTAAGTGTAAAAAGTATATCACCCCAAAACACTTAACACTTTCATAAAATCCGTAACATGATCTTTAAAACATTACATCATTTTGTCTTGTTTGACCATGGGTTGTCTAAACAAGATAAAAGGTCATTTTAATACATTAGTATTTAAGTAAAAGAAAATGTATTAAACTTGCATTGATTTAACACACATACAAAATGTTTTAAACATTTAGTATTTTACGTATGTTGTATAAAAATGGTTAAGATAATTATTTTTATACTAATGAGGTGTCGAAAAACTAAGAGTATTATACTTAATAATATAAATAGTTTTTCTCAAATAAAAATAAATGACAATATCAAAGTAGTAACTTAATATGTCATTAACCTCTGACATACAAGTCGTGTTAGAATAAATGGAACACACTCCTTAAATTTTTATTTTCTTTTTTTTTAAAAAAAGGAGTGATTGTGAGGGTCAAGAAAGATCTCGAGTACATATCAATTCATTATTCAAATTATGATTGATATCATCATCGAATCTAATTGACAAGTTGTCGAGTGTTGACATTAAATTGGAGTCATTATTTGTTTAGCTTCAAGATAACATCAAATCATGATGAAACATATTTTCTTGAATCTACATACTCAATCACACTCGATTGTTATGAAAATAATGACGTCCTCTCAAGACAAAAATAATATGCATCGGATCATAACTTACACTTGTGTTGAAGATGCCATATTGAGTCTTCTTGTCCAATGGTTGTGTTCCAAACATTAAACTAATATGTTTAAAAGATGCATAAAATACACAACCAAGTAGGATTGACAACTTGGATGTTTCATCCGAAATATACAAGTAATTTACATTGCAATGCAATAAGTAAATGTGTCATTTCCGAAAAACCAAACACGAGCAAACAAACAACATATGTAAACTTTGCTCATGAACGACTCAACACTCAAAGTCACATGTCTAGTAAAAGTGTCACACATAATATGTTATTAACAATTATGTAAGTCATCAATCTTTGAGAATATCACATGTATTTCTCTTATCAAAAGATTGACAAAAGATAACTTATATCTTATGCATCTTATTTTCTTTGTAACATGAATGGTTATGCTACAAGAGAATACATTGCATCCTGTTAACAAATATAGGACATTAGTGTTGAATAATAACCTAATAAGACATGTGTCATTGCATAAACAAGTAAAATTGGTCATACACTAAAATACTTGTTTCACAAAGAATTCGTAAGAGTGATAAGTTTCCTCTTAGAAAAGCATATTTGTTGAAATATACAATATGTCTCATTTTTAATATAATACTCACAAGATCTATTGAGGTATGTAACCTTCACTAGATTCTTTCTCAAGATATGCAATGGAGCATTCTTGAAACACACACTATGTAGTAGGTTCTACATTGTATCACATTAGAGTGTTTCTTGGTTCTAGGAAACCAAATCATGTTAAAATAACATGTAACAACTCAACAAACAAATATGATGTCCAATAGATCATAAAATACACCATCTTCATCAAATAACCTCTAAATCTCAAATACGAAATTAAAAACATTTCGCTTGCCTTTGTTAGGAGTTGTGTAAGACATGTCATTCTCTTAACCAAATTTGAATGTGTGGTTAGTTGAGTCATATTAGGCCATATATTAGCGAAACAAGCTAATATCATCTTTGCTATACTTTGATAGGCAAATATGGGAATTTGAATTTTTCTAACATGAGAATGACTACTGGAGAACCTATCGCACTAGAAATTCAATTTGACCTAACGGTTGGATTGCTTCCAGGAGAGAAGTTGGGTTCGTGTATAACCCGTAAAAATGGTCGTGTTTAGCCTTAATTGAGCACCACTAGTGATAGTCTCATACTCATTCTCTAACCTGAAAATTTTTCATTCCTACATTTGACTAGAGATAGTTTACATCGGTGAACTTTATCTCCCATTAGGATGTCATCTTAAACAGGTAGTAATTAGGATCTGCCTTAGCAAACCTAGATTGCTTGCATCCCACATACGTGTTTCAAAATGATAACATGTTCTCATAAGACATGATTAAATGTCTTCATGATCTTAAATGCTAAATGATTATCATGTTTTGCATGATGGTTGCATTTACTCCTTATATGCATTTTACATGATTTGCTTGTAAAGTTTGCACCCACACTATGCTCTTTTGACACATTAGGAATTAGGTATGCCTATCACTATGAACCCTTAGAAGTCATAGAGTCATACACTAGTGTCAAAACCTATAAGTTAGAGTAGTCGCGAAGTTGTCCTAATTCCCCATTCATCACTTCGCCTTCTTCCAAGTAATACACCCGTTTGTCATGGGAAGGTTAGATACAAACCTTGTAGAACTCGGAGTAGGATTGACAACTTAAATATTTCATCCGAAATATTGAAGTAAGTTTAACTTGCGATCGCAATTGTTAAATGTCATATCTGAAACATCATACTCAAGTCTTTTAACAACATATGTTAAAACACTCATCCCAAAGCTAAAAGCTAACATCAACCCTCGGGTGACAAAGGACTCGTGAGTTACTATTTAAGTGATTAGTAGTTCCTTTCATCCTCGTGTGATTATACACGTCTTAAGATCCCAAACCCTGCTGCGAATCAGCACCATAGGCTTAGCTTTACGTCTTTCAAAACCCCATGAAACACTCGTGTGCGAAGCACATCAAAATCCGTAAATCAACCAAACCTCTCAACCGAGAATCCCCTAACCATCTTCGTCTAGGTCTAGGAATGATGGAACATATTCCATAAATCTTATGACTATTTAAATATTTCACTGGAAATATTAAAGTCATCCCTCGTATCCCTCTTATGACTACTTGAATATTTCACTGGAAATATTGTAGTCATCTCGTGTGTCTCGTCTCATGACTCTTTAAGTATTTCACTGGAAATATTGAGTCATTCTTTAAATCCCTCTCATGACTATCTAAATATTTCACTGGAAATATTAAGTCATCCTTCACATCGCTCTAATGGCTACCTATGTATTTCCTTGGAAATATAATAGTCATTTCTTCTCGTCTAGTACCGTTTGAAGAATTTATTAGGTATAAATTCTCGCCTCGTGTCGAAAAGTCTCATTAAATCAGCGAGATTTATTCGAAAAATCATCTTAAACTCCGATGACTACTTAAATATTTCATCCGAAATATTTAAAGTGTATTTAATTTGTGAAATGCAATTAAATGTCATCTCTCGTTCTCGATCAATGTTCATCGAATCCCGTTGGATTCATTCATAAAAGAATTTATTCGGTATAAATTCTTTTAATCTAAAGTCCAGAAAAATCACAACATATGTGAATTTTCTTTGTCAAAAATCTTGCTTTCAATTCTCACTAACACCATCAAAACCCACTCGATGTAGTCTTGAACCTAAAACCGTCTCCTATCAGAATAGATTGTATCTATCATCTGATTCCTTAGCCTTTTCCCTCACACTTCCGCATGGTACTAAACACTACCAATGCTTCCGCATCCCACTCATCTTCCACACACTTCAAACTAAGAATCGCTAGGATAAGTTGAGATATCCCCACTAGAATCTTATCACCAACCTCACAATCCTGAAGATTTTATCTTCTTAACCCATAGGATATCTCCAAGTAATCACATGCCTCATCATGTGAATATTCGATGAATATTCACAATGATTGAGAAGAGCTACGTGACTTCAAAGGTGAAGTTTGTCGCATGCTATCCACCACTTGTCATAACGTTACTAAGCTCATCGCTTTCGTTAACGTTTGTTTTTCCTTTTTATCTTTTACATCTTGTCTGGATGGTCATAGATTAAGGGGGAGCAAAAACACTCTTCTATAGCCTTTCACCAAACACTCTCAAGAACACACAAATGTGATTCTTATTCCCTAGGAAACTTCCCTTTAGCTGCCCAGAACTAGGCTGTATAGGAAAATTCGTGACTTCCAGGTCATGGTACCGTTAAATAGGCCACGGTACCGTTAAATTTAATGGTACCATGTGGTATTTAGTGGTACCGTGCCTATGTTTGACGAATTTTCACTATTTCCTTTAGATCCCTGCATCCCTAACCTCAAACCTGCAAAATTTTGCAAACTCACATACACCCTAGGATTCCCTCACTACAACATAGGACTCTAACACCAACTTTAGTTTGAATCCCACAACTCTTTCCTATATAAGGCCTCACCAATGCAAGCTTATCTTGCATCTCACCTTCAAACCTCACATTAACATCATCATCACACTCAGCCCTTTTAGCTACACTTCACTCTTGACAGTGATAGTTAGTCTAAGAACCTTCAACCCATAGATCATCACACTCAAACCTTATAACCTTCAACTCATCACACTCAAACCTTACAGCTACTCCTCACTTTGGATAAGTGACAGTTAGCTCAACAACCTTCAATCCTCACAAACACACGAAACCCCTCATGCACCAAATTATCTCTAACACACAACTAGGATCATCCAACCTAGAAACCTAGAACTTCATTACCTTAAACCCATTAGAGATATCCACCAACAATCCTGTTAGGATCACATGCACCTTTTCTTCTTCCCTTTTGAAATATATCATGCATCTCATTGTCAGTGCAAATGATATATTAACCTAAACCATCCTTTCCCACCTTTCCTCAAAGGGCAAAACCAACATCTCCAACCACATCATCCTCCTCCTCCACTTTTAGGATTCCTACACCCTTACCTCCACCAAGTCCACCACAACCTTTAGCTATCGCACTAACCCTATCACCATCAAACCTCTCTGGACTTGGCACCAACACAACATCCTCATCACCATCACCATCACCACAACCTTTAGCTCTCACACTAACCCTATCACCTACATCACCTTTTAAACTTGGTACTAACACATCAACCTCATCACTATCACCATCACCACAACCACTAATGGGTCATCCCATTATTTATCCTCTACAACCACATAACCCAAGTTGTCCTTGTTGTCACCACAACCAACACTCTCCCACCTTATGGAATTATTTAGGTATAACCTCTATCGAGTCTACTTTATGGCACGACTTGTCATAATAGTAATCATTTAGAGTATGTCCTATCAACAAACTATCCTTAACATTAATCATCTTAGGTAGATGATTATGTTTTTCAAAAGGTTTGATAGAACATTCCTTCCCAATGACAACTTGGAAGAAGTCATTTAGTGTGTCAGTCAACGAACGAATCCCGTTCTTGTTAGTATGATTGATTGAACAATTACACCTTAGGTTGTTGGTCTTTACCGTTTTGGCACCATTTTAGGTTGTGTCACTCACCTAGTTTAACCCTTGCATGTCTTGCTATGTGTATTATATCCCTATAATGTTGCTCCTATACTGTTATATATTATGTTGCACGAAGCTAACCCTTGATGTAGGAAAAGCCTTTGTAAGAATTTGATCCATGGATCCGCTAGATACTAAGGTAAATAAACAAGGGGATTAAGTCACCATAGGGGAGCATTGAGCTAGGGGGAGCTCGGGAGTATTTGAATATATAGCATGGAGTCGTCTTCACAAGTGGTGATAGAAGGCTTCACTAGGATGATGCAAACTCGCCTTTCTGGGGAGAAAGGAATGTAGTTCAATAAGGGGGAGTAGGAAGCGCTCAAGGCAACTACCTTTTTGATTCGACAAAAGGGGGAGAAGGGAGTGTAAACAGGTAACTTTTACATTTTACTATGTGTTACGGTTTACATATTTGTCATCATCAAAAAGGGAGAGATTGTTAGTGCAAATATTACGATATTTAAACTAAACGATTTCTTCGGTTTTAATAATGACAAACATGTAACTTGTAATACATAACGTAAAATGTGCAAGTTACTTGTAAACACAAATCATCAATGCATACTTACATCAACATCTCTCGACGCCTCAAGTATGCTTCAACAAAGTCGTAGATTTCCATCCCGACGTAAATCACTCAAGGTATGGACAAACAAATCTACTACTTGACAAATGATCAAAGGATTATATTTTTCTAAACTTCACATTTTTATAAATGTGACAAAACATTTTTCAAAAATACATTTTACAAATTATTTTTGAATTAAAAAGAAATGTTTTATTTGGAAAAATCATTTCAAATTATTTTGAATTAGTAACAGCTATTTTTCCCCCCAAAATAGCTCCAAACTTCCCCAAATAAACCTTCACCACTAAAAGACAAAATTTGAAGCGTCTGGAGCGTTTTTGACACCGACGGCTCCACTGTTCCGTTAAAGTTAACGGAGCCGTAGGGTATTTAACGGAGCCGTCCGTACGTAACGGCTAGATTTTTCTTTGCCTATAAATAGTGGACCATTTCACACTTACAACTTGATTTTTCCAGTACTTTTTCTCTGGTCTAATCCCTCCTCACTTAGATGACTTTCTTTGATCATTTGGAAAGTCTTAGTTTGTTTAAGAGTGATCCAATCCTCCATTCAAGTGATCCTCTTCATTCCTCTTGATTAGCAAGAGAAGAACACAAAGTATCCAAGTAGATACAAGGTGTTGTCATCCCTCTTGATTAGCAAGAGAAGAACACAAAGTATCTAAGTAGATACAAAGTGTTGTCATCCCTCTTGATTAGCAAGAGAAGAACACAAAGTATCCAAGTAGATACAAAGTGTTATCATTCCTCTTCATTTGCAAGAGAAGAACTCAAAGTATCCAAGAAGATACAAGAGTTGTAGTTGTTAGGTCTTGTAACATTGGTTACACTCTTGATTGTATCATAGCATACATCAAGATTAATTTTCTTTTGTGAGAGAGTGAGTCAAGATCATTGTGATCCTAAGAGATAGTTAAGATCTCTTGAAGCCATTGGGCTTGTGTGATTGATCATATGGATCAAGGGTAGATCGGGTAGATCGTGGTAGATTGGTGCTAGCTAAGATTAGCACTCGACATCTAGCTTAGTGTCGGAAATAGGATAAGCGACGTGTAAGGTGTAGATCGGGTAGATCTTGGTAGATTGGTGCTAGCTAAGATTAGCACTTGACATCTAGCTTAGTGTCGGAAAACAAGTTAAGCGACGTGTATGGTTTTCTCCGCCTGAAGGGAGTTTGTTGATTAGTGAAGTAACTCTCGAGTTGGGTACTCGGGGAGTGGAGTAGGGCGAAGAGGAGCTTCGTAACCGAACCACTATAAATTACCGTGTCTGGTTTGCGCCTTCTTACTTATCTCTTTACTTTCATTTCATTCTTTATCGCTTTATACTTATATTTGCATGAAGTTTATGCTTGTATGACTAGTTGCTTATGTTATGTTGATTAAGTATGTGTAATGGCTTGATTGTGCTTGTGTTGTAGTTTACTACATTCATCTCTAAGTGTTAAATGACCATAGTTAACACTTTTCATATTACGTCACACTTGATCGGGTGTTTGATACAAAAGTTTTAAGTTTTTAAATGGAAACGTATTCACCCCCCCCCCCTCTACGGTTTCCACAAGTATTTTTAGCCAAACAAATTATAGCAGAAGCTAAATTACTGCTAAATTCATTCCATGCAGTGGTCTTTGGACTTAGACACACTAAGACAGTATGAATTAAGAATTTCCACTGAGGAGAAAAATTACCTTTTTGGAACATTAAAGCATCTGTATATCTCTCATAGCCCATCAGTGCAAGTTTTTCAAAGATTGTAGTATTTGGAAGATTCTCAACTCCGTTAGCATCATCTAGGAGAAGATATCTTCGAATAGATGCCTCTGCAATGATAATCATCTGCCCATCTACAAGGGCATGGATTTGTGCTTCCCCATTAATAGTTTTGACCTTAGCAGACGACCAAAACTGGATAATGTTGGAAGTATATATAGTAGGTTTTACTGTTAATGCAAACTTAATATAGCTTGCATTAAGGAAATCAATGATCTCAGTAAAATCTACAGACTCATTGGATTTTTCTAAAAATAAAACATTATTATGAGGTTCGGTAAAAGTTAGGTTCGACATTATGATTTGATTTGGGGGTTTTGCAATTTGACGATTAAAATTCGATTAGGGAGTGGAAGAGAGAGAGTAATGTGTGCGTGAATGTGATTGTGTGCAGCAATTGGGGGTTTATACCCTTTAAGTAAAAAGTGATACAAACTACCCTGCACTCCCAACCACTGCTAAAAGGATACCCAACAGTACAATGTTTCGCTAGCAGTACAATTGTTTACCTAGCAGTACAATAATAATAACTGCATTCAAATATCATAAACTTGTAATAATAACTGCATTCATATATTAAACCAAGTCAAAATAAGTTTACATTTACATAGGCAAAATATATAAAGAAAAGATACATTAAGACACATATTTACTAGCTTCAATACTTCTGTAAACATCAACTATTTTCTCTCTTTCTTCTTCTATTTTTTTGTTCCTCTCCTCAATTTTCTTCTGATGCTCCTCAATGACCTCTAAATCTTTCTTGTTCCTTTCTTCATACATCTTTATACGCTTGTTGTGAATTTCTAACAATGCGTTTTCAACACCATACTGGCCTTTACTACATTTCTCCCAAATATTTTGGGATATGCCAATTTTTTTATATTTTTCAGGCATTGGTGGAGGAGAATCATCCCTTGGGCGTTTGTTTTTTGTTGGAAGAAGGAGTTGAAGAGGAGTCAGCCATTGAAATTTGAAATTTATTTTCTAATGAAAATATCAAAGGAGTTGTATATGAACGGTTTTCCATGTCGAGTTGTACAAATAGGCTAGAGAGGTATACGAACGGTTCCCAATACTTTAGGCGGGAAGAGGGACCATCGAGAGGCGCCAAAAGTAAACAGATGGATAATATTGATCGGATTTGGTTTGTGTTTGGTTTGGATTTGACTAGTGTAGTTGATCTAGAAGTGTGTTTGGTGTTGGATTGACTAATTGACTTTTTCATTAGGGTAATTGATATTTTCTATATTAATGATGTTTAATGTAATTTGTGTGCTAACTTTAATGTAAATACATGCTTTAATATCTATAGCAGTCTGAATGTGTTTGTGCTAGGAATCCTGGATACACTATAAGGTGGTTAAACCTTGTCAACTTTGTGTATATGATATGTTGTGTTAATATGATTAAGTGCGCGGAATTCACTCAATCACACTTAGAAGGTTGTGTATGTTATGGAAATGGAATTGTTATGTTTGTTAGTTAGCAATGAACACATAAAGATTATCACCAAACGATTCAATATTATTCAAGAAATAATACGAGTGATCACTATCACTAGGGTTACAAAGACCTTGAATCTTAAGTTTTTCTAACTTGTGATATATTTGTGTTTGTTCTAGTTCTAACAGTTATAAGAATTCTAAAATAATAACACACTTGAACACACATAATATCGAGACTAAGATCTTCTTTTATAGTCCAAGAAGATCTTTACATATTGCTTAAAGTCTAGCCGACTTACTTGTTAACTTATCTTGAGAGTGTCAGTACATAAGATACAACATGTATCTGTGTACACAACTTGTTAACTAAGCACATGGGGTAAGATATTATCTACCGTATATTGTTGACCAAAATACAAATAATATCTTTTCATACTTATCCACTTAGCAGCAGAATGTTCACTATCAGCAGTAATGAGTTATCGCTAGCAGCAGGAACAAGTAACATTAGCAGCAGAATCCTAAGCCTAGCAGCAGAATCATTTATCGCTAGCAGCAGAATCAAATGTTCTAGCAGCAGGAACAACATTAACAGCAGGAACCAAATGCACTAGCAGCAGAATCACACTTAGAGTATTTCTTTGATTAGAACCCGATATTAAACTTCTTGAATATTTAATTCCCAACAATCCTCCCCTAAACATGTGAATCCATTTCAACATGTTTCTGAATTAAATTATGGATTGAAGATCTTTTAAACACTTATGTTCTTCAAGATTGAATATCTTCTCAGTAATTCATCTGCTTTGCTCTTCTTTGACTTTAACAATATCAAAACATTGAACCAATATTGGACTAAAAGATGGTGCAATTTCCTTGGATGGAGGAATTATAAGAGGCAATGATGCTGTGTATCTTGGATGCTTGTTTCAACAAGTGAAATCATCTATCAGCATGCCTTTGTAAGTGAAATTGAAACTTTTCTTCGTTTGACCTAGATAGAACTTTCTCCTTTGGAATGTTCTTGTCATTTTCAACCTCCATGTCAACATCTTGTATGCTCTTGTCTTCTCCTTCCATTATATTGGATTATCTTCCTTTTCTGGGCTATTATTTCCTCCCCTGAGATTGTTACCTCCCCTGAGATACAAATAACTTTTGTTTCCTCCCCTTGTTTGGAAGATCTCACTATGTACCAAAATATATCTTTCCTTATCATCTGATCCATCATTTAGAACTTGTTGTCAGACAATGTTGTACATGAAGCCATCAATTCCTTAAGAGTTTAAGTTACTGCCCTCATCACTTCTAGGTGTGTTAACTCCTATGAGAGGTGAATCAGTGGACATTTGATTCATGGTCCATCAATGGATGGTTTTTGTGAATCTTTGAAAAACCTTTTAAGAAACTTTTGACTTAGCAGTATGTTCATGATTTTAGAATTGAAAAATCATACTGCTTTCAACCATTTTGAAGGAATCAAGTGTATAACAGACACTTAATCAAAATTTCAGTTTAAAGCAACCTCTGGTTGTGTGAGAACCAATGTTTTTCAGTTATAAATAACTGCCTGTGTGCAGATAAACTCATTCAGAGAGCTTTCCTGACAGGGTTTCCAGCTCATAGTAATTGATACCTCTAACACAAGTGTTAGATTCACTTTTACTAGCTGTTCTTTCTATCAGATGTCCTTAGACTTGCACATTATACTTAAAAGTATAAAATGATAGAAAGTGAGTTGCATCAGTTACTATCTGATCAACTAAGTCATCAATTCAATGTGAAATATCATAACTAGGTTTCAAGAAAGAAGTTTTAAGGTGTTTTAAATTCCCAAACTCAGTCCATCATAAACCTAATATGTCAGCAACTAATATCTCAATTTGCTGCTTCCATTTCACTTGAAACATCCTTTTGTGTTCACATGTTCATACCTGAAATTGTTAGTCTAAAACCAAAAGAACAATGTACAAAGTACTTGTCTTGTATTAGAATAATCATAGGACTAACTGTATGAATAACACATTTTAAATTTGTACTAGCAGCACAAACTTTTTGTAATAATAGCAGTATAATATAAAGCCAGCAGCAGAGACAAAAATTTATTTACATAAACACATTAGATTGAAAATTCAAAGATTAAGCATTCCAATACTTGCTACCAAGTACTGAAATCTTGAAACATCAAAAGCTTTTATTAGCAGATCTGCAAAGTTGTGTTCTGAAGCAACTTTAAGAACTTGAATTAACTTTTTCTCATTGCAGTCTCTTATAAAGTGATGTCTAATTTCAATGTGTTTTGTTTTAGAATGTTGCACTGGATTTTTAATAATACAAATTGTACTACTATTATCAGTATGAATAACAGTGTTTAAGAAATTGTACCCATAATCAAGAAGTTGGTTTTGAAGCCATAGAACTTGACTAGAGCAACTTGCAGCAGCTATATATTCAGATTCAGTTGTTGAATTTGCCACACTTGTTTGCTTCTTACACTGCCATGAGACAAGTCTACACCCAAGGAATTGACATCCTCCAGTTGTTGACTTTCTGTCCAAGCTAGCACCAGCATAATCACTATCCGAATATGCTACCAAGTCAAAAGGAGATTCTCTAGAATACCATATACCCAACCTTGGTTGACCTTTGAGATATCTAAAAATTCTCTTGACTGCAGTTAAATGAGAAACCTTTGGAGTAACTTGAAATCTTACACAAACACAAACAGGGAACATGATATCAGGTCTAGATGATGTAAGGTACATCAAAGAGCCTATCATAGATTTGTAAGTGTGTACATCTACACTCTCTCCATCTTCATCTTTCAGAAGGTGCTTCTCAGAGTCCATTGGTGTGCTTGCTATTTTTGAATCAGCAAATTGAAATTTTCTAAGTATCTCTGCAACATATTTGTCTTGACTAATAAATATGCCTTCAGATGATTGCTTAACTTGCAAACCCAAAAAGAATGTAAGTTCCCCCATGGAACTCATCTGAAACTTATCTTTCATAAGCTTCTCAAATTCTAAACACATCTCTTTCCTAGTAGATCCAAAGATAATGTCATCCACATACACCTGCACTAACAGAAGATCCTTCTTGTGTTGTTTGATGAAAAGTGTCTGATCAATCTTTCCTCTTTGAAATCCATTTTCTAATAAGTAGGAAGCTAGTGTTGCATACCAAGCTCTTGGTGCCTGATGAAGGCCATATAGAGCTTTCACTACTCTGTACACTTTGTTTGGATGTAATGGGTCAATGAAGCCTGGAGGTTGTGAAACATACACCTCTTCTTCAATTTTACCATATAAAAATGCACTCTTGACATCCATTTGGTAGACTGTGAAGCCTAAAAATGAAGCATAAGCTAAGAAAAGCCTAATTGCCTCAATCCTTGCTACAGGAGCATAAACCTCATCATAGTCTATTCCTTCTTCTTGTGTGTACCCTTGAGCTACTAATCTAGCCTTATTTTTAATCACTATTCCCCTTTCATCTCTTTTGTTCTTAAAAAACCATCTAGTGCCAATTACCTTCACACCTGTAGGTAAATCAACTAGCACCCAAACCTTTTGAATCTTGAACTGAAGAAGCTCTTCTTGCATAGCCTCTAACCAGCTTGAATCATCTAGGGCCTTAAGAATGTTCTTTGGTTCAGCTTGTGAGAGAAAACATACAAACAAGCAAGAGTTTGAAAGCTCATGCTGTTTTGAAGCATAAAGGGCATCAAGAAGCCCTTGTTGGTCTGAAGTCATCAATTGATGTCTTGTCTTCACACCAGATTGTACATCTCCAATCACATGTTCCAGGGAGTGGACTTTGTGAATTCTTGTTTGTGGAGTAGAAGGAACTTGATAAGATGGTGGAAGATTGTTGAAATCCACCTCATTATCTGAGAATTCTGCTTCTTTTGTTTCTGAAGGGCCAGCAGCAGAATCAGTAAGCTTAGCAGCAGAATCACCAGCAGAAACAGATACACTACCAGCAGCAACAGAAATGCTACCAGCAGAAACATTTTGTTGTTCCTGAGTTCCATATTCTTTGCTTTCATCTTCAACACCTTCTTTAGCTTTGCTAGAAGAAGATTCATCAGTTGTTGAAGTTGATTCCACAATTGTACTTGACCCTATTGGCATTATCACATCATTTTGATCTTTCTCTAACTCTGCCTCATTTGTTGTATTAGAACCTGCAAAATCATTAGTTTCTGCAACAAAAGGCACATAATTCATTGAATTGGTTAGATATTCTAGATCAAATAGCCATTTTGGTCCTTGACCTTCTACATTGGATTTGTTTTCTAAAAACTCCACATGTAGGTTTTCCTCTACTATCTCTGTTCTTGTGTTGTAAACTCTAAATGCTTTGCTATTAAGAGAATAACCAACAAAGAATCCTTCATCTGCTTTACCATCGAATTTTCCTAAATGGTCTAAGGTATTGAGAATGGTCACATGACATCCAAAAGGTCTAAGAAATCCTATTGCAGGAGTTCTACCATTAAAAAGTTCATATGATGTCTTATTGTGAGGCTGCACAACTAAAACTCTATTTTGAACATAGCAAGCAGTGTTGACTGCCTCTGCCCAAAAGGTTATTGGTAGCTTGGAATCAGCTAACATTGTTCTAGCAGCTTCAATTAGTGTTCTATTCTTTCTTTCAGCTACTCCATTCTGTTGAGGAGTTCTAGCAACACTAAATTCTCTCCTAATACCTTTTTGTTTGCAGAAATCATCCATAACTCTATTCTTAAACTCTGTCTCATTATCACATCTAATGACTTTCACTTTCTTGTCTACTTGGTTTTCTATCTGTGTAATGAAATCCTTAAGGATGCTTGATGTCTCATCCTTAGTAGCTAAAAAGAAAACCCATGTAAATCTGCTATAGTCATCAGTTATAACAAGACAATATTTCTTATGCATTATACTCCTTACTGAAACAGGTCCAAATAAGTCCATATGCAGCATAAACAATGATTGATTGATAGAGTTAAAAATCTTGGGCTTACAAGTGGCTTTGTGTTGTTTGCCTTTTAGACAAGCAATGCATGTTTGATCATTTTCAAATCTTTTGTGAGGTAAACCTCTTACCAAACCATTCTTAACAATTTTATTTATGGTTTTGAAATTAATATGACCAAGCCTTCTATGCCATTTCATTGATTCATCCAATGTAGCCTTTGCAACAAGACAAGTTAAATTCTTTTTAGGAACAATGTTCTTCATGTCTACACTGTACATATTGCCCTTTCTAGGAATTCTAAGAATTACTTGACTTTCATCAAGCATCTTAAAATCAGGAGAAAGTACAAGACATTCAGTCTCACAGAAAAGAACATTGTTCTTTTTGTCACACATTTGTGAGACACTAAAAAGATTATAATTTAGCTCTTTTACATAGAACACATCTTCAAAATCTAAATTTCTGGTTTTGATTGTACCTTTACCAGAAATTTTGCCACGAACACCCCTTCCAAAGGTAACATATCCTCCATTGAATGATTGAAAATCTGAAAGATAAGACATGTTGCCTGTCATGTGCCTTGAACATCCACTATCTGAAAATTCTTGATCTTCTTGTTTATCAGTTGAATGTTCCTGCACACAAATAAGAGTGTTAGTTTCTTTTAGGGATCCAAGCCATTACTGACTTGGATCTGCCTCTTGCATCAATGTAATTCAATCTTTTAAGGATAGTTGATGCAACATTGGATTTTAGAATCCAACATGCTGAGGCCTTAACAGCATTTGCCCTGTTTCCCTTAGCAGCAGGATGAACTGATTGCTTAGCAGCAGGAACTGCTAGCTTTTTAGTTCTACCCTTTGGTTTCTAAACTTGTTTTTGGACCACTGCTTTTGTTTGAATGGGCCTTAGAACAGTTTTTGGTGCATGTTTGAAAGTTGTTTTTGCACCCTTAGCTGTTGATTTTGGGTTAATAGTCATAAATGGTCGAGCAGCAGGAAGAAATTGTTTAGCAGCAGGATCCATTAGTCTAGCAGCAGGATCTGAATTTGAGCCAGACTTGTTTTTGACTACTCTGGGGTTTGTTCTCTTAGAACTAGAACTAGAGTGAAAGTGAGTTTTAGATGTTTGCCTTTTGTGATTCACTCTATGGTTTTCATACCCAGTTACCCATTGGTTGCAGAAAGCTGCAAGATGGTCAAAACTACCACATGTGTAACATGCTTTGTTATAAAAAGCAAAGTCATCACCTAATTGGTTAGACTTGAGGTTGTTCCAATTCCTTTGGTTACCTCTGGGCTTGTTGGTGGTTCTATATTGCTCACAATATCTAACAGGTTGCCTAACATGCTTAATGTTTGATTTAGGCTTAGCAATATTGTGTTTGACTACCTTAGGAACACTTGCTCCTACTTTCTTAACCAAAACAGGTTTAGACATAACCTGTTCTTCTTCATCATCACTATCAGTTGTACGATCCTCAACAACTATAGCATCTCCTTTCTTAACAAAGGACACCTTGTCCTGATAAAGTAAAGTTTTATCTAAACTTTTACTTATCTTTTCTACCTTAAGACTCTTACTAGCCTTAGAACCATATTCCATTATTGGTTCTTGAAACTCAGCTAAACCTGTGTGTGCTAGGTCAACACCTGGAGGTGAATGAACACCTCTGTATGGTGGAGGGACAGATTTGTAACCTACACCTGAATTAACCTTATTGTTTACTTGAGCTTCAAAGGACTTATTAACTCCTTCTAAGGCATGAGCTAAAGCATCTACAGTTAAAGTAACATTTTCTTTTTCTCTTTTGTGTTTTGCTAGTGACTCATTCATTATAACAATACACTCATCCTTGAATTCTACATTTCTTTTTAAAGCATTCAAATCATCAGTAAAAGTAGATTCATTCTTTTGAAAATGTTGGATTTGTTTTTCTAGAACTCCTACACATCTCTTATGATTAGCTAAATTATGAAGGGCATCAATTAACTCTTCTCAAAAAGCATCAAATCTCTTTTTAATGTCTTCATAATTTTTAAGATTAGGACATGAATTAGTACAAGTAGAAATGGCATCTACCTCTGAATCAGAAAAGGCCATTAGAGCAAATTCATTGGCCATAAGAGCAGCATTTGGTGGTGCTTCCTCTTCAACAGCCATAGAGCTCCAATCATATCCAATACCATCAATAGCCAGCATAGCCTTTGGCTCTTCCACCAGTACTTCCTTCTTCCTCTCTTGCTTATACCATGTGTTCCTATTATCCTGCTTCCTTGGGATTCTACATTCTTTAGCAAAGTGTCCCAACCTATGACAGTTAAAACATTCCACTTTCTTCTTATCAAACCCAGCAGTATCATTACCATTTATGGTAATCTGCTTCCCAGTTCTCTGCCAATACTTCTTAACCCTCATACTAAGTAAGGCAACTTGCCACTTAATATCCATTTCTTCCAAATCATCACCATCTACCTGTTCAAGGTCTTTATGATTTAGAGAAGAACCATTTGATTGACTGGTTATAAAGGCATAGAATGTTGGATCTCCAAGTCCAGCAACATCCTTTTGAGAACTAGTAGAAGGACCACCATAAGTAACATTAGAAACACCTTCAACTTCATCTACCTCTTCTGTATGACTAACACTGGGGGTTGACAAAAGTGCCACATTCCCAGAACTAGTACCATAATTTCCACCCCTTTTTAGACTTTGTTCAACAATTTTAAAGTTGTTGAACAAATCATTAAGTTTCATTGTTTCAATTTCTGGTTTGTTCATCCAGACAATAACATGAGTATGGAATTCATCAGGTAGACTTTTCAAGAACTTCATGTTGAGATCTTCCTTCTCTGTCTCAACACCCAACACAGCTAACTGACTGACAAGCTTGTGTAATCTTGAAAACAGCTTATCAAGAGACTCATTACTAAAAGCAATAAAGTTTTCAAATTGTTGCTTTAGCAATGTCTTTTGTATTTTCTTGGTAGTTTCATTACCACCAAACCATGCACAAATTTCATCAAAAAGAGTTTTTGCATCAAGATACTTGCTAAAAGATAGCATCTGCTCACCAGGAATAGTCATAAGCAACAAGTTTCTTGCTTTCTGATCATTTCTCTTTTGTATCTTTTCTTCATTTGAAACAGGTCCAATATTTCTTTTTCTAACTGTTTTCCCTTCAATAAGAACATCTGAATAGCCTAGAATGAAGGAATCACCATACTGAATTATATCCCAAAGAGCATAATCTTGAACCATAAAATATTGCTCAACTCTCATCCTCCATAACTCAAACTCATTCGGTTTGATCATGGGCAACTTTGCAGCAACATTGGTTTGAACATCTTGTACATCCATTTCTGTTTCTTCTAAAAACAACTATATCAGCCTTGCTCTGATACCACTTGCTAGGAATCCTGGATACACTATAAGGTGGTTAAACCTTGTCAACTTTGTGTATATGATATGTTGTGTTAATATGATTAAGTGCGCGGAATTCACTCAATCACACTTAGAAGGTTGTGTATGTTATGGAAATGGAATTGTTATGTTTGTTAGTTAGCAATGAACACATAAAGATTATCACCAAACGATTCAATATTATTCAAGAAATAATACGAGTGATCACTATCACTAGGGTTACAAAGACCTTGAATCTTAAGTTTTTCTAACTTGTAATATTCTTGTGTTTGTTCTAGTTCTAACAGTTATATGAGTTCTAAAATAATAACACACTTGAACATACATAATATCGAGACTAAGATCTTCTTTTATAGTCCAAGAAGATCTTTACATATTGCTTAAAGTCTAGCCGACTTACTTGTTAACTTATCTTGAGAGTGTCAGTACATAAGATACAACATGTATCTGTGTACACAACTTGTTAACTAAGCACATGGGGTAAGATATTATCTACCGTATATTGTTGACCAAAATACAAATAATATATTTTCATACTTATCCACTTAGCAGCAGAATGTTCACTATCAGCAGTAATGAGTTATCGCTAGCAGCAGGAACAAGTATCATTAGCAGCAGGATCAACAGCAGCAGAATGCTAAGCCTAGCAGCAGAATCATTTATCGCTAGCAGCAGGATCAAATGTTCTAGCAGCAGGAACAACATTAACAGCAGGAACCAAATGCACTAGCAGCAGAATCACACTTAGAGTATTTCTTTGATTAGAACCCGATATTAAACTTCTTGAATATTTAATTCCCAACAGTTTGTGTGTGAGATGTGTTTGAGAAGTATGGGTATATTTAGGCCACTTCCAACAATAACTCAGCCTTAACAAATTCAAATTCAAATTCAAACGTAAGATAAAGTACAACATATTAACGCTGCGTTAACGCAGGTTAGCCCCAACAATTAAAATTCAAAGTCACGTTAATAAAACGTGTGCATTTGTACCCTATAAATACCAATGCTTCTGAAGCACAAGTCACACATAAACACATTCCAAACTTCTCAAATACTCAAGATCCAAGCATCTCAAATTCAAGATGTCTTCCAGAAAAGATTTCGGGCAACAATTTTCAAGCCCACCTCGCCAAAAGGATTTTGGCCAACAATTTCCAAGCCCACCTCGCCAAAAGGATTTTGGCCAACAGTTTCCAAGCCCACCTAGCGAAAATGAAAAATTCCATACTCCACCCGAGCATATCTTTCCGGTTTTCCAACCGGAAAATTTTCCGGTGAATAATCAACCTGAAAATGAACCGGTGCAAAATCCACCAGTTCCCAACCAAGACCCAAACCCGTTTGGGTTAACTGAGGAACAACTTAGGCAAGAGGAAGCAGATATGCAAGTCCTCCTGGAAATGGAAGCACTTGAAAGAGAAGAGGAAGTTGATCGCTTGGAGCGGCAAGCCAGGGAGGATGAAGAACGTAGGCAAAGGTGGGAGTCTGGTTTTTTCAAACCTTCCGAATCCTCTGAAGATGGTTACCCAGATTCAGATGATAGTTTTTATTAATCATTCGTTGTTTATGTTAATCGTATGTTGTTTATGTTAATCAATCGTTGTTTATGTTAACGTAGTTTTATTTGACATTTAATGTATTTCTATTTCATGTTTAATGTATTTCTATTTCATGTTTAATGTATTTGTATTTGATACTTTAGAAAACGTTAAATTTTTTATAAAATGTCTGATTTTGGCCCTTTAACGCAACGCTGCATTATGCGTTGTAAAGGGTCTTATAGGATAGAAATCCACACGGTTTTTAAGATGAGTTTGAATTTGAAATGTATATAAATATATCTAGCCCAAGCTAGATTCTTTTATTTTCAATTTATTAATTAAATTGAATTTGAATTGAATTGATAAATTTTAAATATATCCCGCCCTTTTGTTTAATTTGAATTTTAAATTTTAAATTTTAAATATCCCGCTCATTATTAATATGTTGTACTGTTACTTTACGTTTGAATTTGAATAATACTCGTACGGTTACTTTTACTTTCAATCTGATTTTTAAAATAGCCTCCAACGGCTAGTTTAACGGCTTTCCACTATCAAAGCCACTTTCACAACACTTCGTTTTCTCACACAACTTCTTATAAAACTCTCTCGCAAGTATGGCTAATTTTAACACAAACACTGTGGCTAACAAATTAACTAGCAGAGGTGCAAAAGGCTATCCTCACCCGATTACGCAATGAACAAGAAAAAGAACTCAAATTGATTAACAATTTGCTAGGTGAGATAACTCGTATTATGCTACAGATGCATAATCGTGCTGATCCAGAGGTCGAAAGGTTGCGTGAGTTGCCTCAAGACCATCCAGCTATCAGGGTCGGTCTAGAAATTAAACTCTTTTAAGAAATGATGAATCAGGGTCGAAAGGTTGCGTGAGTTATTGTTGGGTGTGTTGATCATGTACAAACATATCATCTCGGCTCATTCGTTAAATATGGCTCATTCGTTAAACATCTCGTGTATAACCATATCATCTCGGCTCATTCGTTAAACATCTCGTATACAACCATATTATCTCGGCTCATTCGTTAAACATCTCGTATACAACCATATCATCTCGGCTCATTCGTTAAACATCTCGTATACAACCATATCATCTCGGCTCATTCGTTAAACATCTCGTGTATAACCATATCATCTTAGCTCATTCGTTAAACATCTCGTATACAACCATATTATCTCGGCTCATTCGTTAAATATCTCGTATATATACAACCATATCATCTCGGCTCATTCGTTAAACATCTCGTATACAACCATATCATCTCGGCTCATTCGTTAAACATCTCGTGTATAACCATATCATCTCGGCTCATTCGTTAAACATTTTGTGTATAACTAAAGCTCAGTTAATTAAGGGTGAGTGTGTTAAAGCTGACATGGCAGTATGTTAAAGTTTAAAGCTGAGTTATTGTTGGGAGTGGTTAGAGTATTTTCTATTGTTTTGTCGGTGGATTTTAGCGTGACTTAATCTTAATACCGCCAATTTTTTCCATATAATATTCAACTACGGATAACTGATACCCGCGGGGAAACTCGAAAAACCAATGGATAATATTAATCGGGTATCCGGTGGGATATGGGGCGGGTACGGGTATATTATAAACGGGTTCAGTTACGGGTACACTAAAACCCGCCCCGAACCCGAACCGTTGCCATCCCTATTTACCGGCTATAGCCGGATTTCACCGCCACGTCATCACCATTAGCTTTTTTTTTTTTTTTTTACAAATCTTGCCACGTCAGCTATAGTTAAACCAAACCACAAATTCAATATTCAACCAGCAATTAATCCCTTTACCCGGTCATTTGTAAACACACAAAAAAATCAATAAACCCTAATCAACACACACATTCTTCTGGCAAACACAAGCACGCAAACAATGAATCCAAATAACAAAAAGGTAATTAGTAATTTGTGTTTTGTAAATGTAATTAGTAAGGGTACAATAACTGGTAATTATGTAAGTATTTTGGTTTGTTAAATGGGTAGTAGTTTGTACTGTTGATGTGATGGTTGCACAGTATGATACATTTGCGATTATTAAGATAGTACTCTATAAAATTTGGAGCAAAAATTTTGATTTATTCAAGTTTATGCTTTAATTAACAGGTTCAAAGGCAAAATTTTCAAATAATTCAATTGTTAATTTCAAATTACAACTTGGAGGCAAATTTTTGGATCAAAATTTTTTGAATCACAACGATTCATATTCTTGGTGTATAGCCTCTTTTCTCTCCTTAAAAAAAAGACTGCAAAGAAAAAACAAAAATCAAATCTTCTCTCACCATTACTCTCCAAGCTAAGCCATAATCATTTTCTTTTACCCTTTGTTGCTCAAGAGTCATGGAAACTGAACCCATTGTTGATAACCATACTTTGCTTCCTCCTGATCATATGGTACATGATGATAACGCCTTAGAATATGAATCCGAAAAGTATTATGATGAAGAAGATATAGATGAGCCTGTAACCAACCAAGCACCTGAGATACTAGCTAAGAGGGGCTCAACCAGGCTAGTAAAGTTTCGCGCGAAGCATGAAAAACCTGGTGTAATAAAGCTCAAGGTAACCTTCGATGCATACGGTAGGGTAACAGGGGAAAACATAGCAGTGTTTGTGAGTTTTTTAGGAGATGTGGCTCGTGAGCAGATAGGTGTGAAGATTCTACACTAGAAGAAGGTGAATAAAGAATCAAGAGATAAACTTTGGGATGAAATCTTGGTACATATATACTATTTTGTAACCCAGTACTACATAAGTTTATGTATGCAGTTACATTATGTGCAACTAATTAACAACATTGTGTTAATCTTTTCAGAAATTTTTTGTTGTTGACGTGAAATACAGAAAATTGATAATGATTCATCTTGGTAAAATGCTAAGGAATTACAGAAGGAAGCTCAAATTCAACTACATTTTGCCCAACCTAAATACACCTTCCAAACTGAATGAAGTCCCGGACTTGTATAATACAATAATGAAATCAGAAGACTGGGTCGAGTATGTTAAATACACGACCACCGAAGCATACAAGGTTTTAATTAGTCATCTTTAATTAAGTGTATATGTCATTTTATTATTTTCAGTTTGCAGCATTACCGCATCTAAACGCCTTATCATTTTGTGTTTTTAGGAGAAATCTGAGAAAGGTAAAATGGCGCGTTCCCAAAATATTTATCAGCATAAAATGGGACGAGGTGGATATGCTTATGTCAAAGATAAAATGGTAAGATTACACAATGTTTGTTTTACCAATTAAGAGACGATCAGTATGAGAAATGAATCTGTTTACATTGCCCAATTTGCACATTTGCATTAATACCCTCATATTTTCGATTATCTTTGTTTAACTGTACATGTGTAAGCATCCTCATATTTTCGTTTGTCTTGGTTTAACTTTACATGTGTATGCATTTGATGTTTATTAGATCCAAAATAAAGAGATTGAAGCGGATGAAGAACCCCCCCCCCCCCCCGTGATGTAATGTGGGTGAAAGGAAGGGTAAACAAAGACGGCGAATACCCAAATGATGATATTAAATCAAAGGGAGATGAACTTGTAAGTTTGTCTGCTAATTCTATTATTATGCTTATATAGCAGCAACATTAACTGTGTACTAGTAGTAGTAGCTTGTATACCAGCAGTTACTCTAACAGCATCAAGAAGACTTTTAATCCCAACATTTCCTATATTTTTTGTGCAGAAAGAAGCTGATGACAAGATCAAGGAAGGAACCTCGAGTTTTGATGATGGCACTGATACCATGACATTTGTATTTGGTAAGGAAAAGGGCGGTTATGCCAGAGGAGTGGGAGGTGCAGTAACATACAAAGAGTATTTTGGCCTTCCTCGAAGAAAACAAGAAGCCGATGAAAAACTTGCCTTACTTCAAACTCAACTGGATAATGAGAGACGCGAGCGTGAAGAAAAAGATAAATTGATCAAGAAATTGTCCGCCGAGATGACCGAAAAAGATGTGCAGGTCAATAAATTATCCGGTGAGGTGGAAAACACAAATAAAGTGCTTGCTCAAATTCTGCAACAGTTGAATGATAAAAAGATGAATATAACTCTGCCAACTGAACCATCGCCAATAGCCTCAGTTGTAAGCCATTTTTTATGTTGTTAACAATTTTATTTTCTAATGCTAACACCACTGGTGCTAATGATACTAGGCATTGAACATAAACTGATGAGTGACTGTATTTCTTAATTTATATTGCAGGTGACTCTAATGGCCATTGACAATATTGCAGGTGACTCCAATGGCACTCAGACAAGTGGTGTTGTAAGTCCTAAAGATGCGGGAATTGAGGAGAAATCCAATGGCCTTGAAACTTCTAAAAAGGTAACGGAAACAATGGTAAGTATAGTAATAAAAGATCGCCCTTTGATTTTTGAATTTTACATACATGATCGACTAATGTACCATGTTTTATATATACGTATAGGAACCTGCTGCTAAAACTGTCAGGCCTAAGCATAACCTTAAGTCACGACGAAACGGGTCTCCAGATTCCCAATCGCTATAAAATGTGTCGTCTCCAACACAACCACTGCCAACAGTATGTATTTCAACATGTTTCTTGTTACTCTTTTGTTTAAATAATGTAACGTGTTTTATATATACATATAGGAACTTGCTAAAACTGTCGGGCCTAATAAGCCAAAGCAAAAGAAGCGACGAAACGGGTCTCCAGATTCCCAATCGCAACAAGATGTGTCTCTAACACAAGCACTGCCAACAGTACGTATTTCAACATGTTTCTTGTTATTCTTTTGTTTAAATAATTTCTGATATATACGTAAAAATTCTTTTTTTGTAGACACTTAAGTGCAAACTGTGGATTATAAAGCAAACAAATATTGTTGCTTTGGGTACCGTATACCAGTCTCATGGAAAGCAAGTGATGCATAACCGACCACTCCCAAGTGATTGCTACAAAGTGTCGATTGATGAATCGTTAGTTGATGCAGCATGCGTACCGGACGTAGCAAATAATGGGTTAAAAATAGTTAAGAATGTTGAAGGTAGTTTCGTTGCATGGCCAAAGGATCAAGTTAATTTTGAAGAGGTGGTACGTACATGTGTTTTTTCAACCTACATATATAATTATTCATATGTAATTCAATGTTTGATAGAAGCGTCTTTTGTTTACTACAGGTTACACCAACAAACCATGTGACTAAATGTGTACCACAGGCACCATCAAAGAAACAATTTATATCTGCTAACGACTTAAGGCAAACTGCTAAGGGGGTGAAGGTTCAAAAGTCTTTAGATATTTGATTAATTAAGTACGACATTACAATTGTATATTCTGTCCAGTTATATACATTCGAGTTTAATTCAATTTGAAATTTCTTGTGGTTTTTAATATTGTTTTATATATAATATATATACTCATTCCAGCAGCACTAGCATAGTACTAGCAGCAGTAACTCTGCTTCAGCAGGACTACCTTAGTACTAGCAGTAGCAACTCTGCTCCAACATTATTGGTCACTCTTTGTTTAATTCGATGTGTGACTAAATAGTACCAAAGGCCACACAAACTAAAAATTCATGTGACCATTGGATGAACAATAGTCACGCAAAATACACATTTCTTCACTTTAAACAGCATATGGTCACACTTATTAACACCTTTGGCCACTTTATGCTTAATTGTATGTGACTAAATACCCAAAACAAGCATGCTTTGTGTGACTAAATATTATAAAAGGCCACACAAACATAAAATTCAAGTGGCCATTGGATGATTAATAGTCACACAAAATACAAATTTCTTCACTTTAAACAGCATATGGTCACACTTATCAACACTTATGGCCACTTTATGCTTAATTGTATGTGACTAAATAACCAAAACAAACATGCTTTGTGTGACTAAATATTACAAAAGGCCACACAAACATAAAATTCATGTGGTCATTGGATGATCAATAGTCACACAAAATACACATTTCTTCACTTAAAACAACATATGGTCACACTTATTAACACTTTTGGCCACTTTATGCTTAATTGTATGTGACTAAATACCCAAAACAAATATGCTTTGTGTGACTAAATATTACAAAAGGCCACACAAACTAAGAATTCATGTGACCATTGGATGATCAATAGTCAAACAAAATACACATTTCTTCACTTAAAACAGCATATGGTCACACTTATTAACACTTTTGGCCACTTTATGCTTAATTGTATGTGACTAAATACCCAAAACAAACATGCTTTGTGTGAGTGAATATTACCAAAGGCCACACAAACTAAGAATTCATGTGACCATTGGATGATCAATAGTCACACAAAATACACATTTCTTCACTTTAAACAGCATATGGTCACACTTATTAACACTTTTGGCCACTGTTTTTTAAATTGTATGTGACTAACTCGAAAAAACAACACACGCTGTGTGACTAAATCATCACAAACGTCACATTTATTATATTTTCATGTGGCCATAGGATGGGAAATAGTCACACATACTGATGAATCCAACAAAACTTCTGCCTAATTAGTCATACATATTCGGGTTTTGGTCACTCTTTTTCAATGAAAACGGCCACAAACTAAACAATGTGACCATATGATACCTACGGTGGCACGACTTTTCGTCACACACACCCAAAAAAACGTGTGTGACTATATGCATATAGTCACGCATTTTAGGTGTGACGAAAGCCACATTCTGTACAAGTTCATACCTTTTGCCTTTTCTACGTTCGGGGAATTTGATTCAGAGGCTTTGAACACACTTTCGCGTATTAAGTCTATTACCAATAGTCACTCAAATAATGCTAAAAGTGGTGTTTTTATCTATCATAGAGTTAGCTTTTGTATTCAGAAAGGGGTGGGAGCACAACTTGTGTCTGGACTCCCATCCAACTTTATGTAAATTTTGTTATGTTTAATGAAAATTATTATTATTATAAAAAAATAAAAAAAAATAATAATAATAATAAATATTATTATTATTATTATTATTATTATTATTATTATTATTATTATTATTATTATTATTATTATTATTATTTATTATTATTATTATTATTATTATTATTATTATTATTATTATTATTATTATTATTATTATTATTATTATATTATTTTTTTATAATAATTATTATTATTATAAACAAATAGGATTTACAAGAAGTTAGTAGTGAGCCGAGATACTAATTGGGCTCCCACTCCTCTAGCTATAGAAAAGCTAATCCTACTAAAAATATGAGCAGCAGCACGTGCTCCAATGTCTTGAGTCATCGAGAACTTTTGAATACGCTTCAACAAAGTCACAGCGTCTTTTTCAAGTTCCCCAAAAGAAGAGAAAGAGAAGGGGAGGAACCCATATCCCATACCTGCGCACTTAGCCTCATACTTGACGCATTTACGTTGTGCAGCCTCAATCACCACACGGCCCATACCTGCGCACTTATTATTATTATTATTATTATTATTATTATTATTATTATTATTATTATTATTATTATTATTATTATTATTATTATTAGAAAATATCAGTTTATTGGTTTTCTACCCTTTTCATTCTCTTCTTCTTTAGAACTTGAAAAGAATGCGGTGACCTTATTGAAGCGGATTCGAAAGATCTTTGTAGCTCAAGACATTGGGGCATGTGCTGATGTTTATACCTTTAGTAGTATTAGCTTTTCTATAGCTAGAAAAGTGGGAGCTCAGTTAATATCTCGGCTTCCTACTAACTTTTTGTAAATCATGTGAGTTTCCCCACTAATTTCTTGTAAAATCTTATGAGTTTCTAATAAAGTGATGTATAATAATAATAATAATAATAATAATAATAATAATAATAATAATAATAATAATAATAATAATAATAATAATAATAATAATAATAATAAAACCGTTTCCTCTCTCTTGTATGGGCGATCCCAGGCGATTTCTGGGTTCCATCTTCAGGCCGTGATTTCTGGACATGGTTTTATCCCGTTTCTTCATTGATTCAACATGCTGTTGGATTAGGGTTTCTATCGTGGATGTTTCTTTTATTTTTTATCTTCTTCTAGGGTTTCGGTTGGATTACCATTACACGTATGATCACTGCACATGGATCTCTCCCGTCTTCAGGGTTGATCTCGCTTGATTCTACATGGACTGTGGTAACGTGATTTCGTTTCCCTAAGTTTTTTTTTCATTATCTTCTTCGTACAGCTTCCTTTTAGGGTTTTGTTTCGAAACCCGTTTCGGGTTCGGCTTTTGCTGTGGTTGTTTTGCTTCTCCAAAACAGTTATAGGTCTCGTTTGTTTGTATTTGTTACTGCTGTGGTTGGTTCTGCTGTGGTTGTTCCCCTATACTGCCGTTGTTACTGCCGTGGTCGTTTTGAAACTGGTTGTAGGGCAGTTTGATTGTGGGTGTTTCGGCTGTGGTTGTTTCAGGTTTCTTGTGTGACTGGTTATTTCGTGCTGTTTATATATATTGGGTTTCGGTGTTGCTACGGTTTTCCCGCTTCTTCATATCAGTTGGGGGCCTCTTCTAAAACTGTTTTTAAGGGTTTGCTGCTGTGCTTGCTGTGGTTTTGTGGTTTGGTGCGCTTGTTTCAGTGGGATTTGTTCCTGTTCTCTTGGCTTTAGATATTGTGTTGCATGGTTTTGTGGTTCAACAATTGTGTTTCATTGTGCTTGTTGCTGTGGTATTCTTTCTGCCTCTGCATTGCGGTTTTGTAAGTGCAGCTTTCAGTATTTGGTTTGTTGTGCTTGTTTCATAAGAGTTATGCCTGCTGTTAGATTTCACTGTCCCTTCATGGGTCTTAGTGGATGTCGGGATGGTGGTGGAAATGGGCTCATTAAAACCTCTTTGATCACACATCTTCGCGATCGGCACTTTAGTGGTGAGGCTCAAGTTATCACTAGGCATTCTCTTTTGTCGGATTTGGTTATTTTCGAAAGGGCTGAGATTACTCTTAAGCGTATGGGTTTGTGGTTGTGTGGTGGTTGTTTCAAAACGCATACCTTCCGGACTAAGTGTCGTCATGGTACGGGGTCTGATTTTGTGTCTCCTCCTGATGGTGGTGATGGTGTTGTTCGGTTCGTGCTTTATGATCTCACCAAACCACAGGTTCCCTCCCATGTAGCCCTTGTTGAAGATTTGGTTTTGGACGAGCTTGGTGGTTTCGATTTACCTCTTCTTGATACTTTATTCTCTAAGGGGTTGCGAACTGTCAAATCCATCCCTCCCAAATGTCGTTTGGAGTTCTCTCGTGTTTTGAAAGGAGCTCTTGATAAGGTGATCTGCGCGCCTGATGACATTTCTTGTTGGGTTGGTTTGTTAGTCTTGCCTCTTTGTCTCCTTAAAACCTTTTGCCGAGGAGTAATCAAGAGTGTAGGTCGGCCACTAAGCGTCAATGCCAGGAAGAGTATATTGTTAATGATATTCGTGCATGGGGCACCCCTGGTGGCAGTTCGCAGATTGTGCGTGAGGTTTTAGCCGAACCCTCCCCATTATGGTCTAATATTGATGATGGTAGCTTGGACTTGGGTGACCGCAATGTCAAGCTATGTAAGAGGAAGATTTGTGACGGTCGTTATACTGTTGCGGTCAGAGTTCTTTCGTCTTCTGGTATTGCACCTTATGATGTTTCTACTCTTGAGGACTTAAAAGCTAAGCACCCTTTCCAGTCTGCTCCTCCTTTGCCTAATATACCTATTGATCATCACCACCTTACTGCATCTCCCGCTACGGTTCTTGACATGATTAAGAGTTTCCCTCGTGGTACTTCTTGTGGGCGGGATGGTTTGCGCGCCCAACACCTTTTGGATTGTTTAAATGGTGCAGCTGTGGCTATTTCTGATGAGTTGATCGCTTCTATCACTCAAGTGGTGAACCTTTTTCTTGCTGGTAAATGCCCGAGGGCGTTGGGTGAGTACATTGCTAGTGCTCCTCTCACACCCTTAGTCAAACCAGGAGGGGGTATCCGTCCTATTGCTGTTGGGACTGTTTGGAGGCGGTTAGTTTCCAAGGTTTGTGCGTCCATGATTGGCCATTCTTCGGATGGTTATTTAGATGATTTACAATTTGGTGTTGGGGTATCGGGTGGAGGGGAGGCTATTCTTCATGCTGTGAATCGGTTGATTGAGGATCGTGGGGGTGATGTTGGTCTTTCTATGTTGTTGGTTGATTTTAAAAACGCTTTCAACATGGTGGATCGGGCTGTTATGTTGCGTGAGGCTCGGCTTCATTTCCCGGCTATTTCACAGTGGGTGGAATTCTGTTACTCCAGTCCTGCCAGATTATATTATGGTGAGCATACTCTTTGGTCTCATCAAGGTGTGCAACAAGGTGATCCGCTTGGGCCTCTTCTTTTTGCTTTAGTGTTACATCCCCTGGCATGTAAGATTAGAGACTCTTTTAACCTTTCTTTTCAAGCATGGTATCTGGATGATGGCACTATTATTGGAGATACTTTGGTTGTGGGTAAGGTTTTAGAGTTGATTATGATGGATGGACCTAGTCGTAGCTTACACCTCAATGTTGATAAAACTGAGGTTTTTTGGCCAAAGGAAGACCCCAGAAGCAGATATGCGGGTGTTTTTCCCCCTAATATTTCTCGCCCCTTACATGGTGTTAAATTATTGGGTGGGCCCGTTAGTGTGGATTTTGAGTTTGGTAGTAAGCTTGTCCTGAAAAGGGTGGCTAAAACCATTGAACTTATGGATGCTGTTGCTAAACTTAATGACCCTCAATGTGAGTTGTTGCTACTCCGTGCATGTGCTGGTATTTCCAAGTTGTATTTTTCTATGCGCACATGTTCCCCCCGGGTCTTTAAGTGTGCTCAGGTTTCTTTTGATGCGGCACTTCGTTCTTCATTGGAGCGTATTGTCACTGCTTCTGGGCCTGGTTTTGGTGATTGGCAATGGAGACTTGCCACCCTTCCCTTTGCTTTTGGGGGGCTTGGTGTATATTCTGCAGGTGATGTCTTGAAATATGCTTTCCTTGCTTCTAGACTTCAATCTGCTAGCTTACAGACTAAGCTTCTCCATAGTTCTGGTATTGCAACTGCTGGTCCCTCCTTTGATGATGCCTTATGTACTTTTAATATGAATATGGATATTGACCTTTTGAGTAACCCAAGCGAGGTCGCTGCCCCCAAACTCATGAAGAAATTGGCAGATATATATTTCGATCGGGTTACCCAAACTGTTGAATCTACATTCCATCTATCTCCTCGACAGATGGCGTTATGGAGCTCACTAAAGGAGGATCATACTTCAGATTGGCTTAGGGTGGCTCCAATATCTGGATTGGGACAAACTATGAATGCCCGGACATACCGTTGTGTGTTGTGCTATCGGCTGGGTGTTCCTCTTTTCACTGTTCAGGTACCATGTTCAGCTTGTTCTAGGGTTTTCGCTGGAGATATTTATGGGGATCATGCTGTTTCATGTGCGGGTATTGTTGGCATTAAACATCGGCATAACATTGTGCGTGATGTTCTTGTTGATATATGTTCTCGGTCCGGAATTTCAGCTCGTAAGGAGGTGGATATTGGGCTTTATGGAGACAGGGACAGATCCTTACGACCGGCTGATATATTGCTTTATTCTTGGGATGATGGGCGTGATGTATGTGTTGATCTTACGGGTTCGTCGCCCTTGACGCAATCTGGGATGATTGATTTTATGCCAGGGCGTGCGGTTATTGATGCAGCACAGCGTAAACGTGTCAAGTACGATGCCAAATGTGTTGATATCGGGTATGGTTTCCTCCCCTTCTCTTTCTCTTCTTTTGGAGAACTTGAGAAGGATGCAGTAACCCTACTAAAGCGTATTCGACGATTCTCTATGACTCAAGACATTGGGGCGCGTGCTGCGGTTCATATTTTTAATAGAATTGGTTTTGCTATTGCTAGAGGTGTGGGGGCCCAGTTGGTTTCTCGGCTTCCTACCAATTTCTTGTAAAATCTATGAGTTTTTAATAAAGTGATGGTTATAATAAATAAATAATAATAATAATAATAATAATAATAATAATAATAATAATAATAATAATGTTGTGAGCGATACGCTTGTTGACATCTGTTATTGGTCGGAATTTCAGCTTGTAAGAAAGATGATATTAGGCGGTGTGGTGGGTGTGACAAACCTTTATGTCTAGCGGACATGTTACTTTACTCATGAGATGGAGGGCTTGACGTGTGTGTGGATTTGATTAGGTCTTTGCTTTTAATGCAAACTATATTGTTGATTCTGTGCCATGTCGTGCCATAAGTTTGTTTATGGGACCCTAATTAAAGAACATGGGTCCAGGGAGACAACAAGACATGCATTTTTCTTGTACGGAAAATTTATTAGAGAGCTAGCAAGGAGCTAGAACCTATTACATATTAATAGAACTAGGATTTTTCATCCACAAGTTCCAGTCTAAGTTTAAGTTATTACGATTAGAACACCAATAAAAAGACGACCTAACAATCTCGTCAAAAAGAAGATCTAAACACCGAGGATTGGTTCCAAACAAAACTTGATTTCGCTGATTCCAAATGACCTACCAGGTGGTGTAACAAACTCCTTCAATCAAATCCTTGGAACGCTTGCAAAGCCGAAGATTCTGTAACCATAGAAGCCAATCTTTATATGAATGAAAGTCTTGATACTCTAATTCCCACCACCGAGCAACCTTGCACAACAACTATCTAGCTACTAAACAAGAGAAAAGAAGATGCGAGGTTGATTCTACAGCAATACTACAAAGGGGACAAATTATAGACGGTATATCGAGACCGCGAAGAGAAAGATTCAACCTTGTGGGAAGCCTATCCAAGGAAACTCTCCATGCAAAAATATTAATCTTGATGGGAATATACTTAACCCATCTTGTAGGAACCACCGACTTTGGGAGCAAAGAATCATCAATAAACTCGCGATCCGATTTCACCGTGAAAACACCCGAAGAATCTATCGTCCAAACCCATCTATCACTAATATTAGAGAGAATAACAGAAGAAGTATTGGCAATAAGGAGGTGAAGTTGATTATCTTCAATTCCACTTCTAGGGGACCTCCAAAAAGAAACAGTAATAGAAGTATCTCTTAATTTTGAAGCCACACTAGCATGCTTATCAACTTCAAGAGCATACACCCTTGGATACATGTTATTGGGGGGAATTTCTCCAATCCAAGAATCATGCCAAAAAGAAGTTGATTCACCATTCCCCACTTTTTTCTTTACGAAAGAAATAAGATCCATACCCTTACTGGAGAGCTTTCTGAATTCACTAACAATATCGAGCCAATGAGATCTTCTTGAATAAGACGAAGGCTTGTCCATTGCTACGAGCTCTATGAATAGTTGTGATAAAACGAGACCATAGGGAAGAATCATTTGCTATAAAAAGCCAAATCCATTTGAAAAGAGGGGCACGATTAGAAGCAAAAAAACTCGAAACACCATGACCTCCATTCTTTTTAGAAGCTAAAACTTTTTTCCAGCAAATGAGAGACATTTTCTTCTCCCCATATTCCACGCCATTGAAAAAGTTCCTACGAATAGATTCCAATTTGCTAAGAACACCTTTAGGGACTTTGAAGGACGACATGTAGTATAATGGTAAAGAGCTCAAAACAGATTTGATGAGGGTAAGACGGCCACCAATCGAGAGGGTTTTAAGTTTCCATTTAGAAAGTCTAGAATAAAATATAGATACTACTTCATCCCAGGAACTATGTCTCGACATAATACTGCCAACCTTGACACCAAGATAATTAAACAACGTGTGTAAAGTTGAGCAACCAATAGACCTAGCTGCCATCGCCACAACATCATGAGGGATACCAACACCCATAAGCTTACTTTTATGAAGGTTAATCTTGAGACCCGAAGCATAGTGGAACCACTTCAGAACATTTACTATTGTTGACAAATTTTTGTATAAATTATGCTCGTATGTTTAATTAAAAAAGTTAAGTTTTTTTCTTTTCTTTTCTTTTCTTTTTTTTTTCTGTTAAAAAAGTAGTTATAATAAGGTTTTAATTTTCAATGCATTGAGATGGGAACATATTTCATTTATGCGTATCTAATTTGTATGTTTTATTTTTGTTCAGAAAAATCTTATTAACTTTTATTATTTGGTTGCTCATGAAACATGAATGTTCACATTCTCGTTTTTCATAAACTTATTTAGGTGTTTGTAATACTTGAAAGTAATGCCATTTCCCTTGATGAATTATGTGTCCAGTGTCCAGGAATCCACTAGATCAAGAGTAACCATAATATATACCGGCTTAGACCAATACACAATAATATGGGCCTCGGACTAATGATATCTACTAACAGTCCCTTTGTTGGAGCGTAAGGAGGATGGACACTCAAGCTAGATCAAAAATCATCAAAAAGAGCATATGGAAAGCCTTTGCTAAAACTATGTGTATACTGATAACGAGATGGAACGTGAAACACGCGAACTTGATCAGCCATCACAGGATCCCAAACAACATATATATCCAACTCAATTTGTGCATGTGTTTTAATATTAAGTACCATAAATTATGTATTAGCAGGGGCAGATCTAGCTTGAACACTGGGTAACAACAAGATACGCTGTAGATTTTAAAAGTGCATACCCTCTAAAACAGTTGAAAATTATGAGTATATACCTTAATCTAACTTATCATTGTTCAAAACAAAAGAAAAATAAATAAATAAATAAATAAATAAATAAAAAGAAGAAGCATTCCAGGTAGTTTTGACAGCAGTTGAAGGAGACAAATAATGCAAGGAGAAGTAAGTAGCAAAGTAGGTCAAATAGTCTACAGATTTTATAATCTGGTCGAATTGTTATGTCAAGACTAGACATCGGCCCAAATGTTTTTTTTCTGACCCAAGGGTAGTTTAATATTCAATTCTTATTTGTGTACACTTGGTTGTGACCAGTAAGGTACTAACTTCAATTATCAATTACAGTAAGAATTTGGATGTAACTTTTATTTAGAGATTAACATTGTTATACTTAGGTTTGTGGCCTGGTCAATGACTCAATGTTCTTCCATCATGGGCGCATTCATTTACACGAATTCACGTATTCATAATTTGGATCTCTTTTTTCTAAACTCCAACGTGCAAATGAGCAAACGTGCTTGAAACACACAAACACGTCACCCAACCATTAAAGGGAAATGATAAAAATTCACTGAGTGAAAACAAAGAAGTATGAAATGGGTATCCCTACAGTCTAGGTATTAAGTAGTGTCTAAACATCTATCCGCATAGCATTATCCCAACAAAGCAAATATCACTCAACCATCTCACGCATGACGCATCAAAAATGTGACATACTACAACCCAACTCTTGTAAATAATGAGTTCATGAATGCTACACGAATTAACATACATGGACTAAGAGGCTAAGGCTAACCCATATTTTTCTATATACGTCCAAGATATCTCAAAGATACCAAATCTTAGATACAATCAATCCACAAGAGATCTACCCTAAGATTTGCTATCTATCCATATCCTATTAGAATCATATCTTAAGATGATATGTTTTCAAAGCCATGCATAGAAGAGCAGTACAATGCTACATTACTTACAAGCTAAGACACAAGTTGGCCATCCGCTTGCTAAACTCTTAGCCTATGGAATCAAGTTGACACATAGGAGGAGTACGAATATTTCACTATAAAAGGGCATGGTTTGATCATTCTAAGGCAGATCAGAATTCACACATCTTTCTATATATCTTTTACAATTCTAGCAATATATGCTACTATCATTCTAATGCCAGAATGCTCCCAAGTAAAAACCAACAATGAATCCTCTTCTACTTCGAAGATTTACTCGGTTCCTTTTAGGAATTGTGGCGTAAAATGACACATATAATGTGAGTTACCAACAGGGAACCATCACCCGATAAATCATTCTACTCTAAAAGGCTCATACATCTTGATGCATAATCTCCCAACACACCAATTCTTCTCAACCTATATATTACATTCTAATGCATAACTATATGTTTTAATGCATAAAGATCATTACTGACTTGATCGTCGGAGGGGTTCCCCGAGCTCAGCCCGGGGACCTCTCTAACGATCCTCTTTTGTCTTTTCAGCACTGTTACCAAAGACCCGAAAGCCAAGGTCAAGCTTAGTCAAACGGCCAGGTCATCGTCTTGACGACTATGCGGATTTGGTAGCATCACTATTCTTCGATCTAACCCCATGTGAAAAAAATAGGTGCTAACAAAAAAAAAGTAAAAAATTGTTATTTGTTATATTATTAACAAAAAAAGGTCTTGAAAATGTGACTATGAAGTTCCGAATAGAAAAAGCTTAGAAAAAACCCAACCTGTAAAACCGACCCAGACCGAAAATCTTTGTGACAGGGAATTTTTTTTATTAGATACATAGTGCATACCTATGTTGAATTTCTAGATCCGCCAACGTGTACTAGCTAAGCTTAATTATGAACTTAGTAAAGTATTTACTGTTAGAGTTTTGGAAAAATATTAAATCGTGTAAGACTAGAATCGAACACGGGACCTTGGGATTGCACACTTTACGTATGAATGATTAATGTAAATAATTAATATATATGACCGTTATATATTTTAATTATTTGAACACGAAATAACGACTAACGAACGTTAAGTAATTAACGGAATTGACTAATGACCGTTAGTGAATAAAGGAAGGACCATAGGTGTAATTAGTAGGCAAGAAGGTTCTAGAAATCCCTTGTGGAAGGGTATGGCCGATCGGCCTGTGGGATTTATTTCCTAATTCGACTCAAACTTCTCCTCCAATATTACTAGCCTATAAATACAAACCTAAGGGTTATTAGTTTTTCACCTTGTGCACTATTACTATAACCCTAAGTTTCTTTTCTTCTTCCTTTAAGCTAAAACCGATCGGATCTATCCCTAAGGATAGTCGATCCTTGTTTTTCAATTAAACAAAATGTTTGGTTTAATTCTTGTGTTCTATTGCTAGCACCAACATAATTGGTTATGTACGTGTGTACAAACCTGTAATTAAATTATTTTAGTTATACCATCCTGGATTAAGAAACAAAATGGTAAGGGGTTTCTCATTAATCATTGTTTATTCAAGAAAAGAATTGAAGTTAGATCCTTGTTATGCTAGGATCAAGTACATTAGTTTTTATTGTAATTTATTTACAAAGATGAATTATGATCTTTGCTTCCGCTAGTGTCTTTTGATAGTTGTAATTTATTTATATGAATGTCAGTGGAATTTAAATTAACAGTGGAATCAACAGAGGCCGTTTAACATGTAATTGTATTACCGAAACGCATAAAAACCAAATTCTTGATTTGGATTAAACATGTTAGTCGAATTTTTTTAGGGTTTTAGACAATAAAAAATTTTGATCCTAATTTTTTTTTGGGGGGGGGGGGGCGGGGTCGATCCCTTTTTTAATTAAAAAGCTAGTTTTGTAACCCTAAATTAAGAACATGTGTGTTTATGTGTGTAAAGGGTTACGTTCCTTGACTTGTGAATTAATCCATGATACTTCATGCAAGGTTATCATGGATTAGGGTTTGTAATTAATTGTTAATTGGTAAGTTACTTGCTACATGTAATAAAAGATATATCTAAAGTTAGGGAAGACCTAATTAATTAAATTAATGAATCTTTTATGTGCAATGTGATATATGTTTGCTAAGGCTTACGCAACCAACTTGTTGGTGTATGTGGTCTATTGGTACCATTAGCTCGAAAACTAATGGGAGTCTTAGTAATTATATGCATAATAATTCACATATAGATTATTAATAGGATTTATCAAAAGGTTTGCATGTAGCTATATGATTTAATGGTTAAGATTATATGCGTTATTATGTGTTTATTTATTTTTATTAAATTACTTGTGTTTTTTTTTTAATTATTGTTGAATTGTAAGCAAAAAGATGGTAATTTTTCGAATAGAAAATAAATTGACCTAATAACTATGAAACCTTGATGTGATAAATTATATATTGCCAAGTCTTATGTGCCGACAGTGGTTCGCTTCGCACGGTAATTTGCTCCTAGGCGAGACTAGCAATTTTATAATTTATAACATAATTTTTAAGACTTAGTATCATAAACTTTTGATTGATTGATGAGTTTTGTACCAATAGTGTGAACGGCTCACCCAGTTTAGACAAACTATAAGAGGGGTATAAGGAGGCTTGACATTAAATTGTCATCCGAAAGGGACGTGTTTTTAATTAGCCTTCGGGCGGACGTTTGTCTCTCCGCTCCTTTGTGCGTCTAATTGGAGCTACCAAGTAATGCTATAATTTTGTACAAAATCATCTTAAAGGTGATTTAACCTCAATTCCACGCGCCACTTTTGTGGTAATTATCCGAATAACTTGGGTCTTTATAACTCATGCAGTAGTAGGATATAGTGGGCGATAATTGGAGGTAATTCTTTGATTGGTGAACCCAATACCTTAATTAAAACTTTGTTGATTTAACTCTTAGCCTAAATTTGTAATTAAAATTGTTTTGAAAACTTATGATACGAAGATGTGTGCATGCTTCTTCGTACATATTTTGATTGTCACATCAAAATTAATACCCTAAAATTTAAGTCCATGCTATCTAATTATAAGAGACATTTGGAGTTAATATTTAGCGTAAGTGAGACCTTGACCTAAATATTAATGACAAGGTAAATTTCCATGGCGTGAGACCGTGACATGGAGTATTTGCAGTTTCTAAATTAGACGACTTAATTAAGTTGTAAGTGAGACCTTGAAACTTAAAGCATGAGATGGGAAGAAACATGCTTACATTGCAAAATTGTTTTTGGAAAATGTAATTCCCATAATGATCTAGGAGTCGGAAATTGTTTTGCCGATTATTGTACGACAAGTTACCATCTTTTGTACTTTCACTACTAGCAGATCAACTGATGTAGTGGAACTATGGAAAGTTGGATCCTAGTTTTCAAGAAAATTAAATGGTTATATGTATATTTCCTGGGTAATTTTCTTTTCTTGAAAAATTGTATTATCAGAATACTAATATTTGAACTTTTTCTGTAGAAATGGCTCAACCCGAAAACGTTGTACAAAGTTCTGCCTTCAAAGTTATTTTTGAAGGAGAAAAATCGACTGGCCCTGAAGCAATTTTTTATTTGATCAGGAAATTGTATTGTTGTAGGCAAGGGGATGGTAAACCAGTAGTTGATCATGTGTTGGTTATGAAGAGTTACATGGACCAACTATCACAGATCAACTATGTCGTTCCTGAGGATACATGTGTGAACCTAATCATCCAATCCTTGAATAAGGATTTTATGGGTTTTGTTCAGAATTACAACATGCATTGCTCGGGGAAGACAGTAACGAAATTGCTCGCAATGCTCGTTGACTATGAAAAGGGTTTACCAGAAAAGGCTCCTACTCCTCAAGTACTAGCCATACAAGGAGGTAGGGTTCATAAGCCAAAACCGCAAGGGAATAAGGGGAAAGGTAAAGTTGACAAGGGCAAACAAGTTGTGACCTATCAGCCTGCGCCCAAGAAGTACCCTCAGAAGAGCAAGGCCAATCCAATCAAGAAGAATCAGGGTTACCACCACTGCCACGAGATGGGACACTGGAAGAGGAACTGTCCTCTCTATCTCGAGGAGTTGCGAGTGAAAAAAATGAAGGGTGAGACTGGGAAAGCCAGTACTTCAGGTAACCTTTTCATGATTGAATTATATTCATTAACTCATAAATTAAATTCCTGGGTATACGATACTGGATGTGGTATTCATATTTGCAATACACTACAGGGGTTTAGAGTTGAGACGAGACTGGCCTATGGGGAGCAATTTCTGCAAGTGGGCAATGGAGCACAAGCAGTTGTTGAAGCCATAGGAATATTTAAATTAGTTTTGCCTTCGGGCTTAGTACTGTAATTGAATAATTGTCATTATGCACCTGCAATTGTTAGGGGTGTGGTCTCTTTTTCATGTTTATTTAATATTGGATTTCAACATACTGTTTCTAGCAATGGAATTTTTGTTTCGTTAAATAATGTTTTTTATTTTAATGCTATTGCTGTGAATGGTGTTTTTGAGATTGATATGAATGAATGTAATGATTATAATTCGATGTATAGCATCAATAATAAAAGAGTCAAGAATTTCTTGGATTCGTCTTATCTTTGTCATTGTCGGCTTGCTCACATAGGCAAGACTCGCATGCAAAAGCTGCAACGTGATGGGCTTTTGCAAGATATCAATGATGAATCATTTGATAAGTGCGAATCTTGTATATCTGGGAAGATGACAAAGAAACCTTTTAATAATCGTATTGAAAAGGCTGATGATCTACTTGGTTTAATACACACTAATGTGTGTGGACCACTTAGACACGTGTCAAAGAGGGGTGCTAGCTACTTCTTAAACTTCACGGATGATTTCAGCCGTTATGGATATGTTTATTTACTTAAACATAAACATGTGGTGTTTGAAACATTTAAGGTTTTTAAAGCTGAATTAGAATTGCAACTTGGAAAGAAGATTAAAGCTCTTCGATCCGACAGAGGTGGTGAATACCTAAGTCAGGAGTTTAAAGATTATATAAGTGAGAATGTAATTGTCCAACATCTCACATCTCCATATACTCCACAGCAAAATGGTGTATCTGAGAGAAGAAATCGTACATTATTGGATATGGTACGGTCCATGTTTAATCTTACTACTCTACCGTTATCCTTTTGGAATTATGCCTTGGAATCTGCGATTCGCATATTAAATATGGTTCTGACCAAGAAGGTTGATAAGACACCCTATGAGTTATGGTTTGGGAAAACGCCTAACTTGTCTTATTTTAAGGTCTGGGGTTGTGAGGCGTTTGTTAAACATGACTCAGCAGATAAACTCCAACAGAGATCTGTAAAGTGTATCTTTGTAGGATACCCAAAGGAAACAATGGGTTACTACTTTTACTACCCACCTGAGAACAAAGTAATTGTTGCTAGGTATGGATATTTTCTTGAAAAGGATCTCATATCTCAAGAATTCAGTGGGAGGATCTATGATCTAGAAGATGATCAAGAAGATACATTACCTTCTGAAAACACTAGCGAACTTCTTGTGGAACCGGAAAGTCTAGGTTCTCCACCTGAAGTAATTCCCATTCGCAGATCTGTAAGGACTGTGAAAGCACCTGAACGTCTATGTCTTAACGTAGAGGTTGAGGAAACTATATTAGGGGACCTTGGTGAGCTTGCTAATTATAGAGCTGCCATGAATGATTTGAAAAGGATAAATGGCAGATTGCTATGAATGGGGAAATGCAATCCATGAAAGCTAATGAAGTCTGGATTAAAGTAGACCTTCCTCCCAATGCCAAGGTAGTTGGGAGTAAGTGGTTCTTCAAGAAGAAAACTGACATGGATGGCAATGTACACACCTATAAGGCCCGTTTGGTAGCTAAAGGCTTTACCCAAGCTTATGGTGTTGACTACGAGGAGACCTTTTCTCCTGTAGCTGACATTAAGGCTATTAGGATTCTCATAGCCATAGCTGCATACTATGATTATGAGATTTGGCAAATAGATGTCAAAACCGCCTTCTTAAATGGTCGCCTAGATGAAGATATCTATATGGCGCAGCCTGAGGGGTTTGTGAATCCAGAATTTCCAAATCGTGTATGCAAACTTCAAATATCTATTTATGGGTTGAAGCAAGCATCACGACAATGGAATAAGAGATTTGATGAAGAAATCAGAAGGTTTGGATTTACTCAGAATCTTGATGAGCCATGTGTATATCACAAAGCTAGTGGGAGTGATGTGATTTTTCTAGTCCTATATGTGGATGACATATTGATCA
Organism: Artemisia tridentata subsp. tridentata; assembly: GCA_021014915.2. Taxonomy (NCBI): domain Eukaryota; kingdom Viridiplantae; phylum Streptophyta; class Magnoliopsida; order Asterales; family Asteraceae; genus Artemisia; species Artemisia tridentata. The sequence continues at coordinate 417,298,450 of CP139504.1, forward strand.
TGGGTAAAAATATTCCAAGATTGAATGAGGTGAAAGCCTATATGGGGAAATATTTTTCCATGAAGGATCTAGGAGAAGCATTATACATTCTGGGAATCAAGATCTATAGATATAGATCAAGGCGGTTGATTGGTTTAAGCCAAAGTACTTACATTGATAAAATATTGAAGAGATTCAGTATGCAAAATTCCAAGAAGGGATATTTGCCAATGCAAGTAGAACATGGCTTAAGTAGCAAAGCTTGTGCTTCAACACCTGAAGAGGTGGCACGCATGATTAGAGTCCCTTATGCTTAGACTGTGGGATCTATAATGTAAGCGGTGAGATCTACAAGGCCCGATGTGGCGTTTGCTCAGAACATTACCAGTCGTTATCAGCAGAATCTAGGTGAGCTCCACTAGACTGTTGTTAAACATATTCTCAAGTATTTGAGAGCTACGAAGGGTATGTTTTTAGTATATGGGGGAAATCCAGATGCAGAACTGTGTGTTACAGGTTACTGCGATGCTTCCTGGAAGTGTGATAAAGATGATACGAAGTCTCAGACGGATTATGTCTTTGTCATCAATGGAGGTGCTGTGGATTGGAAGAGCAAGAAGCAGAGTACTATAGCGATGTCTGCAACAGAAAGCGAGTATATTGCTGCTTCAGAAGCTGCAATGGAAGCCGTCTAGATTAGGAAATTCGTTTCAGGGCTTGGCGTTATGCCCTCAATCGAAAGACCTATAAAGATGTATTGTGACAATTCAGCCGCAATTACATTTGCCAATGAGCCTGGAATCATGAAGGGCGCCAGACATTTCCCGATTCGATATCACTATGTTAGAGAAAAAGTGGAGATAGGCGAGATCGAGTTACTTAAAGTTCACACAGATTACAATCTAGCTGATCCTTTTACGAAGGCTTTACCTGGTGGAAAGCTTAATCAACATGCTGAAGGCATAGGACTTCGTTTAGCTAGTAGTTTCATGCCCATCTGTGATTAGTGTTTGGATAATGGGATGTTTTTGAACAGTTATTATTTTAATGAAATAAAATAATCGTTATGTTTGATTGTCATTTTCTTAATAATATATCCTATATTTGCATGTTTATATCCTTGAATATATTTATATATTCTAAATTGTCCGTTGTCGATTAATGATATGGATTATCATTAAACTAAGACAAATCTGAGTATTGGTAGAATATACTTATATTTCGCATGTTTATATCCTTGAATATATTAATATATTCTATAGTTATGGAAAATATTATATGGCACAAATAGAGAGGGAATAGACTTCAAGGGCTTGACTTGTCATATGCTAAAGTGTTAAGCATTGTAGTGTGGCCAAAATAGAAGGAAAGAGACTTGAAGGGCCATTCTTTCCATTAGCCCAAACTTGTGACTAGCTATTATTATATCCAGGGAGTTCTAGACTTTTCTCTATTATTCAAGAGTGTGTGAGGGTGTCAGTTTTAGAGAAAGAAGGGAAGAAGAATGGAGCTTGATGATGAATCCATGAAGAGTTTAAGATCCCAAAGCAAAGGTTAAGGTTTAGCAAGAATCTTCCCAAGTAAGTAATCTATTGTCTTGATTAATGAAGTTATGGATTTTAAGGAAAGTGGGATATCATCATATGATCTAGGTGTGATCATATGATGATTTGGTAAGAAAGATGAGTATGTTTAATGGGTTATGTTAACCCTTGTTTATGTTATTGATTATTATGTTATTAGGTTTTGATAAATTGTAAAGGATGATGATGATGGAAGATAGTGGTGATGATGATGTCTTTGATGTTATTTAGCTTGGATTAAGGTAAGTAATGATGATGACATGTGTTATATGGATTTCTAACATATATGTGTTATGTATGTTTTATGTCAAGCAATATGGACTTGAGATATGCTTAAGTGATGTGATGATTATGGCCTATGTGATGAATTGATGTTATTGTATAAGTTGATGTTATGTGTTGGATGAGTTGTGGAGTAATAAGCCCATAAAGTAAGTGTTTAGTGTATATGATGCTTATGTGTTGATTGAAGTATAATGGTATTGTTATGATCGTTTTACTTACTAAGCGAAAGCTTATGGTTTAGTTGTCTAACCATTTTGTAGGTTGGCATGCTATCATGGAAGGCTTGGATTAAGGATAGAGGTTTTGTTATGTGATATTAGAAGATTGGTAAGAAATTAGAGCTTAGGTAGATACCGAGCTCAAGTGCAAAGTTTGTACCCCTGTGAGTCAAGTAATGTTTTGTAATGAGTAGACAAGCGTCAAATTATGTGCCAAGAGTTGTATAATGAATTGGTAGTCATTTTGTATGTTAAAGTGTGTTGAAGTGGTTATAGTCAAAGTATAAAGGGGCGTTTGGATTGAGTATGAATGTACCCATTTTGGGTTGTAAGTGGTTCAAGTGTCAACGGAACATGTTTAGTATGTTTAAGTATTGATTTTGGTCAAGTTCGGTGTAATACGGAAGTCGTATGGGATGTATATAGTGAAAACGGGCTAGAAACGGAAAGTATTTTGAAGTTGCAGACCCCAACCGCCAGTTGGAACTCCAACCGCGGCGGTTGGGACTTTCTGTGAAACCCAACCGCTGGTTCGAACCCCAACCGCGGCGGATGGGACTTTCTGTGAAGCCCAACCGCCGGTTGGGCATTCCAACCGCCGGTTGGGAGGTATTTTCAATTTTTGGCGATTTTCAAAAAATCATATCTTTTAAACTGTAATTCGTTACGAGTCGCGCCACCCGTCGTTTTGAAGGTAATTGAGTCTAGTTTCATTTAAAAATAGTCTCAAGGCCTGAATGTTTATAGATTATTGTAAAAGGTCAAAAGAGTAATAGAATGTCCATGAAAGTCAAGCGTTTCCGCGTATAAAGTTTTAGTTTTTGGTCTAAGCGGGCACGGGGTGTAACAACTTGGTATTAGAACCTCGGTTTAAGTGAATTAGGTTTTCTTTAGGATTGCCTAGACTTAAACCACTCGTAGAAGCGTTGGACGTAAGTGTTAGTAATGCGGAAAGTAATCGTTAAGTATGGGATGGATTATGTTTTATGTTAGATGAGTTTGATGATGAGTATGAGGTATAAGTTCGTGGGGGACTTGAAATGCTTAAATGATTAGTTGGCCGAGCACCTCGGTTGGTGCCGGTGATTGTATTGCGATTATGTGAATGTATGATAGGGTTATGGTGATGGAATGCGAGAAGGAATGCTAAGTGGTATTAGAGATGGGCTTGTAAGTGAATTAAAAGTTGTATGATGCCTTAGTTATAAGGTAGGCTATTGCTTGCGGTTAATTAGAATGTTGATGCTTAGACATATATTGATTGTGCAATGTGATGTATGAACCATAGACTATGTGAGTTGATTATGTTTATGAATGTTAGAACACTTTTTGGACAAGTGTTAAATGTTAAGTGTTATCGTTTATGCGATGTTAAGTCTATGGTAGTTGGTTATATGTCTAAGTAGAATGAGATTGTGCTTGATAGCATGAATACATAGAAGTGTATGAGTTGAGATAGATACATTGGAATGCATATTATGTGAGACTTGATCGTTATGTGCGAATAATGTTTATTGTATGATTGATAACAGAAGTTGCTTAGAAAGCACATATTAACTCTAATGTAATGTATAAACGTCACATTATATGTGATGATCTAGTGACGGAAGAAAGTTGAAAGAACACATTGACATGTGAAATAAGTTAAGAAGCATGATAAGTGTTTGATAAGCCTAGATGTTTATAGGGCTTGAAATTAAGTATGTGACGATTAATGATGCGTGTATCGTTTAATAATTTGGAATGAATGATTAGATATGATAATGAATAAATGCTTGAAGCATGATTTCTTACATGTTTAAGTAGTATGAGGAAAAGTTAAAGTGCATGGTTAAGATGAGGTGAGATCATGTTACATGTATAAAACATGATAAGTTTAAAGTGTTAGTTGTTACACCCATATCCCGATAAGGTACTATATATGTATATAATATGTGTTATGAGTTAGCTAAATAAATAAATGTATGGTCAAGTTAGAAAGAATGAAACTTGAAGGACTAAGATGGCCAAAAGAGTAAACTTATCTAATTAAATGATTTGGCCTAGATAAATTTAGATGCATCCAGGTTTTTCCTTCTTGGTCTCAATTGGTGAAAGTCGGCTTATAAGAGAAAAAGAGGAGGGAAGAGCAAGTTTGCAATTAAGCTCAAATTTACCATTTTGAAGTGATCAAATAAGCCTTGAGAACCCTTAATTGTAGTCCTTTTATCAAGTAAGTGTTTTTCCCCAAATTATGAAATTAGGGTTCATGATGAGATAATCTAGCATAATGGTTAAAGGTTGATAATTTATGATTTGTTAGTTAATTAGCCCTAATTTGAGATGATTGTGATATAGGAAGCAAGTAGGGAGTTGGAAGCCATTGCTAGTGAAGTGGTAATTGTGAATCAAGGTAAGTATATGGTGATAACATGTGTTGTTAGTTTTATCATATGTTATGTATGATAATGATTTATGTTTGTTAGCTTTATCATGTTTGATTACATGGTAATGGTGAAGGATAGGGTATAGGGTGCGTTAGCTAGTTATGGATCCATCACAAGGCTTAGCTTACTTAGTCGTTGGGCTAACTATGGGATGAGGTTCAACCCTAGGGGTTGATCGCGTTTAGGCCGACTATGTTGGCGTGAGGTATGTGCCCCTATATCGCTAGCTTAACTAGTGCTAGACTAGTTATGGTTACGGTATGATTTATGTATATGTTGCTAGCTTGTTATACCATGTACTTACTAAGCGTTCGCTTACATGTTAGTTGTGATGTTGTTTTATAGGTATCGGCGAAGCTAGTAAAGGTAAGGAGAAGGAGTAGGTCGGTTTATCTTTAGAAGTGTAGCATTGGTCTTGGTAAGTAGAAGGTTTCGTCTTTTGGATCAAGCTTTTGAAGGTTAGAAGCCCCCAAGTGCCACCCTCTTTTTGGTATAAATCTTGTGTCTAATATGGGTCTTTTTGGCATCCTTATGTTCTAGATATTAGTTTTTTTTTAGTCATGTAGTTAGTTGGGTCAAGGATATGATGTTATGTGTTGAAGTGTTATAATGCTCGTTAAGGGGTGTTTGGTATTAGTATGTATCCACCCATTTTGAAAAGTAAACGGGTCTTGTAAATATGGAACAAGTTTGATATGATAAGTTAATGTTTTGGTTTAAGTTTGATGTATTGCGGATGTGGTATGAGTTGAATGTCGCGAAAACGGAACAAAACCAAAAATATTTTGAAGTCTGCAGACCTCCAGCCAGCAGTTGGGATCCCAGCCGCAGCGGTTGAGATCTTCTGTGAAGGTCCAGTCGGCGGTTGGAATCCCAACCGCAGCGGCTGAAACCTTCTGTGAAGGACCAGCCAACCCAGCCGGCGGTTGGGACTCCAACCGTGGCGGCTGCAACCTCTCTGAGGTGGCCAACCGGCGGTTGGGATTATTTTTCAGTTTTTGGAAATTTTTGTAAAATCATATCGTTTAAACCGTAGGTCGTTACGGGTCGTACCACCCATCGTTTTGAAGGTAATTGAGTCTAGTTTCATTTAAAATTTGTCTCAAGTCCTAAATGTGTTTAGATTTTTTTCATTGCTCAAAAGAATAGCAGAAGGGACGTTAAGTTGAGTCGTTTCCGCTCAAAAGTTTTAAATTTTTGGTCTAGTCGGGCATGGGGTGTAACAACTTAGTATCAGAGCTTCGGTCTAAGAGATTTAGGATTTCACTTTAGGATTTCCTAGACTTAGGCCTTGCGTAGATGCGTTTAGGACTAGTGTTTGTTATTTGTGTATCGTTTGGATGATTTTGAGGACACATATGTTAAATATTTCTATGACTACGCTTGGCCACCGTAGTGATAAAAATATGGTACATATGTGAATTTGAAATCATTTAGACCATACACGAGTGACGAACTAGGGTGTTAGTGTAAGGTTATATATATATATATATATATATATATATATATATATATATATATATATATATATATATATATATATATATATATGTATGTATGTATGTCATTCACGCATCAATATGTGCATGATTATGCTTGATAGTGTGAATTGCTAAATTTCAATATAGTAGAAAAGATGGTGGCGATTCGAAACAAGGAGGTGTTAAGGACGACCTCCTCCCGCCATGATGATGATACACATGATGATGGGGATTCTAATAGTGACTCGTCGTTGTCACTGCCGGGAAATCTTAATCCTAAAAGTTTTACCAGAGCAGAATTGAAAGAATTGGATACTCTAGTGGCGGATAGAGTAGGAAGGGCCATTAAGAAGGCTATGCCCTTTTATGTAAATAAGACAACCGAGAACTTGCAAAAGATATTTCAATAGGAGATTAAGAAGCTTAAGAAGAGTGGGGAGTTAGTGAATGATTCGAATGCTAGACCCGGAATAGGGAAGGAGAAATCTACTTATCGTGACTTCACCGCTTGTGCTCCACCCACATTTACGGGATTTCTTGACCCGTTAAAGATTTTTAGATGGATTACCGATATAGAAGGGGCTTTCCGCACTAGTCGTTGTGCGGGGGAGGATAAGGTGAACTTTGCTACCAACTATCTTCGTGAACGGGCTAAAATATGGTTGGAAGGTAAGGCGAATGAAAAAGGTAGTGCTTGGAGAGAGACGTGCATGTGGGATCAATTTAAGGAAGTGTTCATGAAAGAATATGCTCCTGCGGAGGAGATTGATAAAATAAGAGAAGCCTTTCATACCCTTGTGCAAACTGATGAATCGGTGAATGAGTTGTGGGGAAAGTTTTGTGATATGGTGCAATATTGCCCGGAGTATCTTGACAAGGAGAAGCTTAAAGTTGATAAATTTCAAAGGATGCTCAAAGATGAAATTCGTACTATAGTATCACCTTTCAAGTGCACCACCATGGAGGATCTTCTAAGCAGAGCACGTACTCGAGAAGCAGATTTGGATAGGATGAAGAGTAAGGAGAAGAAGGAACTAAAAAGGAAGCAAGATCAACCAACAACAGTTGGTATACGGGGAAAATTTGATTACACAAGGAAGGACAACACGGGGAAGTTACCACCTCGGTGTAATAGGTGCGGTAAGAATCATATGGGAGAATGTTGATGCGTGGTTTTGCAACCTTACAACAGGTTTTACCTCTTGAGGGATCTCAAGAGGCTTACAACCCCACCAGGCAGTGTACCTGACCGATGTAGTATAGTGTAGTGGTAAGTATGGGGGATTGATCGTTCTCCACAGGGAATAGTGTTCGTTAGGTATGAAAGACTACTCTAATAGGTCTAAGGGTTGAGGAAGATTCTTTTTTTATGTTTTTATATTTTTATGAAAGCAAGTAAAATCTCGGGTTTGAAAGAGTGGGCGGAATTAGTTGCTAGTCAACTAACCCAAATTACTACGAATGCAAATAAAATAAATAACTGAAAATAAAAAGTTGGTGAAAACTTATGTGTAGAGAAATGTGTTTACTTAGATTTCCTTACTCCCTAACTATCTTTTACCGGTTGATTAGTGTGTATTAGTCGCGTGGATGACGGGTGTATTCCTTAATACCAATCGTGGGGTGGCGTACGTACTTCCCCAACTCTACAAGCTCCTACTTCACTCCTATGTCGAGCCGGCTAGGAAGCTCCTAACATGGGATCACTAGAATTCGCTTGTGCATTAAATACAACCATAAAAACCTTTAGTACGCATTTGGTTCATGTTTCTTAAGACGTTCAAGCAAGTTACCGAATAGGAAGTTAGCCAGTTTTCTTAAGCCTAACATAGATAAACAATCATCCAATACAACTAATAACACACTAATAACCAATAATCAATAGCTAGGTTTCATTAGATCTAAGCAAACACAAGATAAATCTAGCCTAACATATTAATCAAAAGACAAGAACAAGATAGAATCAAACAACACATAGACATATTAAATGATTAATTGATAACTTATCTTCAATGTAACATGGAAGATCTCAAGGCAAAAAGCCTTGAAAAAGATGCTAAAATCGTCTTAGGGTTTTCTCCCAAAAATTCCACACTAAGTTCCACACTAATGACAAAGAATTGCAAAACTATATATAGATTTTTACATCTGACGGCGTCACGTTATGGAGTGTGACGCCGTCACCTCGCCGCTTTTAGGGTTCTCGGGTGACCTTCTTGACGCCGTCCCTCTTTAGCTCTCCAAAATCCGTTCTGGCTTATCAAGGCTTGACGCCGTCAGACCTTGAATGTGACGCCGTCCCTCTTTGAATTAAGCCGTGACGCCCTTGATCAGGTTAAAGCGTGACGCCGTCAGAATTCACATGCAATTTTCACTGGCTTATCATGAGTAAATTTCACATCCACCTTTTCTTGCCAAGCCATGACGCCGTCTGGAGTAAATCCTGACGCCGTCAAAGGTAACTTTCAGCCGATTTTTGAGACTTTGTCGTTTTCTTCACTTTTATGCTCCAAAAACGTCCAAAATGCCTCCTTTTCCAGATTTCTCCTCAAAAGTACCTAAAATGACAAAAGGAACGATTTAGGGCAATATTTGATCAAATAAATACGATTTAGGGCTTAAATGATCCCTTAAAAGCGGTACACTTTTCGCTTCATCAAATACCCTTACACTTGAGATTTGCTTGTCCTCAAGCAAATGCGCTTTTATTCTAATCAAAATACAAGTTAGGGGTCATTTAAGACTAACATAAAAGTAATTACAACAAATAATCGTTCCACTTTAATCATAATAAGCACGGAGATTATAAACTAGCACCTCACAAGTAGTGTTTAGATACTCACATCTCTCAAGTGTCATCAAAATAAATCTCATAAATGGAAACGGATAATATCTCTCACTACCTGTCATAGCAAATAGATTACCATAGGCTTGGGAAAGGATCGAAAACCTCCTCCACTAGGCGTAAGCACCTAAGATAAACTATCAAAGAGGGCTTTTAAATGGGTTATAACGTTAGGTGTAGGGAAAAGGAAAACACGGTTTTGTTGGATAAAGGATATTTTACTGGTGGCGAGTTAAAGATCTTGATCGATTACATGTACTATACAATGTTGCTAAGCCAAGACTCGACTCAATCTTAAGCTAATGAAAGAAAATAAAAAAAACATAAAATAAACATAAAATAAAACGGGATGGTAGTCCGTATGTTTTTTCTATTTTTCATTTTCTCATTTTTTTTTTGTATTTTTCTTGATTTTTTCGATTTTTTTTTTCTTTTTTTTTTTTTTTTTTTTTTTTTTTTTGCATACACTTTTGCCCTACCATCCAAAATAATACATCATAGGGGCGTTGCATTCCCCTTACACTTAAACTTTTACATAACTTTACAAATAACTATTCTAATGACTCGAATTAAGATAATTGAAAAACTTGGAGTACTTTTAAAATATTTAGCACATATGGGGGTAATGAATGATGTTCTTCCCCATTACACCATTACACTAGTACTTTACCCATGAGTCCCAATCGTCCCAAAACAATATGTACAAGGATATGACTCGACTTAGCAACCATGTAATCAACTAGATAATTAACTTGGGTTTAAACAAATGTTGTAACAATAATGCACTAAAAATGAGTGCATACAAGGTAGGCTAAGGCGATTTGGGTGTACATTTTAGTGGGGTGTAACAAATTCTTCCTTTAAGTAAAATGCTTAAAGGTCGAAACGAAAAGATAGGCTCTGAGGGGTGTACTAGGGGTATCGTGTACTAAAAATGAGTACAACGCAAAGGGTGTGGGAGAATTACTTGACTAATGTAGCCAATGTAATTATAACAAAAACACAGGTGTAAAACAATGGGTTAATCCTAATGCCTCTTATCATGTAGTAAATCTAACTACACGAATGTAGTCTCACTTGTGGCCTCGGAATGGTCCTAACGCAAGTTCTAGAATCTAAGTGCTACCGGTACACACATCATAGCATAAATGCTTTTCCTACCAATTCTAGGGGCGAACCTCACATATTTGGGGGTGGAAAATTTTTTAGTGGTACGGTTTTTGTGCTAGTCATATAACTCCTATCCGTGTGACGCTTATTAGAACTAAAGTTTCACTCCTAAATGTTGTAAAAAAATTTAAATTTGGCACTAAAATTACCCTAACAGGTATTTCTCTTAGTTTTATTACACATCTACTATCAAACAAACAAAAATCAAGCGTAATTGTATTCTCTAAAATCGTATTTTTACCCCCCCCCCCCCTTACACTTAAGATGAACATTGTCCCCAATGTTCAAATAACAAATGTAAAAGCATAAAGTAAAAGAATGAAATCAAATACTCCCCTGATTCGCTCGGTGGATAATGAAGTAACACGGTTAAATCTTCTTCCAAGGTAATGTTGAAGCTCCATGACTAATGCATCGCCATAAGCTTGATCCAAAACATTTCCTTGTCCAAAATAACCTGTTAAACCTGAGAAAACAAACACGAAAACCTGCATAACATCGGCGGGATAAATCTATATATATAAGGATATAATGCTTGTGGAATGATAATTTTGCAGATTCCTGGAGATTATAAGTTAGAGATTTTAATAAAAACTTTTTATGAAAACAAAACTTTCAAAAATTTCTGGAAATTAAATCTGACGCCGTTAGGTTATAAACCCTGACGCCGTCAGAAATGACCTGACAAAAATTCTCATTTTAAGTTTCCGGAAAATTTCTGGAAAAACCTTTACCTTACTTCCTGGAATTCCTGCAAAACATCATTATGACTCGATACAAGCATTTGACTCAAACAAATACGAATATGTATGTTAATTTATTATTATTACGATTCATGTTCATTTGTGTTCTAATAAACCAATTTAGATTTCCCTTACACTTAACTTTTGCAAAATACCTTTATATGTAGTTAAGACGAAGTTAAAAACAAAATAAAGCATTTTCACAAATTAGTTTTGAACATGAATCAATAAGAATAAAAATTAAACACACATACGGAAACAAATAAAATCAAACAAACAAATAAATAAACACAAAAAGCAAATAAATAAACAATCAAATGAGGCTAGCATGCGATAAATAAAATCAATGTAACAAATGTTTTAAGGCAAACAGATGCCTTCCCTAAATTATTACAGACCATATTGTTTCAACACATACAACCAAATATCAAATTGTTCAAACATCAAAACATCAAATCACATCATCACTGGGGTGGGGGACCTTGGCGATAGTCGTAGCCTGGAGGGAGGTGCCCGTAGTACCCATATGGTGGGTAATCCTGCTCACGACCCGGGAAAGGGTCAATCTGCAGATGTGGGTCCAACTGATCACGTGTAGATAGGTGCTGCATCTGACGAACCGTGTGATCATACATCCAGTCGAACCTCTCGTCCACCCTGGTCCTCCAAGTATCAACCTGGCCCATCCAGGTCCCCTGGTGAGCCTGCCAATCCCCCCTGCTCATGTGCCGGTAGTAATCAGCTGTACCGGCCTCATAACCCTCATGCTGCTGCTGCTGGGGCTCCTCCTCCTCCTCATCATCCTCATCATCATCATCCTCAGCTCCGGCTGGATGATACCACATAAAGGACCCATCATGAATCTCCATAATCACCTCCATCTGCTTCAGGGACCTCTCCTTCACCGTCCTGCATGCATCACCACTCAAATACCTCATGACCTCGGGCCTGAGGACTCCATAAGATTGGGCCAGCCGGGTGATAAACATCCCACCATAAATCCTGTCTCCTTCCCTCTCCCCAACTCCACCATGCATAAAGCTAGCAACCCAAAACGGGATGTTGCAGTAAACATCATTAGAGTAAATGGTGTACAGGTAGAAGAGATCAGAAGCAGTGACACGGTGGTAAGAGCTGTGACGCCCTGTCAAACTGTAGGTGAGGCATCGATGAGTCAACCGAACCCTAGGATCCCTGATTTGGGATGCCACAGTGGTCGAGGTGTACACCCCATCCCCAATAGTTTGCCAGAACATGGAACACCTAAAATCATTCTTCATCGACTCCCCACGCAGCAACCTATGCATGAACCCTGCTTGAATGGTATCATGTTGATCATACAACCCAAGTCTCCACCCAAACTCAGTAACCGAACACGTCCTTAGCTCACCCCCCAGCCTGAAATAGATCGTGGTACTGCCCACATCGGTCCTTGCCTCAGCCATGTCAAAATGAAAGGTGGCAAAGAATTCACGTACCAATTCCTCATATACTGGCTCCTGAATTTTAAACAGTCTTTCCCACTGAGGGCCGGTAAACCCATCCGTCTGAAAACTTTGGAGAAAGGTCTGCTCAAGACCTTCTCTCCTCAGAAAGCCCCAATCAACCACGGCCCCATTTTCAACCTTGTGTAGTAGCAATTGTGCGTATTTGCTTGTAGCAGCATCGTTGTCAAAGACACCCCAACTGAGGACCGTATCCCCAAAGTTCTCTTGTTGAGATCGGGAAGAACCTCCTCGGCTAGGTCTTTGACGCTTACTCATTATCTGGAACAAAGCAGGGAGGAACAAAAGTGTTAATATGTGAATTAAAGATTTGGTGGAGCATCAGACAGGTCTGACGCCGTCACCCTTTGCTAGGTGACGCCGTCAGATTCGACCAAGTTCAAATCCATAATTACGAGGGAAAAATCAATATTCAAACTTCAGGCTCAATAACCACACACCACTTTTTACAGAAAAATGGGTGATTGGATCATAGGTTATGGTTCAAATTCGTGGCCACCCGATTAGTGAATTGACCCATTTGATTGCCAATAATCACATGCTTTTAATCATTGCTAAAATAACACTAATTAAAGGACATTATGAGTTCTAAGCATGAATCAACCCTAGGGTATCATGAGTAGAGGGCTTTCGAAATTGACAAATCCTATGAGTAATTGAAACGAAAAGAATGAATAAAAATTACTTACCACGTGGAGATTGATGATGAAAGTCGGTGAATTTGATCCTGGAAATTCGAAGGTGGGGTTGGAGTGGACATGGTTTGTGGGGTTTGTGATGAAAGTGATGGAATTAAAGTTATTATTGCTGTGCAGACGGGGTGACGGCGTCACGTTCAAATTCTGACGCCGTCAGATTAGCGTATTTTACTACTTTGTGCCAGTTTACAAATGAGCCCCTCGTACTTTAAAGGAGCAGCTAGTCAGGGTCAATAATCCTGATAGCTAGTCTTGTTAACAAGTTCCTCCTGGGTCAAATATTTTGTTACTGTCACGGGATGTGGTAAAATGTTGAAAAGGGCCGGTTGACGTCACATTCAGGTTCCGATCTCCGTCACGGTAGGTATTCAGGGAGTGTGAGGAGCTTTTACAGGGGGTTTTCGAAATGAGGATGTGCTTTAATTGAGTTCTTCTCACACCTGGCTTAAAGCCAAAAGATCGTTTCCTAGCCTCATGAAGGTTAGGGAGCGCGAAAACCATGCTTCCCACGAAAATGCTACGATCTTGAGAATTCTTTTTCTCGCGAGAGGATCCAAATAGATAAGAGGGTTTTAAAAGTGAAGGCTCGGGGAGGGGGGTTTCATCATCCCATTCGTTGTATGGTTCATTAGGGACCGGGAGTTCAAAGATCTTCTCGATCTTTTTGTGTGAGGCTTCTTCCCTAATTTTCTCCTTTATTCTCACAATAAACTTTTCTGCTAGTTCCATGAACATATCTTGGGTGTTTTTCAAGTGAGTTTCTAATTCCTTGATACGTCTCTCTTGGTTGTTCACGAAAGTTAGCATTATCCCTTCATATTCATCTTGTCGTGAGAATTGATGAAACGTATGTTTACCAATTGTGTTCACGCACTCATCGGGATTTTCATCAGCCGTAGGTGTCTCAGCTTTCATTAAGCTCTCAACCTGCCTTTTTATGTTTTCGAACAGCTGTTCTTGGGTTGCACTCATGCAATTTAAAATCCCTTCTTCCGAGAACGTTGAGTCATTCCATTCTTCTTCTTCGTACTGTGCTAAGTCCTCAATGACTTCCCAGCACTTATCGACACTGAGCCTGCTCAATCTCCCATTGGCGGCGTAATCTATGGCTCTTCTAGTTTGATGATTGACACCATCATAGAAGATTTGGATTTGTAGCCAAGGATCCATGCCATGGTGAGGGACTTTTCGGAGTAAGTCCTTGAATCGAGTCCATGCCTCGTAGAGGGTTTCGCCTTGACGTTGTTGGAACATCAAGATATCATTCCTTAGCTTGGTGGTTCTTCCCGGTGGGAAAAACTGAGCAAGGAAATGAGTGGTGAGATCATCCCAAGAGGTGATGGATCCTGCGGGTTGACGCTCTAGCCACTGACTAGCTTGGTCCCGCAGAGAGAATTGGAAGAGACGCAATCGGGTCGTCTCTCGAGTGGCAACATCAAGGTCTATAGAATCAACGATTTTGAGAAAGTCCTTGAGATGTTGATTAGGATCTTCGGAACGAAGTCCATGGAATGCGCATCCGCTTTGCACCACAACCGGATGGTGTCGGATCGCAAGGGTGTGACATTGGCTCCTTGAGTGAGCTCAATGGTGTTTCGATAGCCATGGTGGCTAGGACCGGAGTACTCTCCTAAAGTACGGGCTCTAGGAGGTGGTGGTTGTTGTTGTGGTGGTGGGTTGTTGGGATTAAGGATATTACCATCTTCCATGATGTCGAATGGTAATGGTTACGAACAAAGAAACGAAGAAAATAGATAGACTAAAGAAAACAAAAAAAATAAAATAAAAATCTCACTAGAAAGGAATCTAGTGAGTAGACCTATAAAATAAAAATTCAACCTAAACAATAACTATTCCCCGGCAGCGGCGCCAAAAACTTGATGCGTGGTTTTGCAACCTTACAACAGGTTTTACCTCTTGAGGGATCTCAAGAGGCTTACAACCCCACAAGGCAGTGTACCTGACCGATGTAGTATAGTGTAGTGGTAAGTACGGGGGATTGATCGTTCTCCACAGGGAATAGTGTTCGTTAGGTATGAAAGACTACTCTAATAGGTCTAAGGGTTGAGGAAGATTCTTTTTTTATGTTTTTATATTTTTATGAAAACAAGTAAAATCTCGGGTTTGAAAGAGTGGGCGGAATTAGTTGCTAGTCAACTAACCCAAATTACTACGAATGCAAATAAAATAAATAACTGAAAATAAAAAGTTGGTGAAAACTTATGTGTAGAGAAATGTGTTTACTTAGATTTCCTTACTCCCTAACTATCTTTTACCGGTTGATTAGTGTGTATTAGTCGCGTGGATGACGGGTGTATTCCTTAATACCAATCGTGGGGTGGCGTACGTACTTCCCCAACTCTACAAGCTCCTACTTCACTCCTATGTCGAGCCGGCTAGGAAGCTCCTAACATGGGATCACTAGAATTCGCTTGTGCATTAAATACAACCATAAAAACCTTTAGTACGCATTTGGTTCATGTTTCTTAAGACGTTCAAGCAAGTTACCGAATAGGAAGTTAGCCAGTTTTCTTAAGCCTAACATAGATAAACAATCATCCAATACAACTAATAACACACTAATAACCAATAATCAATAGCTAGGTTTCATTAGATCTAAGCAAACACAAGATAAATCTAGCCTAACATATTAATCAAAAGACAAGAACAAGATAGAATCAAACAACACATAGACATATTGAATGATTAATTGATAACTTATCTTCAATGTAACATGGAAGATCTCAAGGCAAAAAGCCTTGAAAAAGATGCTAAAATCGTCTTAGGGTTTTCTCCCAAAAATTCCACACTAAGTTCCACACTAATGACAAAGAATTGCAAAACTATATATAGATTTTTACATCTGACGGCGTCACGTTATGGAGTGTGACGCCGTCACCTCGCCGCTTTTAGGGTTCTCGGGTGACCTTCTTGACGCCGTCCCTCTTTAGCTCTCCAAAATCCGTTCTGGCTTATCAAGGCTTGACGCCGTCAGACCTTGAACGTGACGCCATCCCTCTTTGAATTAAGCCGTGACGCCCTTGATCAGGTTAAAGCGTGACACCATCAGAATTCACATGCAATTTTCACTGCTTATCATGAGTAAATTTCACATCCACCTTTTCTTGCCAAGCCATGACGCCGTCTGGAGTAAATCCTGACGCCGTCAAAGGTAACTTTCAGCCAATTTTTGAGACTTTGCCGTTTTCTTCACTTTTATGCTCCAAAAACGTCCAAAATGCCTCCTTTTCCAGATTTCTCCTCAAAAGTACCTAAAATGAAAAAAGGAACGATTTAGGGCAATATTTGATCAAATAAATACGATTTAGGGCTTAAATGACCCCTTAAAAGCGGTACACTTTTCGCTTCATCAAATGTAGATCGGGGATGAAGGGATGTTATAAATGTGGAGATCCAAGCCACATTAGTAATAATTGCACCAAGCCTTTGGTGATATGTTATGGGTGCAATGAAGAAGGACACAAGCTGAGTGAAGGTCCTAAGGCCAATCCTGAGCAAGCGAAGCCGTCTAATTTGATCAAAGGAGAAAAGGTTGAGGTTCCGAAACCTAGAGCTCGTGTTTATCAGATGAGTGCCAATGAAGCAAAGTCGGGTTCCGATGTTGTCATAGGTATAATTCTTGTTAATTCCAAACCCGCTTATGTTTTGTATGATTCGGGCGCAAGTGTGTCCTTTGTATCTGATAGTTTTAGTAAGGAATTGTCCACTCCATTTGATAAGCTTCTGACACTCGTAGAAGTTGAAATTGCCGATAGTAAAGTTGTTGTGGTGTCTAATGTGTATCGTAACGTAGAGATAGAGATCGATGAGAGTATTTTTAGGATTGACCTAATTCCTATAATGATCGGAGAGTTTGACATTATTATTGGCATGGATTGGCATGATAAACACAATGCCGCCATTCTATGTAGACAAAAGATCATCCGAGTTGTAAATCCTAGCGGGCGTGAAATGATGTTTTATGGTGATAAAAGGGAGAGTGAGTTAAAATTATGTTCCGTAAGGAAGGCTAGGAGATATTTATCACGTGGTTGCCTTGCCTTTATGGCGCACGTGGTAGATACGAGTCTTAGGGAGAAAAGTATCGACGACGTTCCGATCGTTAATGAATTTCGTGATGTATTCCCGGAAGATTTGCCGGGTATTCCACTCGACAAACAAGTCGAGTTCCGTATTGATCTTGTTCCGGGTGTTACTCATATTGCCAAAACTCCTTATCGCCTTGCTCCGTCTGAGATGAAGGAGTTAATGAGCCAACTCCAAGAGTTACTCGACAAGGGTTTTATTCGCCCTAGTAGCTCGCCATGGGGAGCTCCGATTCTATTCGTTAAAAAGAAAGATGGTAGTATGCGGATGTGCATTGATTACCGTGAGTTGAATAAAGTCACGGTGAAAAGTGTGTACCCGTTACCAAGAATTGATGACCTATTTGATCAGCTCCAGGGTGCAAGGTGGTTTTTAAAGATCGATCTCCGTTTGGGCTATCATCAGTTGAAGGTTCGAGAAGAAGACATTCCTAAGACGGCTTTTAGGACCCGTTATGGACATTATGAGTTTACGGTTATGCCCTTTGGTCTCACGAACGCTCCAGCAGTTTTCATGGATCTCATGAACCGTGTATGTAGACCGATGTTGGATAAATTCGTTATAGTGTTCATCGATGATATCCTTATCTATTCTAAGAGCAAGGAGGAACATGAAGAGCACCTTCGGGAAATTCTTAGGACGTTGAGAAAAGAAAGATTGTATGCCAAATTCTCGAAATGTGAATTTTGGTTGCAAGAAGTTCAGTTCCTCGGTTACGTTATTAATCCCGATGGTATTAAAGTTGACCTGTCAAAGGTCGAATCCGTGATGAATTGGCAAGTACCGAAGAACGTTGGCGAAATTCAAAGTTTCCTAGTACTCGCGGGATATTATCGACGGTTCATTCAAGACTTCTCCAAAATTTCATCTTCGTTAACTGAGCTCACCAAAAAGAATGTTCCTTTTGTGTGGAGTGAGAAACAAGAAGAAGCTTTCCGTACGTTACGAAAGAGGTTATGTGAAGCACCGATCCTAGTGTTACCGGAAGGAACCAAAGACATGGTAGTTTATAGTGATGCATCTTACTCCGGTCTTGGATGTGTTCTCATGCAAAGGGGTAAAGTGATTGCTTATGCTTCAAGGCAACTAAAGAAGCATGAGGAGAAATACCCGACTCATGATCTTGAATTTGCGGTTTTAGTCTTTGCCTTGAAGATTTGGAGGCATTATCTATATGGTGTGAAGTTCGTAATTTACACTGATCATAGGAGCCTTCAATACTTTCTTGAGAAGAAGGATCCGAATATGAGGCAACGAAGGTGGCTAGACTTGCTAAAAGATTATGATTGTGAAATCCGCTACCACCCCGGTACGGCGAATGTCATGGCGGATGCATTAAGTCGCAAGATCCGAAGCGACGTTACTCGGATTCACTCATTATGGATGATTGTCACATCTGATCTTTTTGACAGAATTAAGTTGGCCCAAGAGGAAGCGTTGAAAGAAGAGAACTGAGAAAAAGAACGTATCACCGCTCACATTCCTCATCTCGAAGAAGACAGCCGAGGGGTTAAGACACGGTATGGAAGAGTTTATATTCCTTTTCGAAGCGACATTAAAGAATTACGCTTGGAAGAAGCGCATAAATCAAAGTATTCTATTCATCCGGGAGCTACGAAAATGTACCTTGATTTAAAAAGAAACTATTGGTGGCCGGGTATGAAAAGGGATTGTGTGAAGTACGTGGAAAGATGTTTAACTTTCTTGAAGGTGAAGGCCGAACACCAAAATCCGTACGGAAAAGTTCAACCCTTAGATATTCCAGTTTGGAAGTAGGAGAAGATTACGATGGACTTCATTACGAAATTGCCAAAGACGAAAAAGAAAAATGATACAATTTGGGTTATAGTTGATCGCTTGTCAAAGAGTGCACACTTCATTCCGATCAGGGAGAATATGCCTGTTCATAAACTAGCAAAGATTTATGTCAACGAGATAGTCGCGCGTCATGGAGTACCCATTTCCATAGTATCCGATAGGGACGGACGTTTTACTTCAAACTTTTGGCAAAGTTTTCAAGACGAACTTGGTACGAAGCTACACATGAGCACAACTTTCCATCCTCAAATAGATGGACAAATCAAAAGAACGATCCAAACTCTAGAAGATATGCTACGGGCTTGTATGATTGACTTTGGAGGTAATTGGGACGATCATTTGCCTCTAGTTGAATTCATCTAAAATAATAGTTATCATGCTAGTATAGGCATGCCACCCTACGAGATGCTCTATGGTAGGAAGTGTAGGACGCCAGTATGTTGGAAAGAAGTTGGAAGGAGGGAATTGGCTAGTACGGATATAGTATTGGCGACGACTGAAAAGATTGAAATAATTTGAGCAAGACTTAAGGCGGCACAAGATAGGTGGAAAAGTTATGCCAATAATCGTAGAAGACCGATCGAATTTGAAGTAGGTGATTTGGTTATGTTAAAAGTTTCTCCGTGGAAAGGCGTTTTCAGATTTAAAAATAAGGGAAAACTAAGTCCGCGGTTCATAGGACCATTTAAAATCTTGAAACGTGTGGGCGAGGTAGCATATGTGTTGGAATTGCCCGAAGAAATGAGAGGTATTCATAATACCTTTCATGTATCTTATTTGAGGAAATGTCTAGCGGATGAGACTAGTGTAGTCACTTTGGATGATATCGAGATTGATCCGGAATTGCTTTCACAAAAAGATGAACCGGAGGCGATATTAGGTTCGAAACAAATAAATATCGCTAGTAAAAGTACAATGGAGGCATCGTAAGGGTACAAGTCTTAGATGGGATCCGGAGGAGAAGATGAGGAATGAGTATCCTCATTTATTTCAAGAGTAGATTTCGAGGACGAAATCTTATTTTAAGGAGGGGTGAATTGTTACACCCATATCCCGATAAGGTACTATATATGTATATAATATGTTATATATTATGTGTTATGAGTTAGCTAAATAAATAAATGTATGGTCAAGTTAGAAAGAATGAAACTTGAAGGACTAAGATGGCCAAAAGAGTAAACTTAGCTAATTAAATGATTTGGCCTAGATAAATTTAGAAGGATCCAGGTTTTTCCTTCTAGGTCTCAATTGGTGAAGGTCGCTTATAAGAGAAAAAGAGGAGGAAGAGCAAGTTTGCAATTAAGCTCAAATTTACCATTTTGAAGTGATCAAATAAGCCTTGAGAACCCTTAATTGTAGTCCTTTTATCAAGTAAGTGTTTTTCCCCAAATTAAGAAATTAGGGTTCATGATGAGATAATCTAGCATAATGGTTAAAGGTTGATAATTTATGATTTGTTAGTTAATTAGCCCTAATTTGAGATGATTGTGATATAGGAAGCAAGTAGGGAGTTGGAAGCCATTGCTAGTGAAGTGGTAATTGTTAATCAAGTTAAGTATATGGTGATAACATGTGTTGTTAGTTTTATCATATGTTATGTATGATAATGGTTTATGTTTGTTAGCTTTATCATGTTTGATTACATGGCAATGGTGAAGGATACGGTATAGGGTGCGTTAGCTAATTATTGATCCATCACTAGGCTTAGCTTAGTTAGTCGTTGGGCTAACTATGGGATGAGGTTCAACCCTAAGGGTTGATCGCATTTAGGCCGACTATGTTGGCGTGAGGTATGTGCCCCTATATCGCTAGCTTAACTAGTGGTAGACTAGTTTTGGTTACGGTATGATTTATGTATATGTTGCTAGCTTGTTATACCATGTACTTACTAAGCGTTCGCTTACATGTTAGTTGTGATGTTGTTTTATAGGTATCGGCGAAGCCAGTAAAGGTAAGGAGAAGGAGTAGGTCGGTTGATATCGTGGATTTTATGCATATATTTTGGTTACTTTTATGAACTTATGATACTTAATGAATTATAATTTCTATTTTAGGTTCATGGAAGCTCAAGTACAATAAAATGAAGAAAAAGACGAAGAAATGATCAATAAACGAAGATTTATGCATGCACGAAGAATTCCCGACAAATGAAAGTCTCTTGGAGTATATTCGAGAAGATAAAGTCATGAAGTTGTCACTCTAAAGACTCAAGAATAAAGCACAAGAGGGAAAACGAGAAAAGAAATGAAGAAAATAAGCTCAAACGAAGAATTATTGAAAGACTCGTTGTTCCCGACACACCTCCACCATTTTGGCCATAACTTGAGCATACAAACTCGGATTTAGTTGATTCAAGTAGCCACGGAAAGCTAAGAGAAAGATATACAACTTTGGTCTTTATCATTTCTGGCCAGAAGGCTCCATCCGATCGGTAGGATCCCGCATCCGATTCGGATGGAGCAAACTTGATTTTTACGAGAGCTCCAACCGATCGGTATTGCCCCGCATCCGATCGGTTGGGCAAACCTGACTTCTCCAAGTTATTTTTAATGCTTATTTAAGTGCCATCAAGTCCCATGTCCGATCATGTGCCTCCATTAACTCCTTAACCTGCTACTTTATGACACTTTTTGTCCAAGTAACTTACTTGTTTGCTAAGGGTTGCTTCTACCTTTAAATAAGACCATCTAGGCATGGTTTTTGGTGTGAAATTCTAGCTTCCACCCTTAAGGACGAATTTTCACCAACTATTATCAACCCCAAAAAGCACAAACCTCTTCCATTTCCAGAAGTAGTGCTCAAGTGCTAAAGAAAGTGTTCGGGTGTGATTTTCCGGCTTGGTTAGAAGTTGTAGTTGATTGGAGGCTTGAAGGTTGCTATAATCCTTCACCTTTACCTATTGTAATTGATACCTTGGGTAAACTCTTGTTACTTTTATGATGTTGAATTCTATTATTCATGTTGAACTTTGGTTATTGATTAATCTTGACATGGAATAGTTTTGTTTACTTGTTTGGATATTATGATAACTTGTGATAAAGGGATGTTTGGATATTTGTAGTGTTTGTTTGGATTATGATGATAACATCATATTTAGTTAAATTGGAACTTGTCTTGTTTATTGTTTTGATTAATTATTGTTGAGTCTATATGTCAAAAGGATTCTCAATAGTGGTTGATTTCAATTCATTAGTCGACGAATGTTTTGGTCTTGTACTTTGTGATGATTGTATGAGAAACTTAATAAACATAACACGTGAAAGTTTAATTTAGATTAAAGGTCGAAAGGCATCTTTTGAATATGTGTTCTAATCATTATTTTTCAAGTAAATGGAGCTTCACAAATTGATGACATCAAAGTTATGGGTCGAAAGAACTCTTTGTTTGTTGTTGGTTTAGGCATGAGTTTTATGACATGACCAATTGATTAAGACTTATGTATATTTAATTTATCAACCAATACGTTATTATTGGTTCTAAAGGTCGAAACGATTACCTTTGATAATATGTTTTCCAAACTAACCATCCTTAAACTAGTAAAGGCTTACACCAAGTTCTTACTAGCTTATTATAAGGCTTACACCAAGTTCTTACTAACTTATTATCATTGCCAAACATGTATGTTCTTTGTGTGCTTGTTCTTATATTGCTTTTCTTGTTGGTTTGATCCGTGACAATCATAACCATCAACTTGTTACTTGCTTAAACAAACAAACGACACTTGAGTGCAACCAAGTCTCTTGGGACGACCTTGACTTACCAACTTCTATACTACATATGACTAGGTTATACTTGCCCGAATGTGTTCCTAGTTAATCGGTAATTCTTGTTTATAAATTTAAAACCTTTTGCGAACGCATCAAGTTTTTGGCGCCGCTGCCGGGGACTTGTTTTGCATTCTCTTGTTTGTTTGCTTGTTGATCTTGCGTGTTTCTTTGATTGTTTGTTTTAATTGAGTTCTCGATTGTTTGCTTGAAATGTTCGATTGTTTGTTTACTTGCTTGTTATGCTTGCTCTTGATGTTTACATTTGAATACTTGTTTCTTTGCTCTTGTTTGATTGCTCTCGATTGTTTGCTTGTTTGCTCATGATGATTGCTTAATTGCCTCCCTTGCGTTTTGTTTCAAAAATTCTCATCTTTTGCTTAATGATCTTGACATCAAAATCAGGTGTTTTGGTGTTGGGATTTGGTTTCATGTGTTCTAAAAATACTCATTTCAATGTTTGCTTCATAAGTGTGCTCGAAATTGCTTGCGAAAAACCCACCAAAAATGACCAGAATCATCTAGCCGATCGGATGGCAACTCCAACCGTTCGGCTGGACCACCCAAATCATTCCAACTGATCGGTCACCACCCGTAACCGATTCGGTTGGAGGCTTCTGTCCCATTTTTTTTTAGTTTGTGTTTTTCTTGTTTTGTGAGTTTTATGTTTTATATGTTATGTGATCTCTTGCATGCTTTTGTGTTTCTTTTTGTTTTAAGTGTCGTATTATGTTCTTGATGTTCTTCTAGTACATATGTGTTTATATGTTTATGTGTTTTACTTGTGTTTATTTTCGTGTTCGTTACGTTATGCGTTCTTGTTTTATTTTTTCAATAAAAAGTTTTAAGTAAAACTTGTTTTCATAAAAAATAAAAAATAAAAAAATAAAAAAAAAATAAAAAAAAATTACCGACCCTTACAACCGATCGGTTAGATCCGCCAACCGATCGGATGGAGCTCTCGTTAAAAATTTTAAATTTTGTTAATTCCCAACCGAATCGGATGGAGACCCAACCGATCGGTTGGAGCTCTCGGTAAAAATTGGCCCAACCCAACCGATCGGATGGATACTCTGACCGATCGGATGAACCAATCAGTAAAAAAAAAAAATAATAATAATAATAAATAATTAAAAAAAAATGTTATTTTCATTTTTCGTATTTTGTTCTTGTGTGTTTGTGTTTAGATCGAATAAGTTTAAATGTCTTTTGGTTTTTGCAAGAGTATCATTTTTATTATTCTACTTAAATTTGGTTTTTGCATTTTAAATTTTGTTAATTTAGTACGTTGTGAATAAATAAGTACTTGTTTTTTAAAATGTTTTGAACTTTTGTGCACTTGTTTAGATGATGTGTATTACTTAATGATTTGCGTATGATTGTGATAACATGTTTTAATTCAATTTCAAGTTAATTCTAAGATCCAATTGTGGTTAAGTTTCATAGTGACATTTGTTAATCAAGTTTGACTAGTTAGTAATTCTAAAGGTCGAAAGATTTATTGTTATTGAACTAGTTATAATCATTTGTCTATGAATGATTGTTTTTACCCATTATTCTTGGTTTAACAAAGAAACTTAATTGTGGTTGTAATAAGAATGCTTTTGTCTATCAAATTGGATTGATTGAAAACCACTCTAAAGGTTGAAAGATTAGTTGTTTGCAATCAATTGTGACCTTTTGTCTATGATCGGTTACCTTTTGTATTGACCATTTCCTAAGCATATTTGATAAAACAAAAGATTATTTTTGTGTTTAAGTTTGTTAATCCAAACTTATGAACCTTGAATTGATCTTGAATTGATTGGTTAAACTTAATGCTTGTTTTTATGAACAAAAATCTTGACGAAGGTTTAACTTGTAGAAACAATAGATTAGCTCACCCAACTAATTATCATAACCAACATGTTAACAAAGTTATAACAATCATGCTTATCAAGAGTAGTAAACTAGTCTAAGCAAGTGTAGTTTTAATCATTTGAATTATCAGACAAGTTATCGAATAAGTTTAAAAAATGTTTTGAACTTTGTGGGTATGTTCACTGGAAACCCTCACGAGACTTCACTCGTCCACTCGGGCCACCGAGGGGTTTAAAAGGCTTGTTGCATACGCTAAATGCAACCGTGATGCCTACAAAAGTGAGTTTTAGAATTTTACGCAATTTTTTGTAGTTTAGTTTATTTTTGCAGATTTAATAAGCTCTTGGAGATTGGATTATTGGTGATATTATACTTGGTGTGGAGATGTTTTGTTGAGTGAGAAATTGATTGATCTCATAAGCTTATGCTAGCATTTGCTTAGCACCTTATCATATGGAGTTCGATCGCGATTTCTTGGCCCGAGAAGTTTCGTTTCTCTTGGACTATTTATTTATTCATTTTTCCCAATTTTACATGCTTTGAAGTTAATTTTCATTACATTTTGGACAATGCTTAACTTAAGTGTGGGGGGAAGTAAATAGAAAAAAAAAAACGAAACTACTTTTCGAATTTATAACTTTTGGGGCCAATTTAAAATTTTGTATACTTGTTTGCCCTTGTGATCTAATTATTTTCACGCTTTTAGGATAATATATTAGAATAACTGGATCAATCCACTGGTGAAATCTGTAATTTTGAAAAATTGAGATGTGTCCCGATGAATATTGCAATCCATTCTGGGATCGATAACATTTGCTAGCACATATTATAGACCTTTCCACTAAATTGTGAGGATTTGAGCCTGTTTCATATCTAGCATACATCTTTTATGTTTGATTCTTTTGCTATGAGTGTGCCGGTGATTTTATTTATTCTAGAACTTGTACTTGTAAATCATTACCAGACCGCAGTAAGATCGCATTCGTGTGATATAAGTGTATTCGTGTGATAAAGAGGCACCCTTAGGAATAAAACCAAATGGCCTTCATTTTACATCTAATGATATATTAGCTAGCCACATCGGTTAGTTAACCTCCCATATGAACCCATTTGTTAGCGTTTATCTTTAGCGCTAGATACCCCTAGTTAAACCCTCTGAGCCATTCCTTTCTTTTGTTACATCCAGAAAAATACAAAAAGATTTTACACTTTAAACCTTAGCCTTACCCTTTGTCAAAGTCTAAACGGTTGGTTGCTAGTTGCTTGGTATGTTGGATTGTTTTTTATGATTATTAGTTAGCCACACTTTGTCATTAGTGTGTGCCATTCCGACGAAGATGGAGAGGGCCCGCTTCATATTTTGTATTTTTTGTGGTGTATGCTTATGCGAAGTGTGGGGGAGATGTGATGTATGAAAGAGAGGTGTTGAAAAAAAAATTGTGAAAAGAAAAAAAAAATGAATGAATAAGTCATCGAAGAAAAAAAAAAAGAAAGAAAAAATATATGTGATGACAATTATAGCCAATGCGCTATATATTATTATGAAGATGAAGGAAGATGAAGTATGTTTGAGATATCGATTAGCCAATGTGTTAAGACGTGATATACATATATATTTGGTGATCGATATGTGAAGAGGAGAAAATTGTAACTATAATCATTTACGGGTTCGTGGTTTGTTCGGTAACTAGCAACATTGGGTATTAGACTTGATTTTATTTTTCTTTTAAAACCAATTTCATAAATACTCCCATGCCTTATCCTTACCCTTTTGACTTTGTGAAATTATCAAGTGTATTGACATGTAGTGACCATCCGATTTCTTGAGGAATTAGGTAACGTTGCTAGCGAGCTAGGGCGTGTTTTGGTGACCATCCGTTATGCAAGTAACGTTGTTAGCGAACCAAGGAACGATCTAGTGACCATCCGTTATTTGGTGATGCAAGAATTCGTTGCTAGCGAGCTATTATGTCTTGCATAAGATAGTTGCACATAAGTCTGATATAACCCTTAGCCCAAATGTTACAACCCGAATAAAAGACCTCTTTAGATGTTTACACTTTGTGCTTACGCCATGTCGGTGGAGTTTTGTTTCTTGTACAAGCCTATGGTAATAAACGGATCATGACTGAGCAATGAGTGTGATTTCTCTTATATATACTCCACTACCTAAATAAATGAGTGATTGAGTGAATTATACTTCGTTTCTTTTTCGTGAGGTGTTTAGAAATGTTACTCAAGCAAGAAAATCTATGGGTATACATCTCAGTTTTTTACCATAACGCTTAAAAATGATGAATCGTATCTTGTACTTGTATTTGGTAGATTTGCATCATAATTTTTATAATCATCTTTCATGCACCATGTGGGATTAATTTTTCTTAATATTTGCTTGAGGGCAAGCAAAACCTTAAGTGTGGGGGAGTTTGCGCTCCTTTTCTCTTTTTGCGCTCATTTTCTCATTTTCTATTTTATTAAAAAAAATAAAAATAATAAAAAAAAAGTTTTTAACGATCTGTCCAACCGATCGGATGTGCGAGCATCCGATTCGGTTGGAAAGTTGCATGTTTTAATGAATTGTCCATCTGATCGGATGGAGATGCAAACCGATCGGATGGATGCGTCGGAAAAATTTTCAAAATTTTTAAAATTTTCATTTCATTTTGTCATTTAGGTATGAATTTCAATTTTTCTTTTTCTAGATTTGCTTGAGGGTAAGCAAAGTTCAAGTGTGGGGGAATATGATAAAGCTCAAATTGTACATGTTTTTAGGAGCGTTATCATGGATTTTATGCATATATTTTGGTTACTTTTATGAACTTATGGTACTTAATGAAGTATAATTTCTATTTTAGGTTCATGGAAGCTCAAGTACAAGAAAATGAAGAAAAAGACGAAGAAATAATCAATAAACGAAGATTTATGCATGTACGAAGAATTCCCGACAAATGAAAGTCTCTTGGAGTATATTCGAGAAGATAAAGTCATGAAGTTGTCACTCCAAAGACTCAAGAATAAAGCACAAGAGGGAAAACGAGAAAAGAAATGAAGAAAATAAGCTCAAACGAAGAATTATTGAAAGACTTGTTGTTCCCGACACACCTCCACCATTTTGGCTATAACTTGAGCATACAAACTCAGCTTTAGTTGATTCAAGCGGCCACGGAAAGCTAAGAGAAAGATCTACAACTTTGGTCTTTATCATTTCTAGCCAGAAGGCTCCATCCGATCGGTAGGAGCCTGTATCCGATTCGGATGGAGCAAACTTGATTTTCACGAGAGCTCCAACCGATCGGTATTGCCCCGCATCCGATCGGTTGGGCAAACCTGACTTCTCCAAGTTATTTTTAATGCTTATTTAAGTGCCATCAAGTCCCATGTCCGATCATGTGCCTCTATTAACTCCTAAACCTGCTACATTATGACACTTTTTGCCCAAGTAACTTACTTGTTGGCTAAGGGTGGCTTCTACCTATAAATAAGACCATCTTGGCATGGTTTTAGGTGTAAAATTCTAGCCTCCACCCTTAAGGACGAATTTTCACCAACTATTATCAACCCCAAAAGACCACAAACCTCTGCCATTTCCAGAAGTAGTGCTCAAGTGCTAAAGAAAGTGTTCGGGTGTGATTTTCCGGCTTGGTTAGAAGTTGTAGTTGATTGGAGGCTTGAAGGTTGCTATAATCCTTCACCTTTACCTATTGTAATTGATACCTTGGGTAAACTCTTGTTACTTTCATGATGTTGAATTCTATTATTCATGTTGAACTTTGGTTATTGATTAATCTTGACATGGAATAGTTTTGTTTACTTGTTTGGATATTATGATA
The DNA here is from genome assembly GCA_021014915.2 of Artemisia tridentata subsp. tridentata. Lineage (NCBI taxonomy): Eukaryota > Viridiplantae > Streptophyta > Magnoliopsida > Asterales > Asteraceae > Artemisia > Artemisia tridentata. The sequence continues at coordinate 417,326,762 of CP139504.1, forward strand.
ACTTGTGATAAAGGGATGTTTGGATATTTGTAGTGTTTGTTTGGATTATGATGATAACATCATATTTGGTTAAATTGGAACTTGTCTTGTTTATTGTTTTGATTAATTATTGTTGAGTCTATATGTCGAAAGGATTCTCAATAGTGGTTGATTTCAATTCATTAGTCGACAAATGTTTTGGTCTTGTACTTTGTGACGATTGTATGAGAAACTTAATAAACATAACAAGTGAAAGTTTAATTTAGATTAAAGGTCGAAAGGCATCTTTTGAATATGTGTTCTAATCATTATTTTTCAAGTAAATGGAGCTTCACAAATTGATGACATCAAAGTTATGGGTCGAAAGAACTCTTTGTTTGTTGTTGGTTTAGGCATGAGTTTTATGACATGACCAATTGATTAAGACTTATGTATATTTGATTTATAAAACACTAAGTTATTATTGGTTCTAAAGGTCGAAACGATTACCTTTGATAATATGTTTTCCAAACTAACCATCCTAAAACTAGTAAAGGCTTACACCAAGTTCTTATAAGCTTATTATAAGGCTTACACCAAGTTCTTACTAACTTGTTATCATTGCCAAACATGTATGTTCTTTGTGTGCTTGTTCTTATATTGCTTTTCTTGTTGGTTTGATCTGTGACAATCATAACCATCAACTTGTTACTTGCTTAAACAAACAAACGACACTTGAGTGCAACCAAGTCTCTTGGGACGATCTTGACTTACCAACTCCTATACTACAAATGACTAGGGTATACTTGCCCGAACGTGTTCCTAGTTAATCGGTAATTCTTGTTTATAAATTTAAAACCTAGAGCGAACGCATCATCGGTTTATCTTTAGAAGTGTAGCATTGGTCTTGGTAAGTAGAAGGTTTCGTCTTTTGGATCAAGCTTTTGAAGGTTGGAAGCCCCCAAGTGCCACCCTCTTTTTGGTATAAATCTTGTGTCTAATATGGGTCTTTTTGGCGTCCTTATGTTCTAGATATTAGTTATGTTGAGTCATGTAGTTAGTTGGGTCAAGGATATGATGTTATGTATTGAAGTGGTATAATGCTCGTTAAGGGGTGTTTGGTATTAGTATGTATCCACCCATTTTGAAAAGTAAACGGGTCTTGTAACCGTGGAACAAGTTGGATATGATAAGTTAATGTTTTGGTTTAAGTTTGATGTATTGCGGATGTGGTACGAGTTGAATGTCGCGAAAACGGAACAAAACCAAAAATATTTTGAAGTCTGCAGACCTCCAGCCGCCGGCTGGGATCCCAGCCGCAGCGGCTGAGATCTTCTGAGAAGGTCCAGCCGGCGGTTGGAATCCCAACCGCAGCGGCTGAAACCTTCTGTGAAGGACCAGCCAACCCAGCCACCACGGTTGGAGTCCCAACCGCCGGCTGGAACCTCTCTGAGGTGGCCAACCGGCGGTTGGGATTATTTTTTAGTTTTTGGAAATTTTTGTAAAATCATATCTTTTAAACCGTAGGTCGTTGCGGGTCCTACCACCCGTCGTTTTTAAGGTAATTGAGTCTAGTTTCATTCAAAATTTGTCTCAAGTCCTAAATGTCTTTAGATTTTTTTCATTGCTCAAAAGAATAGCAGAAGGGACGTTAAGTTGAGTCGTTTCCGCTCAAAAGTTTTAAATTTTTGGTCTAGTCGGGCACGGGGTGTAACATTAGTATTAATAAGGTTTAAGCATGATAAATAGATGTGATGAATGAGATACAGATTGCGCTAGAAGTCATAAGTGATATGAAGTGCGCTAGAAAGAGTTGTAAAATATGAATATAATCATGTTAATATATTGAAATGTATATGATGAGATTAATGAGTGTGTTATAGAATAAACCTATGTAAGGTTTATAAGTGTAAAAGTTCAGTAGACTAATGAAGTGATAGTATAAGTTGAGAATATGGTCAACAAGGGGTTGACGGGTAAGAGTAAAAGTGCGTTGTAAGAACACATAGAAAATGTGTAAATTGTAATGGACAAGCATCATACAGAACTTGTCTAAAAATAAACATGGCACATAGTGGGTGTGTGAGTCAACTTGGGGTTGACGGATGAATGATAAGTTGCATTGTGAAAATGCAAATATAACATATGGGCAAGTGTTATATAGAAACTTGTCTAGATGAAAGTAAACATGGCAGTGAACGTTGAAATTGCTTAAGGCAATGAGAATTGAGGAAATGATAGTGTGTACTTAATGATAAAAGTACATAAAAGATAAAATGAGTAAAGATGATAAGGTAGATATAGCTTGGATCCAATGCTCTAGTTTTGGTATCCTTCGGGATAGCCTAGCTTGCCTTTATGGCATGTGTTTTGGTATCCTTCGGGATAGCCCAGCTTGCCTTTATGGCATGGATGTTAGCTTGCCTTTATGGCATGGTTGTTAGCTTGCCTTCATGGCATGGTTGTTAGCTTGCCTTCATGCATGGTTGTTTAGCTTGCCTTTATGGCATGGATGAAAAGTTAGCGAGATTGGATCCAAGGCTAGAATAGATGGAAAGTAAAGTATGTATGATTGTTGTGTCGGAAGTACGTAAGTAGGATGATTTATAATCTCCTTATTTAAATGGATTGGGACGCCTATTCATTTAAATGAAGAAATTGTAAATCGCCGAACCATAAGTTTATAATTCCTTACTTACATAGATTGGGACGCCTTTTTATGTAAATAAAGAATTATAAATGAGTGGGCTTATGTGTAGCCGATATGACATGAGTACGGATAGTGATATGAGAAAGTGAAAACTAAAACAAGTTAGACGTCATAAGAAGAGGCTATACATGAATAAAAACTTATAGCGGCTTTAAGGTCATGTGAGAACCTTAAGATAGACGCCTAGAATGAGCTTGTGCATTAAGTTGATAAGTTAATTGTTGGGTCCATAAATACCCAATTATCTAAAACAGGATTTGAACATAAATTAAGCCAAGTGTTTACCAACCGAGAACATTTCAAGTCACTGAGTTAACAGTAACTCAGTGAGTCATCTTCAAGTTGCTTAGGACGAATTCAAGGCGAAGGATTCACTCCTCAGGAAGGCGGTACTTCCTGAGTGAGACTTAAGCCAAAGAAGAAGATGATGGGTTCAGTGAGTACTGACAAGAGCTCACTGAACCCCTCAGTCTCCTGAACAACATAAAGACTGAAGACTTAGAATGAATCTAAGACCTGAAGTAAAGGCGGGATCGAGCGGGAAAGTTTGAAGAGGATAAGAACAAGTCTTATCACGCCGAAAGCGAACTTTCCTTAAAACGGCTTAAAGTCAGAGAGTGGTTGGGCAGACACTCTAAAGGACCTTTTAGCTTATTCCCAATGTAGATTCTTGGTAATGACAAAACACAGTTGTACTTTTGTCAGACTAGAATAAGTCAACTTGTACTTTAGTTATAGGCGTTCTTTTATACTTGTGTATAAATAGATAGATGAGGAGAAAAGTGTGTTAAGGTTGTGCACTAAAAGCTTAGACTTTCACAGCCCACTTTTCTCCTCCAAAGAACAACCTACTCACTGAGATAGCTCAGTAGGGTCTTTTAGTTGTCACTCAAGAAAAACTTGAGTTTAGTAGAGGAGATTACCATACCTTGTCTATTCAACCCCAAAGTGTTTATTCCGCAATACACTTTGGGTAATAGATTATTTGATTAATTTCTAATAAGAATTTAAACGTTAAAAAACCTTTGTTGTTTTTATATTTATGTTCTAACTTATTTGGTAAAATTAATCATACATTGTATCAGTCTTAGTACACAATTAGGATAACTTTCTAGTTATTTCTATAATTGTAACGGAAACAACAAGTGGTATCAAAGCCTCTGGTTTATAAAATCTTTCCAAAACTAAGAGTGCTCAAGGTTTTTAAAACCAAGATCCTACTATGGCTGATATAAATGTGCCCCAGCTAGTCGACAAAAAGGGAGGTAGCTATTCAGCTGTTGCTCCCAGACTAGAAGCTGGAAAATTTAGCAAGTGGAAAAAGCGCATGCTTTGCTACTTGACTGGTATGGAACCATACTACATCACTTGTATCAATGAAGGTCCCTATGTCCCTAAAACTGCAGAAGGTTTAAACAAACCTGAAGCTCAGTGGACTATAGATGAGAGAAGGGTGGTCAACCAAGACCAACGCCTGAGAAGCATAATTATATCTTGTCTCCCTGACGATATAATGGAATCAGTCATTAACTGTACATCAGCCAAACAAACATGGCTTGACTTGGTTCATAGCTTCGAAGGTCCCTCAGATACCAAGGAAAATAGGATCATGGATCTTAAACTTGAGTATAATACCTTCAAGGCCAAAGACTCTGAAAGTCTCTCTGAGACCTACACTAGGTACAAGACCCTGATAAATGAGTTATCCAATGATGGTGTAGTTTTTTCTAAGCATGAGATCAATGTTGGCTTTGTCAATAGTCTCCCTAAGAAGTGGCTAAACTTCTCTCAGGGCCTTAGGAATGCAAACCACATTCAGACCCTTGAGCTTGCTGAGATCTATGGGAAGTTTGTCTATGAAGACAACCTAATATCAAGAAGATACCCAGACTCAAAGAAAGCTCTTGAGACCAAAAAGGCCCTGACTTCCTCACCCATATCAACTGCCTTTTATTCTAATGGTATTGTGCAGGATTTTCAAGAGGATTCTGATGATGAGGTTGATGATAGAACCAGTGAGGAGTACTTAAGTGACTTACACTTGGAATTCCAAGAAAGGGCACTTCTTGCAAACTCAAAACGTTTTATCAAAAGAAATCAGTCAAACTTTTCAAAAGCAAAAGCAAATGAGACCACTGAATGCTTTAAATATGGTAAAAAGGGTCATTTTGCAAAAGACTGCTATTCAAAACAACCTCAGAACCCTCTTATAAATTTTCTGTAAACAGTTCTTCTTCAAGAGCTAGCAAATTTCAACCTAAGATGTTTCAGTCTCCACAAACTTCTCAAAATGGTCAAAAAGATTATGAAACTAAGTATAGGATGGCAAAAGCCAAGCTTGCTCTTCTTGAGGCCACTCCCTCAGTCTCTCAGGCTCCAGCTCTCAAACCTGTTCAGTCCAAGAACAAGTTCCTTATGGCTGAAGCTTATGACTGGGATGATGAAGAGGTCTCTGATGATGAAGAAATTCATGTGAGTGCACTGATGGCACTTTCAGATGGTGATCAGCTGGCTGTTGGAAAGAGCCATGCTAGAGATGGAGAATGGGTCAACATCACAATGAAGAAGGTAAACATTTTACTTTCAATGGATGATGATTCTGATTGGCAGTCTTATTTAAATTATATTTCTGTTGATCTCAAGTTTGTAGAAGAACAAAGGCTTAACCTACTTTCAAAATATAATAATCTTGTGTTAGAATTGAACAAATGTAGAGATGAATTGCTTGTATTGAAACAAGCCAAGTTAGAAGTAATCACACTACAAATTCAAAACACTGAGATTTTGAAAAAGAACCAAGCCCTTCAAAATGAACTTGACAAAGAAAGAGCTGTCATAAAAAGCTGGACTAAAAAGAACCCAAGAGTCTATGAATCTGTCAGTATGAATCCTAGTGAGAACTTTAAGGTCATAGGAATTAAACCACTCACTGACACCCTCTGTGAGACTGAAAAAGAAAGAGTCTTTATTCCAGCTGGCATTGCTTTTGAGCAAGAAAAGGAACCCAAGTCAAATGACTGGATTGTCAGGGACAACCCAGTCAGTAAGTTACCCAACTTTGAGACTGGGAAAATCTTGCTCCCTGAAAGTCAGGCATTGAAAAGCATGCTAGGACTCACTGAAGAACCCAGTAGTACTGAGTTAATCACTGAGTCAGAATCAGAATTAGCTATACCTCTCCCACCACTGAAAGTCCTTCAGGGAGCTTCTCCAAGCTCAGACCTCACTCCATTGGTCTACTCTGAACATTCTCCAAAGGAGAAATCAGGATCGGGAAATACAATCCTGAAAAGGCTAATCCCTGATGTCTCAGTAAATACTGATGACTCAACAACTTCAGTCCCTTCTAAAGCAAAAGTCTCAGTAAACATTGATGACTCATCTACTTCAGTCCCTTCTGAGGTAAAATCCCAAAGTCCTGATCCAAGAATTGATCAGTTGACTGAGATGGTCAGGAAGCTGAGTGAGAAGATTGAATCTTCTGAGAAAAATCCTAAATCTAAGATTAAGGAAACAAAATCAGCTTCCTCAAGCTCCAAACCCAAAACCAAGCCCACCAAACCTCTGCTGATATGTGAGCTGTGTCACTTTAGAAATCATGTTGCTGATGATTGCTACAGAATCCTTTACTGCATGGTATGCAAAAAGGAAGATCACAGAACCTCTGATCATCAGTCATACACAGCCTTAGCTAAGATGGCAAACTTTAAAGCAGTTGCTCTTTAGTATCCATCTGATGCTAAGCAGAGAATGAAAAAGGCAAATCCTTTTGCCTCTTGCCCTCATTGTGGATTCAATGACCACCTCCCTGAGGATTGCTTAATGGACACATGCTGTGACCTATGTGGTGATCCCACTCATGACACCTCAGGACATGAGGAGGTCATTCAGGCAAGGAGAGGAAAGAACAAATCATCCTCTCAGTCTGCTGAGTCTTCCCTTGCAATAAAATGCAAAATTTGTGGGAGCTCAGTCCACTCAACCACTGACCATGAATCATTATCTACTTTTAAGCAGGCTATTAAAGCCAAGCCCTCTAAGAAGAGGGGTCCTAGAAAGAACTAACCCAGTTTACTATTTGTGCAGAGACATGCCAGGGAGCCAATTTGGCATCTAGATAGTGGATGTTCAAGGAGCATGACTGGTGTGAAGCAGTATCTGCACAAATATGTGGAAGAATCAGGACCCAAGGTGGTATTTGCTGATAACTCATCATGTCCCACTGAAGGTTATGGTTCAGTAAACTGCAATGGTATAGTCTTCACTAGGATAGCTTATGTAAATGGCCTTAAGTATAATTTGATCAGTGTCAGTCAACTATGTGATGCAAAATACATAGTTCAGTTTGATGAAAAGCAAGGAACCATCTTCAATGCAAACAAGGAAGTTGTCCTTATTGCACCTAGAAGACAAGATGTTTATGTATTAGACATGACTAGTCTGACTCAGAATGGTACTTGTCTCTTTGCTAAGGCCACTGAAACTCTCAATTGGCTTTGGCATAAAAGACTCTCCCATCTGAACTTCAAAAACATAAATCATCTTGTAAAACAAAACAAGGTCCTTGGCTTACCATCTCTTGTGTTTTCAAAGGATAAACCCTGCTCAGCTTGTGAAAAAGGCAAACACAAGAGAGCATCCTTTAAAACGAAAACCAACTTTTCCATCAGGAACTGCCTTCACCTTCTTCATATGGATCTCTTTGGACCCATCAGTCCTAGATCTATTAACCATGAGAAGTATACTCTGGTCATAGTGGATGAATACTCAAGATATACTTGGGTTTACTTCCTGACCAAAAAGAGTCAGGCAGCAGGAACTATCATGTCCTTTGTCAGGAACATTGAAAATCAAAATGACATCAAAGTCAAACAGATTAGGACTGACAATGGGACTGAGTTCAAAAACCATGAACTTGAAAGTTTCTGTGATGAGAAAGGTATCCATCAAAACTTTTCCTCACCTTACACACCTGAACAAAATGGTGTGGCTGAAAGGAAAAACAGAACACTCATTGAAGCTGCTAGAACAATGCTAAATGGATCAGTCCTCTCAAAACACTTCTGGACTGAAGCAGTCAAAACTGCCTGTTACACACAAAACAGATCCATCATTGTCAAGAGACATAGCAAGACTCCTTATGAGTTATTCAAGGGAAGAATCCCTGATATCAGCTACTTTCATGTCTTTGGGTGCCCTGTGTTTATTCATAATCACAAGGATCACCTAGGGAAATTTGATGCAAAGGCTGATGATGGATACTTCCTAGGATATTCCCTTATCTCAAAAGCCTTCAGAGTGTTCAACACAAGGAGACAACAAACTGAGGAAACATTTCATGTTACCTTTGATGAGAGCACTGAAGTCATCAGGTTCTCAAATTCCTCGGTGGAAGAGATAGGAATTGATGACTCATCAAGATATCCTCCTGATGAGTTTGATCCTGAAAACAATCCTTCCACTCAGTATCAAGCTGATGCTGATATCTCCTATCACATCCTTCCTCATAATCATCCTCACCCAAACATCACTAAGTTTATTGAAGCACAAACAAACACTGACTCTAACAATTAGTCTGTTCAAAGTTCTCAGGAAACAAATAATCTCAGTGATGAGACAAATCATTCAGACACCCAACACCCTGATAGCCCTCAAGTGTCTGAACCAATCCCTTCACCTCTACCTAATCTGGCCTTCACAAGTTCTAATCAGTATCCAAGACCTCAGGACAGATGGAATAGGTCTCAGGATATAGAACTTGTCAACATTATTGGAGTGCCAACTGAAGGCATGCTCACCAGAAGCATGGCTGCTAAACTATCTGCAGCCTCAGCCAATGAATGCCTATTTGTGGACTTTATTTCCACTATTGAACCCAAAAGTGTCAAAGAAGCACTTACTCATCCTAGTTGGGTTCAGGCCATGCATGATGAATTGGAACAATTTGACAGAAATAAGGTGATGACCTTAGTCAAGTGTCCTGATGGAGTTACAGTCATTGGCATGAAATGGGTATTCAAAAACAAATCAGATGAGAATGGCATAGTCATCAAAAACAAGGCCAGACTGGTTGCCAAAGGCTACAACCAGCAAGAAGGCATTGACTATGAGGAAACATTTGCACCAGTTGCAAGGATGGAAGCCATCAGGATCTTCCTTGCATTTGCAACCTACATGAACTTCAAAGTGTACCAAATGGATGTTAAAAGTGCATTCTTAAATGGTTCACTGAAAGAAGAAGTTTATGTCCAACAGCCTCCTGGATTTGAGAGCTGTGAGTTTCCTGACTATGTCTGTAAGCTTGACAAAGCCCTTTATGGACTGAAGCAAGCTCCCAGGGCATGGTATGAAACCCTCTCATCCTTCCTGATCCAAAACAAATTTTTCAGAGGCAAGATAGACAATACCTTGTTCATCTACAAGACAAATGATGATGTTATACTTGTTCAAGTATATGTTGATGACATCATCTTCGGCTCAACAAGTTATAAACTTTGCAAACAGTTTGAAAAACTGATGGCAAAGAAATTTGAAATGAGCATGATGGGAGAACTGACTTACTTTCTTGGCTTACAAATTAAGCAGACTAATAAAGGAACCTTTATCAGTCAAGAGAAGTATGTCAGAAGCATACTGAAAAAGTATGATCTCAGTGACTGTGCCTCAGTCAAGACTCCCATGGTCCCACCAAACAACCTTGGTTATGACCTCACTGGTAAATCAGTCAATCAGACTCTATTCAGAGGAATGATTGGGTCACTGATGTATCTCCTTGCATCAAGGCCTGACATCCAATTCCCAGTATGTTTGTGTGCCAGATATCAATCTGACCCAAGAGAATCTCATCTCACTGCTGTGAAAAGGATCCTCAGGTACCTGAAAGGTACTCCAAGCCTTGGATTGTACTATCCTAAGTGCTCAGGGTTTGACCTCAAGGGATACTCAGACTCTGACTATGCTGGATGCAACATGGATAGGAAAAGCACCTCAGGCTCAGGCCAATTTCTTGGTGGAAAATTAGTCTGTTGGAGTGCTAAGAAACAACAATCAGTTGCCATGTCCTCAGCCGAAGCTGAATATGTTGTAGCAGCCAACTGTTGTGCAAATGTACTATGGATGAAAAGTCAACTCAGTGACTATGGCATTCAGTATAAGATGGTTCCCATCTTTTGTGATAACACAAGTGCAATTGCAATTTCCAACAACCCTGTTCTTCATCAGAGAACAAAACACATTGATATCAGATATCATTTCATCAGGGATCATGTCATGAATGGTGACATCGAATTACACTTCATCCCTACTGAATATCAGTTAGCTGATATTTTCACCAAACCTTTGGATGAACCAACTTTCACTAGACTGAAAGCTGAGTTAGGAATGTTGGATATTGAGACTCAGTCCACTGATTGAATCCATCCAACTGAAGTGTACATTCTTAGAACCTCAGGTCCCTGAATCAATGTGTCCCTCAGTGTCAAGTATCACTGAATCCCCTTCCTGAAACCCTCAGTGAATGAAAAGTCATTCAGGGTCCTCAAGATGTCATTCAATGCTAACTTAAATGCTCTAAGTATTTTGTTAGTAAATGTCCTAGGTTGGTGACTGATTTCCTATTTAATATAGGAATATATGTCTCTCTGGCATACACATCTTGGGCCCCCACTTTCCCACTAGGCATTAAATGCCTATCCAATCACATTAGAGAAATGTGATGACTCATCTCTGCAAACTACACTTTTTGCAGACGGCTCAACTGTTCACCATAATGGTTGCCGAATACATGGGGAAGTGGAATCGTGGCATTAAATGCGGACTTCAAAATTTTATAAAACAATTTTCAAATTTTTGAAGTTAATTCCTTTATGCCCTAAATACCCCCAACCTTTCCACTTCCCTATAAATACCCATCCAAAAGAATACACACACACGTTTTAAGAAATTTATAAGCAAACTCTGCCCTTTTTATCTCTCAAACAAATTGTGTGTGTGTTCTTAGCATTAAGAAATATCCGACCATTTTCCGACCTAAACCCGATCATAAAATGGCTTCCTCTAATGCTATTACCACCGCCCCAAATGTGAGCTTCACAATGGAGGGCGTGGACCTGACCAAAAACAATGTGGTTGGAAATTTCCACTACCCGTAGCAATATGCGGGTTACAAGGATGTAGTTAAGTATTTACAAAACTGCTTCCTTGCCACAGCTTTTACAACCACCCCAGAAGTCATCTATAATGACTATCTCAGGGAGTTTTGGTGTACCGCAACGGCTACTAGCCCTAAGGACACCAAAGAGTCGATCATCACTTTCACTTTGATGAATGGGACTAGGACTCTCTCCTTTAACTACAAGACCTTCATCATGGCCACTGGTCTTAACTTTGTTGAGAACTTTGAGGCAAACCCTACTGATCAGGAAATAAAAGCTGAAATGCTTTTCCTAGGGCCTCATGATGTTAGGCGTCCTGCCGAGTCCCCTGAAGCCTTGCTGGATAAGGCTCCAATAGTGAAGACATGGTTTCACCCTGTCTGGAGACTTATGATGACATTCGTCATTCAAGTACTCGGAGGAAACAAATCCTCCACTGAGCAATTGAACTCATCACAACAATTGATGATGTTCAGTCTCTTGGAGGGTAGAAAAATTGATATCGAAGGAATAATCTTCCGTGACCTCGTGTCAAAGCTCTCAGGGAAACATAGGCAAAGACACATGTCTTATCCTAGGTTCATTTCCTGTGTGCTTCAGGACCTCCTTGGTTCTGACTACTTAAGGTCTGATGACGAAGGCTCAAAACCTGATGTTCTTCATAAGACTAACTTTAGTAGTGACATTACTGAGGTACAACCGGTTGCCCTGACCACCTACATGTTAATGGTGATTCAGGGTGAAAATGTATGCTCACCAGTTCCTTCACCAACCAAGGTGAAGAGGAAGAAAGGGAAAGGGGGACAATCCAGTAAGGTGGTTAGACCTAAGCCACTCGTCACTGAGACTGTTGCCTCAGGCACCAAAAATGTTATTGTGACCTTGACCTCTCCGACTCCCATAACAGAGACCACATTGGCCACAAAACAACCGCCAACGGAGGGTACTGGGCAATCATCCTCAGTATCCTCGGGCACACCCTTTCCGAATGTCCCTACTGACAAAAACAAGTCAGGTGGGTCAGGAGCATCCACCCACTCACATCCCAGTGAAGGCACTGATAAATCACAATCAGAGCCTGAGGGAGTACAGGGTTCTATATCCTCAGTGGGGCAGCACTACTCCACTGAGAAGGGGACCCACACCCACTCACATCCCGCTAACGTCTCTAAGCAATCACACTTAGAGTCTCAGGGAGTTCAGGCCTCTAAATCCCCAAAAGGACAGCACAATCCTGATGGGAAGGGAGGCCATCAACACTCACCAATAGTACCTAGTGATTCTACTGGAAAACACCCATCAGTAGATGAAGGTGCTCAGGGGGACAAAGACTCAGGGGGAAAAAAACCACCCGCTGATACGGAACCCATCACCCCCTCAGGCGGTCCAATTCACTTGGGAACTGATCCTAACAGTCAGGCTGGGCAAACCCCCCCAGTTATTATGACTAGTCAGGCTGGTACAACCCCACCAGTTATTATGGCTAAAGGATCAGGACCTGGCCACAACGAAAGTGAGCCCTCTTTTGAGGGGGAGCTGGATTCCCTGAAGGCTCCTTCTCTGGCTGACTATGAAATTTTGTTGGCTGATGAGTCAGAGGAGGAGACGGATTTCGATTTTGGTGATGATGAACCACTTCCTGAAGTTGAGGAGGAAATGGAGGGCCCATCTAAGCAACAACTCTCTTCTCCTCATCCTGAGGATCAACAACCCAGTTCACCATCATCTTCATCATCATCTTCATTAGGTGCCTCTGCCACCCCTGAATGGTTAACCAAGTATGATAATGTTCATCCGCCTTCTGAAAGAAGTATGGCCAAAGTCCTTCGCCAAGCCAACGAAGGTCTTTACAATGCTCTTACTGATGAACTAACGGATCAGCATACTAAAGCGGCAGCCTCCTATGCTGACTTCAGGGCCTCCGTGGAAGAATCTCAGGACAAGATTCTTCAGGCTACAAGGCTCGCTAACAAACAACTTGGAGAACTGACTAAAACCTTTGATGAAACAGTCACTGGTCAGCATCAGGAGCTTGAAAACCTCCTCAAGGCTGTTGAATCAGTCCAAGATCAACTTTCTGATGATCCCACAATGATTCAGTCAATGAAAGACCATATGGCCATTCAGTCGACTGCCTCCACCAACCTTACTGAGCTTCTTAGGCTCTTTCGGGGGTAGATATCAAAGGTCTCTGGGATAACCAGGATTCCATTCTTCAGGCTGCTATGGAATCCAAGGGGCACCTCAACAAGCTTTCCTCAGCCATGGATCAGCTCTCACAAACACATAATGAGCTGATCAACCACTATACCAACCGTGTCACTGAACTCTCCACCACCCAACAAGTAATGGCTACCGAACTCAGTGCCGTGAAGAATGATGCTTCTGAGACAAAGTCAATGGTCTCTGATATCCTATCAATTCTTCAGGCCTCTCATGTGCCACCACCTCCTCAGTCAGCAGGTCTTTCCACTGAAGTTCCTAAACCTACTGAGGGGGAGAAAAATGATGAAATCCCTGATCCTTCCTCTGCCTTGGTAACTGTTCCAAATCCTGAGGAATCTACAAGTCAACCTCCTCTCACTGGCAAAGGGAAGGAGATTATGACTGAAACCTCTCCTCCTGAACCACACTTGGTCAAGGCTTCAAACATAAGACAACCAGATCCTGAAACACCGTCTTTTGTTGACTTAGAAGATGGGAGAAGAGTCTATGGGACTCAGGAGGAACTAGCTAAGATCTTAGATGAGGAAGATCGCAGGAAAGCCCATGACCTCACCACATCTACCATCTATGAGGTTGCCAAGGAGGAAATAAAGGAGTCTGAGAAAGAGATTCAGGGAGATGAATTCATCAGGCTTCAAGCCCAACTTCTTCAGAAACACAACAAGGAAGCCAAAATGAAGCAAGAAAAGAGGCAAAGGGCATATGAGAGGTATGTATGGCACATGACCAAAACCAAAGGTGAAGGCAAAATCACTGACATCACCATTCACCCCACCAGACCTCTGAGCTTAACTGTCCATAGAGGTCCAAGAAAGTCTGAACATCTTCCTGAAGTCAAATTTTCAGACTATGGGTTAAGAGAATGGGATATGATGATGCCCATCTTGAGGAAGAAAACCTCAAGCAAGAATGCCCCAATCATCATCAAGTCACTGAGTGCCAAGTATGAGGAACTCGCAAAAGTGGCAAAGAGTCTGGGCATTGACCATGATGAGGCACTTGCTTCTCAGGGACTAACTATCCCTGAATATACTCAGAAGGTTGGGAAGAAAAGGAAAGTTGTAGCTATGGAGCCTGAACAATACATAGATGCACTTCACTGCAACAGAGTTCCTCCTCAGGGAGTAAAGTTCCGTCCTAACCTTGTCATCAAAGAACCTGAGTATGGCATCTTTTTCATGGATGAATTTGGTCAGGAAGCCTTTCCGAGAGTTTCTGACATTGACAAAGTGGAAACGACAACACTCCTAGCCTACAAACTGATGGCACTTAATATCAGGGGCTCTAACAATGAGGATTTTGTCAGGCTGATGGATCGGTTGATGAAGGATCGACCTGACAAAGAAGTGTTAGTGTCGAAGAAGGCAAAGCTTGAACTATTGGGTCTCCGTCAAGAACCTTAATTATTTTGTTTAGCTGATAGGACTTTGTAATGATATGAATAAAATGCTGTCCCATGTTTATGTTATATCGTAGTCCTTACTGTCTTCTTGTATATTCAGTATGAGAAGAAGCCACTAGCTCACTCATACTGATCAATAACACTTAGGCATAATTTATATCCAAATAGGGGGAGATTGTTGGGTCCATAAATACCCAATTATCTAAAACAGGATTTGAACACAAATTAAGCCAAGTGTTTACCAACCGAGAACATTTCAAGTCACTGAGTTAACAGTAACTCAGTGAGTCATCTTCAAGTTGCTTAGGACGAATTCAAGGCGAAGGATTCACTCCTCAGGAAGGCGGTACTTCCTGAGTGAGACTTAAGCCAAAGAAGAAGATGATGGGTTCAGTGAGTACTGACAAGAGCTCACTGAACCCCTCAGTCTCCTGAACAACATAAAGACTGAAGACTAAAGACTGAAGACTTAGAATAAATCTAAGACCTGAAGTAAAGGCGGGATCGAGCGGGAAAGTTTGAAGAGGATAAGAACAAGTCTTATCACGCCGAAAGCGAACTTTCCTTAAAACGGCTTAAAGTCAGAGAGTGGTTGGGCAGACACTCTAAAGGACCTTTTAGCTTATTCCCAATGTAGATTCTTGGTAATGACAAAACACAGTTGTACTTTTGTCAGACTAGAATAAGTCAACTTGTACTTTAGTTATAGGCGTTCTTTTATACTTGTGTATAAATAGATAGATGAGGAGAAAAGTGTGTTAAGGTTGTGCACTAAAAGCTTAGACTTTCACAGCCCACTTTTCTCCTCCAAAGAACAACCTACTCACTGAGATAGCTCAGTAGGGTCTTTTAGTTGTCACTCAAGAAAAGCTTGAGTTTAGAAGAGGAGATTACCATACCTTGTCTATTCAATCCCAAAGTGTTTATTCCGCAAAACACTTTGGGTAATAGATTCTTTGATTAATTTCTAATAAGAATTTAAACGTTGAAAAACCTTTGTTGTTTTTATATTTACGTTCTAACTTATTTGGTAAAATTAATCATACATTGTATCAGTCTTAGTACACAATTAGGATAACTTTCTAGTTATTTCTATAAGTGTAACGGGAACAACATTAATTGGTGAGCATTCCCGAAATTTAATAAGAAAGATTGCTTAAGTGATGCGTGAGAAAGATTTTGAAAGTGCCATTTAGATGGTACTTGATATAAAGTTTGAATTAAGTTACCGGTTTTTGATGTAGATACGTATTTGGTACTGTGTGGAATGCGAATTTGGTCGGTATATGATGTTATGTCATGTTAATGCATGGGCATATGACGCGGAAATAGTGTCGAAGTTTGACTTTTATAAAGTCAAAATGGTAGATGTTTCCGGATGACAAGTAGTCATTGTTGGAAATTTTAGATAAGCTTGTGATGAGAAAGTTGTTTATAGTGGATTAAAAGTTACGTTTATGTATAGTAAGTTTAGAATTTGCAAGATCATTTAGATCGTTGCAAGGTAATGGTTTAGAGAGCATGAGAATAAGGACAGGTATATGTTGTGATTTGGTTTTGGATAGCATTATACGAGAGATTTCGGGGACGAAATCTAAATAATGGGGGGTAGAATTGTTAGACCCGTTTCCCGGGTACTTGTACCCCACCCTAGATGAAAGTGGACCAAAGGCATTATGTGATTGGCTAGTCAATGAATGTAAAGTTATAGTCAAACCCGTTAGTCAAGTGATAGTCAAAGAATGTATTGTATAGTTATGGAAAGTATTATGTGGCACAAATAGAGAGGGAATAGACTTCAAGGGCTTGACTTGTCATATGCTAAAGTGTTAAGACATGTAGTGTGGCTAAAATAGAAGGAAAGAGACTCGAAGGGCAATTCTTGCCATTAGCCCAAACTTGTGACTAGCTATTATTATATCCATGGAGTTCTAGACTTTTCTCTATTATTCAAGAGTGTGTGAGGGTGTCGGTTTTAGAGAAAGGAGGGATGAAGAATGGAGCTTAATGATGAATCCATGAAGAGTTTAAGATCCCAAATCAAAGTTTAAGGTTTAGCAAGAATCTTCCCAAGTAAGTAAGCTATTGTCTTGATTAATGAAGTTATGGATTTTAAGGAAAGTAGGATATCATCATATGATCTAGGTGTGATCATATGATGATTTGGTAAGAAAGATGAGTATGTTTAATGGGTTATGTTAACCCTTCTTTATGTTATTGATTATTATGTTATTAGGTTTTGATAAATTGTAAAGGATGATGATGATGGAAGATAGTGGTGATGATGATGTCTTTGATGTTATTTAGCTTGGATTAAGGTAAGTAAAATGATGATGACATGTGTTATATGGATTTCTAACATATATGTGTTATGTATGTTTTATGTCAAGCAATATGGACTTGAGATATGCTTAAGTGATGTGATGAGTATGGCCTATGTGATGAATTGATGTTATTGTATAAGTTGATGTTATGTGTTGGATGAGTTGTGGAGTAGTAAGCCCATAAAGTAAGTGTTTAGTGTATATAATGCTTATGTGTTGATTGAAGTATAATGGTATTGTTATGATCGTTTTACTTACTAAGCGAAAACTTATGGTTTAGTTTTCTAACCATTTTGTAGGTTGGCACGCTATCATGGAAGGCTTGGATTAAGGATAGAGGTTGTGTTATGTGATATTAGAAGATTGGTAAGAAATTAGAGCTTAGGTAGATACCGAGCTCAAGTGTAAAGTTTGTACCCCCGTGAGTCAAGTAATGTTTTGTAATGAGTAGACAAGCGTCAAATTGTGTGCCAAGAGTTGTATAATGAATTGGTAGTCATTTGGTATGTTAAAGTGTGTTGAAGTGGTTATAGTCAAAGTATAAAGGGGCGTTTGGATTGAGTATGAATGTACCCATTTTGGGTTGTAAGCGGGTCAAGTGTCAATGGAACATATTTAGTATGTTAAAGTATTGATTTTGGTCAAGTTTGGTGTAATACGGAAGTCGTATGGGATGTATATAGTGAAAACGGGCTAGAAACGGAAAGTATTTTAAAGTTGCAGACCCGAACCGCCGGTTGGAACCCCAACCGCGGCGGTTGGGACTTTCTGTGGAACCCAACCGCCGGTTGGAATCCCAACCTGGGCGGTTGGGACTTTCTGAGAGGCCCAACCGGCGGTTGGGAGGTATTTTCAGTTTTTGTCGATTTTCGAAAAATCATATCTTTTAAACCGTAAGTCGTTACGGGTCGCGCTACCCGTCGTTTTGAAGGTAATTGAGTCTAGTTTCATTTAATAATAGTCTAAAGGCCTGAATGTTTATAGATTTTTGTAAAAGGTCAAAAGAGTAACAGAATGTCCATGAAAGTCAAGCGTTTCCGCGTATAAAGTTTTAGTTTTTGGTCTAAGCGGGCACGGGTGTAACAAAATGATATACATCGCTTGTCAATATTAGCAAATGAACAGTACCTTGTATGATTTATCTGCCGATACTAAAAGTTGATGTGTTGTGCCTATGAGAGTTGTTTTTTTTTTTTTTTGCATATTCGCAACTGCAGTTCCAAAAAAGGTGCTGATCAACAATACGGTTCAATTATGAAAGAAAGATGGGAAACGGAAGAGGACGGTACGAAGAAGTAATTTGCACCAAATCACTTGTCACAGCATTCTCTCCGGTTTCTCATCTTTCTTTAAGAATTGTACCCTATTGTTGATCAAGGCCTTTTGTGGAACTACAGTTATGAATATGCGGGAAAAAAATAACTATCACAGGCACAGAACATCAAGTGTTAGTATCGGAAAATAAAAAAAATACCAGATAGTCTTCATTTCCTAATATTGACACACGATGTAGAACATCTGTGTTTGCTCTTATGGTCAAATGCAGAGGACCGATTATCAGAAACTTTTGTACCACTGAACCTGCTAAGATCCTGCAAAGACGTTCGTCAAGTAAAGTGGAGTAAGACTGTAAATTAAAAATATGATAAGCATGCATATACAAAAGGTAGTTATTAGGCTCAGATTTTATAACAAAACAGGGTCAAAAAGATGTATGACCAGCCATGGCTGCAAACAAAGATGGTTGCATAATGATGTCGTCCATTCGTTGTTGTGCCAAGTTACGGTCACAATCTTTGAGTACCCAATTCATTAGTCTTAGAAAATAGGTTTTACTCATCATAGCCCTACCCTAAGTAAAGCAACGAATGACGGTTTTCAGGAAAATAGGTACGCAATATGATTGGGCTGTTGCAAGGGTACACTTTCCTGTTGACGCACTAACCTGTTACCCACCTTCCTAATACACACTTAGCATGTTTACTTATACTGATACATAATTTAAACCATACATCTGTACAGTTAGCATGGCTTCACACGTCCTTACCAGGATGCAGAATTGTCTGGAATAATCAAATGTTTTCGAATCTACTTAACCTGTGTTAGAAAAGAGGTCATGGGTGGAAACTCTGAGCTCCCTCTCAAATTCCTTTTGTTATTTAAATGGTCTTTAAACAATGATCTGCACCAGATGTATTGATAGGCCGTTCAAATACCAAAAGGAATTCGAAGGGAAGGTCAGACCAACCATCTATGGCATACATCGTGTGTAAACATCAGCAAAGGAAGAACGCTGGAATAGGAAAAGAAATTCTAGGGAAAGATAAGAGCAACCATGTAAGTTGGATGTTCTGTGTTTGTTATATTCAATGTGTTCTTGTTCATAAGACAACACACTTTGGTACTTTGGGCCTCCGCTCAAAATCTCATTTCCATGTCGATGAAATATGTGCAAAGGTTTGCGCCAAACCCATTGCAATGACAGTGACATAGGAATGGGTTTTCGAGGGGAAGCTTAAAGTACCATGGTGTGCCGAAGAAAAAATTGTCGATTTTAGAAAAGCATGCGAGTATCAGGACTCGTGTTGAATGGAATAATGAAGGAGTGTGGCCTATCATGAACAATACACAATATATCATTATCACAATCAACACGCCTCAATTATCAAAGCCCATCTATCAAACAATGTATATGGGTTCCATTGCTAATGGTTTTAGGGAACTTGGTCAATTTAAGCAATAGAACCCACCTATATTGTTAGATAGATGTGCCCTAATAATTGAGGTTTTCAAGGTGAAGTTGAATGCAGCAAGCTGTGTATGGCCACATTACTTTGTAAATACTGGTTTTAGGTCATAAAAAAGAATGGAATTCAAAATGCAACATAGTTAACCCTTCTAAGGTCCCTTACAGTTCCTTTTGTCGTTTCAACTCTCTTTGTGCAAAGGCCTGCACCAGGCGAATTGCTAGTTCGCTGAAATAACAAAAGGAACTGTATGGGAACTTAGAATGGGTAACTATGTTGAAATTCCGGACTTGATGCGTGGTTTTGCAACCTTACAACAGGTTTTACCTCTCGAGGGATCTCAAGAGGCTTACAACCCCACCAGGCAGTGTACCTGACCGATGTAGTATAGTGTAGTGGTAAGTACGGGGGATTGATCGTTCTCCACAGGGAATAGTGTTCGTTAGGTATGAAAAATTACTCTAATAGGTCTAAGGGTGAGAGAAGATTCTTTTTATGTTTTTATATTTTTATGAAAGCAAGTAAAATCTCGGGTTTGAAAGAGTGGGCGAAATTAGATGCTAGTCAACTAACCCAAATTACTACGAATGCAAATAAAATAAAATAACAGAAAATGAAAATGTTGGTGAAAACTTATGTGGAGGGAAATGTGTTTACTTAGATTTCCTTACTCCCTAACTATCTTTTACCGGTTGATTAGTGTGTATTAGTTGCGTGGATGACGGGTGTATTCATTAATACCATTCGTGGGGTGGCGTACGTACTTCCCCAACTCTACAAGCTCCTACTTCACTCCTATGTCGAGCCGGCTAGGAAGCTCCTAACATGGGATCACTAGAATTCGCTTGTGCATTAAATACAACCATAAAAACCTTTAGTACGCATTGGTTCATGTTTC
The DNA here is from genome assembly GCA_021014915.2 of Artemisia tridentata subsp. tridentata. NCBI lineage: Eukaryota > Viridiplantae > Streptophyta > Magnoliopsida > Asterales > Asteraceae > Artemisia > Artemisia tridentata. The sequence continues at coordinate 417,347,180 of CP139504.1, forward strand.
TTAAGACGTTCAAGCAAGTTACCGAATAGGAAGTTAGCCAGTTTTCTTAAGCCTAACATAGATGAACAATCATCCAATACAACTAACAACACACTAATAACCAATAATTAATAGCTAGGTTTCATTAGATCTAAGCAAACACAAGATAAATCTAGCCTAACATGTTAAACAAAAGACAAGAATAAGATAGAATCAAACAACACATAGACATATTGAATGATTAATTGATAACTTATCTTCAATGTAACATGGAAGATCTCAAGGCAAAAAGCCTTGAAAGAGCTGCCAAATTCGTCCTAGGGTTTTCACACACAAAGTTCCCCAATAAGTTCCACACTAATGACAAAGAATTGCAAAACTATATATAGATTTTTAGATCTGACGGCGTCACGTTATGGAGTGTGACGCCGTCACCTCGCCGCTTTTAGGGTTCTCGGATGACCTTCTTGACGCCGTCCCTCTTTAGCTCTCCAAAATCCGTTCTGGCCTATCAAGGCTTGACGCCCTCAGACTATGAACGTGACGCCGTCCCTCTTTGAATTATAACGTGACGACCTTGATCAAATTAAAGGGTGACGCCGTCAGAATTTCCATGCAATTTCTCTGGCTTATCATGAGTAAATTTCACATCCACCACTTTTGCCAAGCCATGACGCCGTCCAGGGTTAATCCTGACGCCGTCAAAGGTAACTTCCAGCAAGATTTTGAGACTTTGTCGTTTTCTTCACTTTTATGCTCCAAAAACGTCCAAAATGCTTCCTTTTCCAGATTTCTTCTCAAAAGTACCTAAAATGACAAAAGGAACGATTTAGGGCAATATTTGATCAAATAAATACGATTTAGGGCTTAAATGACCCCTTAAAAGCGGTACACTTTTCGCTTCATCAAATACCCTTACACTTGAGATTTGCTTGTCCTCAAGCAAATGCGCTTTTATTCTAATCAAAATACAAGTTAGGGGTCATTTAATGCTAACATAAAAGTAATTACAACAAATATTCGTTCCACTTTAATCATAATAAGCACGGAGATTACAAACTAGCACCTCACAAGTAGTGTTTAGATACTCACATCTCTCAAGTGTCATCAAAATAAATCTCATAAATGGAAACGGATAATATCTCTCACTACCTGTCATAGCAAATAGATTACCATAGGCTTGGGAAAGGATCGAAAAAACTCCTCCACTAGGCGTAAGCACCTAAGATAAACTATCAAAGAGGGCTTTTACATGGGTTATAACGTTAGGTGTAGGGAAAAGGAAAACACGGTTTTGTTGGATAAAGGATATTTTACTGGTGGCGAGTTAAAGATCTTGATTAATTACATGTACTATACAATGTTGCTAAGCCAAGACTCGACTCAATCTTAAGCTAATGAAAGAAAATAACAAAAACATAAAATAAACATAAAATGAAACGGGATGGTAGTCCGTATGTTTTTTCTACTTTTCTTTTTCTCTTTTTTTTTTTTTTTTTTTTTTTTGTATTTTTCTTGATTTTTTCGATTTTTTTTTTTTTTTTTTTTTTTTTGCATACACTTTTGCCCTACCATCCAAAATAATACATCATAGGGGCATTGCATTCCCCTTACACTTGAACTTTTACATAACTTTACAAATAACTATTCTAATGACTCGAATTAAGATAATTGAAACACTTGGAGTACTTTTAAAATATTTAGCACATATGGGGGTAATAAATGATGATCTTCCCCATTACTCCATTACACTAGTACTTTACCCATGAGTCCCAATCGTCCCAAAACAATATGTACAAGGATATGACTCGACTTAGCAACCATGTAATCAACTAGATAATTAACTTGGGGTTTAAACAAATGTTGTCACAATAATGCACTAAAAATGAGTGCATACAAGGTAGGCTAAGGCGATTTGGGTGTACATTTAAGTGGGGTGTAAACAAATTCTTCCTTTAAGTAAAATGCTTAAAGTTAGAAACGAAAAGTAACTCTGAGGGGTGTACTAGGGGTATCGTGTACTAAAAATGAGTACAACGCAAAGGGTGTGGGAGAATTACTTGACCAATGTAGCCAATGTAATTATAACAAAAACACAGGTGTAAAACAATGGGTTAATCCTAATGCCTCTTATCATGTAGTAAATCTAACTACACGAATGTAGTCTCACTTGTGGCCTCGGAATGGTCCTAACGCAAGTTCTAGAATCTAAGTGCTACCGGTACATACATCATAGCAAAATGCTTTTCCTACCAATTCTAGGGGCGAACCTCACATATTTGGGGGTGGAAAAATTTTTTAGTGGTACGGTTTTTTTGTGCTAGTCATATAACTCCTATCCGTGAGACGCTCATTAATATCAAAGTTTCACTCCTATATGTTGTAAAAAATTTTAAATTTGGCACTAAAATTACCCTAACAGGTATTTATCTCAGTTTTATTACACATCCACTATTAAACAAACAAAAATCAAGCGCAATTGTATTCTCTAATCGTACTTTTACCCCCCCCCCCCTTACACTTAAGATGAACATTGTCCCCAATGTTCAAATAACAAGATGTAAAAGTATAAAGTAAAAGAATGAAATCAAATACTCACCTGATTCGTTCGGTGGATAATGAAGTAACACGGTTAGATCTTCTTCCAAAGTAATGTTGAAGCTCCATGACTAATGCATCGCCAAAAGCTTGATCCAAAACATTTCCTTGTCCAAAATAACCTGTTAAACCTGAGAAAACAAACACGAAAACCTGCATAACATCGGCGGGATAAATCTATATATAAGGATATAATGCTTGTGGAATGATAATTTTGCAGATTCCTGGAGATTATAAGTTATAGATTTAATAAAAACTTTTTATGAAAACAAAACTTTCAAAAATTTTCAGAAAATTAAACCTGACGCCGTCAGGTTGTAAAGCCTGACGCCGTCAGAAATGATCTGACAGAATTCTCATGTTACGTTTCCGGAAAAAATTTTGGAAAAACCTACACCTTACTTCCTGGAATTCCTGCAAAACATCATTATGACTCGATACAAGCATTTGACTCAAACAAATACTAATATGTATGTTCATTTATGATTATTACGATTCATGTTCATTTGTGTTCTAATAAACCGATTTAGATTTCCCTTACACTTAACTTTTGCAAAATACCTTTATATGTAGTTAAGACGAAGTTAAAAACAAGATAAATCATTTTCACAATTTAGTTTTGAATATGAATCAATAATAATAAAACTTAAACACACATACGGAAACAAATAAAATCAAACAAACAAATAAATAAACACACAAAGCAAATAAAGCTTGGGTTGCCTCCCAAGAAGCGCTTTTCTTTATTAACGAGTCTTGTAGCTAGACTCAAAGTAAGGCTCATCTAGTGTCGCTTATGCTCACGTATCCGAGTGTGAGCCATCTAATTGTTGCCTCATCTTTCTTGTATTCATCATTCAGCTCCAAACATCTATGATGGTATCTCTTATTTTTCTCATGTGGATATTTGAGCCCCTTCCTCTTATCATTCTCACTTAACAAATCAAGAGGCACAAGTCTATTGCAAGATTCAATGGAGTAGTTTTTAAACCTAGGATGTGCTCGGGGCATTTGGTAAGTAAAATCTTCATCCCCATCCGAGAATGTAATTAACCCGTCCACAAGTTTTTCGTCAAGGTGGGTCAACCTTTTGAAGGGTTCTCCAAAAATGACTTGGGTTAATTTGTTATCAATGAATTCTCTTAAGTTCTCCATAACCATAAAATCCACAAAATACACAAAACTTCCAACGAATACGTGTAGTGGCTTAGTCCTAGCAACAATGTTATCTCCTTGATATTCTAGCTCATCTACCATGATTTTATTATAATTAGCGCGAGAGATAATGTTCATAGGCAAAGATGAGTTAAGATAAGCATAAAAATCATGATAACCAATCTTACACGGAAATTGCATGTTAAAGAGGCTATCCTTTTCGATCTTAGTCCTAGGGTCAACATACTTAAAGGGATCAATTTCCTCTTTTCCCCATTCCTCGTTAACTACTTCTCCATTACCGGCGTCCTCATCGGAGTCTGAGTAGTAAAACGGACTAACATGGTCATTCTCATGGTCAGACTCCTCCATCTCAGAATTGTTACCAAAGTGGTGGTCGGGTGAAAGGTTGTTGTTTTCTATGATGGGGGCGGGAACGGGTAGTTGAAAGTTTGCACGGCGAAAAAAACGAATAACAGGGATCAAATGACCAATGTTACTCATGAGGTAAGTGGAAGGTATCACAAACAAAAGTACAAAGAAATAAGATAGACTAAAGAAAACCTATAAAAAGAAAATAAAAATCTCACTAGAAAGGAATCTAGTGAGTAGACCTATAAAATAAAAATTCAACCTAAACAATAACTATTCCCCGACAGCGGCGCCAAAAACTTGATGCGTGGTTTTGCAACCTTACAACAGGTTTTACCTCTCGAGGGATCTCAAGAGGCTTACAACCCCACCAGGCAGTGTACCTGACCGATGTAGTATAGTGTAGTGGTAAGTACGGGGGATTGATCGTTCTCCACAGGGAATAGTGTTCGTTAGGTATGAAAAATTAATCTAATAGGTCTAAGGGTGAGAGAAGATTCTTTTTATGTTTTTATATTTTTATGAAAGCAAGTAAAATCTCGGGTTTGAAAGAGTGGGCGAAATTAGTTGCTAGTCAACTAACCCAAATTACTACGAATGCAAATAAAATAAAATAACAGAAAATGAAAATGTTGGTGAAAACTTATGTGGAGGGAAATGTGTTTACTTAGATTTCCTTACTCCCTAACTATCTTTTACCGGTTGATTAGTGTGTATTAGTTGCGTGGATGACGGGTGTATTCATTAATATCATTCGTGGGGTGGCGTACGTACTTCCCCAACTCTACAAGCTCCTACTTCACTCCTATGTCGAGCCGGCTAGGAAGCTCCTAACATGGGATCACTAGAATTCGCTTGTGCATTAAATACAACCATAAAAACCTTTAGTACGCATTGGTTCATGTTTCTTAAGACGTTCAAGCAAGTTACCGAATAGGAAGTTAGCCAGTTTTCTTAAGCCTAACATAGATGAACAATCATCCAATACAACTAACAACACACTAATAACCAATAATCAATAGCTAGGTTTCATTAGATCTAAGCAAACACAAGATAAATCTAGCCTAACATGTTAAACAAAAGACAAGAATAAGATAGAATCAAACAACACATAGACATATTGAATGATTAATTGATAACTTATCTTCAATGTAACATGGAAGATCTCAAGGCAAAAAGCCTTGAAAGAGCTGCCAAATTCGTCCTAGGGTTTTCACACACAAAGTTCCCCAATAAGTTCCACACTAATGACAAAGAATTGCAAAACTATATATAGATTTTTAGATCTGACGGCGTCACGTTATGGAGTGTGACGCCGTCACCTCGCCGCTTTTAGGGTTCTCGGATGACCTTCTTGACGCCGTCCCTCTTTAGCTCTCCAAAATCCGTTCTGGCCTATCAAGGCTTGACGCCCTCAGACTATGAACGTGACGCCGTCCCTCTTTGAATTATAACGTGACGACCTTGATCAAATTAAAGGGTGACGCCGTCAGAATTTCCATGCAATTTCTCTGGCTTATCATGAGTAAATTTCACATCCACCACTTTTGCCAAGCCATGACGCCGTCCAGGGTTAATCCTGACGCCGTCAAAGGTAACTTCCAGCAAGATTTTGAGACTTTGTCGTTTTCTTCACTTTTATGCTCCAAAAACGTCCAAAATGCTTCCTTTTCCAGATTTCTTCTCAAAAGTACCTAAAATGACAAAAGGAACGATTTAGGGCAATATTTGATCAAATAAATACGATTTAGGGCTTAAATGACCCCTTAAAAATGGTACACTTTTCGCTTCATCAGGACTCATTTATTAAGCTAAACCATTCATCTACTAAGTAATCTGGCCACCTAATACATACTTTGTTACTTTCAACCTCTCTTTGAAATACTTTTATAGAATCCACAACTATAATTTTTCGGTAAGTTCATCATGTCGGAATGGCAAGATAGCTGGAAGCTCTTACCTCCCTCTCCAGTTCCTTTTGTTAGTTCAGTTAGACTTTACACAATTGCCTGTACCAGACGCATTGCTAGCCCACTGAAGTAACAAAAGGAACTGGAGAAGAAAGGTAAGAGCAGGCAGCTACATTGAACATCATATGTCATAATAAACTGTACTAACATGTAATTAGCTTAAAGAGTAAAAACCACTCACTCCTTTCAGCCAATCATACATAGCCACACATAGTCATTAGCAACTAATTTTGTGAACAGTAACAAAACAATACCTGCTTTCAGCCAATGATAATTGGCCACAGATGGCAAAAGCACTGTTTGTGCATGCTTTTAGCCAATAACAGTTGAGATTAAAGTTATTGACTAACATGTGACTGCATTGACAAAAACCATGGTTAGTATGTATTCTTCGTTTGCCAATATTGACATCCAATATTTAATATTTGGAATACAGGGCCAAAATACAGGGGTACGTAAGCCATACTCATGAAACAATTAATAAGCAGAAAGTTTATCGTTACCTTTTGCAACCAACATTAAAGTCAGCAGCGTCTCCTCATCTCATATATGCAATACTCGATTGTAAAAGTGTCGGAATGGCAACATAGGTGGAAGCTCTTACGTCCCTCTCTAGTTCCTTTTGTTACTTCAGTTAGACTTTACACAATGGCCTGCACTAGAGGCATTGCTAACCCACTGAAGTAACAAAAGGAACTGGAGAAGAAACGTAAGAGCAGGCAGCTACATTGAACAGATTCAATGGATGACGTAAATCATCTCCAACGGTGCTATTGATTTTTAAAAACAAGCTCAGATCTGCAATTCATTGAGCTACCCTACGCACCCGCCATGGTTGCAACCATATAAGAGCCCCGGTTACCGCGCCAAGATACGGAGATGCGTGAGCCACACACATGAAAATTTAACACGCAGAAAGTTCATCATTGCCTTTTATGTAACAGGTATAAAGCAGCATAGTTAACCCTTCTAAGTTCCCTTACAGTTCCTTTTGTCGTTTCAACTCCCTTTATGCAAAGACCTGCACCAAGCGCTTTGCTAGATTGTTGAAAAAACAAAAGGAACTGTATGGGAACTTAGAACGGGTACCTATGATGAACATCGTATGTCAATATTTGCAAACAAAGAACGTGGTGGGCTTTAAAGCAGAAAGAATCTGGCTAACAAACATGTCTGTTTTCTATGGAAATTTAAAAAAAAAAAAAAAAAAAAAAAAAAAAAAAAAAAAAAAAAAAACTTGTTCGCTGGAAACTTTGCACTTTAAAGTGCACCACGTTCTTTATGTGCCAATATTGGAAAACGATGTTAGCCGTTATATTTGTGTTTCCCGGGTTTAGGCTTACCAATGCCATTGGCCCACGTGTTAGGAAGCTATTGTGGATGCATATCTCATTCCAAGGAAACGATTTACTGTTCACGTACTAATCCCCTAATCACCTTGCCAATACAAATGCGCTTGCTATTATTTGTCTCGTAAATCAATAACAATCATGCATATACAAAGGCAGTTATTAGGCTCAGATTTTATAGCGAAACAAGGTGAAAAAGATTAATTACCAGCCGTGGCTGCAAAGAAAAATGGTTGCATAATGATGTCGTCCAGTCTTTGCCGTGCCAAGTCACGGTTAGAATCTTTAACTACCCAATTCATTAGTCTCAGAAAATAAGTTTCAATCATCACAGCTCTACCCTAAGTAAACCAACGTTTACTTATACCGATATACAATGTAAACCATACATGTGTACATTAAGCATGTCTTTATTCTAACAATGAAGCTTCTTGAATACAGTAGGTTTATTTAACCATATATATAAACCTGTTTAAAAATTTATATACCACAAAAAGGATACAATAAACCATCAGGCTCAGATTTTTAAATGGGAGGTGGTAAAAAACTTGAGGATACCGCCATGGCTGCAGATAAATACGGTTGCACAATAGCAAGTATGCTACTGCGCCATCCGGTGATTGCCCCGCCAAGTTACGGTCCCAACTTCATTTTTCCGATATCATCTGGTTCAGTAAGCAATAGTCAATCATCATAGCCCATTACTGTATTCCATTGAAATAGTATTAAAAAAAGATATCAGATGTTTAGTATACACATGTATGTTTTGCATTGCGTACCGCCATAAGTAAAGATGTTTTACTTCACTTATTCCAAAGAAGTTTGTATTAGGAGGATGATCACTAATGATTGTACCGCCATGGCTGCAAATAACTGCGGTTGCACAATAGCACATATGCTGTCGCGACATCCGGTAATTGCCCCGCCAAGCTACGGGTATGACTTATTGTCTTGCTGCAAACGTAGAGGTTGCAGAGGCAACTGGTTGTTGCACTCTACCATCCTTCCAGGCATGTGTGCACACACAATCATGTTATGGATGGCACGCAAACATACAGGCTGCAGTAAACAATGCATATGTACAACATATAAGTAATTATAATATATACTAAAACCATGTTTTATTATGCAATAATGGTGGCTCATTATGTGTTTTTTATGGCATAAACTTCCTAGAACAGATTCAAGGACGGTGCACAACCAACAATGAAACCATCAATATCTATTATAGATAATGGTAACTGCCATTGTGTTGTATGTATTTGTGGGCATGGTTTATAGCAACATATAAATTAAGTTGATGTTAGCAAACACTTGTTCTAGCTGCAGACACAATGATGGTATACCTGCGGCACAAACATGCGGGCTGCAGTAGGCAATGCATATGCACATTATAATATATATTAAAACCCAGTTGAGATTAAGCAAAATGGTTGACCATTATGTGTTTGTTTAAGTGCTAATCTAACTTGATGTTAGCAAACACATGTTGTAGCTGCAGGCACAATGATGGTATGCCTGCGGCAGAAACATGCGGGCTGCAGTAGGCAATGCATATGCACATTATATAACTAATTACACAACATAAATACGCAACTAAATAATTTTTATTACCAACAAAACTGGGAATAAACAGCTGAACATGGTTACCTGCAAACATCATGAGCAACTCTTTCGGCCACCTATTATGTGTAAATAAAAAAAAAAAAAAAAAAAAAAAAAAAAAAAAAAAAAAAAAAAAAAACCCTTATTAGTATGAGTATAATCATCTATACTAAAGAACTTTTTTTTTTTTTTGGGTTAATCGTAGATTACTAAGAAAACCCCAAAATAAGAAAAACCCTAAGTCATCCATACTATTTTTTTTGTTGTCTTTTGTTAGGGTTAATCGTAGATTATTAAGGAAACCGCAAAATTAGAAAAACCCTAAGTCTAAAAAAATTAAAACTTAAGTAATAGGTAAACGTAAATCCTTAAACAAAACCCCAAAATTTTAAAACCCTAATTGGCAATAAATATGAGAATCAAACAAATATGTAAATGAAACTATTAATAAAAAGGAAAAAAAAAAATCACAATGAATCATAAAAAGTATTAGAGGACGAAGTTAAAGAAATCGGTTACTGGGTTTCGGTCGGAAAGAGGGCGAAGATCGTCGATTCAGAGGCGAATCGATCGGACCAACCTACTGTATTCAAGAAGCTTCATTGTCAGAAAAAATAGTACACATGTGTGGTTTAGATTGTATATCGGTATAAGTAAACGCTATTTATTGACCACGTCAATAATCCCAACCGCATTTGTGTTACCGAGGTGATTAGCACCTTAATCCGTGAACAGTAAATCGATGGGCTGTGTGGACGTATGGTCCGGACTGGGCCAGGAATGGGCCAGGCCCGCGCAGACAGCGGCCCATCCTACACCTAAACCCTAATCCATGCCTATAAATACATGGCATGGATCCCCTTCTTCATCAGATTATAACAGGTTACCCTAAACCTAACTAATAAGTTATATCGCACCGATACTAACTTGACCGTTGGAGGTGGATCCCGGGGCTACGGCCTCGGGTCCACTCCTAACGGGTTCTCTTTGTTGAACAGGTCTACTAGGGCTCGTGAAGACGACGAACGGCCCAAGGAGAGTCGTCTAATCAGTCCGCGCCAGATTATGTATCAACAGGCTGGAATCAGCCAATAAGATTCATCCACAATACCTTCCTAAATATAATAATTTTTTATTTTTTTATTTTATTTTTATTTTTATTTATTTATTTATTTATTATTATTATTATTTTTTTTTTTTGTTGGAATAATACAACATGTGGACCAATGGGTGGAAGATTAGCACCTAAGGAAACACATAATGGTCACCCATTTTGCTTAATCTCAAATGAGTTTTAGTATATATAATATAGTCTACACATATCTACACGTTTTTTTACACATTTAATGGAGATGGACTTTTAAGGAAAGGAAATTGGACTTTTTCCCATTAGCTGTATCCGGATTTTCATTCTAGGTTGACTATAAAATGTGTTTTGGTCCATAAAATTTGTTTCTATTTGCTTTTTTAATTTTAAGTTTTTAATACACACGTTAAAACTAATTACTCCTTCCATTTTAATTTATTGTTCACATTTTTGTATTAAATTAATTGTTTGATTTAAAAATAGATAGAAAATTTAGATCAAGTTTACAATATTACTTTCAATTGAGGTTATAATTACAAACTTGAAAAAGTTATAAATCAATTAGTTAAGGGTAAAACTATAATCCTGCAAAAAGTAAAAAAGAGAAGAGTTATGATCAAATGAGAAGAAAATTAAAATGAGAAGAAGAGTGAGAAGAAACCACAATCACACATTTCAAATGTGCCTACAAAAATAGATGCATCTCCCCTTAAAATTCTCTCTCCAATTTGAAACGTGTCATTTTAGTTTTTCTTCCTACCGGATCCCACCCCAAAAATAGAAAGTCATAATGATGATATTTTCTTTAAAGTATGAGTTCATTTTCAATGGACAATTATTTTGGGACAGATGTAGTATATTGAACACAAATGAAAATGACGTACAATCAAATCACAACATAATTATCAAATAAACTTGTTCGAATTAGAGGAAGGGGTGTTGTAATATGCCAAAACTTAAGCCGTTTTGCCAAATCAGCGCTACATCAGCATTTCACATTCACACACCAAAAACACCCCTCCCTCGTTCACATATCACTTGCATGTCGTTTCGCACTTTTTGGGGCCCATCACTTTTTTTTTTTGGGCCTATCACTTTTTTTTTTGGGGCCCATCACTTTTTTTTTTTTTTTTTTTTTTTTTACATGCCAAAACCTAAGTCAAAGAATCACTTTCTCATATGTGAGACATTCCCGTGTACCAACGGATTAAAGACTAATAAAATAAGTACAGTACTAAAGTAGCTAGCGTTTCACATTCACACACCAAAAACACCCCTCCCTCGTTCACATGTCACTTGCATGTCGTTTCGCACTTTTTGGGGCCCATCACTTTTTCTTTTTTTTTTTTTTTTTTTTTTTATTACATTTTTCACATGCCAAAACCTAAGTCAAAGAATCACTTTCTCATATGTGAGACATACCCGTGTACCAACGGATTAAAGACTAATAAAATAAGCACAGTACTAAAGTAGCTAGCAGCTTATTAAATTAACCTATGTTCTAATTTGACATCTAAAACACTCAGGTTGTTATTATTTCACACTCACACACAAATATGGCTTTGTATCCTTCAACCATCTTGGTACTTACTACATTTGCAGTTTTATGTACACTATATGTTCCATCATGTTCTACTAATGAAGTTGATGCTCTCCTTAAATAATGGAAAGCAACTCTCCGTAGCCAGCATAACAACACCCTTTTACCTTCATGGATACATGGTCAAAAACAAGTGTGTCCATGCAACTGGTATGGAGTTTCATGCAATGAAAATGGCAGCATAAACAGATTAAACCTTTCGGCGTCTGCTTTGAATGGTACACTTGATTCTTTATCTTTCCGTTCGTTTCCAAATCTTGAGTATTTTGAACTTAGTTTCAACTACTTTTATGGGATCATCCCATCTGACATTGGTTACCTTTCGAAGCTAACTGACTTGATTCTGTCCAAGAATCAGTTGAGTGGACCAATCCCTGCCGAAATCGGTACATTGAGTTCACTCAAACAACTAGAGCTACAATATAACAATTTAAGTGGTCCCATTCCAAAAGAGTTAGGTAATTTGGTATCCCTATATACTCTGCATTTGGCGGGAAATCAACTTAATGGTTCCATACCAAAATCATTCGGTAACCTAAAAAATTTAGAATACTTGATTCTCATGGAGAATCGACTTTCTGGTCCTATTCCAGAAGAATTTGGAAAACTTAACTTGGTACGAGTAGAGATGAGCATAAACAGATTTTCAGGTAATTTGCCTGAGGTCATTTGCAGCGAAGGGAAACTTGAGAGGTTCAATGTTAATGATAATAATCTAACAGGTCAAATTCCGAAGAGTTTATATAACTGCCCAAGCTTGTTCCGAGCACGATTTGATAGCAACCAGTTGACAGGAGATATATCAAAGAGCTTTGGTTTTTATCCGCGCCTCAAATACATCAATCTCAACGATAATAAGTTTTACGGGAAGATATCAGACAATTGGAGTAAGAGCAAGAACTTAACGACGATGCAAATGGGAGGGAATCGAATCAGTGGTAACATACCTCTTTCTATTGGAGATATGACTCAGCTACAACTCCTTAATCTTTCTTCCAACGATTTGGTTGGGCAGATACCAAAACACTTCGGACGGCTGACTAGCATGTTAAGCCTTGTTTTGAGCAAGAATCGACTTTCTGGAGTCATACCTTTAGATCTAGGGTTGCTAGGTGAACTCTCGTTGCTAGATCTTTCCATGAATAAGTTGAATGGTACCATTCCGTCTTCTCTTGGGGATTGCTCAAAACTCTTCAACTTAAGCTTGAGCAACAATGAACTTACTCATGAGATCCCAGATCAAATAGGTAAATTAGATCACCTCTCTATTCTTGATCTGAGTCGCAATTCACTTACTGGTGAAATACCTTCAGCATTTTCAAGTCTGAGTAGTTTAGAGATGCTCAATCTTTCACACAATAATCTTTCTGGTTCTATTCCTAAGACATTTGAGTCAATGAATGCCCTTTGGACCATTGATTTATCATATAATCAACTAGAAGGTCCCATTCCCAATAGCAAAGGTTTTCTGAATGTATCAGTAGAAGCATTGCAGGGGAACAAAGATTTGTGTGGAAATGTTAGCGGCTTGAAGCCATGTGTTTCAGAAAGGCATACCTTTAAGAACGGAACCCACAAACTAGCACTCGTGATCTCTCTTCCACTCCTCGGAGCACTTCTACTTGGTGGTCTTGTGGGAACTTTTGCTTTTTTTAAGTGGAGATCGAAAAAAGATGTCATCGACACAACTGTGGATGAAGAGAAACCCTGTCCAAATTTTTTCTCAATTTCAACTTTTGATGGAAAGGAGACTTATCTCGAAATCCTAAGAGTAACCGAGGAGTTTAACGAAGCATATTGCATCGGAAAGGGAGGATGCGGAAGTGTGTACAAAGCGAGCTTGGCATCAGGTGACATAGTTGCTGTAAAGAGACTTCATTCGTCGGCTGAAGTGATCAATCGCGATGATTTTTTAAACGAGATCAGAGCATTGACAAGGATACGACACCGTAATATCGTGAAATTACATGGCTACTGTTCACATGCTAAAATCTCGTTTTTGGTTTACGAGTATCTTGAAGGGGGTAGTCTAGCTGATATTTTGAGCAATGAGACCGCACAATATTTGGATTGGAAGAAGAGGGTGAACGTAATTAAAGGTGTTGCAGATGCTTTATCGTATATGCACCATGATTGTTCACCCTCAATCATTCATCGTGACATATCAAGCAAGAATATCTTGCTTGATTCAGAGTATGAAGCATGTGTTTCGGATTTTGGCACATCCAAGATTTTGAATAAAGACTCGTCGAATTGGAGTAATGTCGCAGGAACATATGGATACCTTGCACCAGGTAAATTTATTATGTTGTCAATCATAATATACACAAACTAAGTTGTTATGTCCTTAAAAACAAGACTCGGCGTACTCATAACTTTTTTTTTTTTTTCCAGAATTCGCTTACACAATGAAAGTAACTGAAAAGTGTGATGTCTATAGCTTCGGGGTTCTAGTGTTAGAAGTCATCAAAGGTGAGCATCCGGGTGATATACTAACTTCTCTAACATCTTCATCAACCAACAAGGTTGACCTTGAAGATTTACTGGATCACCGTCTACCAGTTCCGCTCCTGGAAATCAAGAAAGTCGTGACTTCGATCTTGGTTCTAGCGATAAGATGTGTTAATTCAGACCCCGAGATAAGGCCTACAATGTATGATGTTTCACAGGAACTTGCTTCATTTCCTTAAAGACATCTCTAAGAGTAATAATTACAGTATATATTTTCTTTTATCAAATTTGGTTCCAGTGTTTATATAGTTTTATGGTATTCTCTTCGGATGTAAGATGGTGTGTTGTTGCAATTATCAATAAATCAATTTAGCAATAACAAACAAGGCCAAGTAGTTGTATATTTTAGTGAGCATGCACCACCAAGTCTATAAGTACTGTCCCTTAAAGGTTGCTAACACGTTAATTTCAGTAAAGAAACTTATTTATCATTACCAATGAACAATGAAGATGTTAAAAACTATGTAACATTACCAATTTAATAATTTGAGTACTCAAAATATCAATGCAATTCTGTGTGGCCACGAACTTTTAAACCTTTATTTGACTTGTCAAACCTCCATTAGACACCATTTATCTATTTTTTCGGCCAAAACAAATTCAGCTAAACTCATTTTGAAACACACAAACGAAAAAGTAGCATACAAGTTTATTGTTTGTTTGGCTATTTTTCCCTTTTGTATATTATTGTGTTTGAAACGAAAATTTTCGCACAAGAACCAATTTTGTAAAAACACGTTCACAACAGGGTCCAAAAAACACATAAGAACAAATTTTGTGAAAGAAATTCACAACATCGTGAACAAATTTCCTACAACTAAGTACTATCGGATTATATCAAAATCTTCGAAATTGAGAAGGCTTTGGCTATGGAACGTGATGTTTGATGACTAGGAGTCGATTGCTCTATATATTTCCCTGAATTAAGGTATCTAGTATTGAGCTTTGAGTTACAAGATGGTTTGAAAGACGTATCCTTCATTATAGTTTGGAAGGTTCATCTTCCATGGAAAATGTGATAGATTTTGGATGGACGGTTCTTGATGAACATTTTGCGGATTGGGTTGCATGTTTGCTGAAAAGATGTTTGAATCTTAAGAAGTTGATCACTCATGGTGTTGTTTCTCAGTCCAATACACATGTAAATATCAATTGGCTAGTTTTACTTCTATCAATTGGGTATTTTTACTTCATCAATTGGGCAATTGTGGCTAGTTTTACTTCGCTAATATCATGTAAATATCACAATATAGTATAATATCGCAAAATATCATAAAAAACATCAACTAAGCATAGAAATGTAAATTTTCTTTTTAAATAAAAGAGTAAACTCCAAAATACGTACATCCTGTTTACCTATTCTCACACCGAACATCCCTCCCCGATAAATTGGGATATACACACACTACAAGAAAAAAGAGAACGGGCGACCAGCAAAATGCCGGCGACATTATGTCGTCGGCATTTTGCACTAAACGACAAAAAAAAATGCTTGACCGAGCCAAGGGTGCGTTGAATTTTTAGTTTGGTAAAATACCGACGACATGTCGATGGTATAATATTGAAAATGTTTGACTTTTCAAAACCTGGTGAAAACTTGGGCGGGAGTTTGACCCACCAATATTATGTCAACGACATGTCGTCAGCACAATATAAACCCAAAAATAATTGAAATTAGCGTGTGATTAGCGTTTGATTAAGATTTATTTTGTCATTGCTGTTATTTTCCCGACGACAAGACGTCGGGATTTATTTAGGTCAAAATTTTGACTTTCCCCGCGTGTGAATAATAGCGAATAATTGGGCGGGGTTTTTTCCCGCCTTTATAACGCCGACGACATGTCGACGGGATTTTATTCCCAAACACATTATATACACTCTTATCCTCAAAACCATTCAACCTCACAACCTTTTATCTTCACACCAATATCATATTATCTTATCCTCAAAACCACTCAACCTCGCAACATCTTATCTTCACACCAATTTCAAAACCTGAGATGCAGCGATATAATCCTTTTATGTGTAATTGTGGAGCAGGAAATATAAAAAAAAGAAAATCACATCAACCAGATACTTCTGTTTGTACTAGTGACATCTCTCCGTTAATAAACATTAACCGCCATGCATCCATGAGGATGAACGGTGTAATTTTTTGCTGTTATCTTCTAACTTGGTTCTAACATGAGGGAAAATATTTGCACCGTTAGTCCCCAGGGTTTGTTATTATTATTATTTTTATTTTTAATCTAACTTAATTTAATTTGTTTATTTATTTATTTATTCTTACTTTTTTACTTTTTATTTTATTTTATTATTTTTATATTTTATATTTCTATTTATTTATTATTTTTAATTTTTTATTAGTATTATATATATTTTTTGATAATAATATATTATTATTAATATTATAAAATTTTACATAAAATTTGATTGGAGTCTAGACACAAGCTATCACTAAAAGAATCACGAGAACAGGCGACGAGTAAAATGCCGACCACATTTTGTAGTCGGCATTTTACATTAAACGACAAAAAACACGCTTGACCGAGCCAAGAATGCGTTGAATTTTTAAGATGTTAAAATCCCGACGACATGTCATCGGGATCATATTGATAACATTTGACTTTTCTAATCATAGTGAAAAATTGGGCGGGAATATTCCCCGCTAATATGGTACCGACGACTTGTCGTCGGTAATATATAAACCAAAAAAATTATTGTAATTAGCGTTTGATTATCACTTGTTTTGTCATTAGTGTTATTGTCCCGACGACATATCGTCGGGGTTTATTTAGACCAATTTTTTGACTTGCCCCGCATGTGAATAATAGCGAATAATTGGGCGGGGTTTTTTCCCGCCTGTTTTGTACCGACGACATGTCGCCGGGATTTTCTTCCCACCTCATTTTACCTTTGTCCCGCCAATTTTTTACTTATATATAACGAATCATCCTCAACTCAGCAAAACGCACATAACCCAATCGTCAATTCTCACAAAACACACATAACACTGGCTGGTTACACGCCGGAAGAGGAGTGGTCAAAGGTTTTATCATCGGAGGGTCTCTTTAATAAAGTTCTTAATACATATGGCTACGAAATTTATGATGAATATGGTTCTTATAAGAACATTAGCCCGTGGATGAGAGACCAGATTCTGGAATGGTTGAGGAAAAAGCCGTACTACAGGGAGATGTTGGATGCTCAAGCTGATGATGTTGGAGGAGAAAGCACGTTGGAAACCAAAATTGATGATCTGGGAAATAAGATAACAAATCTTGAAGCTATGTTTGAACATTTCATCAAGCAAAGGAAAGCAAGGAAGGGAAAAGATGGTGCAGGTTTTAGCAAAGTGGGAAGTAGCAGCAAAAAAAATGAATGGGCGATGTTTGTTATGGTCTATGTCGTGTGTTTCGTTTGCTTGTCGAGTTGTTTCGTTTGAGTTGTTTCGTTTGCTTGTCGAGTTGTGTCGTTTGCTTGTCGAGTTGTTTCGTTTGAGTCTGTATGAAATGTATGTGGTTGAGAACTCTTGCGTGTTTTAAATAAAAGGTTTGCCTTCGTGTTTGTTAATTGTGATATTGTTCCTGCATGTTTTAACATCTCGTGTTCATAATAGTCGAGACCACCACCTAGACACTCATTATCAGCTTCCTCTTCAGATACTCCTCTAACCAAGTTAAGGAAGTTGTACACATCTATTCCATCTTTCTGATTCATTTGTTTAACATCTCGTATACAACCATATCATCTCGGCCAAGTTGATTTGCCACCAGTCCGATCAACATCCATTTCATCAATATTCATATCTAAACCGTCTTCAAATACAGGTTTAGAACCGGATTCGAGCTCAAGAGATCCCGCTTCCATGTAATTATCCTCTAGTTCATAATAGTCGGGATCACCACCTTTACATAATTCTCAACACATTTAATGTACGAGAAGTCTTCTTCATGGTTGTAGTTTAAACGAGTTTGGTGATTGTACCTACAATTTCAAAATTCGTAAGTAAATAATAACAGGAGATGGAGAAAGTGAATGAGAATTTTATTCATGGATTTGGTTTCTATACTAGCTACCATTAGTATGGATAAAGCCATAAAAGGTTAGAAGTCTTAAATTTTGAGAAAAGTCTTATAGGAAAACAAATCCGATTTACAATTTTATTGTGTGCTTGGTAACAAATGACCTCGATGTTAGATATTTGTATTTTTTTTCTCGTCTTTTAATGTAGGGTTTCTTGATCTATAGAAGGTCTTTTACAAAGATTCAAACTACTCAGTAGATTTTAAAAATGGTGTATTTTATATAAGAGAATGTTATTAGATACTTTATGTCAAACATTTTCTTGATGAATGTTTATTGTGACTTGTCACCGTTCATGAGTGCAAATCTCCTATGGGCTATGGCTGTTTTCTACTTTATGCGTTCAATGAAAAAATGGATGAATATAATGCAACGGCCCAAAACTATGGTGTGATATAAAACAGAAAAGCTTAATTAAAAACAAACTAAACATGGAATTAAGGTTTGGGTGCAAAAACCAAAGTTGTAGAGCTTTTCGAGATGAGCAAGTTTAATTTTACGAGTGACATCTTGTATTCCATTGTCTAAAGTGTCTTAAATGAGTGAGATGTGTAGTTATGTTGGGTCATATCTCATTTAATTCTACTGAGGTCATTTGGCAAGTGCATTTAAGATTTCAGTTTGTTGGTAAGTTTTTGACCAAATTTAAATTGTATGGCAATCAAGAAAACGGGCAACGAGTAAAATACCGACGACATTTTAAATATAAAGTATTTAATTTTAATTATATATTAAATAAAAGTATTTATAAGAAATAAATTTTTTAACATATGTAATTCATACCGATGACATGTCGTCGGTATTTATGTCCGAAAAAACCCCCCAAAATTTTTATTTATCCCGCCAAATCACAAAACGACAAACTTACTTTATTCGTCCCGACGACATGTCGTCGGGAAAATTAAAAAGCAAACAAAAAGTAGATCTGGTCAACACTTAGAAACATTATCGATCTATCTCAATTATTGCTCTCCTCGCCGGCGAATTAACCACAACAAACCACCATCACTAGCATCTCCACACCACCACCACTAGCATCTCCACACCACCATTACACCACCACTGCAAACCATAGCAAACCACCACACGAGCACCATTGTGCACTTCTCCTCCTCCTCTTATTCCGTTTAATTCTTCCTCAACCCCTCATTTGTTTAATTCTTCCTCTTCTTCTTCCCCACTTCGTCTTCTTCCCCACCGAGAAGGTATTTTTAATTTTGCTGTATTTTTTATTTTTTAATTTTTTTTAATTTATGTAATTTAAGTGTTAATTAATGTAGCAATTGTTAAGTTTTTGATGTTGTTTCATGTCTTTTTTTTTTAACAGCCGAGAGCTAGAGTGAGCCGAGAGCAAGAGTCGAGAGCTGAGACAGCCGAGACATAGGTAATGTGGTCCCTTTTTTTTTTTTTTTTTTTTAAAAAAAAAACTTTTAGTATCCTGACGACATGTCGCCGTCAATAGTTTTAGCTCGTGTATTAAGCAACCGGTATAAATGTGCTCTCTTTTTATATAGCCCAAGCTCGAGACCGCAGCCCGAGACTGCAGCCCGAGACAGCAGCCCGAGACCACAGCCCGAGACCGCAGCCCGAGAGACCACAGCCGAGACAATATGTTACTTGTTTTTTCATTTTTTTGCTTTGTTGTATCCATCCGTAGTAGTTTAGTTTTCCAGCCGAGACAATATATATTGTGTTTGGTTAGTTGTTTGGTTGGTTTTAATGACACAACCAAGGTGGGTTGTGCTCATTGTGTACCCACGGTGCAAATAGCAGCTTGGGGGACTTGGTATTGGACTAGCCGTATGGCTTTGCGTTGATTTTGATGCTATCCTAGTTCTTATTGCTAGTTGGTTGTATATTTGAAGCTAATGAGACACCCCATAAGGTGTGCTCGTTGTAGTCCTTGGTATTGGACTAGCCATAAAAAATGTAAAGACGACTCCTTTAATTTTATATAGCGAGTACTCAATGAAAAGGCTATGTTGACACTATTACATGTTGAGTTTGTGATTATATTCTATTAATTGTATATGTGATTGTTAGTTGATTTGTGAATGTGATTTTAGAATGTTAGTCAATTTGTGTATTATTGTTAGACTTTTGTGAATCTTTTAGGATTTTAGTGATTAGTTTCGGAAAATCCCCGTTCGAAGTTAATCATCCTATAGAAAACCCGTCTGGAATTAATTTATTAGAAATTAATTTCGGAAAGTCCCCTGTTTGGGACTGCTTTTTGAATGTTTTGTCTCATTTAGGATATGGATGCGTATAACTGATTTACTATTTGAGATGATTTCGACAGTGTTTCTCCTTTACTCCTACGAATATGTCTTTAATGCACATATTTGGGGAGTTGAGGGGAAATGCTGCCGAAATTTTCTTAAATAGTAAATCAGTTATACGCATTCATATATGAGACGAATCATTCAAAGAGTGGGTTAGGATTGCCTTTCATAGTTTCACTAGGTGAACAAAACAACTCGTAATAATTCCACGGTTATATGTGTTTATGTGTCGAATCTTTTGAATGTGTTTAATTAAGTGCATATAATAACTGATTGCATCATAAAAATGCAGTTATGATAATTGATAAGAGTTGGACCCGTTTAGAGAGTCGTTGTTCAAAACAATTTTATGATGGTCTTGCCGCATTCCTCGATCATTGCAAGCCGTTATTGAATAGTTACGGAAACATAAAATGTCCATGTCGTCTTTGTCGTAATGTTGGATGGGTATCTCTCGAAGGTCTTAAAAACAACATAGGCCAAAATGGGTGGGACCCAACTTATACACAATCGCGCGATCAAGGTGAACCGGATCCTCGGCTGTTAGTACATAACACAACACAACGTGAGATGAGTGACATGGGTGTGTGCCTTAATGATATTCTTGATATTTATAACAAACCGCTAATTTGCAGGTCAATTCTATTCATCAAACTCGAATTTATTTTCTTGACATTTATTTGAGAACCATTTTTACATATACTTCTTACCTGAACCAACGTGAAACTTAGAATAAATATTTAATCACTAGAACTTAGGCTATATTTAGTCCACAATGCTCCAGAACCTTGCTCCTACTCCGGTTCACAATTTTAAACCATAAAACAATTTCTTATTCTTTAAATACTTACGATTGTCAATTCAACAAACACTATTCGCTATTTAAGATTTAACACCCGATATACCCAATTCTCCCAACGATTGTTTCTAAAGTATTTTTATACTTCCAAAATCATTACCAAAGTTCCAAAAATATTTCCTGACACCTAGGGTAAATTCTTTATAACTTACGTTTAATTACGTACAACTTTTGTTAATCACCAAACCAACAACCAATACCTATTTTTAACACCAATACATACAACATATACACTCTTGTATAAAAACTACTCATCTAATCTCATTTTATGTATTGTGCCGCCCCTTCCCCCTCTCATGTCTTCTAGATATTAGACAACTTTTAACACTTTTACATTATAATTAATGTTGGACATAAAGGTTAAAACATGGAGACAAGAAAACACAAAGGAGGCTTGACTAAGCTTTTGTCCCCCCCCCCCCTAGCCACCCTATTGTCCCCTAGGCGCCCCCCCCCCCTCCTAGCCGACCTACCCCAAGATCCATTTACTAAGACTTTGACCAAATGCTGAATTACCAAAATACCCTTTTAAGTAAATTACCAAATCGCCCCCCCCCCCCTTGCACTATAAATAGAGATGAGATCTTAGCTCATTCCTCGTAGCAATTTTCACCTAGAAAACTCCTTTTGCTCTCCTTGTTGGTTCGGCCAAATTGTTAAAGAAGAGGGAGATCCGATTTTTGATTATTTCAAGTGTTTAACAATCACTCACGAGCCTTGCACTAACTATAAATCAATTTGGAGTAATCATTTTGGGGTTCTATTGTTCTTGCTCACATCTCATTCTCATCCTCTTCAAGTAAGCCCAAGATCTATTTTCACACTCTTTATATCATGAGATCTAGTTTCAAGTTGCATATACCTATTTATCACTTAGTACATGTTGATGAAATTTACAATGATCCTTTAACAAAGTCTAAGTTCTAAACAAGTTCTTATTACAAAATAAACCCTATATATATATATATATATATATATATATATATATATATATATATATATATATATATATATATATATATATATATATATATATATATATATATATATATATATATATATATATATATATATACAATCTGTCTCATTTCGTACAAACTGGAAAAATCAGTAGGTCAGGGGTATTATTAGGCTAGAAATATAGAAAATAGACTCAGTAACGAAATCGTGGTCGCTTGAATGAGTTAAAACGGGCTTATAACGAAAAAGATACGCTATTTTCAATTTAGACGACAAAAACGACTATTTTCTGAAAAATACATTCTGTCCAGATTTTGGGAAGTGAAAAACGGAGGGTAAATGATGTTTAGACTAGCCGAGACCTTGAAAAGCCTAGATTATACTTAAATACCTTCGCGTGGATAGGTCAAACTTAAGAAACCGAGCTACGACACAAAAGTTATGGCCAAAAGAACGTTGCGGCAACATATAAATTTTGACAGCCTAATATTTCTTTAATAGAAAGCTGATTGAAATTTTAGGAATAGATTTTGGACCTTTTAGTGTACATTTTGGTTAAAATGAGGTAAACGGAAATGGTAGAATGATTATATACTTATTAGACGCGTTAGAGAACTTTGAAATACATATTAACGCGACGATTAAAACTTGGTTATGAGATAAACAAGTTATGTTTTCCAAAAAGGGTGATTTCTAATAAAGGATCAAATTGCCGTAATTATATTTTGACCACAAATATTACAACAACATGTACGAGTGATAAAGTAGAGTATGAACTTGCATGCTTGACCTTGTTTTCGAAACCTAAGACACATGTAACATTTAGGTCGTGATTAGAGTCATCGGACTTAATTTGCCGTTTGTCCATTTACCAATCGGAAATTGCTTTTGCTAAGGTGAGTTCTCGTAGCCCCTTTTTCATTATGTTTTTCCTTGGGGGAAAATGGTACTCAAATGATATTTTAAATGTTTTCATGCTGTGATTTACTGTTTTCATGTTTTTGGACAATATGTGCGTTTGATTGCAATATGTGCCCTTTTTGTGTGAATCAAATTTGTGTGGACAATATCTAGGTGATTAGCATGGTGTGGATTTATTTTGTTGTTTATCACTTAAGACATTAAGTTTGTGTAACAACTTCTGACTTAATTTCATGACAGTTCTTGTCTGATGAGTTGTGAAATCAAGTTAGATCCAAGTTGTTACATAGCTTAATGTTTTGGATGATAGAACTAAATTTGTGCGGTTTCTATATTGCGTGGGCATTATGTGTGTTGATGCGATTACATGATGTGACATGTTTTGTTTTGTGCAACCTGTGTTTAGCAACCTTGTGCAACCGTATTTAGCAACCTTGGTGTATCATTTTGGGAAGTGCACCCAGTATATCATTTTGGGAAGTGCACCCAGTATATCATTTTGGGGAAGTGACACCCAGTATATGTGTGGATCAATTATGCGTGTTTGTAGTATGTGGTTCAGTTGTTGCTAGTTTATGATCTTTGTTATGTGCTCACATTTGTATATCTTGCTCACTATTGTCCTACGCTATATTTCGCAGCTTCGTGGTTTAACATCTAAACCTACGAGCTCACCAACATTATGTTGACGTTTTCTAGTACCATTTTCAGGTGATCATTGTAAAAGTATTTGAAGGCACGTTTATTGGAGTCATTTCATTTGATAATATGATACCATGTTTTCAAGACGATAAGATTTCAAAAGAGACATATTTCACGAGGAATGTTTTGTAAACTAATGTTGTAATAAATGTAAGGTAAGGATCTATGATGTTATGCAATGTGCCTTTCTTAGTTACATCCCGTGTTTCCGCCTTTAACGGGGTGTGACAGAATGGTATCAGAGCCAGGTTATAGAGAATGCCGGTTTTTCAAAAATAAAAACCTCAACTATAACCAGATTAAAGTTTTTATAAAACCCCAAACATGGTACGAGTCGATTAGCCCGAGCGTTCCATCATTTTTCCTAAATTACGCATAGCCTGATCAACTATGCTTAATTCAGGAGCGATCATGGGATAATGTGGGTAGTTACCTTGTATCGTGTTTGGTTGGAGTCAGAGTCTAGATCAACTGAAAACGCATTGGCCTATGTGTGTGCATCTGCATTACGTGTTTTGTGTATCTGTGGTTAAACTGCCTTGCCTTTTGCGTGCTGAAGCTTTTAGCTTCTAGGACAATACATGAGCTTGCAATTGTGCACCTAAGTGCTTGGATTTGATTTGATATTGCGTGACGTGATCCGATATGTTATAGATGGTTGATAGAATGGTACTAATTGAATGCGATTTTGGATACAAGATTTTCTGGTATTGCCCTAAGCCGATATGTCACATGCCTTGTCTTCCCACACTACTCCTCTTATTAGCAAGCCTGAACACACCACATTATAAGCCGACGAGTCGGCTAACATCATTAGTTGACTTAGGAAGCAAACCACCAATCAAAATGGACACATTAATGGTTTAGTCGTATGATTAGAACCTTGGAGACTACAAGTGAGATAATAGGACTCATGAGGAGCAGTGACTTTGTTAATTGAGTTGGTTGTGTTGACCATGATAGCGATGTTCGCCTTAGTGATCGTGTTCCGGAGGTGGTACCAGCCTAAATAATTCAAATTCTGATGGTCAAAATTTTGTGCAAATGAAAGATTTTCTTGTGAACTTTATAAAGTATGACGAACTGCTGATTTTCATAGATTGTACCGTGTCATAATGTTTCTTCAAAACTAAAGTTGGTTGATAGTCAAAATCGTTTTAAAAATGTTTTAAAATAAATCTGTGATTCCAAACGATTGGATTGTTTTAGTGTAAAAATCGTCTCAAGTGTTGTCCAAACATCAATTTTCTTGAAAATCAAAAAAATCCAAACCATATATGAAGAATCACTATTACAAATTTCAAATTTTGCGGACGTATCTTTTCACATGACTATAACCATCGAAAAATTTCGAACAACGTTGCTCCAAATTACATTCATAGTCAAAACTTCATAATGCCTTACTCAAATAAATGCTGTTAACAACTTCAAAGACCATGCCTCCAAGAGGGAACACGTATCATTCATGAACAAACCTCGGAAACAATCATAGTACTTACACAATATGCGACCTTAGAAGTGAACCGAACACCTCTGTCCGAAACGGTCAGTAGCGATGCGTCGTGCCTTGACTCTATTCCTTTGAAGTGCAACCTTCACCACCTGGTAGTAAGATCTTGGAGTGCTGAAATGCCACCCGTTCACTTTTGAGCAACCCCAAACTTTAACTGAAAATTTTCTGTTTCTTCAAAAAAAAAAAAAAAAGTAAGTAAGCTTTTTAACAACTTTTAACTTAATTTCATGTCAGTTCTTGTTTGATGAGATGTGAGATTAAGTTTAAAGTTGCTACTTAGCTTAAAATTTTTAAATGATTTTGCTCAAAAATGGACGAGGCATTTCGCGAAGCCTAATCACTCGATAGTCACTATAAAACCGTCTATTTTAGTGCGCCTAGTAGGACGAGCAGAAACCCAAAGATACCTCGCGCGCTTAAGACTTCCCTGGAGTACTTCGTAAAGGCTTAACAGGATTTACTCCTCCTCGAAGAATTGAGATACTCATCAACTAAACTCCCGGAGCGACACAAATTTCATGATGCGTGATACTTCTCGGAGAAAGATTCCGAACCCGAATATCATTAGTTGAGAGTGCACAAGACTGACAACCCTAAAACCGCGTTAAGAACGATATACAGGCAATTCGAGTTTTCAGGATAAGTCCTTTGGTTTGATCGATGTCTCCGTAGAATTCAACGATAAGAAATCCAATTAGAGCGACATACATGAGGACTGCCTTACCTATTATATCGAATCGTGACAGACAATTCACATCGCGATTTTGGTAGACACTATAGGACGCATTAGGAACACAGTTAGATTGGAGCACGACCGACCATTCCTAGCCCGATGGTCAGGATGAGCATACTATCCGACATTAGGAGATATACTTAAGGCACGCATTATTGATTTTGGAGAAAACAGGAATGCACATCCCTCTTAGTTGAATCTTCTCTTTGTACAAACTCGAAAAATAGTAGCTCAGGGGTATTATTAGGCTAGATATATAGAAAATAGACTCAGTAACAAAATCATGGTCGCTTGAATGAGTTAAAACGGGCTTATAACGAAAAAGATACGCTATTTTCAATTTAGACGACGAAAACGACTATTTTCTGAAAAATACATTCTGTCCAGATTTTGGGAAATGAAAAATGGAGGGTAAATGATGTTTAGACTAGCCAAGACCTTGAAAATCCTAGAGTATACTTAAATACCTTTGCGTGGATAGGTCAAACTTAAGAAACCGAGCTACGACACAAAAGTTATGGCCAAAAGAACGTTGCGGCAACATATAAATTTTGACAGCCTAATATTTCTTTAATAGAAAGCTGATTGAAATTTTAGGAATAGATTTTGGACCTTTTAGTGTACATTTTGGTTAAAATGAGGTAAACGGAAATGGTAGAACGATATATATACTTATTAGACGCGTTAGAGAACTTTGAAATACATATTAACGCGACGATTAAAACTTGGTTATGAGATAAACAAGTTATGTTTTCCAAAAAGGGTGATTTCTAAAAAAGGATCAAATTGCCGTAATTATATTTTGACCACAAATATTACAACAACATGTACGAGTGATAAAGTAGTATATGAACTTGCATGCTTGACCTTGTTTTCGAAACCTAAGACACATGTAACATTTAGGTCGTGATTAGAGTCATCGGACTTAATTTGCCGTTTGTCCATTTACCAATCGGAAATTGCTTTTGCTAAGGTGAGTTCTCGTAGCCCCTTTTTCATTATGTTTTTACTTGGGGGAAAATGGTACTCAAATGATATTTTAAATGTTTTCATGCTGTGATCTACTGTTTTCATGTTTTTGGACAATATGTGCGTTTGATTGCAATATGTGCCCTTTTTGTGTGAATCAAATTTGTGTGGACAATATCTAGGTGATTAGCATGGTGTGGATTTATTTTGTTGTTTATCACTTAAGACATTAAGTTTGTGTAACAACTTCTGACTTAATTTCATGACAGTTCTTGTCTGATGAGTTGTGAAATCAAGTTAGATCCAAGTTGTTACATAGCTTAATGTTTTGGATGATAGAACTAAATTTGTGCGGTTTCTATATTGCGTGGGCATTATGTGTGTTGATGCGATTACATGCTGTGACGTGTTTTGTTTTGTGCAACCTGTGTTTAGCAACCTTGTGCAACCGTATTTAGCAACCTTGGTGTATCATTTTGGGAAGTGCACCCAGTATATCATTTTGGGAAGTGCACCCAGTATATCATTTTGGGGAAGTGGCACCCAGTATATGTGTGGATTAATTATGCGTGTTTGTAGTGTGAGGTTCAGTTGTTGCTAGTTTGTGATCTTTGTTATGTGCTCACATTTGTATATCTTGCTCACTATTGTCCTATGCTATATTTCGCGGCTTCGTGGTTTAACATCTAAACCTACGAGCTCACCAACATTATGTTGACGTTTTCTAGTACCATTTTTAGGTGATCATTGTAAAAGTATTTGAAGGCACGTTTATTGGAGTCAGGCCATTTGATAATATGATACCATGTTTTCAAGACGATAAGATTTCAAAAGAGACATATTTCACGAGGAATGTTTTGTAAACTAATGTTGTAATAAATGTAAGGTAAGGATCTATGATGTTATGCACAAAATGATATTCTTGATATTCCTCCGAATAATGAGCCGACTCATGAAAATATTGGCGAGACAAGTAACGAGCCGACTCAAGCAACGACACCTCCTCTACTTAACGAGTTTGAAGAGTTACTTGCAAGTTCCAACCAGGCTCTGTACCCGGGTTGTGACTTTATGACAACATTGGATTTTATGGCAAAGTTTACGCATCTCAAGGTCAGCGGTAAATGGAGTGATACTTCATTTAACAAAACGCTAAAATTTCTCCAGGAGGTATTTCCGCCCAAGTTAGGTTACAATCTCCCACCGTCATACTATGCTATAAAGAAGACATTTAAAAAGATTGGGTTAGGGTACGAGTCGATACATGCTTGTGAAAATGATTGCTTTTTATATCGGGGGGATGATGCCAAAGATTTGGAGTATTGTCCGGTTTGTAAAACGAGTAGATGGAAAGACAAGAACACAACGGGGAAGAAAGTTCCTAACAAGGTGTTGCGTTACTTTCCTATCATTCCTAGACTACAACATTTGTACTAGTCTATTCACACTGCAAAACATATGACTTGGCATGCTACTGGAAAGTCTACAGAAAACGGTAAGATGCAACACCCGGTTGATGGTAAAGCATGGAAGAAGTTTCACAATAAATATTCGGATTTTGCTAAAGAACCAAGAAACGTTCGATTAAGGTTGGCTGCTGATGGTTTTAATCCGTTCGGCAACCTTAGTCAGACTTACAACATGTGGCCGGTCATATTAACAACATACAACTTGCCTCCGTGGTTATGCACGAAAGAGACTTCTTTGAAGTTGACGTTGTTGATTCCTGGCCCTAAATCACTAGCGAAGGAAATTGATGTTTACTTGAATCCCTTGATTGATGACTTGCAGGAATTATGGAAAAAACCATGTGTCCTGACTATGGACGCTGCTACAGGCACTGAATTCCACATGAGAGCGATGCTTTTATAGATCATCAATGATTTTCCTGCTCGAAGTAGTTTGTCTGGTTGGAGTGGGCAAGGTTACTACACTTGCCCTACATGTAAAGTAGACACTCAGGCTAGGCGTATGATAAGCAAAAAAGCATATGTTGGTCATAGAAGATTCTTAAAAAAAAAAAAAAAAAAAAAAAAAAAAAAAAAAAAAAAAAACACCATAAATGGAGGAGGGACTATACGACATTCAATGGTGAAACCGATGATAGAGATCCTCCTAGAAAAGATACCAGGGCTGATATCTTGACTCAACTTGCGACATTGCCCACACGTGTGCCGGGGAAACATCCAGATTATGGGGGTGGGAAGATAAAACGTAATCATACAGTCGAGCTGAACTGGACTAAACGGTCTATTTTCTACGATCTTGAATATTGGTCTTTTCTTTCTCTACCACACAATTTAGATGTCATGCATATCAAAAAAAATGTGTTGGAGAGTATCTTGAACACCTTGTTAATGAATGACAAATCTAAAGACACCGCTAAGGCAAGACAAGATTTGCAAGCTCTGGGCATTCGACAGACTTATACACCACGAGATGGGTTGTATGTTGTTCGGATCAATACATCAAAACAGTTAAACTACCAGATGGGTTCGGATCCAAGTTCAAGTCAAAAGTGACCAAAGATGATAACAGTATAACGGGCATGAAGTCTCATGACTGTCATATAATGATGCAACGGTTACTTCCTTATGGACTTCAGCAATACTTGGACGCACAGACTTATACACCATTGATCGAGCTTTGTTTATTCTTTAAGCAAATTTGCGCCCGAACTTTGATGGTGAAAGACATGGTGAAAGCTAAAGACCAGTTGATCAATATTTTGTGCAGTCTCGAGCAAATATATCCTCCTGCTTTTTTTTTACATTATGATTCACTTGGTTATGCATTTACCTAAAGAGGCTCATGAAGTCGGGTCTGTTTCATTCCGGTGGATGTATCCATTTGAAAGATATATGAAGAAGCTAAAAAACTATGTACGAAATAAAGCTAAGCCGGAAGGTTCAATAGCGGAGGGTTATGTTGCAGATGAAGCATTAACTTTCTGTTCTCGTTATTTTCGTGGTGTTGGGACAAAATTTAATCATCCCGCTGCATCTCAGGACTGTCCTCGCCCAACAAGTGATTTCCAGGTGTTCCGATCACTATGTACTAAGTCTGGTAAAGAGACATTGATTCGGTTAGGTCTCCAAGAAATGAAGAAAGTGATATGGTATGTACTTCACAATAGTCCTGAGATCGACACGTACATGAACGCGTTCGAGAGGTATGCGTTTTTATTTTGAAATTTCTTTTTCCCAAGTTATATTTTCGATTTATTCTTATATCATTAACATTTTCAGGGAATTTCCTAATAGCGACATGAAACAAGAATTTCCGAGATGGTTTGAGACGAAGGTAAACTTATTGTATGTATTTCCCTGTATAAATAACGACTATTACTCATCTCTATCTATTCTTATCTTTTTTCATATATCCATAAACTTTACATAGCCAATGACCCAAGCTGTACTCCCGACTTATTCGATTTGGCTTGTGGACCATCACCGACCCCAATCTCAGTCAACTCTTGCGTAGTCAACGGTGTGAGGTTTGTCGTACACAGCCGCGATATAAAACGTACAACTCAGAACAGCGAAATTTGTTCACCTGGTGAGAAGAGGGGAGAAATGTATTATGGTCAGCTAGAAGAAATTCTGGAGTTCGCATATACCCAGTTCACAGTTGTGTTGTTTCGATTTAAGTGGTTCGAATTATGCAACAAAAGAGGTAGAGTCCAACGTTTTACCACTAGAAACAACATGACACAAATTTTGGCATGTAGCTATGCGTTCGAAGATCAACCTTACATTCTCGCAACACAAGCAAAACAAGTCTTCTACCTTGAAGATCCTGCCAGACGACCACTCCATTGGAAGGTCATCCAAGAAGTAAATCACAAAACAACCTGGGATGTCATCGTGGTAGAAGACGGTGATGATGTGATACATGGCAACAACTCATTTGATCTCGAACTGTCTGCTAATTTGAATGATTTGGAATTTGAAACCTTAAATATCGATGGTGAATCAACGTTAGTTGAGGCACCACCACCACCACCAATCATTTCTGTTGATGACGACGATGATTTTATTGATGATGAAGACGACGATCCTTATGATTTAGCAGCTTCTGATAATGAATTCGCAAACAATTCTGATGATGAAGTTGAAGTTGCGACTAATGTTGTTTATGATAGTGATTATGATTTAGTAGATTGATCTTAAATTTTAACTTGTAAAATGACACTTATTTTAATGAAATTGTTATGGATTGTTTAAATGTGTATATTTATTTTGAATGTGTATGTATTTGAATGTGTGCATGCTTATGTTAATTGGTTCCTGAATTTCTATATGTTATTCAACGTGTACTTTTACAGATGGCAGCAGCAGTCGCGCGCGGTCATGGTGGTGACGGTGCCAGTGATCCACCTTCCCCTCCCCGTCAGATTGAGAGCGGTTTCCGTGGTGGTAATAATTTCTAGATTATTTTCAAAGAAACTTAAACTTGATCATTTTAATTTGGTTACATGTTACTTTATGACGTTTTCACTCACTCCAATTGTAGGATCACAACAACCCCGAAGAGGAGGTAGGGCAAGGGGGAGGCAGGGGTGGAGGTCGGGATGGCGGTAGGCCGCGGGTCTGTCAAGCCACAAAGAACGTGGCCCTCAAGAAAACCGTGGAACTTAACGGCCCGCAGTCTACTGAGTTCGAGTATAATGATCAGGGGACGTACGTGCATGTCGGCAAGAACACCAAGTAGTTCAGTAACTACGTTGGCGAGCTGATTAGGCAGATGCCATTGCACTATCCCTCCTGGTACGATATCGAAGAGGAGAAGAAGGCGCACATCATTCCACAGCTCGGGGTCAGTTATTTCATTTTCCTTTTACATTGTTATGTTATCGTGTTTATTTATTTAAATGTGCATATTTATTTAAATTTGTTTATTTACTTATATCTCTATAATTAATTATTTGAATGTGTACATTTATTTAAATTTGTTTAAGTTTGTATATTTATTTAAATTTGTTTATTTATTTATATCTTTATATTCATTTTAAATATATGTTTGATGCGTGGGATTGCGC
The DNA here is from genome assembly GCA_021014915.2 of Artemisia tridentata subsp. tridentata. Classification (NCBI taxonomy): domain Eukaryota; kingdom Viridiplantae; phylum Streptophyta; class Magnoliopsida; order Asterales; family Asteraceae; genus Artemisia; species Artemisia tridentata. Next base: position 417,379,475 of record CP139504.1, read on the forward strand.
CCTCGCAGTAGGTTTTACCTCTCAAGGGATCTCAAGAGGCTTGCAATCCCCACCAGGCAGTGTACCTGACCGTTGTAGTATAGTAAAGTGGCAAGTACCGGGGGATTGATCGTTCAACTCAAAGAATAGTGTTCGTTAGGATTGAAATTATTCTAACTAGGTCTAGAGGTGATGGATGATTCTTTTTGTATTTTTATATTTTATGGAAAGAAAGTAAAAATCTCGTGTTTTGGAAGAAGGGGCGGAATTAGTTGCTAATCAACTAACCCAAAAGCTACTAACTAAACTAATATGCAAGAAAAGTAAACTAGGGTTCTACAAGGGAAGTGAAGCATGTCTACCTATGATATGTTACTCCTTGCTAGCTATCCAATTCTACCTATTGAAATGTCACACCTTGTTTTAATTGACGGGTTGTATTCCTTAATACCAATCGTGGGGGTGTGTACGATCTTCCCCAAACTCTATAAGCTCCTACTTCACTCCTATGTCGAGCCGGCTAAGAAGCTCCTAACATGGGATCACTAGAATTCGCTTATGCATTAAATACAACCAATTAACCTTAGTACACCTTGGTTCATGTTTCTTAAGACGTTCAAGCAAGTTACCGTATAGGAGGTTAGCCAGTTTTCTTAAGCCTAACATCGATATCATCCAATCATACAAGAGACAATAGGAAACAAGAATTATAAGCTAAACCAATTAGATCTATTGAAGTTGTCACGCCCTAATTGATGGAGATGGACACACACATCAACAAGAAATCAATAAGATCTAATTAGTTATACACAAGTTTCACACAATCATAGGTAAACACTATGTGATTTAGTAAAACATAATCAATGAAGAACAAGCATCAATAATAATGGAAGACATAATTAAGATAGAATCAACACACCATTACAAGATGTTTATGGAGTGATTAAGACCTTCTAAGTTGCTGGAAAAACACCTACCTAAACCCTAGAATCGGACTTAGGGTTTAGGGCTTACAAAAAGTGAAGTTATGATGTTGTATTTATAGGCAATATTTCTGTCGGCAAGGCTTGACGGCGTCAGCTCGTACAAGTGACGGCGTCAACTTCCCATTTTCACCAAATTGTAGATCTTTTCGTCCTCTTCGCGTGGCCTTTTGAATCACCCAAATCCGAGTTCGTATGAAGATTTTATGGCCAAAACAGTGACAGCTACTCCGCGCGTAAGTTGTGATTGTCTTGATCAGCATGTGACGGTTTTACTAGGGTTTCTTCTTGTGCAAGTTGTCATTCTGACGTCGTCACTCAATGGCTTCTGACGTTGTCAGGTTGAGTCCTGACGCCGTCACTTCGCCGCGGTTAGGGTTTCTTGATGGCCTTCTTGACGCCGTCCCCCTTTAATCTTCCAAAATCCTCTCTGGCTTATCAAGGATTGACGGCGTCACACTGGGGCTTGACGCCGTCACAGGTACTATTCCAGCAGATTTAGAGACTTTGTCATTTTCTTCACTTTTATGCTCCAAAAACGTCCAAAATGCTTCATTTTCCAAATTTCATCTCCAAAGTACCTAAAATGACAAAAGGAACGATTTAGGACAATATTTGATCAAATAAATACGATTTAGGGCTTAAATGACCCCCGAAAAGCGGTACACTTTTCGCCTCATCAAATACCCTTACACTTGAGATTTGCTTGTCCTCAAGCAAATGCGCTTTTATTCTAATCAAAATACAAGTTAGGGGTCATTTAACGCTAATATAAAAGTAATTACAACAAATAGTCGTTCCACTTTAATCATAATAAGCACGGAGATTACATACTAGCACCTCACAAGTAGTGTTTAGATACTCACATCTCTCAGGTGTCATAAAAGTATATCTCATAAATGAAAATGAATAATATCTCTCACTACCTGTCATAGCAAATAGATTACCATAGGCTTGGGAAAGGATCAAAAACCTCCTCCACAAGGCGTAAGCACCTAAGATAAACTATCAAAGAGGGCTTTTAAACGGGTTATAACGTTAGGTGTAGGGATATGATAAACACGGATTTGTTGGATAAGGGATATTTTACTGGTGGCGAGTTAAAGATCTTGATTAATTACATGTACAATATGGCGTTGCTAAGCCAAGACTAGACTCGACTTAAGCTAAAAACAAAATAACAAAAACATAAAATAAACATAAAATGAAACGGGATGGTAGTCTGTATGTTTTTTTCTACTTTTCTTTTTCTCATTTTTTTGTATTTTTCTTGATTTTTTTTTCCATACACTCTTGCCCTACCATCCAAAATAATACATCGTAGGGGCGTCGCATTCCCCTTACACTTGAACTTTTACATAACTTCACAAATAACTATTCTAATGACTCGAATTAAGATAATCGAAACACTTGGAGTACTTTTAAAATATTTAGCACATATGGGGGTAATAATGTTGTTCTTCCCCATTACTCCATTACACTAGTACTTTACCCATGAGTCCCAATCGTCCCAAAACAATATGTACAAGGATATGACTCGACTTAGCAACCATGTAATCAATTAGATAATTAACTTGGGGTTTAAACAAATGTTGTCACAATAATGCACTAAAAATGAGTGCATACAAGGTAGGCTAAGGCGATTTGGGTGTACATTTAAGTGGGGTGTAAACAAATTCTTACTTTAAGTAAAATGCTTAAAGTTAGAAACGAAAAGATAGGCTCTGAGGGGTGTACTAGGGGTATCGTGTACTAAAAATGAGTACAACGCAAAAGGTGTGGGAGAATTACTTGACCAATGTAGCCAATGTAATTATAACAAAAACACAGGTGTAAAACAATGGGTTAATCCTAATGCCTCTTATCATGTAGTAAATCTAACTACACGAATGTAGTCTCACTTGTAGCCTCGGAATGGTCCTAACGCAAGTTCTAGAATCTAAGTGCTACCGGTACACACATCATAGCATAAATGCTTTTCCTACCAATTCTAGTGGCGAACCTCACATATTTGGGGGTGGAAAATTTTTTAGTGGTACGGTTTTGTGCTAGTCATATAACTTCCTATCCATGAGACGCTCATTAAGACCAAAGTTTCACTCCTAAATGTTGTAAAAAAATTTAAATTTGGCACTAAAATTGCCCTAACAAGTATTTATCTCAGTTTTATTACACATCTACCATCAAACAAACAAAAATCAAGTGCAATTGTATTCTCTAAGGTATCATCATTTACCCTCCCCTTACACTTAAGCTGAACATTGTCCCCAATGTTCATTCAAAGGATGCAAAAGTAAATAAGGTAAAAGAATGAAAACAAATACTCCCCTGATTCGTTCAATGTGGATAATCCGGTAACATGGTTAAATCCTCCTCCAAGAAAATGAACGTTGAAAGCTTCCCTTCCGAAATATAAATCATCTTCTTGTCCAATATAACCTGTTAAACCTGAGAAAACAAACACAAAAAACCCAAAGCATCAACCTGAACAAAGAAAACTCACAACTAGATGTAATTCCAGACTTAGAAATAAAAACAAAACGATTAAGGATATAATGCTTGTAGAATGAATATTTGCAGATTTCCTGGAGTTTATAAAACTAAAGATTTAACAAAAACTTTATGACTCCGATAGAAAAACAAAACTTGCAAAATTTCCAGAATTTTACACTTGACGCCGTCAGAAGTGACCTGCAGAAATTTTATGGTTAGTTTCCGGAAAATTTCTGGAAAAACTTATGCCTCACTTCCTAGAAATCCTGCAAAATATTCATTATGACTCGATACAAGCATTTGACTCTAACAATTACTAGTATGCATGCTCATTTAATATTGTTGTGATTCATGTTCAATCTTGTTCTTGTAAACAAATTTGGATTCCCTTACACTTATCTTTTGCAAAATACCTTTATATGTAGTTAAGACGAAGTTAAAAACAAAATAAAGCATTTTCACAATTTACTTTGAAACATGAGCACAAACAATAACAATTAAACTTGCATACGGAAACAAATAAAATCAAACAAACAAACAAACAAATAAAGCTTGGGTTGCCTCCCAAGAAGCGCTTGTTTTTGTTCGAGTCACGAGCCTGACTCTACCCTTATTTAACGGAAATAGGGGAGGTTTTCCCTACACTTAGGATTAAGTGCGGGTGGAAGTAGCGATACACACCCTTAGGGTGGAAATATGCCACGTGAGGTGAAGGGGGTGAGTGAATGGCTTCCTTCATCCTAAAACTACCCGGATAGTATTGGTTTATGGGTGGGTCGGTTCCTCTTTTGTCTCCTAGATGTAAATCTAAGGATGAAAAGTTGTGTAAAGGTTGAGGTTCCGGCTCATCAACACTAGGAAATTCCCTAGAACTAAGAGTAAGGTCATCACTAAAAGTGTTCAAACCTATATCCTCTAGTTGTGCTTGGTCCAAGGGTTCTACCTCCATCGGGATTCCTAAAGTCTCTTCTACTTCTTCCGGGTAAGTCACGGGCGGTGTGGGTGCCTCAAATGATGGTTGAGTATTTTGTGGGCTTATGGTGTTTACCTCATCATTCCACGTGTCAAGATCACCTATATCCTCATCAATTGTTTTCTTAGGTAGTGATAATAACAAACCTAGTGCTTCATCCAACTTATGGTTTATTGATACGGCTCTATCCACAATTCCTTGGCAAACTAGGTCGCTTTTCCTATTAGCCTCACTAAAACAAGATCCTAAACATGGAGGTTGTTCATAAGAATCTATCCTAGGTGAAGGCTCATATGATTCATAAGTGTCTCTAAATGAGGTATTTTGAACTTCTTGGTGTTCTAGCCACTCAACCATATCTTGCAATCTTAGAAGTCTAAGTGAAAAGTCCATTTGAAGCAAATTACAAACAAAATCACAAAGAAAAGATAGACTACGAGAAAGCTACAAAAATAGAAAGAAAAATCTCACTTGATAGGAATCTTGTGAGTAGACCTAATAAAAATAAATTTCAACCTAAGCAATAACTACTCCCCGGGCTGCGGCGCCAAAAACTTGATGCGTGGGATTGCGCCCTCGCAGTAGGTTTTACCTCTCAAGGGATCTCAAGAGGCTTGTAATCCCCACCAGGCAGTGTACCTGACCGTTGTAGTATAGTAAAGTGGCAAGTACCAGGGGATTGATCGTTCAACTCAAAGAATAGTGTTCGTTAGGATTGAAATTATTCTAACTAGGTCTAGAGGTGATGGATGATTCTTTTTGTATTTTTATATTTTATGGAAAGAAAGTAAAAATCTCGTGTTTTGGAAGAAGGGGCGGAATTAGTTGCTAATCAACTAACCCAAAAGCTACTAACTAAACTAATATGCAAGAAAAGTAAACTAGGGTTCTACAAGGGAAGTGAAGCATGTCTACCTATGATATGTTACTCCTTGCTAGCTATCCAATTCTACCTATTGAAATGTCACACCTTGTTTTAATTGACGGGTTGTATTCCTTAATACCAATCGTGGGGGTGTGTACGATCTTCCCCAACTCTATAAGCTCCTACTTCACTCCTATATCGAGCCGGCTAAGAAGCTCCTAACATGGGATCACTAGAATTCGCTTATGCATTAAATACAACCAATTAACCTTAGTACACCTTGGTTCATGTTTCTTAAGACGTTCAAGCAAGTTACCGTATAGGAGGTTAGCCAGTTTTCTTAAGCCTAACATCGATATCATCCAATCATACAAGAGACAATAGGAAACAAGAATTATAAGCTAAACCAATTAGATCTATTGAAGTTGTCACGCCCTAATTGATGGAGATGGACACACACATCAACAAGAAATCAATAAGATCTAGTTAGTTATACACAAGTTTCACACAATCATAGGTAAACACTATGTGATTTGGTAAAACATAATCAATGAAGAACAAGCAACAATAATAATGGAAGACATAATTAAGATAGAATCAACACACCATTACAAGATGTTTATGGAGTGATTAAGACCTTCTAAGTTGCTGTAAAAACACCTACCTAAACCCTAGAATCGGACTTAGGGTTTAGGGCTTACAAAAAGTGAAGTTATGATGTTGTATTTATAGGCAACATTTCTGTCGGCAAGGCTTGACGGCGTCAGCTCGTACAAGTGACGGCGTCAACTTCCCATTTTCACCAAATTGTAGATCTTTTCGTCCTCTTCGCGTGGCCTTTTGAATCACCCAAATCCGAGTTCGTATGAAGATTTTATGGCCAAAACAGTGACAGCTACTCCGCGCGTAAGTTGTGATTGTCTTGATCAGCATGTGACGGTTTTACTAGGGTTTCTTCTTGTGCAAGTTGTCATTCTGACGTCGTCACTCAATGGCTTCTGACGTTGTCAGGTTGAGTCCTGACGACGTCACTTCGCCGCGGTTAGGGTTTCTTGATGGCCTTCTTGACGCCGTCCCCCTTTAATCTTCCAAAATCCTCTCTGGCTTATCAAGGATTGACGGCGTCACACTGGGGCTTGACGCCGTCACAGGTACTATTCCAGCAGATTTAGAGACTTTGTCATTTTCTTCACTTTTATGCTCCAAAAACGTCCAAAATGCTTCATTTTCCAAATTTCATCTCCAAAGTACCTAAAATGATAAAAGGAACGATTTAGGACAATATTTGATCAAATAAATACGATTTAGGGATTAAATGACCCCCGAAAAGCGGTACACTTTTCGCCTCATCAATTTGATTGCAGCGTATGTTTAATTTGGAGCGCCACATGCGCGACTCACGCTGGCAGACCATTCTGACCGGCATCAATGCGTATCTGGCTAGGCGTTACGCGGACAACAAATATGACATGAAGCGCGATTACTTTACCAGGGAGGGTGAGCCTGCGAATGTGGATGTGATACGAAGAAACCCTCCTCCGAGCATGGAGCAGTCTCTGTAGGAGGAGCATGTGAAGTTCTACATGTCGGAGAAGACCGTCAAAAGAGCTGCTGTGAACAAAGAGAACCGAAAGAAGAACAAGGTTTACAGCCGCCACGGTTCCAGATCATTGGCCGCTTCTCGACACGAATATGTAAGACACATTTTATTTTTATAAGATTATTTAATTTTAATTATATATTAATTAAAAGTATTTATACTAAATAAAATTTTTAATTTTATAAAAGTAATTAATTTTAATTATATATTTTAATTTTATAAAAGTATTTAAGTTTAATTAAAATATATATGGTGTTTGATTTGTCATTTTAATTTGTTTCATCCTATATGCATCTGTATATACAGTTTGAGAACAGCGAGGACCACTAGTACCCGTCCCTCATCCAGAGCTTTTTTGACATGCACTGCAAGGATGGTATATGATTGCAGGATGAGGCTCGGGTTCAATATGTAAGTATCATTTTTTTCCCCCAAACACGCACTTTAATGATTTATTGAAACATAATCTAGTAATTAACCCGACTAATATATTAATTTTCTCATTTTTTTTTTCAACTACATAGGAAGAGATGGTCAGGCTACGGGATCTCGGATCAGATACGCCTACAGGGGTAGCGTACACGGAGGAGGAGATACTTGCCCTGGTAATAAAGGGCAAGCAGCGGGGTCACATAGCCGGCAGGGGCAGGGTGGTACCCGGCATGAGCAGGCCACCGTTACCATACACCCCGCCTCCACCTCCAGGTATGTACAATGGGATAATGCTAATAGATTACTCATGACTCATCTTATGTATTGAAATGGCCATTTTTAAATTTTGATTATTTCGTTTTTAGGTGTGTACAGTGGGCCCCAGATCGACGAGAAGCTTGTTGAAGCTCAAAAGAAGATTGATGAAGCTGAGAAGAAGAGTGATGCAGCTGCAGCAGAAGCTAAGGAAGTTAAGGAGCAGCTCGCTTTGTTGATGGGTTTTGTCCGGAGCAACCCACAATGGCACGAGTTTATTAGTCAGGTGCCTTCTCAAGGTGAGGTAGGCTCAGGCAGCAGGTGTGGCGTGGGAGGGAGTGGCGCAGGCGAGAGCGGGAGTGGCGGAGGCGAGAGTGGTGATGATGAGGATCGTCGTAGCGATGATACGGATGATGACAAGGGGAGGTAGAGGTATATGTGTTATTTTGTGTTATACTTATCTTTGAAACTATATTTTGGCGACCTGAATCTTATTATTGTATAGTTTAACCTTTTGGCGACTTGAACATTGCGGATATTGCAACATTTATAGATATGCCAGCTAGGTCTAGCGATTATAACACCCGTTTTGTAAACTTTATAATGTTTTAGGGGCTGTTTGATAAAAAAATATGATTTAGTGCTGAATGAATCAAAGCTGCTGAATGATTCCAAGATGCTGAGTGAACCTGATTCTGAGTGAAAATGATTGTTTGATGTTTGTTCTGAATGAGCAATCTGAGTTGCCTGAAATTACCAATTTAACCTTCTATCTGATTTTGTATTGAACAAAATAAATCGTTTGATAAAAAAGTTATTAACTCGAATAAAAATAAAATATAAATAAAGTAATATTGGAATAAAAAAAATGTAATAGTCTTATCGAAAGATCATAAAACAATATAAATTACGAACTAGTCTTATGTTGAAGCATTTAATAATAACTCGTTAGCAATCTTTGGTTGTATCACGAACCATGATCGTTTAATAAGTGGTCTAGGGTGATAAATTTTATAACTTGTAAAAATAGAAATTACTAACAAAAAAATAACACAAATAAAATATTCACATTCTTAAAAAGTAGATACAATCAGTTTTACAAACATTAACACCATTACCACTTCAATCTAATCAAATGAAAAAATGGACGAAAAGAAAAATAAAAGATATCACGTGGTTCATTCATTGAATTATTTGTAAAGTATATGATATATTGTACTGTATTGTGAAAGTTATTAAAATAAGATGGACAAGACAACACACACTGCTGCTGAATGAATTAGTAGGCCCTACGTGCTACACCATTCAAAGGCAATTGGAACCGGTTAAAGACAAAATAAATTTTATCAAACACACATCCATCTCTGACCGATTCAAAAGTTGTTCTAAATGGCCCATTCAGTAATTATCAAACAGGCCCTTAATGTATTTTGAAGGTGTTTAGTGGTTATATATAACCGTTTTAGCCGTTATAAAGTTTATAGCCGTTTTGTAAAGTTTATAAGTGTTTAGTGGTTTTGGATGTGTTAGTATTCAGCTGGAAAATTGCAGGTTTTGGTAGATTTTTTTGGGAAAAAATCTGAAAAATTGCAGATGTGCAGACTGCTGTACAGCTGCACTATAATTATATGTCGACGACATGTCGTCGGCATTTAATATCTAAATCAATGTATAGTTTTTAATTTACCGACTTCATGTCGTCGGTATTTTATATCTAAATCAATATATAGTTTTTAATTTACCGACGTTATGTCGTCGGTACTATATACACTTTCGTTGACTCTTGTTGACCTTCTTAAAATATACCGACGTCATGACGTCGGTATTATTAAAATCCATGTCGTCGGGACAATATTGTCAAACCACAAAAAACTTTGACTCGAAAAATGTGTGGGTCCCACCTTGTCGTCAGGGTTTTTTGTCGGGAAGTTGAATAGCGACGAAGCATTGTCGACAAGAGTATGTCGACGTCATGTCGTCGGGATTTTATGGTGCCGATGTCATGACGTCGGAAATGGTCCAAAAAAGTTGTCGGGCAAAGTGGTTAATGTACTAGTGATATGCTCCACTCCTTTCTAAATACAAAACCCACTTTATGAAAAATAAATACACCACTCTTAACATTATTTGAATGACTAATAGAAATAGTCTTAATAAGTGAAAGTGTGTCCAAAGCCTCCGTATCGAATTCCCCGAATATAGAAAAAGCAAATGGAATGAACTTGTATCCGTTCTCCTCACATTTGGACGCATACTTATTATTATTATTATTATTATTATTATTATTATTATTATTATTATTATTATTATTATTATTATTATTATTATTATTATTATTATTATTTGCTTCAAACAATAGAAAACCCAAATTCAAACACCTTATCACACAATCTTCATATTCTTCAAACTTATTCTTTTATCAAGTATCAACCGCTTAATTTTTTAAAATGAAGTGGTTGATACTTAATAGGAGGATGAGGTTTAAAAATATGAATATGAGGTGAGGAGGTGTTTGGATTTGGGTAATCTATTGTTTGAAGTAACATTGTTAAAATCGAGATTTTTTACTTGCCTTGCTTCAAACAATAAAAAACCAAAACCCAAACACCACCTCGCCTCATCTTCATATTCTCAAACCTCATTATTCTATCGAGTATCAACTACTTTGTTTTTCAAAATGAACTTGTTTATACTTGATAGAAGGATGAGGTTGAAGAATATGAAGGTGAGGACTTGTTTGGATTTGAGTTTCTATTGTTTGAATAAAATAAAGATAAATGGTATTTGTGTTGGACTTTGTAGAAAAAGCAATAATAATAATAATAATAATAATAATAATAATAATAATAATAATAATAATAATAAACAAAAAAACATAAAAATAAAAAAATATAAATACAAATATAAAAATAAATATAATTATAACGAAATAAAATATAAAATAAATCAAATAGATAAATAAATAAAAATTAACAAATAAAAATAAAAATTATAATAATAACAAATGTTAGACATTATACATCCCTGAGGACTAACGGTGCAAATATTTTCCTTTATGTTAGATCCAAGTTAAAAGATAACGGCAAAAAAATTGCCCCGCTCGTCCTCATGGATGTATGGTGGTTAACGTTTATAAACGAAGTGATGTATATGTCACAACTTATCGGCGAGGGATGTATGGTGTGAAAATGGGTAAACCACATGATGTATTTTGGAGTTTACTCTATATAAAATATAACAAAATGGATATCAAGTTAAAAAGGATGAGATGAGATGCTTGTTAGTTTGAGTTTTTTTATTTAATTAACAATTTATTATCATGATGTTATCACATATTAAAGTATGAAATGAGAGACAAAATGAGAAAAGTGCTTGATTTTTAATGGCATTATTGTACTTTTCAAGGGTTAAAATGGTATTTTCGTGTGAAAATAAAAGAAAATTATTGTTATTCAAATGATGCAATTATGAAGCATCTAAATCGTGGAAGTTGCATTATGGGTTTTATCAAATTTTCATTTTTATGTGTCTTTGTTAATGATGAAAGACGACTTTTTTTATTGTACTATGCACATTCTAAGTTAACAGTTGTGTTTAATCTTTTGAGAAATGTATTTGAAAGTTTTTTATTTTTAAGGAATAGAAAATTTATAACAATACATATGTTTTTCTATTATGCATATGATCTAAATTTATCAATCTCCATTCATGACGTTTTCTGCTTCTTCAATATTTCGTTGTTTGTTTACAAAGGCGATTCTTAATCGGCACGTTTAGCGCATCAGAAAACTCAGGACCGGCCCTGATTGCATATATAATAAATACACTATAATTGTAAACCGGAGAACTAATTGGCCAAAAATCCGCGACATGTAACGGGTCTTGAACTTTAGGAACAAGCGAAATTAAGGAAGAATTACAACCTTTTGGAATGAACCTATCATTTTCAAAACTTTTAACCATATCAACACAGTATTTGCCAATCAAGTCCCAATAATTCTTAATGAATTTCAAAGTGAAACCATCGGGACGAGGCTCTTTATCACCACCATAATTCCAAACCGCTTATTTAATTTCCTCGTTTGAGAATGGTGAATCAAGTAAAAAAAATTCAAGATCGGATAGGGTTTTAAATAGATTACTAGTGAAGGTGGGACCGTCGTGGGATGTGTTTGAGATTTTGTTTTCATGGAATTGAAAGATATGGATGATGATTAATGGGTGGACTCGAAATTCACGACCCATTTATATACATACCACGGATTTCAGATTTAGAGAATTTGTTGTTAAGCATCTCATGAAAGAATTTTGAGTTCTCGTCGCCATCCAAAGCCTATTTGACTTTAGCCTTTTGAATGAGCTCAAGTCGATTAGCATGGACCAAGTCATTGAGTTGGAAAATAAGCAGTTAGTGATACAACTTTTCTAACGATCTGTTCTTGAGTTTTTTTTTTTTTTTTTTTTTTTTTTTTTTTTTTTTTTTTTTTTTTTTTTTTTTTTTAAGGAATGGAAGAGGATGGGAAGGGAAATCAAAAAAATTATTGTTCTTGAGTTATTTTTAGATGGAAAGGTAGGGGATGGGAAGGTGGGAGGGAGGGAAGTTACAGGATATTGTGTGTTGATTTGTTCCGCCCAATTTTGGGGGGATTAGGAAGGAAAATGGGTCACTAAACATAATGGGCTTATGTAAATTACAATTCTATCATCTCCTTGTTCTCTTATGCTTGGTAGAAGTTCCAAACTTCCTCTTGGTCTCTTAACGGATTACATTAGCATTATGTCATCCCACTAAATTGTAGAGGCTGTTCACACTATTTGTCTTCAGTGGCATGGATAAATGATCAAGTATAGAAACTCTTGTTTACTACTTATCACTACTTTGATTTATGTTTGGCGTGTTTTTTTTCACATCCACTTTGATTTTTTTTTTCTTCTAAAAAAATGGATGTAAGCTACTAGGAGCAGGTAAAATGGATGTAACCTCATTATGGAAGAAAATCAATGATATTCCTTGTAGACATTTTTCAAGTTAATATTATATCCTTTATAAGGATATGTGACCCATCACAGGTACTAGAAGCAGGTAAAACAAATAGATGTTTACGAGTATATAAAACAAATTGTGTTCCTCACTTTGTTGAATCGTAGACTAATGGCTGCATAATATTTCATGTGATGGGTAAATTATGTTTTGAGGGTATATTGGTAATTTGGGTAGCTTCCTATCATTTCCTTGCAACTTAAATAAAAACTCAAGAACACAAATAAAAATAACCACTTTCTTCACAGTGTCATTCCTTACTTTGCCCATCCCATCCCATCCCCTTCCATTCTTTAAAATTTAGACTTGAGAACAGAGTGTAAGTTAAACATTTTTGTTGAAATATAAACTCTTATATAATAAGGGACATACAAATGAAAATTCAAATCTTTGAGCATTTTCTAATTGGGCCAATGAAAGAGAGCTTGATTTTGCCATGTAAGAAATATGAAGCCATCCGATTAAACAGTGGAAAGTCAAAACTGAAACAATTTGGTCAAACATATCTAAATTTCATCGAGCAAAAAAATATGAATAAAAATACTGTGGTAATTTTGGAAAAAAAAAACTACAAAATGAAAAAGTAATTCATAAAACTTTAGTTGTTAAATTTTTAATTAATTATTAAAATTAAGTAAACTTACCGGTTTCCAATTTTTTGGTTACTTTATTAATTTTAATAAAGAACCTCTAAACTTTATAAACCTTAGACTTTATATCTTAAAAAAAACAACATATGTATTGTTGTTATTTTAATAAAAAGCCCCTAAATTTTATCAACCTTAGACTTTATATTCTAATAATAATAATAATAATAATAATATGATTAAGAGTTTCTTGATATGATTAAGAGTTTCCCTCGTGGTACTTCTTGTGGTCAGGATGGTTTGCGTGCCCAACACCTTTTGGATTGTATTAGTGGTGCTGCTGTGGCTATTTCTGATGAGTTGATCGCTTCTATCACCCAAGTGGTGAACCTTTTTCTTGATGGTAAATGCCCCAAGGCATTGGGTGAGTATAATGCTAGTGCTCCTCTCACGCCGCTGGTCAAGCCGGGTGGTGGTATTCGCCCTATTGCTGTGGGGACCATTTGGAGGCGCTTAGTTTCCAAACTTAGTGCCGCTATGATTGGCCATTCCTTGGATGGTTATCTAAATGATCTACAGTTTGGTGTTGGGGTTTCTGGAGGAGGAGAGGCTATTCTTCATGCTGTGAATCGGGTGATTGAAGAGCGCGGAGATGATGTGGGTCTTTCGATGTTGTTGGTTGATTTCAAAAATGCCTTCAACTTGGTGGATCATGAGGTTATGCTTCGTGAGGTTCGTCTTCGTTGTCCTGCTATTTCACGTTGGGTGGAATTTTGTTACTCAAGCCCAGCTAGATTATATTATGGGGAACACACATTATGGTCACATCAAGGCGTACAACAAGGTGATCCACTTGGGCCTTTGCTTTTTTCTTTAGTGTTACATCCTTTGGTATGTAAGATTAGAGACTCTTTTAGCCTTTCCCTTCATGCTTGGTACCTGGATGATGGCACTATTATTGGAGATACTTTGGTTGTGGGGGAGGTTTTAGAGCTTATCATGGTGGATGGACCTCGTTGTGGTTTGCACCTCAATGTTGATAAAACTGAGGTTTTTTTGCCTAAAGAAGATCCCAAAAGCAGGCTTGTGGGTGTTTTCCCACCTAATATTGCCCGACCTTTGCATGGTGTTAAATTACTGGGTGGGCACGCTAGTGTGGACTTTGATTTTAGTAGTGAGCTTGTTATGAAAAGAGTTGCAAAAACCATTGAGCTTATAGATGCTACTGCTAAGATTAATGATCCCCAGTGTGAGTTATTACTCCTTCGCGCTTGTGCTGGTATTTCCAAATTATATTTTGCTATGCGCACTTGCTCTCCCTGGGTCTTTGAACGTGCTCAGATTTCTTTTGATGGGGCTCTTCGCTCTACTCTATAGCGTATTGTTACTGCTTCTGGGCCCGGTTTTGGTGATTGGCAGTGGAGACTGGCTACATTACCCTTTGCATTCGGGGGGCTTGGTGTATATTCTGCAGGCGATGTCTTGAACTATGCATTTCTTGCGTCTAGACTTCAATCTGCTAGCCTGCAAACTATGTTGCTTCGACATTCTGGTATCGTAACCCCTGGGCCTTCCTTTGATGATGCCTTGTGTGCTTTTAATGTGAAAATGGAGATTGACCTTTTGAGTAATCCGGGTGAGATCGCTGCCCCCAAACTCATGAAGAAACTGGCAGATATATATTTTACACGTGTTGCCCGAACCGCCGAATCTACATTTTCTTTATCTACTCGACATATGGCATTATGGAAATCGCAATTGGAGGACTACACTTCGGACTGGCTTAGGGTAGTTCCGATATCTGGGTTGGGACAGACTATGAACGCCAGGACCTATCGTTGCGTGTTATGTTATCGGCTTGGTGTCCCCCTATTTTCTGTTCAGATGTCGTGCTCAGCCTGTTCTAGGGTCTTTGCTGGTGATATTTATGGGGACCATGCTGTATCTTGTGCTGGTACTATTGGTATTCAACATCGACATAACATGGTACGTGATGTCCTTGTTGACATATGTTCTCGATCTGGGGTTTCGGCTCGTAAAGAGGTTGACATTGGACTTTGTGGTGAAAGGGACAAATCTTTACGTCCTGCGGATGTGTTGCTCTATTCCTGGGGTGGGGGACTTGATGTATGTGTTGATTTGACTGGATCATCGCCCCTGACGCAAACTGGTATGGTTGATTTCGTGCCGGGTCGTGCGGTGATCGAGGCTGCACAACGTAAACGCGTCAAGTATGAGGCTAAGTGCGCAGGTATGGGATATGGGTTCCTCCCCTTCTCTTTCTCTTCTTTTGGGGAACTTGAAAAGGACGCTGTGACTTTATTGAAGCGTATTCGAAAGTTCTCTGTGGAAAACTAGAAGGGGGGTTGAATAGTTTTTACCGTTTTTCAAGTTTTATTTGCTTTGTTACTATATGTTAATTTCAAAGGAAACAATCACAAATAAATAATCACACAATGTAAACAAAAGATAAAGAGAGGAAAGATCAAACCACACAACACTGTTGTTTATAGTGGTTCGGCTACAAGGACTCTCTTCCTTTCCCTACTCCACTCCCCGAGTTTCTTACTCGAGAGTTTATCTTTCACTAAGAAACAAACTCCTTTCCTAGGCGGAGAAAACCTTTACACGTCGCTTACTTCCTTTTCCGGTACTAAGCTAAACACCGAGTTCTTTCACAAGGTAGAACCAACCTGACGTCGCCTATTTACTTTACCGACACTAAGCTAGATGTCGAGTTCTTTACACGGGTACAACTACTCCCTACACTCTTTGTGCTTTAAGGACTAAAGCACTAACCACACTCACTGATTACAAATGATAGATATGATGTGTGAAACAAACTATAATATCACACAGTAATGCAACTAAAGGATTACGGTTCTGTAGATCCTTGAATGCTTGATCTCTTTTCTACAAAATGAAAGATCAAAGTGAAATGCAACTATGAATGATGTTAGTAAGATATGTACTGAATGAATATGTGTGTTAAAGCTATATGAGTGATGAGAGAGCCAAATGATCAGCTTCCTATTTATAGGCAAGCTGATCTTCAGCTCACGGATCCCACGGATCCCTCACAAGGGATCCGTCCTTCATTGGATTTGGATTCGTGGGATGTGACAGCTAAGGTTTAGTTGTCTCTTACCATATCTTAGTTGTATCTTACCAAATCATCCAAGATCCTCAAATGTCAACTATGTATCTTGCAAATCTAACCAAGATATATCAAAGATATTGTATGTGATGCATGCAATGATGTCATGGAATGGTTTAAGAATTAAAGTTTCCTTTTAAGGAAACAAGTTACTAAACTTGTAATTCTTGGTTATTATGTGAAGTGTAAAATGTGTACTTAAGAGACTTAAGCTAGTATTTATTATTTGCTAAAAGATATTCCTTTTATTTGTCATTAACAAAACTAATGAAAGATCAAAGAATATAAATAACGTTTTTGAGACGCTATTTGTATTAACAATCTCCCCCTTTTTGTTGATGACAAAACATAAGGTATATTTTTGAGCAAGAGAATAAATATAGCATGAGTTCTTAAAAATATATATTAAGTTTATTAAAGAGAAGTTTTGTAAAAATGTATGTACTGTGATGAATCACAGTTGATGCAAACTTAATCCCTTTCTCCCCCTTTTTGTCGAAACAAAAAGAGTAGCGTAGCGGAATGCGATTTTGAGAACTTTTAAAGCTCCCCCTTGTTTTATACTCCCCCTAGATGGAGTAATCAAGGAAATAATGCATGAATCTACAAAACAAACGGTTAGTATATGAAATGCTTATGAGATGCTCCCCCTTGATGTATACTCCTCACTTCTCGAGTACCAACGTATACTATGAAGGGTATGATATGCTGCAAATGAAGTGTTAGTAATGAATGACTTCAATGAAGAAGTAGAATGCTTGTGAAGTATTCTCCCAAACAAGCCTTTCAATATGTTTTGACTTTTAAAAGTCAAAGTAAGTGTCTGATCATTATTTGTACCTAAGGCAAACATAATCAAGGTATAATATATGCTATATAAGAATGTTAGTTCACAATGATAATGATAATATGCAATATGTTGATCACTCATAAGCATAAAACATCACATTCATAGATATTGAAAATTTTGTGACAAAAGTCACAATGATGAAATGATGTTACAAGTATAATAAAAAGACATCCTAGAAAGAAAGAAAAAAATCCTAAAACAACAATTTAAAAGGTCCTAACAACTAGTCTAGAAAGCTCCTATTGAGGAGGATGAGAGATGGCGTTTAATCATTCAAGAACATGGTTCAAGATGAACCTCATCTCATTTTGAAGCTCATGGACCAAGATGTTGGTCCTTTGGGCCAAGTGAGCCGTTCTCTCACAATGTGCGCAATCATGACTTGAGAAGCCGGGAGGAAGACTAGGCTCCAAGTTTTGTGGTGGTGGTGGTTGTGATGGTGGTTGGTTGTTGTTGTTGTTTGATGGTTGTTGTGGTGTTTGGAGGGAGTTCATAAGAATGTTTTGAATGTCCATTGCTTCATGAAGGCGATGGTCAACCATACCCGAGAGAGTATAGAGTTGGTTTAACTCCGCACTTATCTCCTCTTGTGTTTGAGGAATGTTGCTCCACATTGCTTCATCAATGGCAATGAGTGTTGAAGTTGGTGATAGTGGTGGTATTTGTGGACGAGGTTGTGGTGCTTCACGGTATAGAGGACCATGAATCTACGGATGGAGAGGATGAAATAGCATAGGTTCTAAGTTTTCAAGACTTATTGGTGGAGGATTGGTGGATGTAGGTGGAAGATCTTCTAACTCTTCAAGATATGGTTGTGGAGATGTTGGTGGTGTCCTAAATAGTTCCATGGGTTGGAGTTTTGGTGAGGATGGTGATGAGGCAGACTTCTCAGATTGTGATGGAGCAGGAGCAGGAGCGGGTGGTGGTGTGGTTGCTACAGGAGTAATGGTAGGAGGTGGTGTTTTTAAGACTACATGTGAGGGAGTTGGAGTGGATAAAGTAAGGAAGTTTTCACTAGCAATGGGTGAGAATATGTTTAGTGGTGATGATTCTTCAGAGGATGAGTTGTGAATGTTGATGAAACAACAAGGTTTTACACTCATACGGTCTGTTCGTTTTAGTGGCTTGGATGTAGAGGAGTTGTGTGATTTTGTCATTGAGACTTTTAGGTGAAGTATGATAGCTAAAATGTACAGGAGAAGAGATGGTTGTGATGTGAATTGAAGATCCTAAAGTGCTAATTTATAGACAGAAGGTTTGTGAGTCTGTGTGTTTGGATTTGATGTGAATCCAATAGAGAATGTTGGTTTCTAATGATTTGGAACAAAAATTTGTGCAGGTCATATCAAGGAAGTCAATCCATTGAGCTTTGGTTGAGTAATGTGTTGTGGATTTGCAGTTAATACAAAGAGATAGTGGAAAATCTGATGATTTGATATTTCCACGAATTTGACGGATCCCTAACAAGGGTTCCTTCTTTGTATTGGTTTGGTAACTCACACCTAAAATTCAAAAATTTAAATTTTGGTGGGAAATTTTGTTCCTAAGTTTCTAAGAATTCCTAAGTTATTCTAAGATGTATTATGATCAGTAAATGAATCCTAAATGATACTAGACACTTAAGATTTAAGAATCGTGATAAGTCGAAAAAGTTTTAGAATTTTACTGGGAAACCTGCGGATCCAAGTTGAATCAAAGGCGGAACCTTGTTCAGGGATCCGCCAAATCCGCAGGTTGGCGGATGGCGGATCCAAAGATAAGCCTTGGCGGAGCCCAGGTTTGGGATCCGCCGGATCCGTATGCCTAAACTAAAGAAACTAAACAGAACATATGTCATATTTCGCGTTTTTCGACGAAAACCCGAAAATTCACCTAAACCTTACTTAACATCTAATATGTATAGCAAAACAACTAAATATGATAACATTAACACATGATTATGTATAGTTTAATCCGTTCTTAGAAACTTACCGTTTTAGGTGTTATGCCAAACATAGGCTATAACCCGGAAAATTGATAACCGTGATGGTTATCTACCTGCAAATGTTAGTTATTACACATACACAATAAGTATTATCAGATAAATTCAAGACACATAAAAGTTTAACATCACAACATCCAACATTGTTCAAAACCAAACACTCCATCATGTAAGCTTTTTCTTCAACTTCTTCATCCCCTTGTGCAATTTCATCATCCAACGACCAAGATTCTTCACCATTCCTTTGATGTTTCGATACTCAGCGGATTCATTTTGAATTGGAGGAAGATGGCTCAAGTATTCGGGTGGAGGAATCCTAGAGTTTGGCAAACCATCATCTTCACTCATTGAAGATGATGAGGATGATGTTGGCACACGAGGACGTTTGCCCTTATCAACACTAACCCTAAAGTCGCTCAAAGGAACGAAGGTATGTTCAATTTCATTGTAATCCGGAATAAAGCCTAAATGGTTTGGACGAGCGGGTGCAAAGGCTCTATAAAGTCGGGTTAAGAGCATACCATAAGGCATTGCAATCTTGCTTTGAACCGGAATGTCACACATTCTTTTGGCAACATAATAAGAAAGATTGAAGGGTTGACGAGTAGAGATGTTGTACATCATATGACACAAACAAGCATTGATATGATCACGGTTTCCTATGGTGCACATCACATTAGCCCTTAAGACATCTTCCATTTTCTTGAATTCGGGTTTGAGTTCATTTAGCTCCATTGCAAATGGATCTCTAGCAACTTCACGACCACGATACATTCTTGTGGGGTTGTTCTTAGGAATGAAGAGATGTTCCCTAATCACTTCTTTTGATTCGAGAGGAGTGACATATGGTGCCGTCCTATCGAGATTGGATTCTAAGATTGTTAAGGACCATTTGTCCGAGTAAAGACATGTCCCTTGGTTTGGAATTCCTAAGACCTCACCAAATTGATCAATAGGGATGTTGACAAGATTTCCATTTAGAGTAAAATGAAGACTTAAGTAACCTTGGTCACTCGAACTAAGACCTACACTAGCATAGAACTCAAGTATGAACCTAGGAACAATTGGTTCATCTATATCTAAAAAAGAGTCAAATCGAATTGCGGCTAATTGTTCCCTAAGTTGTGTTACTTCATAGAACGATGAATCTATGACTCTACCCTCATGAACATACTTTTTCTCTAAGGCTTTGAAAATTTCGATTTGGGCATTGGTTAGACCTTTGGTTTGGTGGACATTGGGTAAGTACTTAACGGTTCTTTTGTGATCGTAGTTGGTTGCGGGAGGCATGATTTTCCTAAATACAAAAGTTACATAGTTTTAGTTAAGATGATCAAAGGAAGTGTAAAATTCCTAGTGTGTGCCTACATGGGGACAATGTGGAGGTGCGGTTATCTCGACTCCTTTTGATGCAAGAAAAATTAGTTTATGCAAATTTTGTTTACAAACGAGAGATAACCCAAACGCTCCTATTTCAATGTAGCTACGGTTGAATGTACCCGAAAATACATATTAATTATGTATTCCCTTTAGCATTCAAGAGACATTATGCAAGTGAAGTCTAAAAGATAACGTTTTTGCATTTGTATGAACAATGTAAGAAAAAATCATTTTACCTAGTCGTTAGAAGATTTTAGCGAAAAATTTTCATGGGGTTTTTGTTAAATTAAGACAATGTGCTATGAGATGCAATTCCTAACTAAGAAAAACATGTTTTTAAGTATAATGCAGTAAATATGCTTCATGATTTTTCAAGAATTATGCATATACCCCAAGTTTATGTTTTGTGCATGAAATGGAAATCCTAGACGCAGATCAGAAGTATAAATATGATAAGAATACTTACAGTGATGTTAGAAGCACAAATTTGTGGAAGAAAATGGTCTAAATTGTGATGGAGATTAAGTGTGTGTCGAGTATAGTAAGGTGATATGTTTTGGAGTGAGGAATGAATAGTAGTTGTTCTTGTTTATTAAATAATAAACTGAACTCAGCATGCGACGGATCTGGCGGATCCAAAACAAAGGATCCGTCTTTGTTGTCGATTGGATCCGCGGATCAGAACACATGTTTTGGTTTGGTGTCGTGTGTGGCTAAACTAATGTTTATACTTATGTTTCACCTAATCACTAGGTTCCATTAATCCTAATCCAAGTCTAAGATAGTTGAAAGGTTCTCGTTTAAGTGGTTTTGTGAGAATATCAGCAATGTTGTCCTCTGAGGAAACTTTCTCAATTGAGATGATTCCCTTCTGTACATTGTCGCGAAGAAAGTGATGGCGTATTTCAATATGTTTGGTTCTAGCGTGTTGGACTGGATTTTTGATTAGATCGATAGCACCTTTGTTGTCGCAAAGAATGGGAATGTTGTTTAGTTCAATTCCATAGTCGACGAGAGCTTGTTTCATCCACAGTGCTTGTTGACACGCCTTTCCTGTAGACACATACTCTGCCTCTGTTGTTGAGATTGCGAGGGCAGTTTGTTTCTTAGCGAACCATGATGTTAGACAATATCCTACAAAAGTACAAATACCGCTAGTACTTTTCCTATCAACATAATCACCTGCGTGATCTGAGTCAGTATACACTATGGTTTCTACACCCGTTCCTTTGGGATACCATAATCCTATGTGTGTAGTACCTTTGATGTACCTAAATATTCTTTTAACGGCTTCAAGATGGGACGTTTTTGGATCTTCTTGAAAACGTGCACATAGACAAACACTAAACATAATGTCAGGCCTACTAGCCGTAAGACAGAGTAAACTACCAATAATTCCTCTATATTTAGTTCTATCTACGGATTCATTTTCTTCATCCTTAGTAAGTTTGGTTTCGGAGGACATGGGTGTTCTCATGGGTTTTGAGTCTTCAAGACCAAACTTCTTAAGCATATCTTTGATATACTTTGATTGGTTGAAGAATATCCCATCTTCTAATTGTTTAATTTGGAGACCTAAGAAAAAGTTTAGTTCCCCCATCATACTCATTTCAAACTCGTCATGCATGATTTTTGAGAAATCGTCGCATAACTCTTGATAAGTTGAACCGAATATAATGTCATCCACATATATTTGGACTATGATAATATGTGATCCCTTTTTCTTGGTGAAGAGAGTATTATCTACTAGGCCCATGGTATACTTATGGTCAACTAGGAAAGTCTTAAGTCGATCATACCAAGCCTTTGGTGCTTGCTTAAGTCCGTATAAAGCTTTCTTAAGTTTGAAAACATAATTTGGTTTTTCAAAGTCGGCAAAGCCGAGAGGTTGTGCAACATATACTTCTTCATTTATAAGACCATTTAAGAAAGCACTTTTGACATCCATTTGAAATAACTTAAAATCATGTGCACATGCATATGCAAGTAATATTCTAATAGACTCAAGTCTAGCTACGGGTGCAAAGGTTTCATCGTAATCTATACCTTCTTGTTGATTGTAACCTTGAGCTACTAGCCTAGCTTTATTTCTAGATATAATACCTTTTTCATCCATTTTATTTCTAAAGACCCATTTGGTGCCTATTATGGTTTGGTTTTTAGGTGGAGGGACCAATGTCCAAACATCATTTCTAATAAATTGATTAAGTTCTTCTTGCATAGCAATTACCCAAGATTCATCTTTTATTGCCTCGTCTATATTTTTAGGTTCAATAGTTGAAATAAAACAAAAATAATTACTTTCATTTTGAGCTTTGGATCTTAATGTCCTTTCATTAAGTTTTCCTATGACATTTTCTAATGGATGACTTTTAGTTTCTTTAATATTGACTATTTCTCCTTTTACGGGTTCATTGTCATTTTCAATATTTTCTATATCATTAACCATTTGACTTTCAACTAAGTCATCATCTACCAAAGGTGATGTCTTAGAGGGAGGTGGACTTTCGTTGAATGTTACGTTCAACGATTCCTCGACTCTTGATGTTTCCTTGTTTAATACAATGTATGCTTTACTGTTTTGTGAGTACCCAAGAAATACACCTTCATACGACTTTGGGTCGAACTTAGTGAGATAATCCTTTGTGTTTAAAATGAAGCACTTGCTTCCAAAAACTCTAAAATATCCTAATGTAGGCTTTTTGCCTCGATAAATTTCATAAGGAGTTTTATTTAAAAATTGTCTAATTAAAACTCTATTTAGGATATATGTAGAAGTATCTACAGCGTGACACCAAAACTTTTGTGGTATGTTTTGTTCATTTAACATAGTTCTACTCATTTCTTGAATTGTTCTATTTTTACGTTCTACTACACCATTAGATTGAGGTGTACGAGGAGCTGAGAAATTATGAGTTATTCCATTATTATCACAAAAATTTCCAAATTGAATTTCATTGTCAAATTCTCGACCATGGTAAGTTCTAATAGATACTATATTACTTCCTATTTGATTTTGAATTTTCTTGCTTAGAATTTCAAATTTGTCGAATGCCTCATTTTTAGTTTTCAAAAACTTTGTCCATGTATATCTAGAGTAATCATCTACTATGACTAAAGTGTAAAAATTTCCTCCATAACTTTGTATAGCCGATGAGCCAAACAAATCTATATGTAATAATTCTAGGCATCTAGATGTAGATACCATGTTTTTAGCCTTATGGCTATTATGTACTTGTTTCCCAATTTTGCAAGCATCACAAAAGTGTTGGTCATATTTCAACTTGGGTAGGTTCCTAACGAGTTCTTTGGATGACAAAGATTGAATAAGCCTCATATTAGCATGACCTAAGCGTCGATGCCATAGAGTTGAGTTTTCGTCCAAGGAGGTAAGACATAACTTATCTTTAGGTGTTTTATCTAATTTCATAACATAGACATTATTCTTTAAAACACCTTTTCCTACGGTTATGCCATCTTTAAGTATTTTACTTTCATTTTCACTGAAAAGGACGTTATACTTTTTGCGGCACAATTGACTTATACTAAGTAAATTAAATCCTAAATTATCTACATGAGGTACATCATCAATAGATATAGAGTCATGAGAGATTGTACCTTTTCCGATGATTTTACTTTTAAGCTTGCTACCGAATGTGACATTACCTCCGTCATACACTTGATAGGTTGAGAAAAGATTTTTGTTTCCCGTCATGTGTCTTGAGCACCCACTATCTTTGATCCACTCATCAGGTTCAAGATCAACTTTCAAGCATACCTAAGTTCATAAAAGACTCAAGCATTTGGTCCCCAATATCTCATGGGTTCGTTTGGGTTAAACATGACATTATCATGGTTTATGTATGTAAATGGTGGACCATTGTTCCATGACATATAACTAGGACCATGAAAGTTTCTAGGCATGTTTTGGTTCCAATTATTTTGATAAGTATGTTGTGGATTAACTATACTCTTTGGAAAGGGGTGTTTGGGAAAACTCATTTGAGGTCTCTGTTGATCCGTTTTAACTCTATATTCATTTCTAGCTTGTCCTTTTCCTAAAGATGCTGCTGGTTTATGTTTATTATTGGTTATACTACTGTTAGGCTTCTTAGTAACTTTAACAAACTCGGAACGGTCGACTTTGTGAACCTTCTGTTCAACTTCTGTACTCGCGGATCCTTTGGATACACTTGGCGGATCCAAATTTTTGGATCCGTCGGATCCGTGAGTGTCCAACTTGGTTGAATCAGTTTTATTCACAGTCTGTTCCTTATAATCACTTAAGGTTCCTAGTTTCATAAAGCCTAGTCCTGTTTTTCATGAGGTAGCTTTTGCATTTTCATTATTTCATCTGCACAACTTATGTTTTTATCAAACCTTTTAAACTTTGAATTTTGTTTGATCAAATCTTCCTGTGTGGTTCTTAAGGTTTCTAATTCAAGTTTTAGTTCTTGACAAGACACACACGTTTCTTTACTATCTTTACCTTTTTCAATTCGTATTGCTTTTTCTTTAAGCCAAAATACTTCATTTTCTAAAAGTGTTGTCTTTGTTTTCAAAAACTTGTTTTTGTTTATGATTTTTAAAGTAACGTCACACAGTTTGTTATATTCTACTTCTAAGGTTTCGTCATCTATAGAGGAATATGAATCAGAATGTACCTCTTCTGTATCATTAGCCATAAGTGCCATTTCGTTGTTCTTAGGCTCATCATCATCATCTCCTTCACTATCGCTCCAAGCTCCACTAACGAAGGCTCTTTGAGACTTGGTCTTTGGAGGCTTTGGACATTCTCCTATTAAGTGACTGGAGTCACCACACCTATAGCATTTCCTATCAATCTTACCTTTCTTATCGTTACGATCTTTCCGAGAGGATTTCTTTTCATCACGAGGTGGTTTTACAAACTTTCCTCGTCTCCTGAAGAATTTCTTGAAATCCCTCACGGCCATGGCATACTCTTCATCATCACTGTTTGAACAAGACTCATCATCATCACTTGACTCGACTTTGGCTTTCAAGGCAATAGACTTAATCTTCTCCTTTTTGCCTTTGACAATTTCCGAGTCTTTTTCCATAATCATTTCGTGAACTTTTAGGTTTCCTATGAGCTCATCCAGTGTCATGCTTGAGAGATCTTTAGATTCTTCAATAGCTGTCATCTTTGCTCTCCATTTCGGATGGAGTGCTCTTAGTAATTTCCTGACAAAATTCTTACTAGAAAAAGATTCATCAAGTGCTTTAAATGATGTAATAATAGTATTGAACTTAGCAAACGCACTATCAATGGTCTCATCTTCAGAGATAACAAATTGTTCGCATTGTTGGACAAGAAGATCAATTTTGTTATCTTTTACTTGTGAGATCCCTTGATGTGTGATAATAAGAGATTGCCAAATATCCTTAGCTGTTTTACACATAAAAACTCTTTCATATTCTTTCTTAGGTAAGGCATTATAAAGCATCATTTTGGCTTCATTATTTTTGGCAATTAGTTTCTTTTGCTCATCACTGTGATGAGTAAGAGAAGCTCCTTCATCCCGACCACCCGAAATATTATTACTAATAGGTTTGTAATCACCATCAACTATAATATACCATAGATCTATGTCCTTTGACTTTACATAAGTCTCAAAGCGATTTTTCCAATAAATAAAACAATTTGGTTCAAATAGAGGTGGTCTCTGCATAGATTGCCCTTCTTTAAAATTTTCAAAATCCATGGATCGTTTTAAGTTTTAAAATACAATATATTTTAAAGATCTTAAGTAACGTAGCTCTTGATGCCAATTGTGGAAAACTAGAAGGGGGGTTGAATAGTTTTTACCATTTTTCAAGTTTTATTTGCTTTGTTACTATATGTTAATTTCAAAGGAAACAATCACAAATAAATAATCACACAATGTAAACAAAAGATAAAGAGAGGAAAGATCAAACCACACAACACTGTTGTTTATAGTGGTTCGGCTACAAGGACTCTCTTCCTTGCCCTACTCCACTCCCCGAGTTTCTTACTCGAGAGTTTATCTTTCACTAAGAAACAAACTCCTTTCCTAGGCGGAGAAAACCTTTACACGTCGCTTACTTCCTTTTCCGGTACTAAGCTAAACACCGAGTTCTTTCACAAGGTAGAACCAACCTGACGTCGCCTATTTACTTTACCGACACTAAGCTAGATGTCGAGTTCTTTACACGGGTACAACTACTCCCTACACTCTTTGTGCTTTAAGGACTAAAGCACTAACCACACTCACTGATTACAAATGATAGATATGATGTGTGAAACAAACTATAATATCACACAGTAATGCAACTAAAGGATTACGGTTCTGTAGATCCTTGAATGCTTGATCTCTTTTCTACAAAATGAAAGATCAAAGTGAAATGCAACTATGAATGATGTTAGTAAGATATGTACTGAATGAATATGTGTGTTAAAGCTATATGAGTGATGAGAGAGCCAAATGATCAGCTTCCTATTTATAGGCAAGCTGATCTTCAGCTCACGGATCCCACGGATCCCTCACAAGGGATCCGTCCTTCATTGGATTTGGATCCGTGGGATGTGACAGCTAAGGTTTAGTTGTCTCTTACCATATCTTAGTTGTATCTTACCAAATCATCCAAGATCCTCAAATGTCAACTATGTATCTTGCAAATCTAACCAAGATATATCAAAGATATTGTATGTGATGCATGCAATGATGTCATGCAATGGTTTAAGAATTAAAGTTTCCTTTTAAGGAAAAAAGTTACTAAACTTGTAATTCTTGGTTATTATGTGAAGTGTAAAATGTGTACTTAAGAGACTTAAGCTAGTATTTATTATTTGCTAAAAGATATTCCTTTTATTTGTCATTAACAAAACTAATGACAGATCAAAGAATATAAATAACGTTTTTGAGACGCTATTTGTATTAACATTCTCGATGACTCAAGACATTGGAGCATGTGCTGCTGCTCATATTTTTAGTAGGATTAGCTTTTCTACAGCTAGAGCAGTGGGAGCTCAATTAGTATCTCGGCTCCCTACTAACTTTTTGTAAATCCTACATGTTTCTAATAAGGTGATGTTAAAAAAAATGAATAATAATAATAATAATAATAATAATAATAATAATAATAATAATAATAATAATAATAATAATAATAATAATAATAATAATAATTATTATTATTATTATTATTATTATTATTATTATTATTATTATTATTATTATTATTATAAAACATCACTTCATTAGAAGAAAATAGGATTTACAAGAAATTAGAGGGGAGCCGAGATACTAACTGGGATCCCACTCCTCTAGTTATTGCAAAGCTAATCCTATTAAAAATATGAGCAGCGGCTCGCGATCCGATGTCTTGAGTTACTGAGAACTTCCAGATCCGTTTCAGTAGGGTTGCTGCATCCTTCCCAAGTTCCCCAAAGGAAGAGAATGAGAAGGGAAGAAACCCATATCCAATGTCGGCACATTTGCTCTCATATTTGACACGCTTGCGCTGTGCTGCTTCAACCACCACTCGTCCTGGCACAAAATCAACCATACCCGATTGCGTTAAAGGAGACGACCCTGTCAAATCGACACAAACATCCTGCCCACCATCCCAAGAATAGAGCAATACATCAGCTGGGCGTAAACTTTTGTCTCTTTCTCCACCAAGGCCAATTTCAACCTATTTGCGAGCCGAGATCCCAGACTGAGAGCAAATATCAGCAAGAGTGCCGCGCACCACGTTGTGCCGGTGCTTAATACCAATAATACCAGCACATGACACAGCATGATCCCCGTAAATGTCTCCCGCAAATAACCTGGAACAAGCAGAGCACGGCATCTGGACCGAGAACAGGGGGACACCCAGGCGGTAGCATAAAACACACCGGTAAGTTCTAGCGTTCATAGTCTGCCCCAACCCAGATATCGGGGCCACCCTAAGCCAATCGGAGGTGTAGTCTTCTCGTTGCGATCTCCAAAGCGCCATCTGTCGAGCGGATAGGCCAAAGGTGGATTCGGCCGTTTTAGTAATACGTGTGAAATATATATCTGCCAATTTCTTCATAAGTTTGGGGGCAGCAATCTCATTCGGGTTACTTAAGAGGTCGAACTCCATTTTCACGTTAAAAGTACACAGAGCGTCATTAAAGGAAGATCCATGATTTACTATGCCAGACTGTTGGAGGAGCTTAGCCTGTAAGCTAGCAGATTGGAGTCTAGACGTGTTGGTCCACACGAATATGGATCTCTAAGTAGCCTTTAACAACTTAGTAGACGACTTGAATAAATCAAATCAATCTAAGCGAGACTCTAACACTTTGTTTATGCTAATGCGGAATCTTAACACAAACAATGAAGAACACAACTAACTTTATATTACTTATCGTTTACAGAATTACAATCTTCGTCGTCTTCTCTAAACTATGAATTAGGGTTCCTTTTATACACTAAGGAAACCCTAGATACAAAACTTGCATAAGGATTTACGTATCTTCTCTAAAGATAACTTCAAATTCTTTCCTAACTTATCTCTAACTTATCTCTAAAATACATAACCAGACTTAACTTAATAAGTCAATCGGACTTAACAATATTTTACTCTACCAGACTTAATATTGTACTACCAGACTTAATATTACAAAATACACTAACAGACTTAATTGTGTACGCCACCAGACTTAAATCTGTTTTCCCATTAAGTCTCCTCTTGATAATTCCCAACAATCCTCCCCTAACTTGATCTTCATGCTCCATGAACTTCAAGTTTCTTCTGAATAAGCTTCTGAGGATTTAATCTTTAACTCTTGGAATTATCTTGATCTTCAAAAATGCTTTGTATCAGCAACTTTAACCTTGATAATTTGTCCACCATCTGATCTGATCTTTGCAGCATCCATCTGATATAATCCACTTGATCTTCACAGCAACCATGACTACTTGTACATCAATTCAGTTTAAGTTTCATACTATTCTCATCACTTCCAGGTGTGTTAACTCCTGTGAGAGGTGAATCATTGAAAATTAATGGATTTGATGTCTCTTTACCAATAGCCATTACTACTGGAGTAGCCAATGTTTGGTGTGTTAGACCATGGTACATTGATAACCATATGATTTTTAGTAAATCATCAACTATCAACGGATTTGTTTTGTCTTTACCTAAAGTCGTACCCTTTTGGATTAGTCAATTCTTTGATGGAATGCACCTCATCATGGTGAATTGATTACCATTTATGGATTTCCACAGCCTTTACCACAAGCCATAATCTTGTGGGCTAGTCAACTCTTCACTATCTAAGATATGGTGAGTTGAATACCATACAATTTTTGGTAAATTGCCAACCATAAACGGATTTGGAATATCTTTACCTGTAGCCGTTTGCTCAGGATTAGCCAGTCCTTGTGTGTATCAGACAAGGTGGACTGATGACCTTTTGTTGTGTTAGTGCTATGCACCTCCACCAAGTAGGAAGTTCCAATAGTCCTACTTACAACTTATGAAAATTCTTTCAAACACTCTCAATCCAACAATGTCTCCTTCAAAGACTGAATCTTGAACAAATCTAAAATCCTTTCATAAACTTCATCTTTCTTGTCTGCATATAATTTCCTTTCAAACATTTTCTTGCAGACTTCAGATGATAAGGGATACTCAACTTCTACAAGCATATATATGTTAGCATTAACCAAAGACAGACAATGTACTTGGCATCTATCATAATATGCCCATCTAATCATTCTTTGTTGCTCAGGCAGCTTCCAGATCTCATCTTCCTTAGAAGGTGGTTCAAACATTATTTTCAAGTCTCCCTAAAAGACTTTTTCATATTCTTCCTCAGGGACATTATCTCCATGTTTAATGTTAACCAACTTATATAACTCAATGAGATCTTCCTTACTCACATCATGTACAATTGTAGGGAAATTCATATACATCACATTAGAATAATCTTCTCTTATTAATTGATATGTTGCCCTTTGACCAGACTTAATGATTTTATACCTGACAATCTTAGCTGGCTTCTTTGAGCTTTCAATAGTTCCCATAGTAACCCCCTCAGATGAAGCTTCTTCTTCTTCTGACTCTTCTTCTTGACCTTTCTTCTTTGACTTGCTTCTTCTAGCCATACTTTTTCTTCTGTTAAATGTCATTATAGGCTTTTTCACTTCCTCTTTTAATTCAGTTGCTGCTTTCTCAGTCTCAGATGCTTTCTCTTTCTTCTCATCAATTTCCTTTTCTTTTACTTTCTCAGCTTCAACATCTTGCACAGTCTTTGTCACTTTCCTGAAACTATGTCTCAAGGAATCTTCATAATCTACTAGTTTATAACCATGATCCCTTTGATAAGCTCTTTGATACATTTATAGAAGATCTTCATATGATTTGCTCTTCATATGCTCCCAACTTGAATACATCATATTCTTCAAATACGTCTTCATACTATGCATCTGTTCTCTCTTAGTCATCTTCTTTTGAACTTTGATTTTCTTCTGAGTTTGTCTCATCACAGACATAAAATCTCCCAAAGTTTCTTTACTTCTTCTGATATTGATGAACTCAGCTAGTTGCTTAGCTTTTTCTTCTATAGTCAACCCTGGAGTTGACTTAAGTTCTTTAAGTTTTGCTCTTAATTCATCATCTCCTTCAATCAACTGCTCTTCTGCTACTCTCCTAGCATACAATTCATCTTGTCTTTCCTGTTCTTTTTCCTTTTCCAATTCTTCCTTTTCTTGAGCTTGTAATCTGTCAATCAAAGCTTGAGATGCTTGATCTTGTCTTTGATGTAGCTTTGACTTCTTTGTTTTAGGAGATTCAACAGAAATCTCCTTTCCTTTTCTCTTTTCTTCAACAGACTTACCATCAGACTTATCATCACCAGCATTATCACCAGACTTATTATCACCAGCATTATCACCAGACTTATCAGAATGAACCCCTTTATCTTCACTTTCTTTAATCCTTAACTTTCTCTTTAGCTGCTTCCTTTGTTGTTTAATCTTGCTAAAAGATTGAGCTAAGGTCTCTGCTGCTTCCCTTGTTTCTGGACTTACATCCTTAATACCAGCAGACTTATCTTGTGAAGGTGTTCTAAAATCTTCTTCTTCATCAAAATTCCTCCCCTGTTTGGAAGAATTTTCATCCCCTTCTTCTGCACTGAACTGAACCCCTTTATCTTTCAAAATATTTTCCAACTTCTTGACTTTCTTTACCAAAGTGAGAATAGCTCTACTCTTAGCATTATTTGCCTTCTCCAAAGCATCTATTCTCTTGACTAAGGTTGGAACCAGGGTTAAAAGATCTTCCACAGACATCTGATCAGGTTCCTCCTCCTGTATAAGACGTGGAACTTGGGTAGGCTGTGGTGAGGGTGTAGGAGATGGTATAGGTGTAGGTGTTCTGATGGGAGATGGTGAATGACTTGGGTGTGGTGTTGATGACTGAGTTGGTTCCTGTGCATGCTCTTCATGAGTTGGCTCTTGTGCAGCCTCAGATGTACCTGCAGGGTTAGTAGCAACACCAAGCATAGCAGGCAATAAAGGCCAATGGGCCCCATTAAAATTTCTTTTCATGTTTGCAAAAAGTTTTGGTGTAAAGCCCACACTGAGATATGGCAATTTATCCTCTGTTTCAAAGTTAAAGATCATTTGTATAAATCTTGGATACATTAAGAACCTAGATTTTTCCTTTTTAAAATTTGCAACCATGCCATCAAAAATCAGTTTTGAAAATTAAAAGGCCTTCCAAGTGCAAGATAGACCAAGGCAGAAGCAATGTTGCTTCCAAACTGATCCTAGCCTCCAGTTTTAGGACTTAGGCAATGGAGCAAGTGGTGTATCAAAAACCTCCACTGTGGTGTGAAATAGCTTTTCCAAAAAGTAAAACTACCATCTGTGGGATATCTTATAGTTTTTAGACCCGCAAACAAATCATCATTAGCCAAAATATATTCCCCTGAAGCATCACCCAATTGGAGACTACTCTGAATGGAAGCTTCAGTAATGGTGAAGTCATGTGAGTCAACAGTTGCCCTTAACTGTGGTGTGTCATCAGCAAGGGTTTCATAGGTCACAGACCCCCAAAATTGCCTAATAAGAGATGCATAAATATTGGGATTAGCAGTTAAAGCGTACCGAAGATTTGAACCTCTTAAGAAATCAACAATCTCCTCAAAGCCATCACTTTGATTTGGTTTCTTCAAGAATCCAACTTGATTATGCTTGTCAACAAACTTAAGTGAAGCCATAGATGAGAAATTGATTAAGTGCTAGTCGTAAATCGAATTAGGGTTTAAGTGCTGGTAGTTAAAAACAGAGAATTTTGGTCCGTAAATCAAGAGATTTAAAATTGGAAGTAAATAAGGAATAAAAATAAGAGATTAATGAAAGTTTATCCTTATATACCTATTTCCCTCGAAAAATACGCAACGGTCGTATTTTGATAATAAAAATACTGATTTGACAGACCAGACCTAACGGTAAAAAAATTTATACTACCAGAATTAAAAAAATATCCTAAGTACTGGTTTACAAACTATACATATTGACCTCCCCTTAAGTTCAACCTCCCCTTAAACTGAGCTATGGGTTCATCATTCCAATGCTAACCACTAAGTAATTAAACCTAGGGCCATCAAATGCTTTAGTTAAGAGGTCTGCAACATTAAAATCTGTGTGTATTTTCTCCACTCTAATTAGCTTCTTTTCATAGCAATCCCTAATAAAGTGATGCCTGATTTCTATGTGCTTAGTTTTTGAGTGGTATACAGGATTCTTAACTATGCAGATAGTGCTCTCATTATCTAAGTGAATTATAGTGTTCATGAAATTTAACCCATAATCCAACATTTGATTTTGGATCCACAAGACTTGACCACAGCAATTTGCAGCTGCTACATATTCTGCTTCAGTGGTAGATGTAGCTACAATAGTCTGCTTCTTGCACTGCCAGGAAATCAACCTTCTTCCAAGAAATTGACAACCTCCTGTTGTGGATTTCCTGTCAAGACTTGCTCTAGCATAGTCACTATCCGAATAGGCTTCCAGGTCAAAAGATGATTCTCTAGGATACCAAAGGCCCAAATTGGGTTTGCCCTTTAGATATCTAAAGATTCTCTTCACAGCATGAAGATGTGAAGTCTTTGGATGTACCTGAAAACGTGAACAAACACAGACTACATACATAATGTCAGGTCTAGAAGCAGTAAGATACATTAGAGAACCTATCATGGATCTGTAGAGGTGGACATCCACATCTTCAGCATCCTCATCCTTTGTCAATGGAACTTTGTTCTCCATAGGGGTGACTGCAGCCTTCATATTGGTAAAGTTGAACTTCTCCAGCATCTCAGCAACATATTTGTCTTGAGAGATAAAGAGTCCATCTTCTGATTGCTTCACTTGCAGTCCTAAGAAAAAGGTGAGTTCACCCATAGAACTCATCTGAAACCTCCCCTTCATTAATGCTTCAAATTCCTCACACCAAGACCTTTTAGTAGACCCAAAAATAATATCATCCACATAAACTTGAACCAGGATGATATCCTTCTTGTTTCTCTTTATGAATAAGGTCTTATCTATGACACCTCTTATATACCCATGCTCTTCAAGAAACTTGGAGAGAGTTGCATACCAAGCTCTGGGAGCTTGATGGAGACCATATAATGCTTTAATGACTTTATACACCTTGTCTGGATGAGCAGGATTAATAAAACCAGGAGGCTGATGAACATATACTTCTTCCTCTATGGTGCCATACAGAAAGGCACTCTTCACATCCATTTGATAGACTATGAACCCCATGTATGATGCATAGGCTAAAAATAACCTAATAGCCTCAATCCTTGCTACAGGAGCAAAGACCTCATCATAATCTATCCCTTCCTCCTGTCTATACCCTTGTGCCACTAGTCTTGCCTTGTTCCTAACAACCACTCCTCTTTCATCCCTTTTATTTCTGAAGACCCACTTTGTGCCTATAACTTTTTCTCCACTAGGTAGATCTACCAGAACCCAAACTTTCTGCAACTTGAACTGCAACAACTCCTCTTGCATTGCTTCCACCCAACTCTCATCATCAAGTGCTTCAGAGACTTTGGTGGGTTCCTTCTGAAAAAGAAAGCAGGCAAACAAGCAGTGTTGTTGATCCTTGTGGTTGACCCTTTGCTGTTTCTTGATAAGACTGATAAGTGCATGAGATGTAGGAATCTTTTGCACTTTACTTCTGGTTTGAACAGCTGACTTTGGATCACCAATAATCTGACTTTTGGGATGGATGTTATGAACTCTGAGTGTTGGAGTTGGATCAACATCAACTTCAGTAGGTAGGTTATTGAAGTCAGTAACTACCCTTTCTTCATCATAAGAAGCCCCATCAAAAATACCCGCATCTGGATGATCAAAGATCTCATGGTCAGGCATCTCAGAATCATCAACATCAGCATTTGGAGTAGATTCAGGTTCAACAGACTTAACAGCATCACTACCAGACTTATCTAAGTTAATACTGGTAGTAGTATTATTGAGCCCACTACCAGGATTAACCAAGTTAGTTCTGGTATCAACCTTTCCAAGGTGTTTATCAGCCAAAACATTTACTTCTTCTCTGAAGGACAAGATATCTTCTGAAACCTTTGTAGGAGTAACTCCTTTGTCCATTTGTGATGGTTTGTGAACAGTCTCCTTCCTTTTTCTTGAAGATTTCTTTGTTCCTTCATTAACAGCAACATGGTTGACCTCTGTGGTAGGAATCACAACAAGCTCTGCACTTTCACTTTCTTGATCAGTGTTCCCTGCATTTGAAGGATCTTGGATACCTGCATCAGGGTTAGCTTGATTCTCCTTGGAGACAGGAATATAGTTCATAGAATCTGTTAAGTAATCAATGTCAAACATCCATCTATGTCCTAATCCCTGCACATTGGGTTTTTCTTTAAGAAAGTTAACATGAAGATTTTCCTCTACTCTCTTGGTCACTAGATTGTAAACCCTAAAGGCCTTACTATTCAGTGAATACCCAACTAAAAACCCTTCATCAGACTTTCCTTCAAATTTGCCTAGAACACTGAGTGTATCAAGAATGGTCACATGACACCCAAAAGGCCTTATATAGCTAACAACTGGTTTTTGGCCAAAAATAAGCTCATAAGGTGTTTTGTTTTGAGGCTTGGTCACTCTAACCCTATTGAAAATGTAGCAAGCAGATGCTACAGCTTCGGCCCAAAAGGTTGTGGGTAAGAATGAGTCTGCTAGCATAGTCCTAGCTGCCTCAATTAGTGTTATGTTCATTCTCTCAGAAACTCCATTCTGCTGTGGAGTCCTAGCATTGCTATATTGCTGCTTAATTCCTTTATTACCACAAAAATCAATCATGCTCCTATTCTTGAATTCAGTGCCATTGTCAGACCTAATGAGTTTAACCTTTTTATTAAGTTGGTTTTCAATTTGCCTAATGAAAGTTTGAATCAATGGTGTAGTCTCATCTTTCCTAGACATAAAGAACACCCAGCAGAATCTAGTGCAATCATCAATTATGACAAGGCAGTAACTAGCATGGTTAATACTTTGAATGGATGTGGGGCCAAACAGATCCATATGTAAGGTATGTAAAGGCTCAGTAACAAGCCTATCTATCTTAGCCTTTGATGTGCGTGTGTATTGCTCTAATTCTTTTATATCCACGGCAGCGGCGCCAAAGACTTGGTGCGCGCGTGATGTCGTTGTGGTTTTAGCAGTATTAATGCCTACTCAAGTTTTAAATTTATATTTAGCTGACTTATCAATAAAACACACACTTTAACGAGCAGTGTACCCGGTCAGTATGAATATAATGGTAAGTAGAGTGTCGATCACTAAGAGTGGAACATATTATCTAGTTACTCTAATCAGTATTTTAATATCCTAAATTAGCTATACAACCTAATCTAACGCAAGGGGGTTCAGCCTAAGAGACTGGCACGGTTTGGTTATGATTAAATAAAAAACTAAACTAATGAGCACGAATCAGCGATTAGCACACACGTACACAGATAGATACTTGAGACAATAAGAAGACCTGTCATGATGATTAAGTAGCTTGTCACTTGTTTTATTGCTAGTTTTATATGAAGTGTATATAATTAACCCTTTCTCGTTGGCTCTAATCTTATCGGCGAGTAAACCCTTAATGATCACTTATGTCTATCCTACTATCCTAGAATATTGAGCATTTGTGATGCCCACGTTTCGTATACGCTAAAATAGATAGGCGAGGAAGGGGCATGGCGACCCAAGCAATGCTCAGCTAGACACAGAGGTTATCAATGCACTAATAAAAGTCACCAAAGACATCAACATATAAACTTTAATTAATGGGAAAGCAATTTTAAGGGGTGTCCATGATATTCCGTAGTCACATGGAATCGGCCCAACAATCCTGATGAATTAAAGTGTACTAATACAATAAAACAAAACTACTTAATGAATTGAATACATGCAGGACCTTCTTACAGCTTTTGTATCTTCGTTTAGGGTGTGTCTTGTGCTGCTAACACGTCTGAATTCGGCTCTAGGGTTTCTGTCTTTCCCTTCTGAGTTCTTTTTTAGGTCCTCGAAATTCGTCTGGCCTTGGGGTATTTATAGTTTCTGTCTGAGGGTTAGATGCGGCGCATAGGATAAGTAGATGCGGCGCATTGACTTAACTTCGCGTGGGGTCCAAGATTAATATATTCAGGAATATTCGTATACCGCCTTAAGATGCGGCGTAACTCCATTTCTCTATGCGGCGCATGTCCATTGCCGTCTTGGATTGTCACTTGTGAAATCTTGATAGTGATGCGCTGTACGTACGAAGTATGTTGCGGCGTATCTGGAGCAGAATGATCTTGATCTTGTACATTTCAGTAGACTCTTAACATCTTGCTTGTTTTGCTCCATAATTAGTCTAAAATCGCCAAGTTTCACATAATACTTGTTTTTACCTGAGAATTACAAAAGTAAACATTAACGTATCAATTCTCATATATTATAAAATAAAACAAGTCAAATAAATAGGATAAATGATGATAATAAAATGTACTTATTTGAGTTCATCAAATATCCCCCCACTTGAACTTTACTTGTCCCCAAGTAAACCTTAGAATAAATCTTTTGAAAATGTATCCTAAAAGATATTAGGATTTATTTTTATATTTAAGCATGTATTCGTTTTGTCATAATTGCACAGCCAAACACTTAACGAATTATAAATAAAATAAAATATTTCGATAAAAGCAAATCTAATCGTTTAACTGTCCAGTCGTGACGAATATTCTATCATAAGTTTGGCAAGTATACGCATCTCCCCCACTAAAGCTAAGGAATAACAAGTCTAAAGCGGTAAAAAGGGTTTGTTGGTTAAGGGTTGATCATCCTTTTTAATCTCTATCGATCTCATATTCCAGAAAAGGCGATAAAATCACAAATACATGATCGAATCCACGACCACGATACTTGCAATTGCTCAAATCCTTAACTCGAATAGGCTAAAGATAGGACCAAGTAATCTTCACCAATAATATTATATCAAAAAGGGCGACAAAATCATAAATACATAGCCGAATCCACGACTACGATACTTAAGATTGCTCAAATCCCTAATCTCAATAAATCAAAGGTTTGGATGAAGAATGATATAGGGTATGGATAATATTTGGGATACAAATTGGTATAAAATGAAAAATAAACAAAACAGATAAATTAAAATCCTAAGTGTGGTAAATTACTTTCCCAACCATCCCATGAATAAGACTCATATCATTGAATAACTCACGCTTTAACACTTGAAACACACGCTTTAGGTAGACACGAATTATACTCAACAAGATCTCAATCAAAGAATAGCCTTAGTTGGCGTTCCCATAACGGCCAACTCCCATTCAATCCATAAATATAATATACAACAAATAGTGGTGATATCGCCAACTTAATACAAAACTTTACATAAGTTGGTTAAAACAAACTTCCAACTTTTCATTTTTTTCTTTTTCTTTTCTATTTTTTCGGATTTTTTTTTTTTTTTTTTTTTTTAAGACATCAACATATATGTGTAAAATTTCACAACTTTTCTATCACTATTTTTTCGGATAATTTTTCCATACTCTTCATACTTTCAGAAATAATTGTAATAGCGAAAGTAGTAAACACACGAAAAATAAACTCAAAGATATACAATATTTACTTTCATACCAATTGCATTGTGCAATTTCCTGACTCAACCAAAGATAATGAATTACGCACGCGAACACAGGTAATGTAAGGAAACACACTTTGCCTAAAGCAATTAACCACGGATTTTAATCTACAGGGTAGGCTAAGGTGTAAGGGTGTAACGAAACATTATAACAAAGGTGTAAGAAACGAAAGGAATGGCTCTGAGTGTTTTTCTAGGGGTATCTTACTCTAAAAGTGAGAGTAACAAAGGGTTTATACGGGGGTTAACTAACCAGTGTAGTTAGTTAATATCACATAACATATAAAGGCTATTTGGGTGTAATCCTAGAAATTTACCAATTTAGACAAGTCATTCCAATTATATAGATAATACTTATTATGGTGGTCTCGAATAGTATATAAGCCAAGTTCTAAAGTTTACAAGTCACCGGCACACTCATAGATTTGTGAATTTTGATAAGTTCACAATTTTTGAAAATAATGTTATGTGTGCAGCTATGTAATTAGACTTTAAACAAAAACATGCTATAAAAATTTTAAATTTGAGCATATTAGGCGCATTTTAAGCATATTTTGAAAAAGTTTAGGACAAGTAAGTGTTCTAATTCTCCAATCCCCCCACTTAAGTTAAACAACGTCCTCGTTGTTTGTGTCAAAGGTTAAAAACTGGAAAATAAAAGAATTAGAACAGAAAAACTCCCCTGAGATTTGCTCGGTATGATCCTCCATTATTCGTATAAGAGCAAAAATCAACTTTCTTGTGGATGAGAACGTTTAAGCTTCAAAAATGATGTATCCACAAGAATGCAGGAATCTATAATACCATTCAGACTTTAACACACCTGAATTAAGAAGGTTCAAACTTGCATAATACATTAGTAGTTAGTAAAAATAAAACTAAAAAATAAAATTAAACTGAAAATCATCAGGTCAGTCGATACGCCGTATCTTATGGAAAAAGATACGCCGTATCGAGCCTGGAATAAATACGAATCAGAATAAAAGATGCGTCGCATCCTTAACCAGGGATGCGCCGCATTAAATAAACTGACAGAAAGTTTTAAAGTCAAAAATAAAAATGCAGAAAATTAAATAAGATATGACCATTGCAGGCGATGCGTTGCATCTTAGGATGGAGATGCGCCGTATCTTCTGCAGGTCTGACAGACTCGACACAAAATCAGAAAATAAAATAAAATAAAGGATAAGCATGGGTTGCCTCCCACGAAGCGCTTGTTTTTGTTCGAGTCACGAGCCTGACTCCACCCTTATTTACTGTGTAATAGGGTGTTGTTCCCCCCACTTGGGATCAAGTGCGGGTGATAGTAGCAATAAACACGAAAAGAGTGTAAATTTGCTAGTAAAGATGGAAGAAATAAATAAAGATCATACCTTAGCAATATATGTACATCTTTCCAATCCTTACCCGGTTTGGTTGATAAATTGGATGACTTGACCATTCCATCTGAAAGAGTAGTGTGTTGAGGAAAAATGAGTCTCCTTTCTTCTTGGTTAGTCTCTTTGGTAGTAAGGCGTCCCTTGACTTCCGCAGAAGATGAGAAAGGGTATTTGGCAAGTAAAAGTTCGAGTTCCTCTATATACTTCATAGGGTCGAAATCATCATCTTCATCAATCATAGCAATGTTTAAGAGCTCATCACCAAACTCTTCCTCGAGCTCCACCAAAAACGGGTTGATCACAGGTGATTCATGTGCTTCAATAGGTAGTGTAATAAATTTCACCTTATCATTTTTTTGTTTTGCAACCTGTTTAGGAAAACCAGCAAGATTATTAGTAACGGGATTAATAATATTAAATAAATTTGTACCACTTTGTGTTGTAAGTGACTCCAATTC
The DNA here is from genome assembly GCA_021014915.2 of Artemisia tridentata subsp. tridentata. Lineage (NCBI taxonomy): Eukaryota > Viridiplantae > Streptophyta > Magnoliopsida > Asterales > Asteraceae > Artemisia > Artemisia tridentata. Next base: position 417,420,092 of record CP139504.1, read on the forward strand.
ATCTTGTGAATCTCCATCTTTAACTAGTGGTCTTGCAATTTCAGCATCGTCCCGAATTTTATCCTTAAATAAGTAATCCCAGATTTCTTCAAAATCCCTCGTTGGGTCAAAATCTGGTTGAGATATGTCATCATATACAATTGCGTCAAATGGTTCGAAATCAAAATTAGAATACTTTTCATCTTCATCCGATGGATTGTCTAATGGTGGTAATACGATTGCAGAATATTCTTCAACGTAAGGTTCCGTATACACATCATCTTGTGCAATCTCCGGAGAAAAAGTACTATCAATAACAATTGCCGGAATTGGTTTCACGGTATATGAATCTTCTTCATCATCATTTGACATACACCAAGTGTGTTGAAATGGCAATTTGTTTCTTTCTTTCTTTGACTTAACCATTTCCAGCAACAAGTATTCTTCCATTGTAATATCCGGATCGTCCATCTTCCTGAAATAAAACTTACTCGTGCAAAAGAAGAGTGAAACAATCAAAGTAAAATAAAATTTGCTGATATCTGTAGACGATGCGCCGTATCCAAAAAGTTGGATACGCCGTATCTTATTACGTTAAAATTTAATCAGACTTTTATTCAGAAAACAGATACGCCGCTTATAATTTTAGAATGCGCCGTATCAGTTTTAAATTATCAAAAATCGATTATATTTATTAAAATTAAATGCGTCGTATTAACAAAAGTTAATGCGCCGTATTTTCGTTACGTTTCAAAATACAAGATTTTTGATTCAGTAGATGCGCCGTATCGATAGAGATCGATGCGTCGTATCTGTTTAAAAATTCTAAAACTGTTTTTAATTTAAATAGACAATACGCCGTATCTGTTAAAACAGATGCGTCGTATGGTGTTAGGGTTTAGAAAAATTTCTTATTAAAAACAGAATACGCCGTATCTTGGGGAAAGATGAGTCGTACTCGAATTTATTAAACGCGTTGTATTTTATAAAAAATAAACGCAATACGCCGTATCTATGAAAATAGATGCGCCGTATCGTTTGTATCAGCTCAGTACAACGATAGCAGAATGCAGAAAAAAGAAAAAGAAAATTAAAATCAAACAAAAAGAAACAATAATGAAAGAAATAAAAAACACACAAAACAAAAAATATGCAAATAATACAATGAATGCAATTTATCTAATATATAACGGGTTAGCGGTTAGAATCTAAAAATTAAAAAGAAAACCTAATTAAAATACTAATCAAATTAACAGATAATTACAATTCACTCCCCGGCAACGGCGCCAAAAACTTGATGTGCGTGTGTATTGCTCTAATTCTTTTATATCCACGGCAGCGGCGCCAAAGACTTGGTGCGCGCGTGATGTCGTTGTGGTTTTAGCAGTATTAATGCCTACTCAAGTTTTAAATTTATATTTAGCCGACTTATCAATAAAACACACACTTTAACGAGCAGTGTACCCGGTCAGTATGAATATAATGGTAAGTAGAGTGTCGATCACTAAGAGTGGAACGTATTATCTAGTTACTCTAATCAGTATTTTAATATCCTAAATTAGCTATACAACCTAATCTAACGCAAGGGGGTTCAGCCTGAGAGACTGGCACGGTTTGGTTATGATTAAATAAAAAACTAAACTAATGAGCACGAATCAGCGATTAGCACACACGTACACAGATAGATACTTGAGACAATAAGAAGACCTGTCCTGATGATTAAGTAGCTTGTCACTTGTTTTATTGCTAGTTTTATATGAAGTGTATATAATTAACCCTTTCTCGTTGGCTCTAATCTTATCGGCGAGTAAACCCTTAATGATCACTTATGTCTATCCCACTATCCTAGAATATTGAGCATTTGTGATGCCCACGTTTCGTATACGCTAAAATAGATAGGCGAGGAAGGGGCATGGCGACCCAAGCAATGCTCAGCTAGACACAGAGGTTATCAATGCACTAATAAAAGTCACCAAAGACATCAACATATAAACTTTAATTAATGGGAAAGCAATTTTAAGGGGTGCCCATGATATTCCGTAGTCACATGGAATCGGCCCATCAATCCTGATGAATTAAAGTGTACTAATACAATAAAACAAAACTACTTAATGAATTGAATACATGCAGGACCTTCTTACAGCTCTTGTATCTTCGTTTAGGGTGTGTCTTGTGCTGCTAACACGTCTGAATTCGGCTCTAGGGTTTCTGTCTTTCCCTTCTGAGTTCTTTTTTAGGTCCTCAAAATTCGTCTGGCCTTGGGGTATTTATAGTTTCTGTCTGAGGGTTAGATGCGGCGCATAGGATAAGTAGATGCGGCGCATTGACTTAACTTCGTGTGGGTTCCAAGATTAATATATTCAGGAATATTCGTACAACGCCTTAAGATGCGGCGTAACTCCATTTCTCTATGCGGCGCATGTCCATTGCCGTCTTGGATTGTCACTTGTGAAATCTTGATAGTGATACGCCGTATGTACGAAGTATGTTGCGGCGTATCTGGAGCAGAATGATCTTGATCTTGTACATTTCAGTAGACTCTTAACATCTTGCTTGTTTTGCACCATAATTAGTCCAAAATCGCCAAGTTTCACATAATACTTGTTTTTACCTGAGAATTACAAAAGTAAACATTAACGTATCAATTCTCATATATAATAAAATAAAACAAGTCAAATAAATAGGATAAATGATGATAATAAAATGTACTTATTTGAGTTCATCAGCCTTACAAGATGCCCTATGCTGTTTCCCCTTATTACAAGCCACACATGCATGATCATTCTTAAACACTTTAGAAGGCAATCCTCTAACTAAGTTATTCTTCACTAACTTATTAATATTCTTAAAGTTTACATGCCCTAGCCTCCTATGCCACAATTTAGATTCATCTAATGTAGCTTTTGCAAGTAAATAGGCATAACCTTTTGAAGGATCAGGTTGCTTCATATCAAAACTGTACATGTTGTATTGTCTAGGAACTTTAAGAAGGATCTGACTTTCATCAGGCATCTTAAAGTCCGAAGTCAAGACAAAACATTCAGTTTCACTAAAAAGCACCTTATGCTTCTTATCACAAATTTGTGATATGGAGAAAAGGTTAAACTGCCCTAGTTCCCTTACAAAAGATACATTGTCAAACTCTAAATTGCCTATCACAATTCTACCTTTACCAGTTATATACCCTTTACTACCTCCAAAAGTAACAGAACCTCCTTGGAATTCTTGAAAATCTTTCAGATGGTTCTTGTTACCAGTCATGTGCCTAGAGCACCCACTATCAAATATTCCTTTGTCTTCCATGTTATTCAGTGGATGTTCCTGCACAAAAGTAAAGAGATTAGTTTCTCTTCAGGACCCAAGCCACTGAGGACTTGGGTCTGCCCTGTGGATCAACATATTTATAGGTCTTGTATGAGCTTGATCCACCTTTGGTCTTGGATTCATAGGTAAGTGTGTTCTTAAAAGGATCCCAAGACCAATATGCTGGGGACTTAACAGCAGATTCCCCATTTTCCCTTACAACACTTGAATTTGAAGCTTGTGCTGTATTATTAACAAAAGGACTCCTCACAGGTGACTTTGGTTTATAAAAATTGGTTCTTTGATTATAAGAATTCACCTGTGGTTTATTAACTGAATGTCTGGGTCCAGAATGATTAAACCACCCAGAATTAACACTTGGCCTCACATAATTAGCATTTTGACCAACAGAACTCACATTTGATCTACCAGAACTAAAATCTGGTCTACCAGAACTAAAGTTTGGTCTACCAGAACTAAAGTTTGGTCTACCAGAATTTGGTCTAGCAGAACTAATATTACCAGAATTAACTTGTACAGGTCTAGTCACAAACTTATTTGCATGATTAATCCTGTTAGCATTGTTCCAAACTGGTTTATTATTCATGTGGTCATTAACACTCTTATTCTTTCTTAGTTCAGCCTCTTTTTGCATCCTTTTCTCATGAAAGTCACAATCCTTAATCAGGTGACTTAAACTACCACACACAAAACACCTCTTAGGACCAAAGTTGTGATTTTTCCTAAACTCTTGTCGCATCCTATCAGGTTTTGGTGACTCTTGATTCTTAACAGACACACCTAGGTCTATCTGTATTTGATTTTGATTTTATCACCTCTGGTTCACTCTTTTTGACAGATTTTGCTTTAGAGGACTCTTTTGATTTACACTCTGACCCTGATTCAGATTTCTCAGAGACATCTCTTGTGGATCCTTCACTGTCATTGGTTTGACAAGTGGAGTATTCACTTGATCTGTCATCAGAGTTGTCTGTCTCAGGATATATAGGACCCTTTTTACCATATACAAATAGAGAATCATCAAGGTCTTCCTTTTGTAAAGGAGTGTAATCTCCACTTAATGGAGGTGGCACCCCTTTAAAGTCATCAGACTTAATGAACCTATTATAAACAGGTTTATCAACATAATCCTCTTTTGTACATGTGAAAGCTAATCTATCCATTTCTTCTTCATAACTTAACACTTCATCATTTGACTTAATTTCAAAGCCTAAGCCAATTTTAGTTGTGGAACTCATTTGACAAGCTATGATTTGATCCTGACACTTAGCAGAGTGTTTCCATTTATTTATTTTCTTTTGCAATTCATCTCTTTCTTTAACAGCTTTCATGCCTATTCTTCTATATTTTTTAAGTTTCTCATCTTTTTCATATATTTCATTTGCTTGAAAAGTGAGTTTTTCATTCAAAGAGGCATGTTGTTTTTGTAAGGTGACAATTTGTGCTTCTAACTTTTTAACTGCATTAGTATAAGCTAGAATTTTTACTTCCTGGTCACCTATTTCTTGCAATTGTTCATCACACACAGATTTGAGATGATTATATGAATCAATGCATATTTTTGAACATAAGGATACCTCATTATTAGTACCAATGGCCATAAGTGCATGATTATTTACGTCCTCCTCTGGTAAGTGCTCAGTCCAGTTCACATCTCCAGCTTCCAATGTCAGCATGCTCATCTGGTTCCTCTCTGACCTGTCATTCTTTGAGTAATCATTGAATCTCTTCCTGTCTTCATCAGCAGACTTCTTCTCCTTGCAGTCTCTAGCAAAATGCCCATGTTTATGACAATTATAGCACTCAACAGTCCTTCTAGTGTACCCCACTTGAGACTTGTTATCAAAACGAATAGGCCTTCCATGCTGCTTTTGGAACCTCTTAACACGCAGAGCAATCATGGCAATTTGCCATTTAATATCCATCTCTTCTACTTCAGCATCATTGATCTGTTCCAAATCTTCACTGATAAACTCATCATCTTCTTGTTGATAAGAAAAGAATGAATGAAGAATCTCATCAGCGACGCCTTCAGAAGCAGCTCTTTCCCTTGTACTGCTAGTAGGAGTCTCATAACCACCTGAATTAATCTTGCTAGACTTAACTCTAGTAGTGCTGCTTTTGCCTTGAGAGACAAAGGCAACATTTGAGGAACTAGAAGATGCTTTAGAATATCCCTTGATTTCCTGTTCAAAAACCCTAAGGTTATTGTACAGGTCATCAGTTGTCATGCTGTCCACTTCATCCGTTACCCTCATAGTCATAGAAACACTTGACCATTCTGATGGGAGTGCTCTGAGGAGTTTAAGGTTGGCATCTTCCTCTGATACTGGAGCACCAAGAGATTCCAATTGTGCCAGAAGGAGTTGAAACCTATCATAGCCCTTTTCGAGTCCTTCTGTACTAGATATACTGAAAGTCTCAAATTGTTGCTTGAGAACAGACTTCTGCATTCTCTTTGAGTTTGCATTCCCACCAAAACGCTTCTTGATTGTTTACCAAATTTCTTTGGCATCGTTCATGTTATGAAACGTTCTCAAGTGCTCTTTGGGAAGAGCCATCATCAGCACAGTTCTTGCCTTTTTCTCCTTTTCAAAAGCCCGTATCTCCTCTGCAGATACTGGTGGTAAAATTCTAACTGATCCATCTGCTCCAGCCGAGACCCATTTCTTTGAATTGCCTTTCTGAATAACCTTCCAGATTTCACTATCAGTATATTCCAAATAATGTTCCATCTCCATCGCCCATATATCGTACTCATCTCTTTTCAGGATTGGGAGTTTTATATTGGATATGGTTGTGGTTGAGGGAATGATTGGTGTTTTGGTGTTACTGGTTTCAGGTTTCTCTTCATTATGAATGGATTTTTCATCATCACTGCCATGCATGGAGAATTCATCATTCTTGGGAGGGGTTTGATCAGGAGGGATTTCGGTTCCAGTCATGTTGTAGGATGATTTTAGTGATTTAGGGTTTGTGATTCTTCAACCTCAGAGTCTCTTTTCAGGCTCTGATACCACTTGTTGGTCCACACGAATATGGATCTCTAAGTAGCCTTTAACAACTTAGTAGACGACTTGAATAAATCAAATCAATCTAAGCGAGACTCTAACACTTTGTTTATGCTAATGCGGAATCTTAACACAAACAATGAAGAACACAACTAACTTTATATTACTAATCGTTTACTGAATTACAATCTTCATCGTCATCTCTAAACTATGAATTAGGGTTCCTTTTATACACTAAGGAAACCCTAGATACAAAACTTGCATAAGGATTTACGTATCTTCTCTAAAGATAACTTCAAATCCTTTCCTAACTTATCTCTAACTTATCTCTAAAATACATAACCAGACTTAACTTAATAAGTCAACCGGACTTAACAATATTTTACTCTACCAGACTTAATATTGTACTACCAGACTTAATATTACAAAATACACTAACAGACTTAATTGTGTACGCCACCAGACTTAAATCTGTTTTCCCATTAAGTCTCCTCTTGATAATTCCCAACAAGACGCAATGAAAGCATAATTTAAGACATCACTTGCAGAATATGCACCAAGCCCCCCAAACTCAAACAGAAGTGTGGCCAATCTCCATTGCCAATCCCCAAACCCAGGTCCAGAAGCAGTGACAATATGTTCCATAGAGGAACGAAGCGCCGCATTAAACGAAGTCTGGGCACCCTCAAAGATCTGGGGAGGTCATGTGCGCATAGAGAAGTATAACTTTGAAATACCGGCACAAGCACAAAGAAGGAGCAACTCACATTGAGGATCATTAAGCCTAGCAACGGCTTCCATAAGCTCGATGGTTTTAGCAACCCTTTTCATAGCAAGCCCACTACTAAACTCATAGTCCACGCTGGCCGGCCCACCCTATAATTAAACACCACGTAAAGGGAGAGCAATATTAGGCGGAAAGACACCTGCGAGCCTGCTTCTGGGATCCTTGGTTGGCCAAAAAACCTCAGTTTTATCCACGTTAAGGTGCAAGCCATAACTAGGTCCATCTGACATAATGAGATCTAAGACCTTCCCCACGACCAGAGTATCACCAATAATAGTGCCATCATCTAAGTACCATGCTTGGAGGGCAAGATCAAAAGAGTCTCTAATTTTGCGAACCAAGGGGTGTAACACTAAGGCAAAAAGTAGAGGTCCGAGCGGGTCGCCTTGTTGCACCCCTTGGTGCGACCATAAGATGTGTTCCCCATAATAAAGTCTAGCTGGGCTGGAGTAGCAGAATTCCACCCAACGTGAAATAGCAGGGCAACGAATGCGAACCTCCTGTAGCATAACCTCCCGATCCACCAAATTAAAGGCGTTTTTGAAATCAACCAGCAACATCGAAAGCCGCACCTTATCCCCACATTCTTCAAGGAACCGATTCACAGCGTGAAGAATAGCCTTCCCTCCTCCAGACACCCCAATGCCGAACTGTAGATCGTTCAAATAACCATCTAAAGAATGACCAATCAAGGAAGCACCAATCTTGGATACTAAGCGCCTCCAAATGGTCCCCACAGCAATGGGACGGATACCACCCCCTGGCTTAATCAGCGGTGTGAGGGGAGCACTAGCAATGTATTCACCCAACGCCCTGGGGCATTGGTCACCGAGAAACAGATTCACTACTTGGGTGATAGAGGCAATTAATTCATCTGAAACAGCCACAGCAGCACCACTCAAACAGTCCAAAAGGTGTTGGGCACGCAAACCATCTCGACCGTAAGAGGTACCACGGGGGAAACTCCTAATCATCTCAAGAACCACAGCAGGAGATGCAATGAGGTTATGATGATCAAGCGGTATATCAGGCCGAGCAGGAGCAGACTTGAAAGGATGTTTAGCTTTTAAATCCTCGAGAGTAGTATCATTATAAGGAGCAACACCTGAAGAAGAAAGAACTCTGACAGCCGCAGAATAATGACCATCACAAATCTTCCTCTTACATTGCTTGATATTACGCTCACCCAAATCCACAGTATCCTCATCAATATTAGCCCATGCAGGGGAGGGTTCGGCTAAAACCTCTCTAACAAGCTGCAAACTACCCCCAGACGTACCCCAAGAGCGAATGGCATTAGCGATGTATTCTTCTTGGCGTTGGCGTTTAATAGCAGACCTGCACTCTATGTTACTCCTCGGGAAAAAGGTTTTAAGGAGACAGAGAGGCAGGGCTAACAGGCTAACCCAACAGGAAATGTCCTCAGGTGTGCAGATCACCTTATCGAGGGCTCCTTTCAATACGCGAGAGAATCCCAACCGACACTTTGGAGGGATGGATTTGACCGTGTGCAACCCTTTAGAGAGCAAGGTGTCAAGCAATTGTAGATCGAAACCATCATGCTTCGCCAAAACCGAGTCCTCACCACGAGTAATTTGGACCGAAGAAGGGACTTGTGGTTTGGCAAGATCAAACAGCACAAACCTAACGACACCATCACCACAATCAGGGGGTGGCACAAAATCAGGTCCATGCCGACATTTCGAACGAAGAGTATGCGTCTTAAAACAATTTCCACATAGCCAAAGTCCCATACGTTTCAGCGTGACCTCAGCCGCCTCAAAAACGGCAAGATTAGTAGCCAAGGAAAGTTTGGTGGTGGCCAACGCATCCTCACTGAAATGACGATCCCGAAGATGAGTGATCAACGAGGTTTTGGTGAGTCCATTTCCATTACCATCCTGACAACCACTTAACCCCACGAAAGGACAATGAAACCGTATGATTGCCATAGAAAATGTTTTTTTTTTTCCAAAAAAAACGCAGTCAAAAACACAGTGTGCCTCAAAACCGCAGCCCAATGAGTCAAACCGCCGAGCCCAAAACAAAAAGCCAAGCCCACTTCACAATTAAACAAAACTGCAAGGTTAAGTTAAAAGAGTGGGGTCCACGAAGCAAACCACACGCAAAGCCTTATATCAAACGTGTGGGCCCCCTGATAAACCGCTACCTTCTTTTAACTACAAAAACCAGGTGCGTTTAACCAGAGACCAAACCGCTATTATCTGAAGGTGGAGCCCACAAAGAAAAGTCAAACCACTAGCCCTTGCTTTTCTGCTTTAACCAGGTGACAAAATCCAGGAGCGTTTTGAAGAAAAATTCCACAAACGAGGGGATAATCACAAGCCAAACGAAGAGAACACCCCACATTTTGAAGAAACAAAATGATCCCACAGCCAACAAAATAACCGAAGGCGATGTTTGTAACTGCACACCTAACGAGAAGCAAGAGGATGGAAAAACAAAAGAACTATAACCCCCACTCCAACTAGCAGCGTTGAATCGAAGGTACAAGGGAAGAAGATGGATCGGGGGCGAAGGTGAATTAGAAAATATCAGTTTATCGGTTTTCTACCCTTTTCATTCTTTTCTTCTTTAGAACTTGAAAAGGATGCGGTGATCTTATTGAAGCGGATTCGAAAGATCTTTGTAGCTCAAGACATTGGGGCATGTGTTGATGTTTATATCTTTAGTAGTATTAGTTTTTCTATAGCTAGAGGAGTGGGAGCTCAGTTAATATCTCGGCTTCCCACTAACTTTTTGTAAATCCTGTAAGTTTCCTCACTAATTTCTTGTAAAATCTTATGAGTTTCTAATAAAGTGATGTATAATAATAATAATAATAATAATAATAATAATAATAATAATAATAATAATAATAATAATAATAATAATAATAATAATAATAATAATAATAATAACAAAATTAATAAATAAATAATAATAATAATAATAATAATAATAATAATAATAATAATAATAATAATAATAATAATAATAATAATAATAATAATAATAATAATAATAATAATAATAATAATAATAATGTTAGGCCTAGGACTAATGATTTCTACTAACAGTCCCTTTGTTGGAGCGTAAAGAGGATGGCCACTCAAGCTGGAGCAAAAATCATCAAAAAGAACATATGGAAAGCCTTTGCTAAAAATATGTGTATACTGATAACGAGATGGAACGTGAAACACGCAAACTTGATCAGCCATCACAGGATCCCAAACAACATATATATCCAACTCAATTTGTGATTGTGTTTTAATATTAAGTACCATAAATTATGTATTAGCATGGGCAGATCTAGCTTGAACACTGGGTAACAACAAGATACACTGTAGATTTTAAAAGTGCATACCCTCTAAAACAGTTGAAAATTATGAGTATATACCTTAATCTAACTTATCATTGTTCAAAACAAAAGAAAAATAAATAAAAAATAAAAACTAGAAGAAGAAGCATTCTAGGTAGCTTTGACAGCAGCTGAAGGAGATAAATAATGCAAGGAGAAGTAAGTAGCAAACTAGGTCAAATAGTCTACAGATTTTATAATCTGGTCGAATTGTTTCTGGCCCAAGAGTAGTTTAATATTCAATTCTTATTTGTCTACACTTGGTTGTGACCAGTAAGGTACTAACTTCAATTATCAATTACAGTAAGAATTTGGATGTAACTTTTATTTAGAGATTAACATTGTTATACTTAGGTTTGTGGTCTGGTCAATGACTCAATGTTCTTCCATCATGGGCGCATTCATTTACACGAATTCACGTATTTATAATTTGGATCTTTTTTTCTAAACTCCAACGTGCAAATGAGCAAACGTGCTTGAAACACACAAACACGTCACCCGGAAATGATAAAAATTCACCGAGTGAAAACAAAGAAGTATGAAATGAGTATCCCTACAGTCTAGGTATTAAGTAGTGTCTAAACATCTATCCGCATAGCATTATCCCAACAAAGCAAATATCACTCAACCATCTCACGCATCAAAAATGTGACATACTACAACCCGACTCTTGTAAATAATGAGTTCATGAATGCTACACGAATTAACATACATGGACTAAGGGGCTTGATAGGCTAACCCATATTTTCTATATACGTCCAAGATATCTAAAAGATATCAAATCTTAGATACAAGCAATCCACAAGAGATCTACCCTAAGATTTGCTATCTTTCCATATCCTATTAGAATCATATCTTAAGATGATATGTTTTCAAAGCCATGCATAGAAGAGCAGTACAATGCTACAATACTTACAAGCTAAGACGCAAGTTGGTCATCCGCTTGCTAAACTTAGCCTATGGAATCAAGTTGACACATAGAAGGAGTACGAATATTTCACTATAAAAGGGCATGGTTTGATCATTCTAAGGCAGATCAGAATTCACACATCTTTCTATATATCTTTTACAATTCTAGCAACATCTACTACTGTCATTCTAATGCCAGAATGCTCCCAAGTAAAAACCAACAATGAATCCTCTTCTAATTCGAAGATTTACTCGGTTCCTTTTAGGAATTGTGGCGTAAAACCACGCATATAATGTGAGTTACCAACAGGGAACCGTCACCCGATAAATCATTCTACTCTAAAAGGCTCATATATCTTGATGCATAATCTCCCAACACACCAATTCTTCTCAACCTATATATTACATTCGAATGCATAACTATATGTTTTAATGCATAAAGATCATTACTGACTTGATCGTCGGAGGGGGTTCCCCGAGCTCAGCCCGGGGACCTCTCTAACGATCCTCTTTTGTCTTTTCAGCACTGTTACCAAAGACCCGAAAGTCAAGGTCAAGCTTAGTCAAACGGCCAGGTCATCGTCTTGACGACTATGCGGATTTTGGTAGCATCACTATTCTTCGACCTAACCCCATGTGAAAAAAAATAGGTGCTAACAAAAAAAAGTAAAAAATTTGTTATTTGTTATATTATTAACGAAAAAAACGTCTTGAAAACGTGATTATGAAGTTCCGAATAGAAAAAGCTTAGAAAAAATCCAACCTGTAAAACTGACCCAGACCGAAATCTTTGTGACTGGAATTTTTTTTATTAGATACATAGTGCACACCTATGTTGAATTTCTAGATCCGCCAACGTGTACTAGCTAAGCTTAATTATGAACTTAGGCTGGCCACAAAGGGCCTGAGATAATCGGTCGGTCATCCATTTTGACCGATATTCAGTTCGGTCGACTCGAGTGTGGAGCTTCGGGCGAATATCGGTCGAAGGTTGTGCAAACACAATGTCGATCGATTTATGACCGACTTTTGTAACGTTTGTGTGTAAAAAAAAAAAAAAAAAAAAAAAAAAAAAAAAAAAAAAAAAAAAAAAAAAAAAAACTTTTTTTTGAAAAACTTTACCACTTTTACAACATATAAATACCAAACTCAAACAAACTTCTAAACACACAATTTCAAACACAATTCAAACATACACACATATCTTTCCCAACAATTCCCCAGTCCACAACAATGTCTCGCAAAGACTTCTCCCAACAGAAGATGAAGTTTATCACACTCCACCAGAGGATATCTTTCTGGTGTTCCAACCGGAAAATGAACCGGTGAATACTCCACCGGTTGTCGAACAACAACCCAATGCATTTGGACTCACGGAGGATGAACTCCGACTTCTAGAGCAAGATGAGGAAGTCAGGAGACAAATAGAGGAACAAGAACTACAAGAAGAAGCTGCTCGTTTGGAGCAGGAAGCCAGGGATGAAGAACAACGGAGGAAGAACTGGTTTGACATAATGGAAGAAAAATATTATGATGGCGAGTTTATATAATGTTTTTATTTTTAATGAATTTTAAGTTTTTTGTTTAAAATGTTTCAATTAAAAAAAAAAAAAAAAAAAAAAAAAAAAAAAAAAAAAAAGAAAAAAAAAAAAAAAAAAAAATCGTTCATCGACTGTGGCACTTTGGTTATGTCTGGTCACCGGAAAGAGAAAGCTGACGTGGCAGCCGGTGACCCAGGTCACTTTGGTCATCAACTGTGACTAGCCTTAGTAAAGTATTTACGACAAAAGCTAAAATTTTCAAATAATATTAAAGACCCCTTGTTGTTTAGTTTTGTCATAGTTTTCTATGAAAATTTAAGGGATAATAACTTTAAAAAGCTTTATACTTGTCCAAAAATACTCTTCTGGGTATCGAATATTTTTTTTTTTTTTTTTTTTTTTTGCTTATATGGGTATTGAACTTTTAATTTTGGACTTTTTGAGGTACTTTGTGACATTTTTGCCCTTCAAATTATTAAAAATCCAGGGGCAAAAATGTTACAAAAGTACCTCAAAAGGTACGAAATTGAAAGTTTAGTACCTCAAAAAGTCCGAAATTGAAAGTTCAGTACTCGTATAAGCAAAAAAATTTGTTCGATACCCAGAATAGTATTTTTGGACAAGTATAATGATTTTTAAAGTTATTATCCCAAAATTTAACGAGCCATTTTATTTTTAATCTTTCACAAAGTTTTAATTATTTATATTATAAATGGGTCGATTTTAGGGTCGTATCCTATCTCCAACGAGTTAGCTAAAGTTCGAAACAGGTAAAGTGGTCTATAGCAGGATGCAAGCCAACTAAAGTGTATTAAGATTCTTAACTCCTTCAAACTAAAGTGTTTGAACGACACGCAAGCGACAATAAATTTTCATTGTGTCGTTTGATGGGCCCCAAAAAGGTCGTTTGCGTGTCGTTTCACACTTTTTGGGGCCTATTATTTTTATTTTTTATTATTATTTATTTTTTTATTTTTTTTTTCATTTTTCAAACAAACTAAATTTTCATTCATAAAAATAAAAATACAAATTACAATACGAAAACAAAAAAATATACGAAAATGAGACTAGTAACTGAATTTTTGTATGGCCCATTAACAGTCAAAAATTTCGGATATGTGAGCCCATAATTTTTGGACAATCTAACACCAACTCAACCCCATCTATGAAATAATGTGTGGTACTTTTCTTCCCTGTCAAAACACACAGTCGACACACACACAGATGCAAACCCACCAAAAAATCACACACTAAAAACACAACACAAATACAAACCCCAAAAAAACAAAGAAAAAAAGAAAAAAAGAAGAAGAAACAGAAATGGCGTTGCGTGAGTTTACTCACATTTCAAATGACGCCAGGCTATTGTGGTGTGGTGGCATGGTTTTGGCGGCGGCGTTGTGGACGACACGTAGGAATGGCGCCGGTGGAAAGTGAACACACCCCTTGCTCTTATCAAATAAACTTGATAAGTTAGTATAAGTATGATTATGCGGGCTCGGGTCTATTATGTCAATTTTACTACGGTATAAATATTTAATTAGCGTAAGTTTCATTATTAACAATCCAACTTCATTTTGAGCTTTCTCGAACCGTGAGAAAGTATTAGACAGTGATTAGTTGACCTGAGCCCGTATAATCAAAATTTTTAGTAAACTAAGAGAGTAAATATCTTGCAGCGGAATTTTTGATTAATGGTTTTTTTTTTTTTCAACTTCTTGGAGCTCTTCTAGTTTAGCGGCCTCATTGGAATTATTGTTTTTTATAGTTGTAGATCAGTGAGGATGTCAACAATACAAATGGTGGATGAAGACACACATGGAAAAGTTTTCTATTCCATATCTACATTTGGTGGAATAGAGACTTACCATGAAATCCTAAAGGTAGCCGAGGAGTTTAACGAAGCATATTGCATACGAAAGGGAGGATGTGGAAGTGTGTACAAAGCCAAGCTGGGACCGGGTGATATAGTTGCTGTAAAGAGACTGCACTCATCCTTTGAAGTGATCATTCACGATGAATTGCTAAACGAGATCGATCAGAGCATTGACAAGAATACGGCACCGAAACATCGTGAAACTATACGGGTACTGTTTTCACACTCAAAACTCATTTTTGGTTTACGGCTATCTTGAAGGCGGTAGTTTATCTGACATTTTGAGCAATAACAACGCTCAAAGTTTGGATTGGACGAAGAGGGTTAACATTATCAAAGATGTTGCATACGCTTTATCGTATATGCACCATGCTTGTTCACCCCCTATCGTTCATCGTGACATATCAAGCAAAAACATTTTGCTGGATTCAGAGTATGAAGCATGTGTTTCGGATTTTGGTACGTCCAAGATTTTGAATCCAGGCTGATCGAACCGGAGCAATGTCGCAGGAACACTTGGATACCTTGCACCTGGTAATTTATTTTCGATAATTATATTCCTAAGTGCAAACTATCAAAGCTTCTGCTTAAGAAGAAGACTCAATGTATTGATAAACTTCTTGCAGAACTTTGCTTGCACAATGAAGGTAACAGAGAAGTGCGATGTGTATAGCTTTGGGGTTCTGGTGCTGGAGATTATCAAAGGAGAACATCCAGGCGATATATATGATCGCTTATCTAACATCTCCATTGACTGAAAAGGTTGAGCTTAAAGATTTGGTGGATCATCGTCTTCCAGTCCCGCCCTTGGGAATCAAGAAAGTTCTAACATCCATCTTAATTCTAGCAATAAAATGCATCAACACGAACCCTGAGTTAAGGCAAACAATGTATGATGTATCCCATAAAGTTGTAGTTATTTGTGACATGCCTGAGAGTGATAACAGTATGTAGTATTATTGCTGTCTTAGGATTTGGTGCTTGTTTTTGGAAGTTGCTTTTTAAGTCAACTTTGGGACTTTGTATCAGTTGTTGGGGTCACCTGTTTTCGTACTCTATGTCAGGTGATTTCCCTAATTATGTGGCTACGCGTTTGTTGAGTTCGGATGACGAGTTTTTCCTTCAATTATTTTCTTTTAGGTGATGTTGACCGGACCCTCCCTAAAGGAGGGTGTGTTGACTTTGATCAGCTGCCGCCGCTTGTACTGTCTGCTTTAAAACTTGTACATTTTGACTAAAGTAGGTGGACCCCCCATGGTAGGGAGGGTCCGGTCAGTAGTACCCTTTGCTTTTGGGTTGTGTTATACAAACCCTCCTTATGTTGTCACATCAGGGGGTTTGGTCAAACAGTACAACCCGCAATGTACACCGTACAACCCAGCAATGTGTGCAATGTTTGGAAACCCTCCTATGGGGGAGGGGGGTCCAAATAACTTGCCCCTTTGCATTTTTATTGTTGTAATTTTGATGGTCGTCGTGGTTTATTTTTTTGGGTTGTTTACACGCAACATATTATTTAGTGTTGCTATATTTCGAGTTGTATCTTAGCATCTTGCTAATTATTAATCTTTTCTGTAATTAAAAAACATAATAATCATGATATTAAATCAATATTAATGCTTACAAATTAATAACTAATAATTAATACTCCCCCCGTCCTAAAATTATTGTCCCCTTTTGACTTTTTCGGTATTTCTTTCTCAACTTTGACTATAAATATTTTTGTTTGTGTTATACAATTTTTGATAAAAATTATACCAATGAAAATACATTTAACAATCAATCCGTTCATATATTTTGTATCAAGTATTATGTAATATACTTAAGGTCAAAGTTGAAAAGTAAAGACCGAAAAATTCAAAATGAGACAATAATTTTGAGACGGAGGGAGTAATAACTTGATATGTGACATTATATCACGATCATTGTCGCCTAATGGAATTAGATACATTTGACTCATTTAAGTCAAAAAATCACTTTCTCATATGTGAGACATTCCCGTGTACCAACGGATTAAAGACTACTCTATCCGTCCCAAAATTATTGTCCCACTTTGACATTTTGGGTATTTCTTTCTCAACTTTGACTATAAATATTTTTGTTTGTGTTATACAATACTTGATGAAAATTATACCAATGAAAATATATTTAAAACTCAATTCGTTCATATATTTTGCATCAAGTACTATGTAATATAAATAAAATTACTTAAAGTCAAAGTTGAAAAATGAACATCGAAAAAATCAATATGAGGAGTAATACAATAAGTACAGTACTAAAGTAGCTAGCAGCTTATTAAATTAACCCATATTCTAATTAGACATCTAAAACAAGAAGACCCAAACAAGAAATGATATGCCAGATTTGACTGTCAAAACTCAAAAATAGACGACAAGATACCCATGTGACCATCACATGAAAGAACAAAACCCGAAACACTTTTTGCATATTTTTATTTCTTTCTTTGTAAATAGTGTAACGTTTTCCATCATCTTCCCCACTCAAAAAAGTTCCCAAGATCTGCTTTCTCTAAATCAGAAATGGCATTTTCTTTCCATATGTTTTCGCCATTTTGGTTCACGGGTTCAGCGGTTTTGACCATTCAATTTTGACCACAGAGATAGGCTCCTGGTTAAACAAGTCCAGTCCGGTTTTCAAAACACTCAGGTTGTTATTATTTCACACTCATACACACAAATATGGCTTTGTATCCTTCAACCATCTTGGTACTTATTACATGTGCAGTTTTATGTACACTATATGTTCCATCATGTTCTACTAATGAAGTTGATGCTCTCCTTAAATGGAAAGCAACTCTCCGTAGCCAACATAACAACACCCTTTTACCTTCATGGATACATGGTCAAAAACAAGTTTGTCCATGCAACTGGTATGGAGTTTCATGCAATGAAAATGGCAGCATAAACAGATTAAACCTTTCGGCGTCTGCTTTGAATGGTACACTTGATTCTTTATCTTTCCGTTCGTTTCCAAATCTTGTGTATTTTGAACTTAGTTTCAACTACTTTTATGGGATCATCCCATCTGACATTGGTTACCTTTCGAAGCTAACTGACTTGATTCTGTCCAAGAATCAGTTGAGTGGACCAATCCCTGCCGAAATCGGTACATTGAGTTCACTCAAACAACTAGAGCTACAATATAACAATTTAAGTGGTCCCATTCCGAAAGAGTTAGGTAATTTGGTATCCCTATATACTCTGCATTTGGCGGGAAATCAACTTAATGGTTCCATACCAAAATCATTCGGTAACCTAAAAAATTTAGAATACTTGATTCTCATGGAGAATCGACTTTCTGGTCCTATTCCAGAAGAATTTGGAAAACTTAAGTTGGTACGAGTAGAGATGGGCACAAACAGATTTTCAGGTAATTTGCCTGAGGTCATTTGCAGCGAAGGGAAACTTGAGAGGTTCAATGTTAATGATAATAATCTAACAGGTCAAATTCCGAAGAGTTTATATAACTGCCCAAGCTTGTTCCGAGCACGATTTGATAGCAACCAGTTAACAGGAGATATATCAAAGAGCTTTGGTTTTTATCCGCACCTCAAATACATCAATCTCAACGATAATAAGTTTTACGGGAAGATATCAGACAATTGGAGTAAGAGCAAGAACTTAACGACGATGCAAATGGGAGGGAATCGAATCAGTGGTAACATACCTCTTTCTATTGGAGATTTGACTCAGCTACAACTCCTTAATCTTTCTTCCAATGATTTGGTTGGGCAGATACCAAAACACTTCGGACGGCTGACTAGCATGTTAAGCCTTGTTTTGAGCAAGAATCGACTTTCTGGAGTCATACCTCTAGATCTAGGGTTGCTAGGTGAACTCTCGTTGCTAGATCTTTCCATGAATAAGTTGAATGGTACCATTCCGTCTTCTCTTGGGGATTGCTCAAAACTCTTCACCTTAAACTTGAGCAACAATGAACTTACTCATGAGATGCCAGATCAAATAGGTAAATTACATCACCTCTCTATTCTTGATCTGAGTCGCAATTCACTTACTGGTGAAATACCTTCAGCATTTTCAAGTCTGAGTAGTTTAGAGATGCTCAATCTTTCACACAATAAACTCTCTGGTTCTATTCCAAAGACATTCGGATCAATGAATGCGGTGTTGAGCATTAATCTATCATATAATCAGTTAGAAGGTCCCATTCCCAGTGGTGTAGTTTTTAAAAATGTTTCCATAGAAGAATTGCTAGGGAACAAAGATTTATGTGGAAATGTGTTTGGATTGAAACAGTGTGCAGGAAGGCGTACACCAAAGGAAAACCACAAGCTCGCACTCATGATATCCCTTCCACTTTTTGGTGCTCTTATACTAGTGGGTCTCATAGGAATATTCGTTTTCTATAGTTGGAGATCCAAGAAAATGCCATTGACACAACTGGTGAACGAAGATAAACATGGTGAATTATTCTTTTCAATTTCGACGTTTCATGGAAGGGAAACTTACCATGAAATCCTAAAGGTAACCGAGGGTTTTAATGAAGCATATTGCGTCGGAAAGGGGGGATGCGGAAGTGTGTACAAAGCGAAGTTAGCATCAGGTGATACTCTTGCGGTTAAAAGACTTCACTCGTCCTCTGAGCTAAGTAATCACAATGATTTTCTAAACGAGATAAGAGCATTGACAAGGATACGACACAGAAACATCGTGAAACTACATGGCTACCGTTTGCATCCTTCTGAAAACTCGTTTTTAGTTTACGAGTATCTTGAAGGTGGTAGTTTAGCTGACATATTGGGCGATAACACCGCTCAAAATTTGGATTGGACAAAGAGGGTGAACATAATTAAAGGTGTTGCAAATGCTTTATCGTATATGCATCATGGTTGTTCACCACCTATCGTTCATCGTGACATATCAAGCAAAAATATCTTGCTTAAATCAGAGTACGAAGCGTGTGTTTCCGATTTTGGTACATCCAAGATTTTGAATAAAGACTCGTCTAATTGGAGTAATGTCGCAGGAACATATGGATACCTTGCACCAGGTGATAATTTATTTTATAGTCATCCAAAAACACAAAACTAAAAAGTTAAATCCTTAAGAACATGATTCATCTAATTGATATTACTTTTGCAGAACTCGCTTACAATATGAAGATAACTGAAAAGTGTGATGTATATAGCTTCGGGGTTCTAGTATTAGAAGTTATCAAGGGAGAGCATCCAGTCGATATACTAACTTCTCTAGCATCTACATCAACCAATCAGGTTGAGCTTAAGGATTTAGTGGATCACCGTCTACCAGTTCCGCTCCTGGAAATCAAGAAAGTTCTAACATCGATTTTGGTACTAGCGATGAGATGTGTTAACTCTAACCCAGACAAAAGGCCTACAATGTATGATGTTTCACAGGAAATTGCATCTTTAACTTGAGACATTTCTTAGAATGACAATTACTACATCATATGGCAATTTTTTTCTTTTATCATAATGGTATAAGTTTCGAGTATTCTTTGGCTAAAATTTCGGGTTTATCGCAATGTTGGTGTCGCATTTAGATATGCTTAATCATAATATTATTGCAATGAATTTATAACGTTAATGTTGTTTCGATACATATTATTACTCTGCTTAACACATATGTACCAATGAATTTACGTGTATTAAACCAAAACTTAGTCACTTTGTCATTTCAAACTATTATTCAACTGCTAACAGGCTAATTTCCGTGATGAAACCTATGTCATTCCCAATTATCATTTTTCAGCAGTTTTCAGGCATCAAAACGTAATCAAAACACTACGTAACGGTACTAATCTAAGGAATTGGGTATTTGAATTACCGTTGGCATTTCATCGCGCCGTTGGTGTGCAAACACCCAATTTCTTAGTAGAACACATGGTACTGACTATTAGTTGAGTGCTTCATACCAATTTTTTGCATAAAAGCTAATAAATTTAGCTCATCATTATGAATAATATTAGCTGATAATCACATAGTGTATTTACAGGTCTTATCGATGCTACCTTTACTCACACTCTCTTAAGCGTAGGAGAAACACACGAACACTTACGGACTATTGTTTACCAATGTGACAATTAACTCGTAGTGTGATTAGAATTGTTAAACTTTAGTCTTCATTTTCCGCTAATAATCACCACCTTAGTTAATTATAATCTGCTACCAATTATGTATTTACGATCAAGCTCAAAATTTGTACGAAATGTCAAATACTATTCAATAGATAAAACTTATCTTCCTGAACGTTTTCGCCATCAAATGTGTGGTACTTGCATGTGTCGAGGGAATAGAACACCATCTTCCTGTTCTTGGTATGTAGCCGTGGAAAGAAGATCTTATTCTCCATAATTGGTACTTTGGCTTCAATGCAAAGACATGTTGCACCACATAATAAAATCACGTACCTACCTATAGAATCAATTTTTTCCCATTCATGTTTAGACTCGGTGCGCTTGAAAACCTCAACATGTCCTCCATATTCACCCATGTTAGCTTTAAAGTTTTGTCATATGTGGGAATTGCAATAGCATTTGAAGTACAAGGACTAGTTTAATCATATTGCTAAGTTAGACTTGTAGCTTTGTAATAAATACCCTCCTATGTCAACACTAGGAGGGTTAGGGGGATTCATTGTAAAACAAGAGGTGTGTGTGTTTTCTAGACTCTCTCTCTAGAAAACATACACACCTCGACACCCAATCAATAAAGTTCTATAATGTTTAATCTTTAGATCGTGTTTACCCCACCTCAACGTGAATCTTGGCTTCTACAATTGGTATCATGAGCAAACCTGGGAGATTCTAGGCGAATCGTGGTGTTTTTAAGGTAACAAATGTGATTTTTGGTGTGTATTATCTTGTTTGTGTTCGAATTTTGTTTCACAGTAACAAAAAGCTGCGTTTTTGTTATAAAAACGTGAGCCTTTTTGCTTTTCTTGCAATCGTACACAAATATTATGTCAAAGGTTGTATTTGTTTTGTGTTCTAATCGACTTGGCTGTGAAAGTTCACTCGTTCTTCACTCATATCTTGGCTTGGAAGATCAAACTTTTGTGTTTGTTCTTGGTTCATAGATCGAAGTTCATAAAAAATCTTGTATAAGATTTGTTTGTGAATATTATAATTGGAACAAGTGGGTGAAAGGTGTGAATTATTGGTCCAAGTTGGTAGCAGTGGGTGAAAGTTGTCAGTGATAATATCTTGCAAGATAAGGTCAAGTGGGCAAGTGACACAAAAAGTCAAAGAAGTTGGTAAAAGTGCTGTTTTATCGCAATTCCTTGCTTCAGCAGCGTTTTATCGCATTTGACAAGTTCTATCGCAGTTGCAACTCTGTCAGACGTTATCGCAATTCGAACTCAGACAAACTTCTATCGCAGTTGGCTCAGATAAGTTTATCGCAATTGACTTATCGCGATTCAACTCAACAGACGTATCGCAGTTCTTATCGCATTTGCAACTCAACAGACGTATCGCAATTCAGCTCTATCGCAGTTCTGTCCGACAACTTTGTACCAAATGCGATATTAGACAACACTACATTTCTGATATCGGACAACCTTATCGCATTTGCAAAAAAATAAAAAAAAAAAAAAAAAAAAAAAAAAAAAAAAAAAAAAAAAAAAAAAAAAATTGGCGGGAAAAGTTGAGTAAAATTTAATTCGGAGGAGAGACTTAACGGTCCATTTTTACGCGAGATTCAAATTCTGGTACAAGAGTGAAAATTTTGGCCCAAAATTCAAATGTTTTGTCCAATATTCGAATTTTTCGGGGAATTTTTGGCGTAAAAATTTCTTAAACTCAAATTTTTCCAGCCTCATTAGAATTGCATTTTATGGCATTTTTCACACCAAAATCACAAATGAACTTATCGGACTGTACCTTCAAAATCACCACGTATAGCCGAAAAGATCCTGATCAAGATTCACAATCAAATGACAATGGCTATATATTGATTGTTGATTGTTATCAACTGTGACTACAAGGATGATGATTCGTTGTTACTTATTTGAAGATGAAGTAGAATATCACGGGTGCGTGTACTTAGTATCTTGAAGATATCGCAAATCTGACCCTTTCGCAATTGGTTGAACTCTTTTGCAATTGGTTGAACTTTTTCGCAATTGGTCCCTTTTCGCAGTTGGTTGGTTGCATGATTCTTCGAGATCCTTGCTCGATCTTAAACGGCTCACAGAGCATTCGATGATTAAGTCTTGAGTTATCTAGTTTTCATAGGTCAAGGGGTGGTCGAACGAAGACCTAGTTAACTATCACTTAAAGGAGATACGTTGTAGTACTCAGTGGTACACAAACATGTGGATAATTCAAGAGATGTTCATATACAGTCAAGGAAGAATGGATGGGTATATGAAACGACCTATGCTTTAAGGAGTTACGTTGTAGTACTCAGTATAGGTTCTTAGTCATACAACAGTGCAAGCTTAAGTCACAAATTTGGGTTATTCTACTTCAGTCTCAAGTTCGTCATAGTGGGTTTTCTCCATCAGTAGTCACTACATGAAGCCGTTGTTTTTTATACAGGAGGTTAGATTGGGTATATCGACATCTTCTCACGGGCTGATATGATTCCTGATAAAGGGCTTCCAGTTTGTATTTCACGTACACATCAGTATGCTGATTCCGATAAATCGCAACCAGCAGGGGAGAGAAATGTACGAGATGATCTCTCATGGGAAAAATAACTGGGATGCATTTGGTGAGGTAAAGATGTTGATACTACATTCCCCCGAACAGATTCAGAGCACTCAGGGCACTCATTAAATGAGGTTGTCAGTTTGAGGGAGAGCACTCAGGGCACTCTGAATTAAACCCTAATTAGATTTGCTCACTTAGTTCGTCTGCAAGTAAAGAAATGGCTGCTGAGAAGATTATGCAAGTTGAATGAAGTAATGAAGTTTGAAGATCTTTCTCATGTTTTTGTATTGAATTTTACTTGTAGGGAACATTGTAAGCAATTCCCATATGACATCACTTTGGGGAGAGATTGTTAGCTTTAAAGTTTTGTCATATGTGGGAATTGCAATAGCATTTAAAGTACAAGGACTAGTTTAGTCATATTGCTAAGTTAGACTTGTAGCTTTGTAATAAATACCCTCCTATGTCAACACTAGGAGGGTTGGGGGATTCATTGTAACACAAGAGGTGTGTGTGTTTTCTAGACTCTCTCTCTAGAAAACATACACACCTCGACACCCAATCAATAAAGTTCTATAATGTTTAATCTTTAGATCGTGTTTCCCCCACCTCAACGTGAATCTTGGCTTCTACAACCCACGCTAACTAGTAGAAGGTGATGATCGCAATTTGTTAAGAAATATTGTGCAGAAGATGTGCAACCGCCTTTAGGAGCTTCGACTTCAACAAGCTTCCAAGAATAATCTTCTTTGCCCAAATTATTGAAAACAATAAGTTCTCCTTCTTTACACAAACAATAAAGATCTCCACCATAAAAAGTTGAAAAACATATAGTATGCGGATCAGGTCCAAGATTAAGTGTACGCCAGGTTGTTTCTTTATTCACAAAGAGGATGTCAGCACGACAATACCCTAGCGTTGTAAATCCAACCACCAAACAATCAAGGGAAGTAGGTGGTGCAGAAAAACAAAAGCTTTTCAAACTAATTTCGGCATCTGGGAGGTCGTCCCGGTAATCATCTGTGAAAAAGTTGTAGAATACTAAGCAATTCAACTCGTTGCTCTCAAATAGTAACCAGCCAAACCTCGAGCAATATAATTGTCCATCCACAAATGGCACACCACAACTAGTCTTTTTCATAAAGTAGTTGTCACCCAACAAAGGATCAGTAAAAGTGATAATGCCTCGTTTTTCGTCTACCACAATCAGCCAAGGTGAAACAAATGAATACCATTGCAATCTCCTTATTGATGTTTTATTGCACCATTTTATCAAAGGTGCAGCTAAATGACACTGTTTGCATGTAGCACGTGTAACCACTCGTAAAATTTCTCATTTACTTTACAGAATTATTATCCTTTTTCCACGGGTAATTTTTTTTTATTCATTTGAATGTATCTCCTATCTTATGTGACGTAGATCACATCATTGATAAACGTGCTCCCACATACCTGCCTAATGAACCTAATGTTTATTTCATAAACATAACGATATAAAAACATTACAGAATACCATTTTACGATAAATCCTTAACGAACATACAAAACAAAACATTCATTATCTGAATAGAGTTTCTAGGAAACCCTAAAATCATCACAATACCAAATATGAACAACTAAACCTCAGAACATAAAAATACAACATCTCTGAGTTAATGTACAAGTTACTAAAGCACCAGAAACCCTAAATCTATATTAGCTCCCGATAAAACCCTAAATTCACATAACTATGATTTTATGTATTCATTTCACAAACCCTCATTTATTTCTACAATATTTTTATAAAATATTAAGTTTACAAGTTATTTATGCTAGAGTACAAGTCCTTTATGCATAAAATCATTTATTTACAAAATCTTTATAAAAATCCCATTTATATTATTTTTAAAACCATTTATGCATAACTTTTATAAATTATTTTTCCTAAACATCTTAAATATTTTTACAAGTCTTTTAGCCCAAAGTACAAGTACCTAATGCACGAAAACTATAAATTCCATTTAGTCACTTTTAAACATGATAAAAATTAACAATTAATTTTTATAACTTATTAAATCATTAAGCCTATATTTTTCTCATATCCTACATTATTGTACAAGTCCATTAAGCATGTTTTATAACTCTTATAAGTCTAAACTAAATTTTCCTTTTATGTTCAAAAATCCGAAATATATATATATATATATATATATATATATATATATATATATATATATATATATATATATATATATATATATATATATATATATATATATATATATATATATATATATATATAAACTCTTGAATAAATTTCTAAATAACAAAACACTTAAACTAAATTATTAAGATTCCTAAACCCTAGTTACAACTTCTTAAACTCATTGTACTATCACCTAAAGCCATTCGAAATCCTCCCCTTCCATTTCTGGTTCGAGAACAACCACAAACCAAACTAGAATTCCATCTGAAGGATACATTGAACTTGGCC
Organism: Artemisia tridentata subsp. tridentata; assembly: GCA_021014915.2. Lineage (NCBI taxonomy): Eukaryota > Viridiplantae > Streptophyta > Magnoliopsida > Asterales > Asteraceae > Artemisia > Artemisia tridentata. Next base: position 417,446,011 of record CP139504.1, read on the forward strand.
AAGACACACTCCATGCCCTCTCCTAAAAACCCTTCCACATGTCACCCTTCTCCATCAAAAACCCTTCCTATTGGTGGTTAAAACCCTTGGCAGGGAATTCGACCACATCACCCTCCTTCATCCCTCCTCCTCCTCCTATCCATGTGGCATACTTCTTCACTTCCTGTTAGCCTTTGTATCCATACCATGTCTCCTTATCTCAACCTTAACAAACCCTAAATTCCTACTCTATAAATAGCAACACAATTCTCCTTCTCATTTCACACCCAATCGACACACATCAAAACAACTCCCACCTTCATTTCCCTACTGATCAATAGCTATTATCTGAGCCACACAAAAACTCTAGGAGTCACAGAAGAGGAGAGAATTAATCGCACAATCCATTCTGCCTATGAAACCCTAGTCGATCACCAACCTAAGTAAGTCACTTAACTCTATTTATATTTCAGCTCTTTTATGTTATTTATACTTAGAAACATCTAAAAACATTAGTACATGATCACTAATAGCAAAGATAAATAAAACCCAAACAAATTTTGTTCTTTGTTTCTATTCTGTTCGAACAAGAATAATAAACATACTTAAGGTATTCGAATTATTGTTTAAACAAATCATTAATATGTTAAATATGTTAAAACACATCAAACAATATCATATCTTATGTAAAAAGTTGGTTAATAAAGTTTTAAACCTAAAAACCCTAATCGGGTTATTTTCCTGTGTTTATATCGAGCCACAAAACACCCCAACACCCAACTTTTGACCTCGAAATCAACATCCAAACGACCCTATAAAATTCTAAATTTTCGCATATGTCTAGTCCACCCAGCAAAATTTATTTAGAAACAAGAATAGTGAAAAATGATAAAGTTTTCACAAAGTTATCGGGGTCTAAAGATTGCCATGTATCGCTAAATAAGAAAAATGTATTTCCAGTTATTTAATTTTCTATTTCACTCGACCAGTCACCCTACTTAGGATCTGATTTTCGACCCTCAAACAACTTTGATAAAATTTGATTTTCTGTACATATAAATTTCACCCAACTAGCTATAATTAGAAAGAAGAATTTCGAAATATGAATAAGTCTTTATCGAAATATCGGGCTCTAAAGTTGGCAACATTTTGTTAAAATAGAAACTTGATTTTCCAATTAAATGTTTTAGTCTTTGTCGACCAGATACCCTACTTGCAACCTATTTTTCGACCTTTAAACCATCACTAAAAATTCTAAATTTCTGGTATTTTATAGTTGAGCTAGCAAACTTATTTTAGGAAGAGAAATCTTGTAAAACCATCAAGTGGTTTAAAATATTTTCGAAACCAAAGATGTGTCTATCGCTAGTTTAAAAACCAAATTCCAGTTTTGTAGTAAAACATGTTCGATCACTCAACTTTTGAAGTATTTTTCGAATACCAAACGATTTCTATAAATGACGAAACTTGGAGTGTTCAGAGTTGACCTGGCCAACTTTTTATAGAAACCAAGAGTTTGTAAAATGATCACGTTTTCGTTAAGATATTTGTGTTCAAAACTCTAGACAAATCATATATTTCATAGTGTGATTTTTGTTAAAATTAAAGTTTTAAGGTTAATTTTGTAAATATATATTATCAAAGGTTATTTTTGCAAATAACAAATGAACAGGGTAGAAAATGTCATTTTTGAAACTTAAAGGTAGAAACTGTCATTTTCCAAAAGCCCAGGGTGTGAACTGTCATTTGACCAAACCTTAGGGATTAAAACGTAACTTTGCCTAACCAATATTTTCATTCTTTCTAATTTTATTTCCCAACTCAATATTAACGAACCAACGAACGAAAGATCACATTAACAAACAAATCAAACCGAAACTTACAGATAAAAGATAAGATAAAATCTTACTTTTGAAACTACATATTGGCTCAAGTAAGCATTTAACCATCAACCAAACAACGAAACAGAACGAAACGAAATAAACATATAATCATCAGAAATGATTACTAAATATTGGCATAACAACCCAGGTTCCCTGTCCGGAGACGTTTATCAACTTTCTTTCATTTGTTTTCCATCCAGACTGATCAGGTGAGTTCATAACCCCTACTTTTACATGTTTTGAATTATTTTTGGGGGAGATACATGCTCATAACATTTATAAACATTGTTGGCATTTATATGACTTATGAATCACTAATGGACTTTTTCCCGAATTAAACACAAGTATTATCTCAATGTTATTCTTATTTTATTGCCTTAAGCTAAGTTAACCTGAAATATAAGTCCTCCCATCATGAACCTCTAATCACCCACGACTTAGGGTGAGCGCGAATATTGTGGATAGATCTATTGGGCTGACAACCCCTTTGTGTTACCGTAACGTAACCCAAAGCATTATATTTGAGATGAATAAAGAGATGTGGCAATCTCCTACCCTGGGGCAAGGTTACCTACATTTAATTATGGGGTAATTATTACATCATTAGCTCATGACTGTTGATGTTCTGTTAATGTTTTGCGATTCATGAGACTTAGTGCAATAAAATACATCTTTCCCTGATAATAATTGTGTGTGTGGCAATTATTATATGTAATCTTGTGTTTAAATGATTTCCAACTGAACTGAATAACATATTTCTGAATAACTGGACAAACGTATTTCTGAACCATTGAACAGTGTATTTTTGACAACAGAAACTGGCTTATTTCTGAATAACTGGAACCATCATATTTCTGAATAAATGAAACATTTTCATTTACGAAACTTTATGAATTCACTCAACCTTTGTGTTGACGTTTTAGCATGTATTCTCAGGTTATTGGAAGCATGGATTGGCACGGGATTGGCTATGGACTATGTTATCATTCAAACCAATAATATATTTTTATAAATGTATTTTGAGAACCTTCTGCTGGGACCTGCATATTGTAACTCTGATATAACTGAATGATAACAATTTTATCTAAAACGTCTCATTTTCGAGTCGTTTTCTATCATCATGACTGTGAACTGTTTAGTAACCCCCCAACTTATATTTCCACTGCGAATATCGAAAACGGGGGTGTTACAGCACGAAAGTTCATGTATTCAACACCAACACAATGCTCCATAATTATCTCTAAAATATCAAACGGAATATTGAAGAGGCATGATTCCTTAAATTTAACCCCATCATCCATACCTGATCTTAACAATACCTCTTCGTTGTTTTCCATCTCTACTTTAGAATCAGTAACACATTTGGCTTCTCCATGATCATCTTCTAGCCTACATAAGAAGAATTTCAATAAACAAGTTCCTATCAAAAAGGGTTCTTTTTCAGAATAAATTACCAGCATACCTTTTTTTCATTAATCTCGTTTTAGCCATTGTACTTTTTTTGTTGTACATACGAGTCATTAAAAAAAATTTGTGTCCCATATGGGTAATTTTGTAAACAATAATCCGTTAAAACCAAACCGATGTTCAAAAGTGATGATTTTTATACACATATATTAAATCCTGTGCAGTATAATGTTATATTTCTGAAAATTATGAACTCTTATGAAAGTATAAAGATATATATGGGTTACAAATTGACTAAAACGAAAAAGACAACCATCTTTTAATGACTCAAACGTAAAAAAGAAGGGTAAACCGGCGAAAATGGGACAAATGAAAAAGTATATTGGTATCTTATGTATAAAAACCATAATAAAACACCTATGATAAACAAACACAAATAAAGTGAAAGGCAATACCTGCATTCCCACATTGAGAGATGGCTTGTAGGCAGCATCAGAGAGGGTATAGGAAATAGGGAGATGGTATCATTTTTTACATGGCATGAGTATATTGTTTTGCCCATTCCGCCACGAATGTGTACAAAACCTCCTAAATCTAATGCAATTACACGTCTATAAGAAACTGAGTGATCACGGGCAAGATCCAGATAAAAAATAGCGTCTTTGAGGTCATCAATTTCTTCCCATGTTTCTTGACTCATGTCCAAGTCTTCAAGATCACCTTTTGACACATCTTTATACTCGATATCAGCTAAGTTCCAGTATTTGAGGCATTCCCTTTCTTCCCAATCTATACAAGTCATGCCTGATTTATACAAATGCACATCAGTAGGTGCTTTCGTTTTTGTCCTTTCTTATTTTCCTCTTCAAAATAAATTCTAGTGTAGAACAATTCTGTAGAAGATCCTTTCAAATAATGAATCTTGTCTCCACCATGATGATAGGGGGAGGAAAAGGGCATGCTCCGAATAACATTAGTTTTATCACAACTTCTTTATCCTTAATCACGATGTCAACATGTATGATAAAGAAAGAAAAAGTGCCATCGTTATTTAACGCATACACTTTACCATCGCAACAAGTTAGACTATGTACTAATTTTCCATCTAATGTTTATCTCTTGAGCTGATAGGCGTATGACATTTCGATCCATCTAAACTTCTTTCTTTTACCTACTAGCCGGAAAAATACAAAGGTTGGTTTATTGGTTCTTGTTAACAAAAGAAATGAGCTCGGATCATTGGGAGGGGCTGACAAACAGCACTCACCGAGAGACGCATACTCTCCGTCTTCCAAAATCAAGGTGGGGAGACGTATAAACTTAGAAGTCGATTGGTTCCAAAGAGACCATTTATTGTTGTTTGGATGGTTGGAAAGTATCACCCAACCATGGAAACATCCTCGGATACATTCACTCAGGGATTCGACACCGATATTGAGGCAACTCGTTATATATGGTGTAGAAAAACAGGTCTTGATTGTTATGTTCTTCGTCTTCTAGACTTTGGGCAACTAACCATGGGTATTTTGCAGATAAGGGAGGGACCCATCACATACCGAACCACTCAAAATCTGCTCCATCTAAACATGTTCAGAACACAATATTCAAAATCTAATTTATCAATGCAACACCATATTTAAAATACATGATCCAAACACTCAGTAAGCGTATTGCTCATATAAATATAATAATTATAAACACAAAGTGCTTATTAAGCATTAGATCTTAATAAGCTAATACACTAATCCAAACACTCAAAAAGCTTATTCTTTCATAAAAGAAATATGAAACCAATTAAACAACCCAAATATACCTGACAAGCATATTGCTTTTATCCTTAAACAAAGACAAAACACAAAACAATGCTTATAGCTTTAAAATAAGCAAGTAAGCGGGTGTTTGTTTAAGCGTATAGGCTTATGAGCTTATTGTTAGTTTTGTGGACATAATTTAGTAGTTGTGTGTTAGGATCGAACTCGAGACTAAGGGATTGCACACTTTACGTATAAGAATCGATGCTAAATAATTAATATATAAATAGTTATATTTAATTATTAAAATCACAAATAAAGTAACTTATACATGAGGGACTTATTAGTATGAAAACAAAACTCATGGGGTTTTGGTTAATATCGGTCAAAACAAGAAAAGGAATGGAGGGGTCTGAGTGTAGTTTTGTGGAAGTTGAGGAGGTGATAGACTCTAACTTGGTGAACACTTTTGAGGGCTACATAAAACCTTATTAGCCTCACAAATCATGCGACAAAAAAACAACCCTTACTTTAGAGTATATATTTATCGTACAGTATATAACTATCAAGATAATATACAAATGTCATGCATGAAATTTGTATACACATGACATGCCATGTGCATGCATCTTTTCTTCATCATTACATTAATGATCGACAGTTGTAAATAAAAAAGGATTCGACCCTTTTTTATTTTATTAAAGCTAAACCTTGTTTGTTGTATGCTTTATTTGTGATTCAAGAACTAGCATTCACATCGAATCGCTAATAGTACGTGTGTACAAGAATGTGGTATTTACTCACTATAGTTAATATCTTATATTGAATTATAAAACGGTAAGGGGTAATTCTTTGATCCAATTATAAACCCTAATTAGGGTTCTTGGTGATTGAATTGAAGAATTGATTCTTGTTTGGCTAGAATCAAAAGGTACGCTTACTTTTAATTTGGTTAATTAATTTACATGTTATTTGATCCTATACGCTTCCGCATGTTTACTTTGATGTTATTGTATTTAATTATGATTGTCATGTATTAAAATTCCAACAGTGGCATCACGAGCCTTGGATAATGTGTAATTAATTACCAAAACGCATAAAAAATTAATCTTGAATTGTGTTTTAACATGTTTGGTCGATTTTAGGGTTTATCCCTATCAAACCCTAATTTTTAATTTAGGGCCGACTGCTCTTTATTATTTTTTTAGGGTTTGTGTTTGGTAATTTAATTTGATTAGGAACCCTAGGATTAACATGTTATGTTTATGTATTTATGTATGCGATCTTGAGACAATACGTGAATAATTGTTATGTATAATCCATGAAAACGTGCATGTTTGGCATGGATTTATTGTCGGTATAATTTAAATTGTTTAAATTTGCTATATGAATTAATGGTTAAGTTTTACACATGGAATTTAATTGATAGATGTCGAATGGAGGAAAACTCCAATATATTAAGTAATCAATTACGTGCTATGTGGTGTATATTTAATTATGACTAACGCAATCGATAAGTCGATGCATGTGGCTCATTTACCTTTGTAAGTGATAGTCTTAGTTGAATATATACAATATAAACCTAGAATTGATTATTAATAGGTTTTATCGAATTAAGTTTGCATGTGGCTACATGTTTTTTTTACATAATTAATTGTTATGTTATGTAAGTTTATTTAGTTATTTTATTTTTTATTTGTATTACTTATTTTTGGTTTATTTATTGTGAAGACATGTTTATAAACGAAAAAGGGTAATTTTGAATAGAAAAATAACATAGACTAAATAATGGTGAAACAATTAACTATTTTCGAAGAGTTAAATTTTCAAGTGTTTTAATTGATTGTTGAGTTTTGTACCAATAGTACGAACGGCTCACCCAATTGTGACAAACAATAAGAGAGGTATAAGTAGGAACGGGTTTTTAATAAGCTTCGCGCTGACCTTTGTTTCTACGCTCCTTTGTGCGTCAAATTGAAGCTACCAAGTACGACTATTTTATGTACAAAATCACCTTAAGGGTGAATTAGCTTTAATTTCATGCGCCACTTTGTGGTAATTATCCAAAACACTAAGTCTTTAGACTTATGCAAAAGTACGATATAATAGACGATAATTAAAGGTAAATTCTTTGATTGGTGAACCCAATACCTCAATTGAAAATGTTTGTAAATTTGATCTTAATGAATTGGTAAATAAAAAAGTGTTAGGATAACTAGATACACTATAAGGTGGTTAAACCGTGCCAACTTTGTGTATATGATATGTTGTGTTAATATGATTAAGTGCGCGGAATTCACTCAATCACACTTAGAAGGTTGTATATGTTATGGAAATGGAATTGTTATGTTTGTTAGTTAGTAATGAACACATAAAGATTATCACCAAACGATTCAATATTATTAATGATAATAATACGAGTGATCTTGAAATATCACTAGGGTTACAACCTTGAATCTTAAGTTTTTCTAACTTGTAATATTCTTGTGTTTGTTCTAGTTCTAACAGTTATATGAGTTCTAAAATAATAACACACTTGAACACTGACATATCACTAGTCTAAGATCTCTTTTATAGTCTAAGAAGATCTTTACATATTGCTTAAAGTCTAGCCGACTTACTTGCTAACTTATCTTGAGTGTGTCAGTACATAAGATACAACATGTATCTGTGTACACAACTTGTTAACTAAGCACATGGGGTAAGATATTATCTACCGTATATTCATGACTTTAGTACACAAATATCTTTTCAATACTTATCCATCTAGCAGTCTCAACTCAACAGTATCAACTAGCAGTCTCTTCTTTGTACCAGCAGTTGGAACAGTTAGTTATAACTTGAGCAGTCCTAAGATATACATCAGCAGTTGGAACTGTTAGAGTATTCTTCTCAGCAGTTGGAACTGTTAATACTTGTAATTCTTGATACTTATTCTTCAGAACATTTAATTCCCAACAATCCTCCCCTAAACATGTGAATTCATTCCAACATGTTTCTGAATTAAATTTATGGATTGTGAAGATCTTTCAAACACTTCATAGTCAGACCCTTGATCTGAACTTTCTTCTGTTCTGAGAGATTGAATATCTTTCTTAGAAGCTCATCTGCTTTCTGATCTTTGACTTTAACAATATCAACACATTGCTCCAATCTTGGACTAAAAGATGGTGCAATTTCCTTGGATGGAGGAATTATAAGAGGCAATGATGCTGTGTATCTTGGATGCTTGTTTCAACAAGTGAAATCATCTATCAGCATGTTTTTGCAGGTGATGAACAAACGTGGTAAACTGAAATTGAAACTTTTCTTCGTTTGACCTAGATAGAACTTTCTCCTTTGGAATGCTTCATCCCTTCTGAATATATATAATACTCCAGAATAAGCTATATTCTTGTCATTTTCAACCTTCATGTCATCATCTTGTATGCTCTTGTCTTCTCCTTCCTTTTATTGGTTTATCTTCCTTTTCTGGGCTATTATTTCCTCCCTTGAGATTGTTACCTCCCCTGAGATACAAATAACTTTTGTTTCCTCCCCTTGTTTGGAAGATCCCACTATGTACCAAAATATATCTTCTTTTATCATCTGATCCAGCATTTAGAACTTGTTGTCAGACAATATTGTACATGAAGCCATCAATTCCTTAAGAGTTTAAGTTACTGCCCTCATCACTTCTAGGTGTGTTAACTCCTATGAGAGGTGATTCATTGGACATTTGATTCATGATCCATCAATGGATGGTTTTTCTGAATCTTTTGAAAATCCTTTTAAGAAACTTTTTAACTTAGCAGTATGTAATTGATTTTATTATGAAAAACCATACTACTTTCAACCATTTTAAAGGGATTAAGTGTATAACAGACACTTAATCAAAATTTCGGTTTAAAGCAACCTCTGGTTGTGTGAGAACCAATGTTTTTTCAGTTATAAATAACTGCCTGTGTGCAGATAAACTCATTCAAAGAGTTTTCCTGACAGGGTTTCCAGCTCATAGTAGTTGTTGCCTCTAACACAAGTGTTAGATTCACTTTTACTAGCTGTTCTTTCTATCAGATGTCCTTAGACTTGCTCATTATACTTGAAAGTATAAAATGATAGAAAGTGAGTTGCATCAGTTACTATCTGATCAACTAAGTCATCAATTCAATGTGAATTTTGATAACCAGGTTTCAAGAAAGAAGTTTTAAGGAGTTTTACATTCCCAAACTCAGTCCATCATAAACCTGTTATGAAAGCAACTGGAATCACTTTTTTTTTGCTTCCATTTCACTTGAAATTTCCTTATTGCTCAAAGTTCATACCTGAATATGTTAGTCCAAAACCAAGAAACAAAATGCATAGCATTTGTCTTATAGCAGTATCAATATATGACCAACAGTATGAACTGTTTAAACAAAATATGAACTAGCACTACAAACTGTTCTATTGAACAGTCTCAATTTTCAAAGATATTAGTACAACCTTAACACATATATAAAAACCACAAAGATTATAAATTTTAAGGATTAAGCATTCCAATACTTGCTACCAAGTACTGAAACCTTCCAACATCAAAAGCTTTGGTTAGCAGATCTGCAAAATTGAATTCTGAAGCAATTTTAAGTACTTGAATTAATCTTTTCTCATTGCAGTCTCTTATAAAGTGATGTCTAATTTAAATGTGTTTTGTTTTAGAATGTTGCACTGGATTTTTAATAATACAAATTGTACTACTATTATCAATATGAATAACAGTGTTTAAGAAATTGTACCCATAGTCAAGGAGTTGGTTTTGAAGCCATAGAACCTGACCACAGCAACTTGCAGCAGCTATATATTCAGCTTCAGTTGTTGAATTTGCCATACTTGTTTGCTTCTTACACTGCCATGAGACAAGTCTACACCCAAGGAATTGACATCCTCCAGTTGTTGACTTTCTGTCCAAGCTAGCACCAGCATAATCACTATCCAAAAATGCTACCAAGTCAAAAGGAGATTCTCTAGAATACCATATACCCAACCTTGGTTGACCTTTGAGATATCTAAAAATTCTCTTGACTGCAATTAAATGAGAAACCTTTGGAGTTACTTGAAATCTTGCACAAACACAAACAGGGAACATGATATCAGGTCTAGATGATGTAAGGTACATCAAAGAGCCTATCATAGATCTGTAAGTGTGTACATCTACACTTTCTCCATCTTCATCTTTCAGAAGGTGCTTCTCAGAGTCCATTGGTGTGCTTGCTATTTTTGAATCAGCAAATTGAAATTTTCTAAGTATCTCTACAACATATTTGTCTTGACTAATAAATATGCCTTCAGATGATTGCTTAACTTGCAAACCCAAAAAGAATGTAAGTTCTCCCATAGAACTCATCTGAAACTTATCATGCATAAGTTTCTCAAACTCTAAACACATTTCTTTCCTAGTAGATCCAAAGATAATGTCATCCACATACACCTGCACTAACAGAAGATCCTTCTTGTGCTGTTTGATGAAAAGTGTTTGATCAATCTTTCCTCTTTGAAATCCATTTTCTAATAAGTAGGAAGCTAGTGTTGCATACCAAGCTCTTGGTGCCTGATGAAGGCCATATAGAGCTTTCACTACTCTGTACACTTTGTCTGGATGTAATGGGTCAATGAAGCCTGGAGGTTGTGAAACATACACCTCTTCTTCAATTTTACCATATAAAAATGCACTCTTGACATCCATTTGGTAGACTGTGAAGCCTAAAAATGAAGCATAAGCTAAGAAAAGCCTAATTGCCTCAATCCTTGCTACTGGAGCATAAACCTCATCATAGTCTATTCCTTCTTCTTTTGTGTACCCTTGGGCTACTAATCTAGCCTTATTCTTAATCACAATTCCTCTTTCATCCCTTTTGTTCTTGAAAACCCATCTAGTGCCAATTACCTTTGCATTCCTAGGTAAATCAACTAGCACCCATACTTTCTGAATCTTGAACTGAAGAAGCTCTTCTTGCATAGCTTCTACCCAGCTTGAATTATCTAAGGCTTTCAGAATATTCTTTGGTTCATCTTATGAGAGAAAACATACAAACAAGCAAGAGCTTGAAAACTCATGCTGCTTTGAAGCATAAAGGGCATCAAGAAGCCCTTGATGGTCTGAAGACTTCAGTTGTTGTCTTGTCTTCACACCTGACTGTACATCTCCAATCACATTTTCTAGGGAGTGGACTTTGTGAATTCTTGTTTGTGGAGTGGAAGGAACTTGATAATTTGATGGAAGATTGTTGAAATCCACCTCATTATCTGAGAATTCTGCTTCTTTCGTTTCTGAAGAGCCAGCAGTTGAATGCTCTGTCTCAGCAGTACAAACTGCTTTTGAACTGCTAACTTGACTGTCTTATTTCTTAGTTCCATCTATCTTGCTTTCATATTCAACACCTTCTTTAGCCTTGCCAGAAGAAGATTCATCA